>OX422217.1:108333602-109533602 GCA_949130495.1 Sambucus nigra | reverse complement strand
TTAATTACTATCACCTCAATTAACTTTTTTCCAAGTGGTATCGCTCAACCAAAATGCCCGGACTTCCTTTATTGGCCCGTATTTTAACCTTTTAGAATTCATTTCACCAAATTCGGTTAATAAGTTTAACACCGTTATTAAATTTAATAGTCCTTAATACTCATCCCACAAGACTCTAAGTATTAGATTCCCTTTAATTTCTATCAATTAAATTCCACCTTAAGATACCAACCTGTATGCTAAACTCATCCAAAATTCTCATTCGATTACGTTCGTATATTTTTTACATATATTATCGAGTGTCGTTCATTATAAATACTCCTAAATCCATACCCCGGATTCATCCCTATATAATCCAGGGATAAAATAATGTTCCTTTATATTTTTCCAAAGTCCTTCACTCATCTACGGACATCTCCAAATAACCCAAATTTATTTCTTCCTAAAGATGTCGGTCGCGCGCACCTTATCGTAGAAAAATCATATCAAATCCAAAAAAAATCAGAAAAATACGGGGTCGGCGCCCATGCGACCGTGGAGAAAAGATCTACAATCTCATATTTTAAAATAACTGAAGGGGTCGATCAATCGATGAATTGAATCGATCGATGGATCGACCAGATACCAGTCATCTTCCCCGAGTGCTTTTTCCACCATTTTTAAACTCTGAAGCTTTCCAACTTCAATCCAGACCTCGATTAATTTATCTCCCATATTTATTTCATCTATAAACACGTTCAAAAACTAATATATGATATTAATCCTCAGTGATTTTCATTAAAATTCTAGGGTTCATAAATTGGGTTTTTCTCAATACCCCTTAAATAACAATTCTCAATTCGATTCAATAATCCGAATTCAACAACAATTTCTACAGGTCTTCGATTCTAAATCATATTCTAGCCTCATATGATATTATTCTCACATCAATTAAACATCAATTTCACCCTTAATACTTAAATCCCCAAAACCCAGATTTAACATGTGATACCCTCCAAAAATGAATTCTGCTATAATAACTCATCCCAAAATGAATATGGTTTACACCCACCATGATATGAATCGCAATACCGAAATTTAAATTAAAGCAAGTTCAACTACTTGCCTGGAAATTTCTAGAGTCTGATCCTTTGATGTAGATGGAGATTTTGACGAAGAATACATCAATCTGGACTCCCAAAAGCTCTCCCACTTGATCCCTCTTCTCTCCTCTGCAACTAAGGCTTTTCTAAAATGAATTATGGCTTCCATACCCTCACACATTTTGATTTTATTATGTCAATCCGTTTTTAGGCTTGTGGGCTTTATTAAAATGGTCCAATCACTCCCGTGTGGGTCCGATTATGCTTAAAAATGCCCTGAGATCCAATTACTACCCCCCGAGTACTCTATTTTGACTATATCTCAACCCTTTTGGACTCAATCGTACACTCAGAATCATCATCCGAGTTACTTAACTAAAGTCTCAAATTTCAACCTCAAATTACGACACATGTATTCTTAAAAGAAATAACCCAAATTAATTTAAATCTCAATTCTCCAAATAAATTGAATCTTCCAAGTTAAATAAATTCTCCAAATTAAATAGTTTCTCCAAATCATCCATTTAGTTTAAATTCTAATTCTCCAAATAAAATAAATTATTTATCCTAAAAATACGGGGTATTATATTAAGGTTTGAAGAATCCATACCATTGCAAATCTTGTTGTGATTTGAATAAGGAAACAAAGTAAATGATGATAAAATCCTTAATGCCCTTTAAGGTATCTAAAAACCTTGATTAAACCTTTTGTACGCCTGTATGATCCTCCCCAAAGATAGGTAGGTGTGTAGGCACTTTTTGAGATGAAAACCCTTCCTTACGATTGATATATGGTGGTCTCTCTCTAGGCCTCTTTACAAAAACGTGAATAGTATTTTCTCTCACCCCTCTCAAACGCTAATAATGATTTACTCCCTTCAAAACCCCTTCTCACACCTTTATATACATGTACAAAGGGTGGGCTTCGGCCAAATTGAGTTTCTTGAGAATCTGGACCTAAGTAGTTGGGTATGTGGACCACACTAGGAACCCAAGACGAATCCGTAATTATTTTATTTATCTCTTTCTTTAACTGTAAGTAATTCCACTAAATATTCATGACTGCACTTCAATTTAATTATCTCAAAAATCACTCGTATATAATAAATTCTTATTTGCAAAGTTGACTATGGTACGTAACACGATTCCCCACGTCAAGTGTCCAATACCCGCCTGGTCAAATAAATTTACTATTAATTGATTTTAACAAACATCTAATCAATTCCTTGATTCTCATAATTAACTTATCTGCTACTCCACCAAGATTATAAAATAATCCATTGACCGGATTTTACTTGGTGAAAATAAAACACATAAGTCTTCTACCAAGGGGGTATCATAATCCACGATTTCTCCTGGATGTGGATTCCTCTGAATTATGATCTCATAGCTAATTACATAATTGCCACCCAATATAAGGGGACCATTTTACCTGATATAAATCATATTGCACCCATAGCAATCAAAGTGACATTTGCGCAAGCATTTCAATCCTCATAATTCTTGGAATTAAGAATCTATGTACCCTTTGCAAAAGGTGTGAGATTGTCAGAGTCTAATAAAGACGATCCTTAGACTCAAATCTCATGGGTGGTCTACATTCCTGGGATATTCCGATCAAAATCCTCTATTGATCTATTGAACAAGTTCTCGAACCATCAAACAGGTTCCCACAATTTGAGATAAATTACTAGGATTGCACTGCAACCATTCCGATAGGGTGTCAACTCCCTATCTAGATTGTGAAAATTTTAATAGTGTTAGGATCGAAATTTCAATCTCCTTGTGATCAACCCGAAGTCGACCCACTGGAATTCCTATTGAGTTCTATTGACCGGCATATCTACAATATATCTAAACCAAATATAAGGCATTATCGTACCATGATTCTAATTTCGAAATAAACTTACATACCTTTACCAAAAGGATACTGTCATACATGGTTTTAGGAATAAAATTTCAACAGAATTAATACACGGTAATGCACTAATCAAATTGGTATTATGGGCGACTATGGAATAATCTTAGGCTAGGTGCCAAGGGTTTCCTTGTTTGGATTATCCTATCGGTATCGGGATCTATTGATTGTGAAGTAGTTTCTTATAATGATGAGTTGCAGAAAATTAATTAATAATTAAATTTTAATTAATAGGACTCGTACGAGCTTATGACTTAATTTAATGAGTAAATTAATTTATTAGAAATTGTCTTATTTTGTGTTGGCATTTGGGATGCGTGGAATCATCGCTTTTAACTTAAAATAGTGTACTTTAAGTCTATTGGGTTAGTATAGTGCTTGGGTGTAGTTTCGAGCCATTTGGAATAGTATTTGGGCTCAATGAGTTGAGGCCCATATGTGGCCTAGGGTTAATTTCGTGGGATTCTTGTTTATTAGGTTAGTAGACTAAACTAATAATTATATACTTGGAGAGAAACTCTAAGAGGCTTGGAGAAGAAAAGCACACAAGGGGAAGAAAATTTGGGGGATTTGAGGATTGATTTCTCAATCAATCCATAGGCAAGTTTGCATTGTTTAAGAATTTAATTTGGATTGTGTTATGGTAGTAAATATTCACTGTGTTATAGATTAATATGATTTTAATCAGATAAACTAACTTTTAAAATTAATTTAATTGAGAAATTAAACCTTAATTCCATAGTTAATTAACATAAATGATTTGATGAGTGATCTAATGAATTAATCTTGGAATTGGATTTAAATTGTTGTATTTTAAAATCATGTTAACAAATCATGTAAAAGCCCCTTGAAATTGGATCGAATTTGAGTAGAATTGGTTAGATTAATAAACTTATGGTTCTAAAACCCATAAACTGATTTGGATGATTAAACCTTGATTTAATCACATAAGTATGTAAAATTAGGTTAGTATTGATGTTGTAGACCCTAGATCTAAAAGAGGTTAGGTTGAGGATCGAATAGAGGCTTGGAAGTTAAGTTGTGAGGTTGTTAATGGCGAATTTGGGTTTTAAGAAGAAGGGGATTTACATCGACCTCGTTCGAATGGGATGTTTTTCTCATTCGAACGAGATGTGGCTTTTCATTGGAACGACCTGGGTAGTTTCGTTCGAACAACTTTGGAATGTCGTTCGAACAACTTGTGTATTTTCTTTGTAACAATCTTGCTTGAATGACTCTGGTCGGATTTAGAGGTTTAGCCTTATTTTTTATTGGAATTTATTAGGTACTGAGATATTAGTTTAGTAATCTGAGAGTAGATTTCCGTAAGGGTACTTGGAGGCTTAGAGTATTGAGTAAATCATTGGGTTATTAATGATATCCTGAGATGTTTAGGGGTGACATATATCTTACAAGTGTGTGGAATAAGTTGTAAACCCTAGTTTAGGTTAGTTATTATATCGAGTGAGATATTGTATGAGTTAGGTGAGCGATGCTTAGATTTGAGAGTCTTGGGTATTCGGTCTAGTTTATCCTCATTCAATTTTAGTTAACGTGAATATTAACTAATATAACTAAAACACTTAATGTGCAACCGGGATGAGTGGGTTTTATACATGTTTTGTTTGACCCGGATGCGTAGGGTCATACTTGTTTATGTGTTTTATCTGCAATCATACCAGGGTGGCATGTGTGCTTGTGGGGGACTTACTAGAAGGGATTTTGATAGGGCGCATGCGACATTGATCGAGTTGGTATCCCGATGATGAGATAGGTTTTACCTTAATCCTTTTATCCCGATCCTACGATTGACGTACCCGTGTTCACGAGTGAGGACGATATGGGGGAGATCTAGCGTATAGACTTGGGAATGCGCAGTGATTACCCTTTGCTGAGGCTTTTGAGGTTATAGGTTCAGAACGGCCTATAACTATACCTAGTGCGCATAAGTGATCCCTGAAGTCAAGTCAAAAGGGATAGGACGTAGTAATATTATTTATAGGCTTGAGCGTAGCCCATATACTTGTAGGTGTCTGGGACTGTACTTATATGGATGTTAGACGTGGAGACTGTCTTTCCTTTGCTTTATATGATTCTGTGTTACGGTACTTGAAGGGTCGTACCAGTTTATAACTTATCCTAGAGATGTATATGAATTATACTTGAGATGTATAACTAATAACTTATAACTCGGGAATAATGTAAGGAGTATACTAGAGACGTGTGTCTTAAATTAGTGGCCTGTGACTATATGAGACTACGAGACTTGAGACTTTTTTTTAAATCATAACTAGAGATAGTTTGATATTAAATTTAGTAATTGAGATACTTTTAATGAAAGAGATTTCAATTGAACAAATAATTATTAAATCAAGAGATGAACTTAAGAACGTGAAAGTGAAGAACACTTAATTAAGAGATATATTTATATAACATGGGTCTCATGGGGTTTAAGAGAAAACCCCGTGTTCATTTTAGGTTTTTTGGGTTGAGTTACTTAAATAATTTAAAATCCATTTAATATGGGAGGAAGATGTATTATTATTATTATTATTATTATTATTATTATTATTATTATTATTATTATTATTATTATTATTATTATTATTATTATTATTATTATTATTATTATTATTACTACTACTACTATTATTATTATTACTATTATTATTATGACTTTGTAAACTTGTTGTTTACGTTGTGTTTGAATTTGTTTTTACAAGTCTTAGATTGTTGTGGTTGCAGTAAACTCCGGTTGATTCGTTAGAAGAGTATCTCTAGAGACGTTTTATTCATCATTCCTAAGATGTAGGAGTCGAGCAATGTAGATCATCTACTTCTTGTATTTATTTTTGTTTCAACAGACCATTGTATTTATTTTAGTTTATGCTGAGTCAGATATTGTACATGTGGTACTTATAGTCAAAGATGATTATTTTAGTTTGAGATACATTTTATATTCCAGAGTTGGTTTATTTTGTATCGGTAGTTAGATGGTATTATAGATGATTTTATCTTATTCGGTATTTATTTATCTCATAGTATATTACTTGTTCAGTTTTATATGTTTCGTTATGTTGAGAATATTACCAAATGTTTTTTTTATTCCTGTAGTTTTGTATTAGAACTGATCAACCTATTTATGAATTTAACTCGGTATCACAATTAAACTACCCACAATCCCGACGCATAGGTATTTAACATTCATGCATTATCCTTATAACCGAACTAAATACACACACACACACAAGCATATATATATATATATATATATATATATATATATATATGGGTGTGGATACGGTTAGACTACGAGTTTAGTCTTGGTAGTATGTATACATGTATATGGGAATTAGTTATAACTATACATATATGAATGCGCGCACGCGTGTGTGTGTGTGTGTATACAAACCGATGTGAAAGGTAAAACATCCTAATGTAACTAACTCGAACTATCCCATCTAAACTTTGTGACCCCTCCAAGTGTCTAAACCCTAACGTGTATAATACATACATATACATAACATAATTTGCGCATCGGATCTACTATACGCTAACATACTTGAGGCCCGTCCAAATTCCCAAACTGGATTATATTGATGGTTTTATATACTCAATTAAGGGTTCAATATTAATATATTAACATACAACCAATAGTTCATCTTCGTCATGCAATTCAGCCCAATTAACACGTAATTATAATTAATCCTTTCTTTAAACACGTGATTACATATAAATCAATTGTTTAAACTAAAATACCAGTCCGAATTAGGATACATAATGATTCACAATGTATTAATCACAGGTATTCTCACCAATAAATCAAACGATTATAAGTGAAACATGTGTTTTAACAAAAACATGGGTTTAATCAATTAATCAATTCAAATATACAATAAAAATGTTATAACACTTTACCAAACCGGACATTTAGTCATGCTCTTAAGACGTGATAGAATTAGGTTTCTAAATTAGTAATGGTCCTAGACCGTGACAAATTCAGGCTAAATTTTGTCATAGTTTCAGTAATGACAGTGATAATTTTTACAAGAATCTCCCAGTTTACACGTTGTCACAGGTAATGGTCATGATTGAATTTAAAATGGCCCAGGCCATGACTAAATCTATCATAGTTTCAGCTCGTGACTAAATCTGTAATGTTTCAAGCCGTGACTGAATTTGCCACAATTCTAGGCCGTGACAAATCTGTTGCCAAATCTAAAATCAAAATCAGATTTAACCCCAACAACATGCTTCGAATTCATTATTTCATACACAAAAATGAAAGTCATAAATCAATTGCATATTATTATGGTAAGCAAGATAGTATTTCTTTCCTTAAACAAAGCTTGAATCTTGATTTTTAATTAGTTCCTCTTGAATTTTCTTTCTCTTCTCCCAAAGTTTGCCTTTTGAAACTAAGGTTTTAATTATAATGTATTATCATGTTTAATGAGAGTCATAAATCTATTTACAACCTCAAATTCGTAGGCCCACTCTTGGACCTTCAAATAAGCCCAAATCGTTAATCAGATACTCCTAAAACTTGGCCCAAAAAAGTATACCTACCTCCGGACCCGATTTTCAACATTGAAAACACCATTTCGGGCCTTTGTATACCCCTAGAGTCTCGTCTAATGCACCAATTCAAAATATCAAATTAATTACAACTGAATTAATTTAATTTACGAGTCGTCCAGAAATTATTTAAAAATCTCATTTTAAATTTCGATTAATAATTTAAACCCAATAAATTACCTGTTAATTCACCCGAGTAAATATTAATCATCAATTAAGTAATCATTTAATTAATTCCAAAATATGGGGTATTACACATTTCCATGCAGTTGATATTGGCATTGCTTTGCTATAGAAATTTGCCTTTGACAGTTAGCTCCTTTACGCATGTAAGCAATTTCAAATTAGTATTAGTATCGTACGAGATATAAAGTAAAAATCCTACAAAAGACACATTGAAAATAAACGCCACAAGGATAATCTCAAAGATCTTAAGACACCAAAACCTAAAATGCTTTGATACCAACTAAGACACCCTATATTATCCATACACATGGTGGCCAATACCATAAATTGTTAGGTTTTAATCATTAAAACAATGTTTATGACGTTTATTTTTCAATAAGTTATGTTAGGTTCATTTTGAATTATGAATCATGTTTGTGAGAATGCCTTATATTTATTTTAAATATATTGTATTTATTTTGATCAATTGGACATAGTAAGAATTTTGCTAGCTTGATCCTAGAAGATCAAAATTTCAGCTCTAGTACAATTAAACATCTCATAACCCAAGATATTGATCTGAATCTTATCGGTTAAGTTGCATGTATAATCTTAGTAGTTTATCTTGACATCAGGAACCTGTATGATGGTTTATGAATTTGTCTGATAGTTAAGATGATTGTACATGTACATCAGAAATATATTAAATAAGACCACACGTGAGATTCAAGTTTAGGTGTTACTGTTTTAGACTTTCACAATCTCATAAAGTTTGCAAAGGTTGCTTAGTTTCTTAATCTCGAGGAGGATTGTAATATTCACATAATTAATTCTTTAATTATATATAGGTGCAATTCAATTTATTAAGTTTCTTATAGTTTATATGCTTAGGATAGGTGGCATTTTACTTGGCCAAAATGCTCCAAAAGATTTTAGTCAAACCAAAATAATTGTTGCTCCAGAGGATGGTGCAACTTTCACATTCATGCGGCATTTATAACGTTGCACCCATGGCATTCCAAATGACACATAATCAACAGAAAAATGTCAATGGCTTTTGTAAAAGGGTACATATACTCTTACACCACTTTGAAAGAGTGGAAGGCTTTAATACCAATTTGAGAATGCATAAAATAACCGTGATAGGCAAGATGGTCACAAACACAAATCTATTTTTGTATTTTTATCAATTTAATTCCTAAGCATACAAAACCAATATTGGACAAATTTTAATCTTTGATTAAATTAATTGTGAAGGCAATTATGTGTTCTAAAAATAATGAATAAGCTATGCATACACAGAACACAAAGATTGGCGAAAAATTCCTTTACAGGGCAAAACCTTTATCAGTACTTTAGATAAATTACAAGACAGTCGACTTACAATACTACTTGATTACCTTCACAAATATAATGCGCAGTCTTAGTAAATCTCTAACGAATACCACTTGTCTTCAAGCAGTCCACAAGCGGCAGATTCGCTCTCGGTATCCACCGATCCAGCCTCAGCCTTCTTCTCCAGCAGTGATCTCTCCAGGTTCACAAGTCAGCTATGGAGGTACCTCTCCACAAGGTGTATGCAATGATACAAAACCTCTAGGGTTTAAAACCAATTCACAAAAACTAATTTGGGTGTGTGTTGTGAATAAAAAGTGTATTTGAAAACTTTCGAAACAGATATGCAGAAAGCGTTCCTTCAAAAGTCTTACGAATTAAAATAAGTATTTATAAGGTGAACATATATTTCGAAGCGGTGGTTCGTTCGAACGAATATAAGGCTCATTCGAACGAGAATATCATTTCATTTGAACGAAATAGCAGCTCCTTCGAATGAAAAGGCTATCTCGTTTGAACGAGGCAGGCGAACTTTAAAAAATAATTTTAAAATAAAAATGCCTCGATTTTTAAAACAAAAAAAATTCCTGTTTCATTTAAAAAAAATAAAAGTTCCAAAATAAATTTAATGAATAAATTTAAATTCCTCAAAAGCTTTATACCTTTATGGGATGTAGTGGAGTCTTAAACTTGGAGTTGTTGGTGTTCGGTTCGACGAGTCAGCGCGAGTCGGTTTGCAGCGGGATACTCCAAATATGCCAAAGTGCAAATAAAATAAATAAAAAGACTTAACTAAAATATTTGTGCTTGTTGCTTTTAATAGATGCTTTTTACAAAACTATATATATACCCCTCCCCTCCCCCTTCCCTCAAATTTTATTATTTTTCACCACCCATCTCAATCACCAAACTTATGACTATTTATAATTTTTCTCACAAGTTCATCATCAATTACTCTTAAGACAATAGAATACTACTCCTAAACCCAAGAATATCAATTTCCAAAAAATCAAATGCCAAAATGGATCCAGCGGAAGAATTTTCATCTAGAATGAAGACGCACCGATTTGCTCTATGAATGGAATGTTGAATGATCTGACTCATGGCTCAAATCAAATGAAGTTGGTCATGTGGGAGAAGGTTGAACTAAAATTTATCATCGAGACCAAATATGACTAGAACTAGTCTACGGGTTTATAGGTGCTCTCACAACTTGATTTGACACTATTAGTATGATCATAAGAAAATTTGTGTTGTTGGCAGGAAATTTGAACGAGGACAAAGAAACGACCACACCAACCAAGATGTGTGTTCACCTAGCCTATTTGATGTACAATAAACTTGTGGGTTCATGATGTGCTAACATGCTTTGAAGAACACTTTAAAATGGAATGCATAGCTCTTGGCGTGGCGCAAGCCAAACAAGAAGGTTGGGATTGAGTCGCCGCCAGTGGAAGTGCGCTCATCCAGTTTAAGCCCAATTTATCATCTGTGCTTGCCAACGATACGTGATGTTGGCTGATGATATCCTCTTTACGTTTACTCAACTGAAGGTTGAGCAACCTAGCGGTCAAAATGTCAGGCAAGAGATGAAAAAAGAGCAAGAACTCATCCACCACCAGTTTGCCCAACTTAGTGGCAAACTTGAGATCGTGTATGGACACTTTATATGAATCTCGTGTCAAAGAAGATTAAATTAACAAGTCCTTGTGGGAGGATAAATTTAGAATGGGCAATATAAAAGAACGAGAAATGAAAAGAATGGAAGAATGAAAAATAAGGAATCGTGAATACTCCAATATGAACCCAGTGCACACACGAATCAACGATGAGAAAAACAATTTACCCTCGAGAAGTGGGAGGAAAAGTTTATAGTCGAGATGGAAAGAAGGGTTCAACAATGGGTCTTTTGATTTCATGAGTGAATTGTGTGTCCTTTTTTTTCGTAAAAAATGTTTTAAGTTTTAGGGTCAGTTTGATTGACATAAAATTGTTTTCCATGAAAAATAGTTATTTTGATTCTTGTTTTGCCTTTGTAATACCTTTATTGCAAATAGTATATATAAGCACTACACTCATTTACTTAACAATTGCTCTATCTTAAATCTCATTTTTAGTGAAAAATATTTCTTATTAATCCACCAAAGAAATGATTTCCATAAAAAATAGAAAAAATAAAACCAAAAATCCATATATTTTTTTACTCATTTTTTAACTTCTCATCAAAATAAACTATTTTTTCATGTTTACAATCAAACGCACCCTTAATGGGTGAAAAATAAACTTTTATTTTGTTGTCGTCCAAGTGTAATAAATCTTCTAAAAAATTAAGAATATATTATGATATATCTAATACGCCCTCTATTTCCACACAACACCACCAGACCAATAACAAACCACCACACCACACCAGTACATAAACCACCCCAACACCACCAGACCACTACCATCAACCACAAACTTTAACGCAAACACACCTCATAGCACCGAAAAGATAACGTGCCACTAGAACACGGGTCTGTAACTTCGTTTAATCACCCACCACCTTCAAATCATCACCCACCGTGTTCAAGAAGCAAATCAAATTCATTAAACCGATTTCATCCGAGAATCAAAATGATTTGGTGAAATCAATTTCAATCGATTTATTGAAATTGATTTGATGTAATTGATTTCAATCGATTTCTTCTGTTCAAATCAGTATTCAAATATGATTTGAAGCCGGTTAAAACGAAAACTGAAGCAATAAATCTCATGTTAATGGGCCTTCAAAAAGCAAGGCAAGAAATGGGTTTTAATCGAAGAATTTTGGGAACCTCTGTTAATGAAAGTGTGTAATGATGGGTTGTGGTTGCAATGATGTTTTAATCGAAGAAATGGTGTTGTGTGCTGGTGATGTTTCCTTTTTGTTTTATTCATTACAAATTCAAATAGAGGCGACACTCGGATGACACATCATCGCTTTCTTACTATTAATTAACGGTGTTAACCTCCCGACACCAAAATCTACTTCAATGAAAGGAGTCAATATGTTATACTTTATTATAAATATTATAATGCATTCATATACATTTTTTCCCTTTCCTTCCAAAATATTATGAAATTTAAAGGTGTTTCACACCCTCAAATATGGAACAACGGTTTGAATCTTGATAAAAAAAAATAATAAAAAAGAAGCTGTCCAATTAGTTCCCATATTTTTTGGAATATTTCGACTTTACCCATCATGTAGTTGACACTATTTGTGTAACGTCATGCGGCCTGCCCTAGTCATCTGCGGACATTAAGTGACTAGATCTTATAGGGATTTAAATTTGAAGCATAATAGGGCAATTCTTACACTGTCGATGCCTGGAAAAGGCCTCGGCTTCTACATCAGAGTTGTCAGATTTAATAGTTCATCAGAATAATGTTACACCATAAGAGAAGAATCATCAACTATATCTTTCAATTTCATTAATGCCATAATAGTCTTTAGTACATTCCATAGAATCAATCCTTCCTCATACTATCAACATAAACTGAAAAGCTAAATAAGTACAACTAAGAGTGAAATCTATATAAACACTCCTAAAGCACTAGGCAACTAAGTCTGCGGTCTCTATGAACTCCGCGACCTCTAAAAGTGTCCTCGGCTCCTAGCTAGAGGAAATAAAGGAAGGGGTAAACTCTAATAGCTCAGCAAAGATTAACTCAAAGGTCTGCATCCACCTGTCAAAGTTAGTATTTATAAAAGCAACAGATATACAAAATATATAATGTAATTGGTAAAATTATAGAATAATAATTGAGCATTATGAACAGTAAGTAAAGGAAAGAATAGTATTTCCCAACCCCTCGGATTCCCCAATGACCTATGGCTCAATCTTCTAAAGGTCTTAACTCCCCGGCTTCCCCCATGGCTCAATCTCCCATGGTTCGCCCTCATAGTCTACGAAATAAATTTTTATAATCTTGTACTTCTCAAACTCCGCAGCCTTATTCTAGGTGCCTTGAATCTAATCCTGCCACGGACCATATCCTCCTCTCCTGCCCAAATTCAAAATGAGCAATCAACTATCTGTTGTTAACTCTACACCTTAGTCAAGCTCTGTCGTAGTGTCAATCCCCATAGTTAGCCTAGGCTCAATCTCCCTAAACTAACCATGTTGATCTCAAGCACTGAATAGGAAGTCCTTAAATAGACTTGATACCTCAGCCTAGCTGATGATTACCGTGGCCTCAACACCGAAACCCTAACTCAATAAAGGCACAATATGATATTGCCTCCCAACTCCACGACCTCTTCTAATTAGGCAGGGGCCTCAAGGAAAGATGTAAATCTATTAGTCAGCAACAGTAAGGGCATTATAGTAAAAATAATGTTTTAAAACCCTAAGTTACACCTAACTCGAATCCTCAAATATCAAAGGCAAAACCCTAAATAAATTTACTAAGGTCAAGTAAGAACATCCTTTAAAAGTCCCATTCTCCAACTATAAAATCTGACCTCAAGAATCCTCGTAGAAAACATCTAAAATCATAAATTTTCTTAATGAGTAGTATTATGCCTAAGTCTCCAAATCTCAAAGAATCAATGGCACTCCACGACCTCTAATCTTGATGAACTGTAGCTTTCCATGACCTAAAATCCAAACCTCAAATGAACAGTAGAACTCCATTGACATTTACCAGATTTCACACAAGTGCGCATCTCAATCAATAAAGACATAGAAAACTAGAGTTTTGAATAAGGAAGAAGGGGTGAGGACATATCCCTTGCCTCAGTAGATTAATTCGATGAATAATTTCCTTCCGCCACCTCCTTCTCCGGTGAACAGTAGCCCTCCGTCGCCTTGCTCCGGCAGTCTTCTCCTCTTCACACACTTACTTTCTTTCTCTAGAACGAATTTCAGATTTTCTAGTGGCCTTGGGAAGTGTACCAATGGTGATTATTTATAGGTTTTAGTGGAAAACCTAGGGTTTTCCTCTTTTGGACACACTTTTCCACAATTATCTCTTTTGAAAAAGCTTTTAGAATATCTAAACTCTGTCAGGTCATCATCTCTCATGCTGCCAAGGAAACTAAGATCCATAGCCATCATCTTAGGTCGTGGTCTTGTAGACTATGTCCGCGGCCTTTGCACACTAAGTTGTAGCCTTTGGGTTTCAAATGTCCACGGACCCCTCTTCTAACCTGATTTCTCATCAGTTCAACTATAGATCGTGGTCTCCCACGGGGTCGCGGCCTCTTAAGGTTGTAGGATTATTACAATTTGACTTTATCCACCAATTTATATTTCTTTAGACTTTGTGTAATACCCCGTAATTTTATTGATTTTTATTTAAGGGATTAATTTAATTAAATGAGATTTAATTAGAAATTAATCCGGATATAAATACTAGCGAGATGTGAGTTAGTATTTGATTATGATGTTAAAATTGAATATTCCTGAGTATATATGTTAATATATGAGTATTGAAAATATTTAAATTGTCACGAGACAGAAATACGACAATTTGAAAAATTTAGTTGGGACGCGCGTGTCAGTCGCGTCAGGAATGAATTTATTTAAATTAAAAAGTAAATTATATTTTTATCAACCGAATGATCATTTTGAGTGCGTCAACACGTCCGGAAGGGTCGAAATAGTCAGAAAACACTAGCCGGGGGTTTAGTTTGGGTCCCGGGGCATTTTTAGGCCAAACCGACAACCTATAAGGGTATTTTGGTAATTTTAAAAATTGAGGAATTAAAACCCAAGAATTTTAGAGGCTAATTATATATTATTTGAGAGGCCACTAAGGCCATTACCAGAAAAAGATAAGAGAGTGGGCTACGGAGGTTTTGAGATAAGTTAGAAAGAGGGTAAAGGAGGTTCCAAACCAAACCAACACCCATCACCAGAAATTTGAGAGGAATTGTGATCGAAAAGAAGAGAGAGAGCCAACCTTGATCATCAACAACGAACCAGAACATCGGATTTAAGGCAAGTGATTTGATATTATTAAGTTCATTGAATATTTCCTCCATGTTTAGTGTAGAACTGTTTTTGCCTTGAAAGTTTCGAGGAAAACCTAATGAAATTGTTATAGAAACTCTAAAGTTGGGATAGGAATTGCATGTAGAATGACTATGGACGAATTTGGAATCCAAAAACTTAACTTTGATGATTTAAAAACGGATTTATGATGGGTAATTAGGCACAATAGAATTTTGGGTTCATGTTCATAGGGTTTGGGGTAAAATTTGGGGATTACTGTTAATTGCATGTTGATTAGGAGAATTTTACCCCAAAAATATGTTAAGAAATGACCTAAGAGGATTTGGAATAGTTTAAGAACATTAAAATGTTATTGGGATGATCTTAGGATGAATTTAGAGAAGAGAAAAATGAATAAAAACGAGTTGGGAATTTTCTGGGCGTATTCTGTCATCTCGTTAGAAGACCTGCCCAGGTCGTTCGAACGAGCTTCTAACGAGATGAAAGTATCCCTTCTAACGAGTTCGTTCGAACGACCCTCGTTCGAACGAGATTTCTAACGAGTTGACAGAATGGCCTTTTTAGGCCTGATTTTATTTCAAACCTTCAGTAGACTTATTTAATTGAGTGATAACCTTCCCTTGTTGACCAGTGAGTATTGTTGTGAGAGTTGAGTACGTTGAGGATTAAAACTTAGATTTAAGTAGTAAACCGGATGACATCTATGGGTTAGGGTATAAGTAACTAAAATTATGACGTGAGAAGAGTTGATAACTTTAATGTATATAAATCGGGGACTTGTAAACGTATAACATTAAATGACGGTATAGGGATGAGAAATATACCTCTATTAATATTATGGGATACCTAAGATGTGTGAATGCTTGGTATATGTAGTTATTTGTGTATAACATACATACCATACTTGCTATCACGGGAGGTCGGCGTTCGATTTGGGCCATATAATCTTTGTGTGCCTACTGGGGGGATTTAGATTGGTACCTCGAGGACATAGGTCAGAGAAGGGCTTATTGAGAAGTTAATAAGTCTGCTGATCATGGGAGCGTAGGTATGTGATGTGAACTATGTTCGCCTCCATTATATGTGCTTGTTATTTGTCGAAACGGTTCCTGAGAGATTCGGAATGCGTGATCCTTATGTACGTGATGTACCGGGATTTGATAGCAGAGTATGTGTGCACCGCAGCTTAGTCTAGGGGTGCCATTATTGTATATTATGATGAGATTGATATACTGAATTATTGAAATGAACTATTTATATAAATACAAGTGTGAATTAATGTAATATCTTTGTAGAGTTAAAAAGGGGGAAACACTTAGTAATTATTGAAACTAATTTCGAGGAATGAAGGTAAAACTCTCAGATTATAGTAAGGCGTCAGGAATTAAACCATGATTAGTATAGTAAAAGTCATATATATTGAATTGGACTAGTTTGATAGTAGAATATCTAGAACGGGTACGATAGGTGTGCACGATTAGTTGAGAGGTGAGGAACTCATGTGAGTGCACGTACTATCATGTATTTTATATTCACTGTTTAATGATATTAAACACTTGCTGTATTTTAAACTGTTTTTCACAATCGGGCTCTGATCCGTTTGCTTTCAAATCTATTTTCTTGTAAAAACCTTTTAGGTGCCCAGCCACAAGGACACCAAGCGCGGGAGTTCCATTCAGGTGACGTGCTGTAGCTGCTGTGGAAGTTACAGGACCTCAATAGTAGACGCCTCCATTTTTATCTTGACTCCACTTCAGATTTACTCATCTGTAGGGCATGTCGCCCCTTTCTTTTAGAGACATCTTACTTACTCAGTTTTATTTTCAGATTTTGGGTTGTAACTAATTAGTAATTCAGACTTTGTATTTGGTTGTATTCAGCATTTAGATTATTAGAGGAGTATTCCTCCAGATTCATTGTCATTTCATTATTATTCTATTGTGACTGTGTTGTGGTTGTGTTATTAATATTTCATAATTTAAATGGATTGTATGTTAATCGGATTTAATTAAAATTGACAACTCACTTTTTAAATATTAGGTGGCTAGTAATTATAAAAATGTATTTCGACAGTGATGCTATGAACAGAACCAACTTGACATTTTGTATTAATTTGAATAAAGGAGTAGCCACTCGGTATTTAATTAGTAGGGGTGTCACACTCTGTCACTCATTTTGACATTTAGTAATAAAAAAAAAGGTCGTAAAAAGGGGGAAAACATCACTAAATGTCAAAATATGTGGTAAATTCTAAAGAAAAACAAAATGATGGGTAAAATCAAATAATGATGACTATATGGTGGGTAAAATCAAAATGCTCCTATTTTTTCCTAAAAAATCTAACTAATTTAGGATTTGTTTGATAAACTTCATCCACGGTTACTCCCATGAACACCATCTTAATAGCCAATATGCCTATTAAGGTATTTACTTATGGGGTTCTTCCACGGATCTAGCTATTTCTACTACCATTATGGTTGTGTCCTTTTGTTGTTTTTGACCACATTTAGTGGTTTGTT
The DNA here is from genome assembly GCA_949130495.1 of Sambucus nigra. Classification (NCBI taxonomy): domain Eukaryota; kingdom Viridiplantae; phylum Streptophyta; class Magnoliopsida; order Dipsacales; family Adoxaceae; genus Sambucus; species Sambucus nigra. The sequence goes on along the minus strand of OX422217.1, from coordinate 109,516,021 downwards.
CTTCCTCTCTTTTTTTGCTCCGCAATTATTTCACAATTGGTCCAATTCGAAGTTTATAAATGCACATTTTCCAAGGGAAATGTGCAAGAATTTGAAACCGTTCTAGAATCGTTTTGAAAATTCTTTTAATCATGTTTTTCTTAGTAAAAAGATGTTAAAGGATCCCTTTGACACTAGCTTAAAAAAGGACTCGTCCCTTCGCCTCAAATTAAAAGTTGTGCTTTCCTTTCTAGTCAATCTCTATTTAATATCGTTTTTCTAAACACACTATACATACGATAATGATGGTCCAAGTACATGCCTCGAATTCGAGGGATTGGTCAATTTTGAGAGGATAATTGGAAAGTATTTTTTTTTAATTGTTGACTTCTTTTTTTTAAATCCAACTCTAATTTAGGATTGATTCGATAAACTTTGCATATTTTCCCCAAGAAATGTTCAAGAATTTCAAGTCGATCTAGAATCATGTTGAAAAATCTTTCAGCCATGTTTTTTTCAATAAAAGATGTTAATGCATCGTTTCGACATTAGCTCAAAAATAAACCGTTCCCTTCGTCCCAAATTAAAAGTTGTGCTTTCCTTTTTAGTTAATCACAAATTAATTGCCATGTTTATAAAAACAGTATGTAAAATTAAACGGAATTACAAATCTACCCATCCAAACAGTACTCATATGAGAATGATTGTCCAAGTGCATGCCTCGAATTCAAGCAATTCATCAATTTTAAGACGATAATTATGAAAAGTAATTTTTTGGGTATATATTTACTTTATTAATACATTACTAATTTTTTATTTTAGACTTTAATACAAATTTATCAGTTTGTTAGACTTTAGTACATTTTTCACCGCTAATTGTGAAAATTTCGCCACTAAAAGTGATCTTTGGCGACATTTAGCAACGAAAAATGTATTAAAGTCTAATAAACTGATTAACTTGTATTAAAGTCTAAAAATGAAAATTAGTAATGTACGAAAATTTACACTTAAAAAATATTTGACTTTCAAGCGGTGATTATTTATCTGGGATGGATGGAGTACAATATTTACAAATTCAAAATTAAGACTAGAGAAAATACATTTCCGATGGATCCCATTGGACTTGTTAAAAGTTTCAGTAAGAAGTAAAGTTGAAAATGCCATTTTTTAATAAATAAATAATCAAATTTTACCACTATCCCCCAATACTAGGAATAATAATTTCTTAAGTAGGGGGTTGTACTTGCAAGTTCTAATATTTAAAGTACAACTCTACCCACCCAACCCACAAAACAATTAATACATACTCCAGATATTAACAAAATCACACGCTAGATAACATAATTCACTGCAAAAGAGAAGGAAATAAAAAAAAAAAACTTTAACGAGTCAATAGAAAAATAACAATATGTTCCACACTATTCACAGTTTATCCCCACTTGCGAGGGTTACATATCTATTTATAACATTATTTAGCCAAGACTGAAAAATGGGGCACAATTATTGGATTTGAGCAGCTTTAAACAAGTCCCTCCACTTCTCGGGATCACTTCCCGGTCCTTCCCCCTACACATTTCCAACCAGATTTAATTAGGGAAGAATCAATCGTTATTTCTTGAAGAAAACTCTTATGACATCAGAACATGTATTCCACAAGTAGTGAACCATAAGACACATTTATAGATGCTATGAACAATATGCACCTGGCTGTCATGTTGTGCTGAAGCGTACCAAAACCAATCACACTAGAATAATCAACGAAAAATTTTACGACAACTAACGAAATTAATACGAGAGTAACGTGGTATTTACATATGTTAAAATACAGTGAGTAGTGAATGAGAAAACCGTCTACAAAGGTTCACTTGAAGTAATGAACTACAATACAACTTGGTGTAAAACTAATTGTTCCACATTGGAAGAGTACGAGGTATGTGAAGAGTTAATACACTCCTAGTTTTCACTTGGGTTTAGGTCCCAAGGGGCTCCACGGAGAGGAACTAGATGCATGTCCGTTCGTGGTCTAAGCCCACATGAACATGTCGACAACTCACGCCCTGGTTTGAGATCTTTGTATTTAGACTAAAAGAGCAGTATTTGGACACGCGGCTCTTAAATGGCCTGTTTGGAAGCCCAAATAGACACGAAAATAAACAGTTATAAATGTTCATCTCCTTTTGTCTGTCCGGATCATTATAACCTTTTAGGATAAGGGGCTATGACTATTCAAGTGGCTATGAACCAGTCTCTCTCCTCCCTCTCGAGTAGAACAAAAGTTAAGTTCACCACTACTCTGATCAATTAGAGTACTACTTTTACCACTTCTGTCAGGGATGAAATCCGTTCTATCTTGAGAGATAGTTGGTCATCAACCTTAAACACCGAGAGGGAGCAAACCTGTTTCACAGTGCTCTGGTTGTTTCTGCAAAATAGAGTTACATCTTCGCTTTGTCTCTAAGTGTTTACTCTTACAAATTCGTAAAGTAACAGAAAATTTGTGTTCTTTGCAATTCCAAATTAGTTTTGTCATTATTGTGTATTATTTAACAAATATTATAAATGTTTTCAGTATATTTATGATAACAATCATAAGACACGTTTCTCTCTCTGTATATCTACTGTTATTAGTCGATTGTTTTATAATACAGAACATAATTAATACTTTTCTGAATGAAAAAAGGAAATATTACTTTACAAATTCTCCATCTTTGTTCTAATTTAATTTCTGAAAAGCCTTTTATTTGAGTAACAAAAATGGCTTCATTTAGTAGCCATGTCCAAATGATTGGTGCCAACCTCGGGAAAAACTTGAAATATTTGAGGAGATTTTAAGCCCTGACAACAGAAAATGTTTTTCTATCTGACCACTACAAATTTGGTCAAGTTTCTTGAGAAAGAATCCCCTAAACTTCATGAAAATGTGAGTGATAGGGAGAAAGTAGCTGCGGCGGTGGATGCGTGAAAACACGCCGATTTGTTATGTAAAAATTTTATCCTCAACAGACTTGATAACACTTATATTGTTTTTGTTATGCCAACACGGCTAAGAATACCAAAAAGGAATCTGAGGACCCCGACATAAAGAAATTCATAATCAGTCGTTTCTTTGACTGTAAAATGGTGAATGCTGAAATAGTGATAAACCAAGTTTAAGAACTTCAAGGTATCCTCCATGACATTCATGAGAAGATATGTCTCAAAGGGAAGCAATTCAAGTAGTGGCAATCTATAAAAATATTCGCAACATCTTAGAAGGATTTCAATAACTAGTTAAGGCATAAATGCAAGGAAATGAAACACAGAAATAATCGTTCGTCTGACTGAGGAATGAGGAAGATAAACACGAGTCCGAGCGTTAGTGGTGTAAATAAGAGATATACGCTTCATGTAGTGTTTTTTATTGGTAATTATATCCCAAATATTAACGTACGTCTTTTTTTTGTCATTTTTCTCCTTAAGGGCTTCCTGGACATGACATATATATTGATGTAATGGCCTCATTGGAGGATATTGAATATTATTAAGAGAGTTCTTCATTTTAGTTGGGTTGTGATTATTTGGTTGTGTGTTGTTTACATCAAATTGGTATGAAAGCAATACGTACATTGTTTTTGTCATTCCATAGATTTCTTTTGTATTCAACCATGCCACCTAAAATCACAAGCCGGATAAAATGGAAGAACTCAAGCAACAATTGATACAGATCATGGAGGTGATGGGTTTTCCTACGTCGCAAGTTTCTGAGATCAGGGGGACTTCCAAATTACCACTCATTCTATCTCATGTGAATGAAAAGAGAACATTGGGTCAAACCCAATTGAACACAGCTCGAGAGAAGAGAAAAGGGTGGTTTACGACCTCCCCATGGGCGTCACCCTAGAGTACCAAAACAAAACGACTTCCGACCAGTCAGGGTGACCTCTGCCGAAAGGTACTCTCCCTCGAAGTCGCCGTCAATAATTTGACGAAGTTATTCAGCATTTTAGGAGCCGAAGACGAGGATTGTGATGCCCTTACTAGGGCTAGGACGGAGAAGGTGCAGAGAAAATATCTCATGGGTGTTGTCGTGACCGGCCAGACTGGCTTATAATTCCGGCGACGCTGCTGTCACAACACAATGCTTGGCAGCCCCATCCACTGTTGTAGGACTATGCGACCCAAAACCACCATCTGCAGCTTCCATCTCGATCTGTGTGTGCAATCATGAGAGATGTTCATAGAGAAGATTTAGGCTATGTTTGGGAGTTCTGGAGAGAAGAAAGGAAAAGAAAGTTTTATTATGTGAGGAAAGAAAATAAGGGAAAGTTAATAAGAGAGAGAGAAAAGAAGAGAAAGAAATCGGTATTCCTTCCTTTGTCCTTTGTTTGGGAGTTTAGGAGAGAACAGAAAACAACTTTCTTTCTTATTGTTTGGGAGTTGAGAGGAAAATAATTTTTTTAAGAGGAAGAAGATAAAATTCATTAAAAAACTTTCCTTTCCCTCATTTTCTTTCCGATTTGGACAGAGGGTTTTGCAGAGAAAGGAAGAGAGTTTTTAAAATTTTCCTTTTTTTTCTCTCCTTTTAAACTCCCAAACGAGAGAAAGTGTTTCATTTATCTCCTATTTAAACTCCCAAACGAAGGAAAGGAAATACTCTCCCTTCCTTTCTTTTGTTCTCTCCAAAATAGAACCCGCAAACATACCCTTAGGCCACATGACGAACAGAAAAAAGGGATATGGGAGATGGGTTTGAACCCAACCCAGGTACCCTTTTACCCGTTCTCCTTACGCTTCTCACTCAAGCCACAGGGCTGCCCACACCCGATGCCCCCCATTTTAAGTTTGCAACACAATTTCCCCACTTACACCCCTAAATCCCTTAACTTTAAGGCCCTTGCAAGTATACCCCCAAACTATTTAAAAAAAAAATTCAAGCACATTTCAAATTGAAATTCTGACCCCTTTAGCTTTCGAGCCTTCACAAACCCCAAACCTTTCAAACATTTACAAATACCACTCCAGCCCCTTTAAATCTTCAGCCCAGTTTTCAAAATTGCAATTTAGCCCCCAAAAAACTTTCAATGAATTTGCAGAAACTACCAAACAGCCTCTAATATTATTTTAATTGAAGTTTACCCCCTCAAAAGTTCTTCAAGCAACCCTAAGTCGTATATTCAGCAATTTCGGCCCCCACAAACTCTTGGATGGTGAACCGCAATGGCATTCAGCCAACTGTTGGGGAGGTTTGGCGTCATGAGGCAACTCCACATTACGCTAGGTATAATTTTACCCCTTTTGTTCCGGTTCAACAACGTTTATGTTTCATTTGTAATGCTAAAGGCCATAATGGACGATTTCCCCATCCGAGACACAGGGAAGAAACTAATGATCCCACCAATAGCTCGTGAGCTACTCCACAGAGGTGTTCCTTGGCCTCGTAGGCTGTGTTCATTGGGTTGGATTGAGGAGTCATGAGATGAGGACGATGAGCACCCCTTGGATGCTGGGCAAGGCCAATTACTGAGCAAGATCATCAGGTTTTGAGGCTCCTTGAGAAGAGCCTCAATGGAGATAATCGGGTGGATGTGCATATTTTTTATAAGCATGTGGATGCAAATAGCTTTGTGGCTTGGCTCAACACCATTAAAAAGATGTTTACGAGTATTCTGGGGTGAAATGAGTGCAATTAGTTGCCACTTTCGCCACGGTACTGTGGTACAAGTTCACCCGAAACAAAGCATAAAAGGGTGAGAATCCTATACCGTATATGCCAAAGACGAAGAAGCACATGAAGAGTGCTTTCTCTCTGAAGACATACATGATAAACCTATTTGTTAGAGTTCAGGGTCTCCGTCAAGGTTTGACTTCGGTGATGGAGTATTCAGAGCATTTTCAGCCGGCATGTACTAGAGTCGCGTTGCGTTATTAGGAGGTACATCTATGGCCTACACCCTCATATTCGTCACGAGTTGGGCCTAAAGAAATTCCAACTTTAAGGAAGGCAATTAAGCATGCCATTAAGGCCAAGGAGTATTTTCTTAGGAGATCATTAAACACGGAGACCGCCCACCACCAGCGGCCCGGCTAAGGCAACTTAGACTACCCCTACTCCAATCAAGTGCTTTAGTTGCGGTTGCGGCTCCTTTGGTCATCATGTGACAAAGTGCCTAAAGAAGAACCGACAAGGTTTGACTTTGGTGATCATGCAGTTGCTGCTTTTTTGCTCGAGTTCAGGGTCTCCGTCAAGGTTTGACTTTGGTGATGGAGTATTCAGAGCATTTTCAACAGGCATGTACTAGAATCGCACTGCGTGAGAGTGAGGACCAGTATATTTGGAGCTACATCAGTGGTCTACAACCTCCTATTCGTCATGAGTTAGCCTAAAGAAAATTCCAATTTTAAGGAAGGCAATTAAATATGCCATTAAGGTCGAGGAGTATTTTCTTAGGAGATCATTAGACACGAAGACCCGCCCACCACCAACGGCCCGGCTAAGGCCACTTAGACTACCCCTACTCCAATCAAGCGCTTTAGTTGTGGTTGCGGCTCTTTTGGTCATCATGTGACAAAGTGCCTAAAGAAGAGCAGACACACCGTCCTCATAACATATGACACTGAGGTTGGAGGCCAAAGTTCAAACATCGAAAGAGGTCGCGCATGATACTTTAGTAACACGGGTGGTTATTGCCCCGACACAAAGGGCATTCCCAGTTGAGCTCGTGGTCGAGCTCTTCTAAAGGAGAGGAAAATGATGTAAATAAAGGATATATGCTTCATGAATTTTGGTCCTTTTTGGTAATTGTATCCCAGAAATTAACTTTTGTCCTTTTTCATCATTTTGCCCCTTTTAGGCATCTTAGACATGACATATATATTGATGTAATTTTCTCATTGGAGGATACTGTATATTATTGAGAGTTCCTCATTTTAGTCGTCGTGTGATCATTTGGTAGTGTGTTGTTTACATAAGAAAAGAGTGGAGGTTTCAACTCATTAAGTCAAAAGTTAACGTAGTGGAAGTCGAAATGGTGAAGGTTCGAGTAAAGGATCAAATGATATCAAGAAGATCATGGCAAAAGCTATAACTGTGGCAAACCCGACACACTCCAAAGAATGTCAAAAGTTGAAGAACTTTGACCAAGAAAATGTGACAAAAGTGGGCAAACTTTCAGTCTATGTCAACGAATGTTGTGGCCCTACGTTAGCATTGGTCCATCGCTCTCTATTTAGCTTGTAAATCGGATATGACCATCTACAATTAGGAAAGGACAAACTTATCATACTGATTTTGGGAAGCATTCTCCCCTCAATCATCGGGTGGCTCACTCCCAGTTCTGTGTGGTTATTTCTGAACACTATTTAGTCACTAAAGAATAGTGGATGGACACATGTGCTAATCACCATATACGTTTTAACAAACGGATGTACTCCACATACAAGCCGATGGATCACGGAGAACTACTCTTTAATCAAAAACTCTTTTTCTAAAGTTGAATGATGTCGAAATGTGGTATTGAAAATGACAAGTGGCTAAGAACTCCTGCTTAACGATGTGCTTCGTCATTCACATGAATTTGGTCTACGGATTTATGCTGAGCAATAATCATTATAAGTTAGTCTTTGTGGGGTTTGTCTTTACTAAGAATAAAATTCTTGTAGGAAAGGGTCGTTTGAGCAATGGGCTCTTAAAGATGAATGTAATGATTGTTGTACCTAAGAATGCTATTAATGACATTTGGCACCAACGCAAAAGGAGTGGCCTCATGAAACTATCCCTCACGTTGAGAGGCATCCCGTTGACCAATTTTTTTTGGGTCAATTATGGCTCATACTTGCTTTTTGTGCATTAATGAATGATTTCCCTTTTAGTCCCTTGGGCAAGAAAAATCCCCCATAGCCACATTATGCAAATTTCCCGAGGCGTCACCGGTCATGCTCTTTGGGGTTTGCTTCATTTACATCTGAGGAGGATCATCCTCCTCTAGGATGTTGGGGCAATTATGGAGCAAAACCATCTTAGTAATGTTTTGGGGCACTTAGAAGAGTTTGAATGTTATTCGAGTAAACGTGCCTAATTTTGGCAGCCATTTAAATACAACACTTGCATTGATTAACTCAATGGAGAGAGTTTTAATACAAGTGTATTTCGGTAATTCAGTGTGTCTAGCTAGTAGTGGCTACCTAGGAAGCACGGACTCAACACGTAATACGGGATACAACTCGATTTGGGATACAAAATACGTGATTTTTCCAAAATATAGGATACAGATACGCTAGGTTACGTTCAATATTTATTATTTTATTTTTAATATATTAATGATAAAGTTGAATAAAATGAAAGTAGATAACAGTAAAGCACCAACCAACATTATACTAAAGTGGTCAAATATGATGATTGTTGTCACCAAACAAACACCATCACATTAAAACATCATCAACATAAAAGGTTGTTCCAACAAAAAAGATTCAGATAGTTTGTTAAAAAAAAAGATTCAGACAGTTTTGTAAAAAAAAAAAAAAAAAGATTCATACAGTTTTGTTGACTCTAAAATTGTAGGTTAATTACTCAGTATTGTATTTCTTATAGTATTGTATTTCTTGGGTTCAAAATTAACTGTCTATTAGTACAAAACATAATTCAGAATATTAGTACAACTTGGGGTTCAAAATTAACTTTATTTTGAGGAGGGGCAGAACTCTAAGAAGAAAAAAAACAGAAATGAGGAGCATAACTTGGGTTCAAAATTAACTCAGAATGAAATATGAAAAGAAAACATAACTCTAAATCTAAAGAAAAAAAAAACAGAATGAAAAAATAAAAAACTAATATTAACGTATCCGGGTGAATCCAGCTTATTATATCTTTCGGGACTTGGGCATGAGGAATATGATTGGGAGTGAATGTGAAGATAATGACTCGTACTTGCTAGACATGATGATCACTCCTTATTACGTTATTAGGAATGTAGTAGCAATAAATATGCTGATCCGATGTCATAATAGACTAGGGCATTTACCTATTCTCGTTTTGGAGTGTGTACTCCCTAAATTTGCCTTCGTTGCACCTTTTGAGCTAAATTTTGTCCAGCATGGTTTTGCAAAATAATGCCGTGTTTCCTATCCTATTAATATTAATGAAATACCAGCTTCATTACGGCTTGTTCATTATGATCTGTGGGTACCTGAACCAACCACTTCATTACTTGATTTTCGATACTTTGTTGTGCTTGTTGATGATTTTAGTAGCTATACTTTGTCCCCTCAAGATCCTTCGATTGCTTCATTTTTATTGATAATGGGATTGTCCATCAAACCTCAAATGTTGATACTCCAAAAAAACACAGTAGCCGAAAGAAAACATCGTCATATTACAAAGGTGACTCGTTCCCTTCTCATAGGTATGGGGGTACCAAATTAATATCGGGTCGATGCAACCTTAACCGTAACATATTTAATCAATCATATGCCTTCTAGGGTTCTAGGCCATCAATCACTGTATTTTTTATGTGAAGTGAGGGCTAATAGTCATTTTTGGGCATATTAGTAGTTTATTTTCTTTTTGTTATTTGCCTTTTATTTTGTTTTGGCATTGTATTCCTTTTTGCTTTAGTATTTAGTGGTAGGGAGTAGTTAAGGCAATTAATGGCATTTTTATAATTTGAGCCTTAGCTTAAAGCCTAAGCTACTCCTCCCCTTTAAATACCCTCTTGTATTCTTCATTCGAGGACACTCCATTTTGAAATATAAGATATCTCTTGATTCTCTCTCTAAAAGTTAAGAGTTTGGTTTATTTTCTTGGCCATTGACGTGCAGGTTACGTCAAATTGGTACCAAAGCGACATGTTGCTCCCTGATTGGTGTATTGGTGTGTAGTTATCAAAATCGTACACTACTTCCAATGGCTCCAAGAAGATCCAAACAACTAGAAGAGGCCAACCAAAGATTTGATGCAAAAATTGGAAAAGCAACACCAACAAGTGGATTCTCTCCTACAACTCTTCTCCAACATTGAAACCTCATTAAACCCTAACCCCCACTGGCCAACCACCACCCCCAAACCACCTTAACCCCTCCCCTGAGGATATATTGGGTGAAAACCTAGCTCTAACGACCCCTCCACTGCCTTACTCCGCCCCTTGTTATCCAACCCTACCCACCCACCACCGCAACCCCCCACCACGTTACCCTAGAAACCCCCTGCCACCATCGCCCCACCTCCGCCTGACTTCCCCAACCTTCGGACCCCACAAAACAGCCCGAACTAGCTGCCCAGCCAAAATTCCCACCCCCGACCCAAAACCTCACATACCCAGGCCCATTTCCGACCCAGGAAACCTCCCAGCTGCTCCAGCCCAAACCTCCCAACTCTCCCAACTCGAGTCTCATCTGACCCATTTCCCTCCTTGTTGGCCACAAACAAAACTCTAGAAGTCCCCCCTGATTCTGTGCGAAATTCGACCCATCTCGACCCATTTTTCAGCGCTACCCAACCCGGATACCCCAAAACCCGCTGCCCCCGACCCATTTTTGACAATCGGACACTCCACCTTACCCGGGAGCCCTCTTGTGCCGTACCCGACCATAGTTGTCAAAATCGTCCGATTCGCGATTCGAATCGGACGATTCGATTCGATTCGATTCACTACCAAAACGATTCAAATCAACCTTAGAATCGCAAATGTCTAAAGAATCGGACTGAATCGGCGATTCACGATTCGAATCTTCCGATTCGGGTCCGATTCGGTCCGATTCCTGATCCAGTCCGATTCACATTTTTTTTTTTTTCGCGGTTTTTTTACATTAAATTAATATATAGGCTCTTTATGATATATATTTGTTTTATGTAGGGTGTTTTAAATTAATATGTAGGCTGTTTTATGATATATTTTTGTTTTTAAGCTTAAAATGAATGAGAACATGTGCTATGGTTAATTTTTGTGATATATTTTGGTATATTATCATGTGCTACGATTAGTTTTTTGTCATATTACGCTTAATTACCAATTCTATAGTGTTAAATTCCATTTACATATGTTTTACTACGTTTTTATCGTTTGGTTCCGATTCGACCGATACGATTCACGATTCGATTCACGATTCGCGATTCGGGGGGTAAACGATCCACGATACGATTCGCGATTTGACAACTATGTACCCGACTCAATTCGCACCCCTAACCACCTATTTCCAACTCCCTGCCTACTTACCCCCACCCAACGAGCAACCCGAATCCTCAATTCAGCCCGAGTATGCCCCACCCCCTCGACCCCATACCTTTTTCAACCCCCATGGGTTTCCAACTTATCCCGAAACCCTCCACCATCATATAGAGACCCACGGCCTTCCCCTCGATGCCAACCCACTACTACCACCCCCATTTATACACCCTTGCACACCATCGTACGTCCCACCCCCTCCATCATCACATCACACCCCTTCCCATCATGATCTTTCCTTACTCTAAACCGACTCCTCCTCATCCTCTGACGCTAGGGATACCCACCGCAACGTCTTGGAGTGGATTCCACCTCCCCAATCCTACCCTCCTCGCTTCGTCCCGCTTCAAGACCGCTGATGCTTTTATTGTGGAGGGCACGACCACCTGATTGTCACGTGTCCCCATCACGATCCTTGGGCACCTCCCATGGCCCCACATGTTTATCCTTCATGTCCACCACCTACCCAACTGCCACCGATTCTTGTAGATTATGTTGCACCTGCGCCGGGTGATGTGATGGGTCTTGAGGCTCATCAGGATGGAGACTACCTATTTATGGCACTTCAGTTGCTTTCTCGGAGTCTCCATGGGATATACACGTTGACGTTCCCATGTTTGACGGGCGGTTCTCCCCTGATGCCATGATTGATCGGTTGGCTTTGATGGAGACGGTTGTCAATTATAAGCGGGTTCAGAACCGCTCTTGCGTTCTCCTCGTACCCACCAAATTTCAAGGATTCGCCCAAGTTTGTGGAACGATCTCTGCTATCGCCGGGCAACAGCAGGATTGCCTCCTATCCAGATTTGGCCTGAGCTGAAGGCCACCCACCTACGAGCGCGACCTTTTTGCTCGCATTCAGTCCCACAGGCAGGGCACGTCTACGATGGTGGAGTATACGGAACAGTTCCAGCTTCCACCCAAGCCCATCTCCACGGAGGATCAGCGGATCAGCCGCTATGTTTTGGGACTTCAGTCGTACATTAAGCATAATCTCGGCTCGAGGGAGATACCGACATTTCTAAAGGTGGTCGAGTATGCGACCAAGGTTGAGGCCTACCACACAGCGCCAACAGCTCTTCCAACCTCACGGGCCGCACTTACACCGGTCTCGACCCCGACCCCAGCTCCTCCTCCTGTGACAACTTCAGCCCCTACTTCCACTATTTTTGTTGCACCTCATCCGGGGCCTCCTACATTCCGGTGCTACAAGTGTAACAATGTTGGTCGCCGACCTTCTGACTAATCTCTCCCGCGACGTCGTGCCCTATTGGCGATGGATCAGCCACCTGACTATTTGGACCCGTCCGAGGAGCTTCCCTAGCATGCCTTGATCACAGTTTTGAAGGGTGACTCGGTTGGTCTTTCCCTTTGAGTTCGAGAACGAACTCTTTTCAATGGGGGGAGATTGATGTGAAGCGAGGGCATAATCATCATTTTTGGGCCTAAGCTACTCCCTCCCTTTAAATACCGCCCCCTTGTATTCCTCATTTGAGGACACTTCATTTCGAAATATAAGAAATTTCTTAATCTCTCTCTAAAAGTTAGGGTTTGGTTTATTTTCTTAGTCATTGACGTGTAGTTTACATCAATTTTACACCCTCATTCTCGCCCTTATTCAATCACGTGCCTTCTAGGGTTCTAGGTCGATGTCCATATTGCTCTTCGTAAGGGTGTTCGTGATAGTACAAAATATCCTATATCTCAGTTTATATCATGTGATGCTTTATCTCCTAAATATCGTGCCTTCACTTCTCATGTATCGCCTGTTCCTATTCCTTCTAGTGTTTCAGATGCCCTTAGTCAACTCTATGGAAGGATGCCATGTTTGAGAAAATGAAAGCCCTTGAGAAGAATGGTACTTGGAATATTGTTCCATTGCTTAAAGGGAAGAAACCAGTAGGCAAGGCTGCAAATGGGTTTATACAGTTAAGTATCATGCTGACAAAAAAATTAAGAAATATAAAGTCCAATCAGTTGCAAAAGGCTTCACGCGTATGCGATTAATTATTATGAGATGTTTGCTCCAATTGCCAAGATTGACTATGTATAAGTTGAAAAGGTATACATCCGGATTAGTTATAAAGGACTTCACTCAGACATTATGTGATTGATTATCAGGAGTCGTTTGCTCCAGTTGCCAAGATAAATTATGTACAAGTCCTTTTCTCCTTATCTTGGCTGTTGGATGTAAAGAATGCCTTTCTTCATAGAGATTTGGAGGAATATGTATATATATGGTGATGCCTCCTGGTTTCAAACTTGTTGATAGCCAGCATTTAGTGTGCAAACTAAATAAGGCCTTGTGTGGACTAAAGTAGTCTACACGTCCTTGATTTTGAGAGGTTCAACATGGTTGTGTAACACCCCGTATTTTTATAGCTTTTAAATTATGGGATTTATTAAATTTAATTGAGATAAATTAATTTAATTTTAATCCGGAATGTTGCTTTAAATATTTACTAGCGTGACGAGAGTTAGTAATTATTGAAAATTTGTTATCTGTTGAATATTACTGGATGAGTATAGTAATATATGAGATTTATTGTTATAATATTGTCACGTGTGAATAAAATGACAATTATGGAAATTTAAGTCGGGACGCGCCTGTGTCGTGTCGGGACTAAATGTTGATTAATAAGTGAATATTTTATAAGTTGTTCGTATGGTCATTTTGAGTGCGCCAACGTGTCCGGAAGGGTCGAGATAGTCAGAAAAGTGTACCCAGGGTTTAGTTTGGGTCTCGGGGCGTTTTTAGGCCCAATTAGTACCCCGGGGGGGCGTTTTGGACATTTCGCAATTATGGGTAATTAAACCTACGAAAATTAAAAGGGTTATATAAGATATCTAGGTTGTCTTCTAGGGTTAGAACAACCAAAGACAAATGACGGCCATTGGAGAGGAAGAGGAGAAGCTCTCCAAGGAGTTCTAGGCCAAGAACACCTCGGATTGCACCGCCGTCACCACCAACGCGTAGATCGCGAGACGGGGAACGCAACCACACCAATTTCGGCACCAAACCAGATTTCTGAAAATTCCAGGCAAGTGTTTATCTTGCTTATTTCGTTGATGCATCTTTCATATTGGTTTAAGAATGATTAGGATGAATTGTATGGAAGAAAAACCCAATTTGAGATGGAAATTGCATGTAGTGATGACTTAAATGATATTCTGGAAACCCTTTGTCATGTAAAGGATTAAGAGTTTGATTAAGAAAAGAGTTCTAATTAGATACAAACACTAAAAATTTTATTCCGGATGATCGGACCATTGGAATCGCTTGAATTTTTAGTATGTTGTAGCGAACGGCGAGACAGGACTGCTGACAAAAATTCAGCTTGATCGAACGGTCGGATTTCTAAAAATATTATTTTTACTTGAGAGTTTTATGTTTTCAGGACTCTTAGAGAGTTTTATATTTTGAGGACTCTTAGAGAGTTTTATATTTTGAGGACTCTTCTAAATAATAAAAAAATTCAATTAAAACTCCATTTTAATTCCGATTTCGAAACCATTTGAAATTCTCATCTTTGAAAATAAAATTCAAAATCCTTTAATGTAAGGCGAAATCTATATTTTTGGGATATCTTACATGAGGGACAATGTAAGTATATGTTAAAGGGGAGAGACACGTAAGAGGGTTACGTTGGAACATAAATGAATACCTACTGAATTTTATATTTGGGAGGATAGAATCCATGAGCGTTTTGTAGTAAGTGGAAAGGTTCCTCAAATTAAAGTAAGATGTGAATGGTTATACGTGATAACTATATAATGAGAAATAAATGCAAATGACGTAATTATGGGAATTGAGAATTTACCCATTATTGATATGGTAATATGAGTATAGTTATATGATTGTGTATGCATATACTATCTATATGTGAAAATCATGCCCACGCTACTTGCTATCCCTGAGGTTTCCGCGCTGGGACAGTCTTATCTCGATGGGACCTTTATGGGGGATATTGACTTGTACCCTAGAAGATAGATATCCTTGGTACAGGCTATCGGAATGATAGTTCAGACGGTCCTAAGAGATGCGGGTATGTGCTTTCCTCTTAGAGACTTGGAATCTATGCTTCGCCTCATTTTGTTTGTGTAGAGGTATCCTTGGTACAGGTTATCGCAGTGATAGTTCAGACGGTCCTAAGGGACTAGGAACCTATAGTTTGTGTATGTGTTAATACAATTCGAGAGTGATTCCGAATTTGTATTCCCCTTAATGTGAGTGATATGGGGTTTGGATAGTAGAGTATGCACGCACCATAGTTATTATGTGGGTTGCTGTTTTGATATATATATTTTCGAGTAGTTAATATATATATATGAAATTCTGAAATCTGGAACTGCCTACTGTGTTTTGATATGTAGGACATGGTTGATGACTCAAATTGTAAATACTTGTTTTGAGAAAGTATAATATGAAATTGGAAAACTTTATTGATTAATAAAGTCAAAATGAGAACTTTGGTTACTAATTGAAATATTCTTTTCAAACAATTGAATCGTGAAATTTGGAATCTTACGAGTAATATAAGATAAGTTAAATCATTGGGAAGATTAGTGTGATAAATGATAAGACAATCCGTTGGGGAGGTTAGTGCGATAGGTGTGCACATTAGAAGAGAGGTGAGAATTTCTCAAGAGAGTGTCGCACTAATATGTTGTTGCATTGGCCTGTATCAATTTAAATACTTGCTAAACGTATTTTAAATCAAACACACTATCGGGCTCTGACCCGTTTCTTTTTTTTTCTCTCTCTCTCTTGTATATATATATGTATGTATTACAGGTGCCCAGCCACAGGGGCGTCTTGCTTAGGATCTCTTGGAAGGAACGTGCTGCAACTTAGGTGGGAGTTGCAGGTCTCTTGATTAGACGACTTCGTTCATTCGGATCCACTCTTAGTACTTTCATCTAGTTGGGCATGTGTAGCTCTTTCCATTATTCCGTTGTTATTGGACATTTGTATTTCAGTTATTTCCAGTATTGTTACTATGGGATTTATTCAGTTTGGATGTGTGACTTAGATTTCGTATGTTGACATTCGATTGACGAATGTATTAAATTAATTGGATTATGTTGCAGAATTTAATGTGGTGTGATTCTTATTTATTGAATGTTGTTAATAAAATAAATCATTTTTCTTTAAATAAAATTTGGAAAGTTACGTATGAAAAATGGTTTTGACACTTAGCTTAATTATTTAGGGTGTTAAATTGAAAAATTTATTTTTATCGACAGTGATGCTGAGAATGAACCAACTGTTTACCTTGATTTAATTTAATAAAGGAGTGATCGCCCGGTATTTAATTAGGCGGGGTGTCACAGGTTGTGAAGAGAGTAGGGTACACACAGACTGAGACAGATCATACTCTCTTCATTAAAAGGCACCAAGATCACATCATTGCCCTTATTGTATATGTTAATGATATTGTTATAAGTCATAGTTGTTTAAGGCGCAAGGCGTACCAATGAACAAAGGTGTCCCTGGAGCCTAAGCGCAAGGCGAGGCGTACACCTGATCAAAGCAAGGTGCACTTTTATAAAAAAATACAAAAAAACATATTTTATTTATATATTACATATATAGTAATGTTATTATATCATACAATCAATAATAATTTATATTAGATATACATCTTCGAATTAATGCATAATCCAAGATGAAAAAATAAAATTGTAATTGATTACAGAACAAGACACACCAAGGTGCCAAGGGGTAATCGCCCATATATTTAAATAAAAAACTTATTAAGAAGATTTATGGTCAAAATAAATTACATAAAAAAAATTTGATTCAATATATAAAAAATATATCAACATAATAATAAATTGGAGACAATCAAGCAAGTGCAAGTCTTAAAATAAATAAAAAGACAACCACCGCCAACAAGTATGAGTCTGAGAACAAAACTAAAGCACTAACAAATGAGTGTTAAAAATAAGTCGATTAATTTAATTTTCAAAAAGAAATATGGCGTCATTTTGCCCACTCTTTTCTAAAGATAAAAAGAGGCATAAAAAATTCATGAAAAGGGAAGAAATATTTGGGTTTTTTTTTCAAATTTCTTCGCAACACACAAAACAGAGCATCAAAAAGGAAAAAGAGAAAGGCAGGAAAATGACGGAAAATGTGAAAGAAAAAAGCTGAGCAGAAACGTAAATTACGAAATGAAAAAGAGCGGAAATAATTAGCATGAAGAAGAAATAAAAAAGACCTAAAGAGGACAATGACGCAAAGAAGGAAAAAAACAAAACAAAACAAAAAAACAGAGAAAAAGAGAGTTAAAAAAAATAATTTTTTTTAGAATAAGGCAACTTTAACCATGTGCGCCTAGGCGTACGCCTTGCGCCTATAGCCCCTAGGCACACGCCTCTTTGAAGTCGCCACGCCTAAGGCTGGGTAAGGCGCTATAGGTGGGCCTTACGCCTAGGCGCGCTTTTGACAACTATGTTATAAGTCGAGATAATCTGATAGAGATACAAATAATGAAAGACATTCTTTGGAACAAAGTTTGAGGTTAAAGACCTCAGATTATTAAGATATTTTCTTAGCATCGGAGTGTGCATATCCAAGAAAGGAGTCTCCATATCTCAACGGAAGTCTGTATTAGATATACTGATTGAGATGGAGAAACTTGGAGATAAGCCTGTTGATACCTTATTGAGCATAATCATAGGCCCAATGATATGGATTGAGAGCCATTAAATGACGTGGGAAGATTTCAACATTTGGTTCAAAGACTTATTTATCGATTCGTACGCCTTCGGATATTGCTTGTGTTGTCGGTGTGAATAATCAATTTATGCACGTTCCACGAACACCACATCTAAAAGCAGTGTATCATCTTCTTCATTGCCTCAAGGTTCCCTGGAAAGGGAATATTGTTTGAGCAACATGGTCACTTACGTGCTGAAGCCTACACTGATGCTGATTGGATCAACGATCCACTTTAGGGTATTACAAATTTGTTGGAGGTAACCTTTTTCATAGTGAAGCAAGATATATATGTTGTTGCTAAATCTAGTGGAGAAGTTGAGTTCAGATCCATGGCACATGAAGTTTGTGAATTGATGTGGCTATGGGCTATGTTAGATGAGTTGGGTTAGTAATATGACAACAAAGTTGCCATTAGTATTGTCCACAACCCCGTTCAACATGATAAGACAAAGTATGTTGAAGTTGGTCGGTATTATGTTAAGGAGAAGCTTCATCTTGGGTTAATTTTTACTCCGTAGTCAGCACGATTGATCAAGTGGCTGATGTCATGGCCAAAGGTATGAAGAAAACTTATTTGCAAAATATGTTGGTCAAGTTGGGCATGATATATATTTGTGCACCACCTTGAGGGGGTCTTGTCAAGGACTTATTAGTAATAATTATGTTGTGTTATGTTATAGTTATGTTAAGTTGGTTATTTATGTAATTACTGGAACTTCTTAATGTAAAGAGAATGAGATGGGAGAATGAAGGTAATTCATTCATCTCCTTTTCTTCTCTCTCTCTCTCTCTCTCTCTCTCTCTCTTCTCTCTTCATCCTCCTCTCTTCACCTTCTCCTATTATGATGATGGTTTGATCATCTTATATATTTAAGAGTTAGATGGTGTTCTAAAATTGGTCCATGTGGGCACCCCAGGTGGAGATTTCTGGAATTTTAACTCAGATTAAGCACTCTGTTTGTTCAAAAGCAAGCTGCTATCAGGGAAAAAATTTAAGTGCAAATTTGTATTTTCACTTGTTTTTTGGGGGCTTATATTGTACCCTACGATGTATTTGTTTTCTATGTTATTGTTGAGTGAAAAATATAAAATAAGTAATAGAGAGAAGCTTGGCTAGAGCTTGTAAGAATGATCTGTCAAGACCTGTTGATGTAGGCACATTATCGAACCACAAAGGTAGACCTTGTCTTCTGCTTTTTGTGTGGCTTGTTTTCAGTTTTTTCTATGTTTTGAATTTAAATTGATTTTCTTTCTAGTTATCTCTTAAGATAATCACTTGGATTTTAGGCGTAAATGAATCATTTCACATTGCAAGACAGAAGCTAGAAGAAGAAAATGATAAAAATAATAAAGGAAATTTGTTTAAGGGTCTCTGTTTTGGGGCCTAACTAAACCCTCAAAGGTACTACAATTTGGGAAAGGTATATTTATTTTCCTCTTTTTGATCTATATTTATAAAAGTCCAACAGAAATGAATTGACCTCATACAGATAGGATGTCCAGATGCCACTAAATGTCTTTTAATCACCTGACACATACCTGAACTGAATTGATTTCATACGTTTGGCCTTGCAAAAAATCTATGTCCAATGCTTGTATGCAAGCTTCAGCTACCACAAGCCGGCTAACCTCTCCAACAAGTTTATCTCCTGTAAACCATATGCAAAACCAACAATATAATACCCGTGTATGAATGTTGAAAGAAAAGAATATTTGATGGAAGAAAAACTACCATCTTCCACAATTGCACATAAAGTTTGATACTCCCTTCTCGAAAATTAAGAAACCCTATTTAAAATTCTCAAATCTTAAGGAAAATTTTGTTGAAATTACTATTATTTTTATATTAATAATTTTAAATGAGTAAAAATATTTTCATTTATTATTTTATAATTAACTTTGGTGAAGAGACACTTTTTTCTGATAACCCTGAACCTCCACACGAACGAGCCATTTCAACTCCCCCATTTGAGCTAAACAGGGGGACATTGTGCCAAAGCCACCATAACAATGTCCTTCAAATCTGGTATCCTTTAGGAGGTTTCTAACTCGAGACCTATGGTCTTTTTCCATTCGTCCCTTACCGCTGGACTAACCAGGGTGGATAGTACTGAAAGAATAGTTATGTCCTTATGTTTTAAAAGATGGTGGAGAGACACTTAAGGAAAATGGGAGAAACATGTCTTTTGAATATGAGTATGGAAGAGACAAGTTTTTTTGGAAAGGTGTCTTATGAAGATATCAGACACAAGTGAAGACTCTATAAATAACCCTCGCCTCCATTTTTGTTCATTCAATTCAAATCATCATTTATCTCTACATATATACATATTTGTTCGCTTCTTAAAAGTACTAACACAAAGTTGAGTTCACCAGTTCTCGAAGGAATGAAGGGCTACTACTTCGAAAATGAAATCTGCTCTATCATGAAATGGGAGACGATTGTTCAAACACCGTGGGTGTCATAAAGGAACAAATTCATATTAAAGGCTCGGATTTAAATATGTAAATTTATCATTTTTGTTTGTTTATTTGTTTGTCTTTTTTTTTTTGGGGGGGGGGGGGCGTGGAGGGTGGTATTTAAATTATGTGCATATTTAATTCGCAATAAGTATACCTTTAGAGAGACAAAATAACAATCGTAACAAGAATTTGTATTATCATTACATCGGTCAATATACTGCCCAGTTTGGTTGCACAAATTATTTGATTATGTAAATTGGTTCATTTTGAATTAGTGAATTGTAAATGAGTGGATTTGAAATGAGTTTAAATCCAATTTTTGGTGATGTTTGGTAATCTGAAATTGATGTTAATCAGAAAATTAAGTTTAAAACGAATTGCGAGAGAGAGAGAGAGAGAGAGAGAGAGAGAGAGACGGAGAAGAGCAACAGAATGAACTTTCCTGGAATCCTATTTCAAATGGATGCATTTCACGTTTTTTGAGAAATGCTCCAATTTCAAATTTCACACAGGAGCTAAAATAGGTCAATCAATGAATCATTTTATTAATGAAACCAAACGCAATTAATTGATCAATTTGAAAATGGGTCAATTTACAATTTTTGAACAACCAAACGAGGCCTTATTGTTCCGAAAGTTTGTATTTGCGTTCACTGTGATCAGCGTATTTGACTATCACATAATACTTCTGACTTTGTTATAGTTTGAGCACTCTTACTTTATAATATGCGTACTATTGTTAAAGTGTTATTAGAATATCAAGGCTGTGAAGAACCATTCATTTCATGTGTGAAAGGCTTATGGCTTTAATTGACTCCTGCTCGTTCAAAAGTTGCATTCATTTGTTTAAATTCTGTTTTGCTTCAACTCTCGGACCATTATTCCATATTGGTTTTTATTTACTTAACTGTTCGCAACCTCTCATAGTTTGATCCCGTAAGAACAATGTCGACTTTTATTTAAATTAAAAGAAAGATATTAAATCTATCTTTTGCCTTTTCCGTTTACATATATTAAATTAGTAACCAATTACTAGTATAATTATTATTCTGTTATATTTTGTTTGTTTCAATTATTTGCAAATCTTGAATTTAATTTACAAAATCTGATATTTTCATTATAATATCATACAAAAAATTGATATATATATATATATATATATATATGGAAAAGGATCTCCAACGGGTGCACTTAAAGGATGCACTTAGCGGACCATTTTTTTAATATGGTAAAAAAATATTTTTTGAGCTGATTTTTTTTACAATGTCTTTAAACATTTCAGAACCTGTAAAAAAAATCAGCTCAAAATGAATTTTTTGCTATTTTAAAAAAATGGGTCATTAAGTGCGAGTTTTTAAGCTGCTAAAAACTGACATATAATTGATTTAATTTTTTTAAATACCAAAAAATTTCATTTTGGGCTAATTCTTTTGCAGTGTCCCTGAAATGTTTAAACACACCATAAAAAAATCAGCTAAAAAAATGTTTTTTTTAATATTAAAAAGAAATGGTCCGCTAAGTGCACAATTTGAATGTGACCCATTGGAGATAGGGACTGTATATATATATATGAAATCGAAACAAGATATTTGTATTTGTGTAGCATATTTGGCTTCAAGCAACACCCTTCCCGCTATCAATGTGAACCCTGGAGAAAACCCGCAATATTTAAGGTTTTGTTTTTACTTTAATACATTACCAATTCTCGATTTTAGACTTCATTTTAATTGAAAATTAGAATTTACCCAAAATCTGTTAACTTTAACTACCACGGGGTATTTTAAAAAAGAAAATAATATCAATGAATTATAAATTCAAAAATTCTCTGAAAAAAGAAAATAAGTAATACCAAAACTAATGAAAAAGAAACCAAAATCAATACAAACCCCCACCACCCCACCACCCAACAATCCCCCACCACCCCCAACGCCGGCAAACACCACCCACCGCTGTCAACGGACCCGCCCATCGCACTGTTCTCTCTCTCTCTCTCACACACACACAGGTACTTCTTTCAAGTTCCATCATGTGAAAATGTTAACTAGATCTAAAAGTCACCAATCTAAGTCTTCAACTTTTACCAATCAATTTGTTTAATGGGTGTGCAGTAATTGATCTGTTTGATTTGTATTTGTAGGTTTTTGGATATGCAAGTGTCATTAATGGGTTTTGCAGGTGGTGTTGTGGGTTTTTTGTTTCGATTCAGATTTGGAGGGTAAATAAATTTAATGGCTTTTTTGTTCCGTGGGGAAGAGACGGAACACAGGAAGGAAAGAAGAGGGGAAATGTTTTTTTCTAGTTTTTTAATTTTTGGTTTTTGAATTAATTTCAAATTGAAATGCTCTTTTTAGTTTTCTTTTTTTTGGTTTTTAAAGACATTTAAATTACTTTTATCTAATATGCCACGTGCCAGTTAAAGTTAACATATTTTCTAACGATTTTGGGCAAAATCTAACTTTTAATTTTAAAGTGTATTTAAGTCGAAAATCGAGAATTAGTAATCTATTAAAGTCAAAAAAAAATTATGTTAGTGATTTTAACGTTGGCGACAAGCATGTTTTATCTCACTACCTTAAATTTGGCCTATATGAAAATGCCCTACACTTGCCAAAGGGAAGAAACACGCCGATTTTGCTTGTGTAGAAATTACATCCTAAATGGACTCGACAATACACTTTACAGTGTGTATTGTAAGATCCAATTGGCAAAGGAACTAAGGGAGTCTTTGAACGAGAAATATAAAACCGAGGAGGTCAGCATGAAGAAATTCATAGCCGGTCGTTTCTTGGATTACAAGATGGTGGATTCAAAGACAGTATAAGCCAAGTTCAAAAACTTCAAGTCATTCTACATGATGTTAATGCCGAAACATGTCTTAAAGGGAATCATTCGAAGTTGCAATGATAAGTGAAAAATTAACGACATCGTGGAAGGAGTTTAAAAACTATCTCAAACATAAACGCAAGGAGATGGGGCTTGAAGAATTGATAGTCCATTTAAGGATTGATGAAGACAACCGTACGTCTGAGAAGAATATAATGAGCCAACATTGTCGAATGTGAGCTAAATATCAACATCAAAAAGCAAAAGCATTCTGATAACGGTCAAAGTCAGGAATCCAATAATAGCAAAAAAATCAAAGGTCGATGCTGCAAATGTAGAAAACATGGACATCTTTCAAGAGACTGTCGTAATCCAAAGAACTACATGGAAAACAAAATGCTCAAGCTAACATAAAGGAAATAGACAAAATTTCAGTATCTGAAATGAACCTTTTTGTTATTGTCTCCGAGTGTAATTTGGTGGGAAATGCAAAGGAGTGGTGGGTAGACATTGGAGCTACTCGCCATATATGTGCCAATAAGTGGATGTTCACCACATACACCCGTAGAAAATGGAGAGCAACTTTATATGGGGAGTTACTCGAACTCCAAAGTCGAAGGGCATGGATTGGTTGTTCTGAAAATGACAGCTAGCAAAGAAGCCACACATTAAATGATGTACTTCACGTGCCTGACATTCGCAAGAACTTGTTGTCTGGATCATTACTTAGCAAGAATGGCATTAAGTCGGTATTTGAGTCTAACAAGTTTGTACTTATTAAAATGATATGTATGTGGCGCTCTTTAAGATGAACGCGGTGACTATCGTACACAAATCTAATAATAATAATGTTTTTTCTGCTTACTTAGTCTCTTAATAATTAGCATAGTATATTAGCACATGTCAATTATGATACCTTACATAAGTTGATGAATTTAAATTCATACCTAAATTTGAAATTGATAGTAATAATAAATGTGAGACTTGTGTGGCATATAAAATGACTAGAACTTCCTTTCATTCTATTGACAGTAAGACTGAACCTCTAAAATTAATTCACAATGATATATGTTGTAATACCTCGTACTTTAATGAGTATTTAATTTTCACGTGTGCATTTAATTATTAATTTAATTGGGGGATATTAAATTGGTTTTGGTAGATATTAATTAGCGAGTTAAGGGTTGATATTTATTATTATTATTATTATTTACTTGTGTGTGATAAGTAAATAGATATTTATTATTATTATTATATGTCGCGTATGAGTGAAAAACGACGGTTTATTATGTTATGTTGATAGATAGCTACATCAGCGGATTTAAATATTTTATAGGCGACGCGTACTGTACGCACGTGTTAGGGCTGGTTAACGAGATGATGGTGTATTTATAGTTGGGTGACTCGGATGACCTTTTTGAGTGCACCGGTGATCCGAAATGGGTCGAAATAGTCAAAATAGGTACCCGAGTGTTATGATTGGGTTTTGAGGGCTTTTTAGACATAGCAAGACCCGTATAAGGGTACAGTAGTCTTTTTACACCTAGAGTTTAATGGGAAAACGGGATTAGGGTGTAATTAGGGAGTATATAAGGATTTGAGAGATGGATGACAACCCACTTTTTAATCTCCGTATAATTGTGAGTTATAGAGAATTTAAGAGAAGAGGAAAAGGCAAGTATTTACTTGCTTTAGATGCAATTTTGTATTTAATTACATTCATAGTTAAGGAAGAGAGAGAGAGAGAGAGACTTCGGATTCATATCCAAAAGGCAAGTATTTACTTGCTTTAGATGCAATTTTGTATTTAATTACATTCATAGTTAATTAAGACTAAATCTGATATTAAAGATGTGAACTTTGGTATTTAATTGAAGTGATGTAAAGGATGATTGAACCTCTAATTTTAATTGAGATTAATTAGTGATGAATATGTAAGAATTTCGTGATTTAATTCTAGGCTTATATAAGTATAAACATGTAGAACATTGATAGGGTGTTTGAATCAACAAAAATTCAAACTGGGTTAATTTTGGGTTTGATATAATTGAAGTTTGATTTAGAATCCTAGGGTTTCGATGGTGGATTCGGGGTTGCTTCAATGTTATAATACTTCTGGGATGTTAGTATATTGATGTAGGATGTTAATATCATGCTTTGGGAGGCTTGGACCTCCAATGGAGGGTTTTAGAGGTGAAATCCCAAGGAAGAAGACGATTGGCAGCCCGGCAAACCAAACCAGTTCGCTGCGGGAACGAATTTGTTCGGTTGGGCGAACTAGTTCGGTATGCCAAGCACCAATTCGATTTGTTGGCCTCCAGATTTTGTTTACGCGTTGTTTTGACTCATTAGAGTTTAAAGAATGAGCGTAGGGGCTTCCGAGGTAGAATGGGATTACTGGGGAATATTTCTAGAGTTTGGTACAGGTGTTAGGCCAACGATTAGACGGGTTCGGGTGAGACGAGCCGAGAATTCAAGTGAATGAACACTTAAATATATAATCGGAAAGTCGGTTCGGATTTCGGGATTGGTAGACTAGTTTGTTGTGGGACTTGCGTACGAGGTCAATACTATATATATATATATATATATATATATATATATATATATATATATATATGTGTGTGTGTGTGTGTGTGTGTGTGTGTGTGTGTTGCTTGATTGTATTGAACAAAACTACTCGGTAGTGCTATCACTAAGAGGTTGAGCGTAGTGAGCAGTCCACCCTGCTGTTGACCAGCAGGTATTGGATTGATTCCCCGGGTCATAATACTATTGCATGGCCACTATCCGTGTGTGAGGATGGGTGTTGGTTTGAAGACCGATAGGGTGCGATGTGGTATGGTTGCTATCCCCCGGACGTATGTTTATGACCGCCTCTATTATTTGTATTTATGTTTGGGTTCGGTGGTGATATTCCGACTCGATAGCTCAGTGTGATGAGTAATATGACTGGAGCCTGATAGCACATAAGGAATGCATCCGCGAGGTCTCGGGGATGCGATTATACGTATACAGAGAGTGATATATATGTATGTGTACAAAATGTGATATGTATATCTATTTATGGCACGGGAGTAGCTATGTTATTATATTGTGTAATATATGTTTATAGCGCGGGTGTAGCTATGTTGTTATGTTGTGAGTATATCTATCTATAGAGCGGGTATAGCTATTTTATTGTATTCGTGTGTATCTCTAGTTATACCAAGTATGTAGCTATGTTATTGTTTATGAAAGTATACTTAGTGAGGGTAGACATTGGTTAGCTAATGGTGACTATTAGTGGGATAGGGATTGGATAGCAGTTATTGTCCAAGTTAGACTGGATAGTATAATTAGGATAATAAAATGAATGCGTTAGGTGCGCGCTGTGATAAGAGGTTAGGTTTTATCTCATTAAGTGCGACCGCTAAATTAATTGTGAAAGCAATACACTGTGTGTTTTATTGATTTAAAGCATTTAATTGCTTGCAAAATATTTTCAAACGTTTTCGAGCTTTAACCCGCGGGCAAATCTCTTCTCTTGTTTTCTTTTTAAAACCTCATGTGTGCAGCAACAGGGATAGCAGGGGTAGATCTTTCATGCTGTTGCGAGCAGTAGATGTGGATGCTGCTGAATTTGATATAGCCGCTTCAGTTGTTTCTATCTAGATAGGATGCAGTTCATTTCAGTCTTTCCTTTTATGCGTGTTGCCCATAGTTGGTTTGGATTTAATTTATATGAGACTTGATTTATTTATCAGTTGGATGATTATTTGTAGTGGCCGATGGTTTTTACGGTTCACAATTATTTATTTATGCATTCAGTGCTTTGATCCGTTCAATTATATGAATAATTTTATTCAATTTTATATTTTATTACTTGTTGCAACAGTGATGCTGAGAATGAAATCATATTGAATTCATGTTTTATTTTAATAAATGATTGATCACCCGGTATTAGAATAGGCGAGGTGTCACGGTTGGTATCAGAGCATCAGGTTCTAGTGTTCTTTAGGATATGTGCGGACTACCTACATTGTCAGCATTGCATTTCTTTGATATAGAGCCCTCTTCTTCGGATTGTTGTTTCATATTGAGCGTTTACGTTATTTTGCGATTGTTTATGTTGAAGGGAATCTCATACAACTTTGGTTTGGTTTAGATGCCAAACACCAGGAGAGGGAGACCAGCTCGTACAGCGAAGAGGACCGCAGAAGGGTAGGTTCAGCCGGAGCCACAGGTCACTCAGGGGGGTGTGACCGTAGCAGAGGTAGCAGCCATAGTAGCACAGACAGTTAATATTGCTATGATCGCCATGAGGCAACACTTGCCCCAGGTACAACCACAGCCGTCAGTGGCAGCACCAGTACAAACTCAATGTCGTCAATGTGGGAGCGCGAGTCAGGGAGGCCTTTCAGAAGGGCCATCCGCCAAAGTCTCAGGGGAGTGCAGATATAGTAGCAGCAAGCCAATGGAAGGACATTCAAAGGCATCTTCGTATGGTTGAGTACAGCGACACTCAAAAGCAGGTACTAGCTACGTTCAAGTTAGTTGGAGCAGCTCTTCAATGGTGGGAGTCAGTTATCATGTCGGAAAAGAGGGATTCGATGACTATTCAGTAGTTTTAGGTGCGGTTTGACCACAAGTTCCAACCGTCAGCAGTGCAGACAGGGATGAGGAGGAGATTTTTGGGTCTCACGCAAGAGGGTCGGACAGTGGCCGAGTATGAGGAAGAGTTCACCCGCCTGACAAATTTTGTACCAGATGAGGTGAACGCTGATGAGAAGAGGATTCTCAAGTTTATGGATGGGCTAATTTGGAGGATCCGTCAGCATCTGTTAGGGAACCCGACATTGAGGACTTATAATGATGTCGTTAACATTGTGTTGCTTTACTGCCAGAACCATTGCTTCCATCTGAGGGGAGCGAAGAGGACAGGAGAGTCGAGCCAGCAGGGGAAGACTGGGGGCAACGGTGCTAGCAGTACACCACATCAGCAGGGCCGGGAATATCAAGACCAGAGGCAGGGGCAGCCT
Source organism: Sambucus nigra (assembly GCA_949130495.1). Lineage (NCBI taxonomy): Eukaryota > Viridiplantae > Streptophyta > Magnoliopsida > Dipsacales > Adoxaceae > Sambucus > Sambucus nigra. The sequence goes on along the minus strand of OX422217.1, from coordinate 109,487,813 downwards.
CGTCAGGGTCAGTAGGGTCAGAGGCAGATTTTACAGGGAGATGTTTCATATGTGGAGAACAGGATGCGACTTACATGCCCGAATAAAGCTAGGGATTAGCAGTAGGATCCCTAGCCAAGGCAACAGTTACAGCAGCTTCCAGCCCACCAGTAGTTCCAGCATTGGCGCCTCCGCAGGGGCAATTGCAGTTTGAGCGTGTGTATAACGTCCGTGGACCAATTTTGTCGCCAGCGCCGCTAGCGATTGAGGGGTATGTTTTCTATCCATGGACACATGGGGGGTATTGTTTGACACTGGTGCGTCACATTCTTTTGTTAGCACTAGATTCGCATGTGAGACGGGTTTAGTGGATATAAGGTCATGTATTATTACGACCGTAGATTCACCGTTGGATAGCTGGGCTCTCATTGGTTCCATCAGCAGGGGAGTGGGCGTAGACATTGCGATGCTATGCTTATTAGCGGATTTTTGCTTGTTTTAAAGATGTACGAGTATGATGTTATCCTGGGTATGGACTGGTTAGCAACGTGTAAAGCAATGGTGGACTGTTACAGTAAGACTATCATGGTCAAGCACGCACGTGTGTTGTATCGAGGAGGAGACTTCGGAGAGTATAGTCGTCTTCCTAGATTCGATCCCTGTGGTTAAGGAGTTTGCTGATGTAATTCAGGAGATACCGGGGTTACCGCCGAGTCGAGTGATTTAATTTATGATCGACTTGGCATCGGGGACTACGCCGATCATGCAAGCGTCATATAGTATGACTCCTTTAGAGATGCGGGAGTTGAGAGATCAGATTTAGTAGGGTATTGTCGTCGTAGGAGTACATTATCTTGGGTGTCCCAGTACTGTGTCTTGGGCCAACGGATCTCAATGACCGACTAAGTTAGGCGATAGTGTATCGAGAGAGTTCCTTATTTGGATTTCGCTTGCGAGACATCCCACGCATGAAGCTTAGTAAGTGTCGGGAGTTGAGAGACATTTGGGCTCTAGGATGTTGGTTTAATACGTTAGGCATTACATGTGTGAAAATGTAACACATCGAGCAGTGAGCAATTATATGATTTAAGGCTAGCGGAGCCAAGGAGTGCAACGTCGAGAGCACTCAGGGATGTTTGCACCACTAGTTGTGAATAAATAGGGCAATCTCAAAAAGAGTTGAGTCGCGATTAGTAGGATAATTGAGTATATCTTTACTGTACAGGTCATACATGGTATGTATGGTTGAATTTTGGATGTATGCATGTTGCATTGGTGATAATTGTGTGTGAGCATGTGGTATAGGGTGTATGAGCGCCCTAGTCAGTTTGATATTCAGTATCATTTGGGAAGGGCTAATGTGGTGGCAGATGCATTGAACCATATGCTGACGGTGCAGTTAATAGCTATGTGCAAGGTGAAGTGGACTAAGCTTCATCAGGAGGAATAGGTAGTCCGAGCTTATATGATAGTGATGATTGTCACACCCGAGATTATTTGGAGGGTTGTGAAGGCACAGGCAAGGGTTCCTTCTTGTCAGAAGAGGATACAATAGTTGTTGGCAGGCGGAGCGGAGCGGAGTCTTACACAATCAGTTCTGAGAGTGGCTTACATTTCAATGGGAGGTTGATTGACCTAGACAACGAGTACTTATGGCGCGCAGTTATGGAGGAAGCGCATGGGTCACGGTTTTCGGTGCAATCCGGAGGCAATAAGATGTACCAGGATATGAGGAGGCAGTATTGGTGGGTCGGTGTAAAGCGGGACATAACAAAGTGTGTCTCCAGGTGCACCATCTTGTCAGATGGTGAAAATTGGTCATCAGAGACCAGCGGAGGTTTTGCAGCCGTTGGAGATTCTAGTATGGAAATGGGAGATAATATTGATGGACTTCATCACAGAATTACCGACGCCGCAGAGGGGTTAAGAGCCCATTTGGGTTAGAGTGGATCGATTGACCAAGGTAGCTCATTTCTTATCAGTTCGAGTGGACTACACGATAGGGCGGTATGCCCAGCTTTTCATAGCAGAGATAGTGAGAGTGCACGGGGTGCCACTCAACAATGTTTCAGATCGGGATAAGATCTTTGTATCCCACTTCTGGCAGATTTTTAGGAAGCAATGGGGACAGAGTTACGTTTGAGCACAGCGTATCACCCGCAGACCGATGGGAAGACGGAGAGGGTGAATCAAATGTTATAAGATAAGTTGCGGATGTGTATTCTGGATTTTTAAGGGTAACTGGGAGCAATAGTTGTCGTTGGTGGAGTTTGTGTGTAATAACTCGTACCAATTTATTATTGGCATGGAGCCATTTGGGGAATTGTACGGGAGAACTTATCGTTCGCCCTCTAGTTGGTTAGAGATGGGAGATAACAGGCTTCTCGAACTGGACGTGATTCAGGAGACGTCACTGAAGATTGAGTTTATCAGGGGTCGTATTTGGGTAGCTTAGGACCGATAAAAGAGTTATGCCGATGCGAACCGGAGATTCTTGAAGTTGACGTGGGTTATCAGGTGTCACTGTGGGTGTCTCCCATGAAGGGAGTAATGCAGTTCGGAAAAAGAGGAAGTTGACGCCTAGGTATGTGGGGTCTTTTCACATCAGCGAGAGGGTAGGGCCGGTTGCGTATGAACTCACCTTACCGGAGCTTTTGCAGCGGATTTATGGTGTGTTTCATATGTCATGGTTGAGGAGGTATCTCAGGGATGACGTGGCTTGTCGACATATAGCATTGGAGGAGATTGACTTACAACCGGATATTTCTTATGAGAAGAGACCTATTGCCATTTTGGGTCGTAGTAAGCGGGAGCTTTGGTCAAAGGTGGAACCGTTAGTGCGTGTACAGAGGGGACATCACAATGCCTTCGAGTCGACGTGGGAGCGCGAGGATAATATGTGGGAAAAGTATCCAAAGCTTTTTGTGGCAAGTACGTTCGAATTTCAAGAACGAAATTTCGTTATTGGGGGGAAAATGTGATACCTCGTACTTTAATGAGTATTTAATTTCCACGTGTGCATTTAATTATTAATCTAATTGGAAAAAGTTAAATTGGTTTCTGTATATATTAACTAGCGAGTTAAGGATTAATATTTATTATTATTATTTACTTGCGTGTGATGAGTAAATAGATATGTGGTTTATTATATGTCGTATATGAATGAAAAGCGGCGGTTTATTATGTTATGTCGATAGAGAGCTACATCGGCGGATTTAGACATTTTATAAGTGATGCGTATTGTACGCACGTGTCCGGCCCGATTAATGAGAAGATTGTATTTATAGTTGGGTGTCTCGGATGACCTTTTTTAGTGCACCGGTGATCCGAAATGGATCGAAATAGTTCATAATAGGTACTGGGGTGTTATGATTGGGTTATGTGGGCTTTTTAGACATAGCAAGACTCGTATAAGGGTACGATAGTCTTTTTATACCTAGGGTTTAATGGGAAAACGAGATTAAGGTGTAATTAGAGAGTATATAAGGATTAAAAAGGTGGATGACAGCCCACTTTTCAATCTCTGCATAGTTGTGAGTAAAAGAGAGTTTAAGAGAAGAGGAAAAGAGAAGGAAGGAAGAGAAGAACCTTGGAGAAGAGGGGAGATGAACATCTCCGGATTCAGAATCATCCCTACGTAGAGAGAGACTTCAAATTCAAATCCAAAAGGCAAGTATTTACTTGCTTTAGATGCAATTTTGTAGTTAATTGCATTCATAGTTAATTAAGACTAAATCTAAGATTAAAGATGTGAACTTTGGTATTTAATTGAAGAAAATGTAAAGGATGATTGAATCTTTAATTTTAATTGAGCTTAATTGGTGATGAATATGTAAGAACTTCGTAATTTAATTATGGGTTTATAAGTATGAATATATAGAACATTGATAGTGTGTTTAAATCAATGAAAATTCACATTGGGTTAATTCTGGGTTTGGTAGATATGAAGTTTGATTTAGAATCCTAGGGTTCCGATGATGGATTCGGGGCTAATTCTATGTTATAATACTTCTGGGATGTTAGTATATTGATGTAGGATGTTAATTTCATGTTTTGGGAGGCTTGGGACCTCCATTAGAGGGTTTTTGAGGTGAAATCCCGAGAAAGAAGACGATTGACACCGCAGCAAACCGAACTGGTTCGCTGGAGGAGCGAATCGGTTCGGTTGGGTGAACCAGTTCGGTTTGCTGCCCTGCCCAAGTTTTGTTTACGCACTGTTTTGACTCGTTAGAGTTTGGAGAATGAGCGTAGGGGCTTCTGAGGTAGAGTGTGACTATTGGAGAATATTTCTAGAGTTTGGTACAGGTGTTAGGCCAACGCTTAGATGGGTTTGGGTGAGACAAACCGGGAATTCAAGTGAATGAACACTTATATGTATAATCGAGAAGTCGGTTCGAACTTTGGGATTCGTAGATTAGTACGATGTTACGTATTGGTGTGACACGAACATATATGTGTGTGTGTGATTGTTGCTTGATTGCATTGAACATACCTACTCGGTAGTGCTATTGTTAATAGGTTGCGCGTAGTGGACAGTCCACCCTGGTGTTGACGGATTGATTCCTCGGGCCATAGTACTGTTGCATGGCAACTATCCGCGTGTGAGGATAATTTTTGTTTGGAGACAGATGAGCTGCAATGTGGTATGGTTGCGATCCCTCGGACGTATGTTTATGACCGCCTCCATTGTTTGTATTTACGTTTGGATTTGGTGGTGAGATTTCTCCCTGACTCAGTGTGATGCATAATATGCCTGGAGCCTGATAGCACACGAGGGATGCATCTGCCAGGTCTCAGCTCTGGGGATATGGTTATACGTATATAGCAAGTGATATATATGTTTGTGTACGAGATGTGATATGTATATCTATTTATGTCACGGGCGTAGCTATGTTATTATATTGTGTAATATCTGTTTATAGCGCGGGTGTATCCATGTTATATTGTGAGTATATCTGTCTATAGTGTGGGTATAGCTATGTTATTGTATTCGTGTGTACCTCTAGTTATAGCAAGTGTGTAGCTATGTTATTGTTTATAAAAGTATATCTAGTGAGGGTAGCATATGGTTAGCTGATGGTAACTATTAGCGGGATTGGACTTGGATAACGGTTATTCTCCTAGTTAGACTGGATAATATAATTAGGATAATAAAATGAATGCGTTAGGTGCGCGCTGTAGATGAGAGGTGAGGTTTTATTTCATGTGAGTGCAATCGGTTATTCTCCTAATTAATTGTGAAAGTAAAACACTGCGTGTTTTATTGATTTAATGCATTTAATTACTTGCAAAATATTTTCAAACATTTTCGGGCTTTGACCCGCAGGCAAATCTTTTTTCTTGTTTTCTTTTTATAACCCCAAGTGTGCAGCAGCAGCTAGGACAACAGGGGTAGATCTTTCATGTTGCAACACGCCTAAAAGGAAGACTGAAATGAACTGCATCCTAGCTAAATAGAAACGATTACATCAAATCCAGTTGGTTAGGATTTGATTTATGTCGGACTTGATTTATTTATCAGTTGGATGATTATTTGCAGTGACCGATGGTTATTCGGTTTACGATTATTTATTTATGCATTCAGCGATTCTATTTGTTCACTTGTATGTATGGTTTTATTCTGTTTTATATTTTATTACTTGTTGTGATAGTGATACTGAGAATGAATTCATATTGGATTCTTGTTTTATTTTAATAAAGGATTGTGATCACCTGGTATTAGAATAGGCGGGGTGTCACATATGCGACTTAAAATTTATGCAAACTTAGAGGTGGGAAAAATATTTTATTATTTTTATTGATGATTGAACTAGATATTGTTATGTGTACTTGTTTAAACGCAAAGATGAGGCAATCAAAATGTTTAAATATTACAAAAATGAAGTTGAGGATTAACTTAGTCAAAAGATAAAAGTAATAAGAAGTGATAAAGATGGTAATATGAACACCCATTTGAAGAGTTTTGCTCTGAACATGGGATTGTTCACCAAACCACCGCTCCTTATTCACATTAATCAAACGGTATTTTTTAACACAAGAACCATAATGTAAAAGAAATGATTAATGCTTTGTTGATAAGTTCAGGATTTCCTCATAAATTGTGGGGGAAATCTTGCTTTCTGCAAACTATATTCTAGACAAGGTGCCTCACAAGAAGATAAATAAGACACGTTTAAAATAATGGAAAGGTCGAAAACCTTCCTCTAAATTCATGAAAGTGTGGGGGTGTCTGGCATATGGCAGTTCTAACCCCAAAAGGGTCAAATTGGATGGACCAAAGAACATTGACCGTGTGTTTATTAGTTACGCCCAATATAGTAGTGTATATCGCTCCTTGTACACAAGTCAGAGATTCCCAACGTACATGTTAATACTATTACTGAATCAAGGAATGCTTTGCTCTTTCAAAGCATCTTTAGTATAACATAGCGCATGAATCAAGTAGACAAAAGAGGTCTCGTTATGCTACAACTAGTCATGGTGAAGATGATGTAGACAAAGATTCTATACATAAGGATAATGACGATGAACTTAAGCATAGCAAGACTGCAAGAGGATACAAACATCAACATTGTTTGGACTAGATTTTCTAGCATATTTGTTGGAAAATGATCCACAAACTTTTCAGGAAGCAATATCCTCTCGTGAGCTTCATATTGGAAGGAAGCTATGAATAGTGAAATTGAATCGATCATTCAAAACCACACGTGGGAATTGGTTGATCTCCAACCTGGAAACAAACCTTTAGGTCGTAAATGGATTTTCATGAAGAAAATGAAAGTTGATGGGTCAATTGATAAATACAAGGCAAGATTTGTAGTTAAAGGTTACACGCAAGGGGAAGGACTTGATTATTTTGACATATAGACCTTGAGAATGGTGGGGAAGACGAGGATGAACCCACTGAGGAGAGAGAAAGGTTGCACCCGATCATCTTGGCCAAGCCTCAGGACTTTTGGGCAAAAGACTACTTGGTGATATCCACAAAGAGGTTCTAATGTTTAATGGTCGGATGAATCCGGATGCGTTTGTCAATTGATTGGATACCGTGGAGAAGGTCTTCGAGTATAAGAATTTGAGAGGCCTAAAGTGTGTTAGGTTGGTGGCTACCAAGTTTCAGAGATACACGAAAGTATGGTGGAATAAGGCGGTAAGGAGGAGATGGATGGATTGGAGCCTGTGCGCTCATGGTCAATGATAAGACACTTATTGCAATGGGAATTCGAACCTTGGCCCTAGACTTACTATAGAGCTTGTTCTGACGTAAATAACGTCAAATGGGAATCAAAAAGAAGATATCTCATGTCTCAACTCTTTTTCAATAAACTCTCGAAATATAGAATGCCTCAAATGAGGCTACAAGTTAAGTATTTATAAGGGGAAGGTAGCTTAGGCTCTAAGCAAAATATTTGATTACAAATATACCCCTAAGAGCCTTTACTACTCCCACCTCTAAATACTAAAGCAAAAGGAAAATACGACATAATAAGATAAAAGAAAATAACAAAAAGATGCAAAAATTCTATGAAGTCAAAAAAATGACACCCTATGTCTTTTCATTTTTGTGGTATTTTGGATTACTTTTGGGTATTAATGTCTTTAGTTACTACCTTTCAATAGTGATGTAAACCCTATGTATAAAGGGATTGGGTCTATAAGTTACTTCGGTCTTTTTTAGTGTCTTTTTACTATTTTTGTTTGTTGCCCCAAGGCACACACTTTCATGCTATAAATATCTTGTATCTTCCTCATTTATGAGGCACCATATAGTTGAGAGAGGACGAGAGATTGGTTTATCTATTCTTATGTCCCATTTTGTCTCATTACATCAGATGCTTTCTTCATTTGATTACAAAGCTTCTTAGATGCTGGAAAGGGGGATGTGTTAGGAATATCATTATGTAGGTAAGGTGTGACGATCCTGTGCCCGTGTAGTGTGTTTGGTAAGAACGCAACCGGCACACCTATGGGAAAGTAGAGATGCCATTGTAGATTTAAAAAGGGTTTTCTAGATTCTTCAAAGTTTTGGATATCAAGGGATTTCCCAAATTCTCTGCTTTTAAAGGAGAAGGGAAATGAAAAGGAGCATCAAAAGATGGAAGAAGAATACAAACACAAATAAATATAATTCTTAAAAAGATAGTTACAAATAGCTGCGCTTTCTGCATTTCAACACAGCTTTGAAAAACACGATTAAGGAGGTAAATATAGTCAGTGATGGACCGGATACCGCTGTTTCATTTGCATTGCCTTGATCATATATGCATTCTCCTCATTTTTCAGAGTCTTTACATTCAGTTTCCCAAAAAGCCAATGTATACTCACAATTTACTTCCAAACCAATACCACACTCAATATGGTAAACACTGAGTCGTTGACTTACTATACACACGCATACAATCCACTCCATCACATTTTACTTCCAAACCAATACCACATTCAATACGGTAAACACTGAGTCGTTGACTTACTATACACACGCATGCAATGTACTCCAGTTAAAATCATGACAAATAACCACTCCAAAAAACTGCCCTAGATACAAAAAAAAGCAACTCTGAAGTTTATTGTTGGCAAAATAATCAATAAACCTTGATTTAATATTGAATTTGATTTCGTATGACGTATTAAGAAGATAGTTTCAATCTTGATCAAGCCCAGAGGATCAATGATCAATTTCAGCAGCTGTAAAGATGTATAATGCTCCCTCGGTCACAAATTAATAGTCCTACTTTCCTTTATAATCCATCCCAAATTAATAGTTGGATTTCTGAAAATGACATATAACTAGGTCAGATTACAAAGTTACCCATCGGAACAATTCTAATGAGAAAATAATTATCCAAGTGCATGCCTTGCATTCAAAGGTATTCAATATTCAATATTTTAACATAGCAAATTTGGACAGTATAATTCTTCTTAAAGTGACTTTCAAACAGCGACTATTAATTTGGGGAGGAGGTAGTACATTTGGTGTGATTAAAAAACATGTTTATGTTTGTTAAAGGAGCTGAATATCAAATACCTTGTCCTATAAGGACCGCCCGTCGTTCCCCAGCTGTAGCTTTTAGCAGAGTATTTAAATCATATGATGTGTATGGTCCATCAGTCAATCTACCAGCTCTAGTAAGGCAAAAAAAAATAGTATAAATTAAGACTTAAGGGCATCAAATGCACTAACTTATGTGTAATCCTATAGCGAATAGATATTTACAAAGTAAAAGATACATAATTAGGTGCCACAGACCTGATTATGGTATATGGAAGACCAGAATCACGAACAAAATCTTCCCCCATCTTCTTATATTTGAGAACACCGAAAAGGTTCATGATGCTATAGGGTGTTGGGGAAAGATAAAAAATAACTAATGTATAAATAAATAAAACCAGGATAAGAAAACAAAAAAGGCAGAAAAGTCTAGTCCATTTAGCAAGGATCTCAAGTCTCCCAAAACCTCGGCAGAATCTCAGCTACCTTGGGCAACTCATAATCCAAACTCCGTTAAATTTCACGCAAAACCATCACTTGATAAAAATTTATAGGTCATATACAAGGACTATACCACTAATTTCCAGGTGGTACTGAAGATTGGTCGTCTTTGTTACTATGAGGCGATAGAAGTAAAGACAATAAAAGTTGGAGAGGATGTTGCATTTAGAACATCAAGATATTGATGTGTGCCTAGTAAATTGAATGGATAGTTATAGGAAAAAAATAGATTGTCTGTTTAAGGAATAGAATTACATATAATTAAGAGCTGACAATTTTGTGATATGAAAGCATGTCTGAAACGGGTGCCATTCAGGCAAATATGTATCAACACAAAAGCAACAAGAGAAATTAATATGCATGAGGCCTACCCAATTGAAATAGTTAGTCGTGCACAATGAAGAACTATGATGGGTGTTTAACAAGAGTACAAAAACAAAAACTAGAAATAACAAGGTTCATGAGGACTTGAAGGTATATGCTATTTCTTCAACCAAATTAGATTATGGGGGAACCTTAAAGACTTAATTCTTTTTTTGGGTAAGCAAGGCATTGTTTATAGGGGTAAGGCCAGGCCAAAACAATGATAGGTGTCACCATGAGGTGGGATGGATATACTGTCTCCTCTTGGTATAGTACATGGTACTGTGACAGAAATAGGTCACTCTAATGACCTGGTGATGTGACAGCGGATAATTGGTGTGTTGGCACATGCTGCCGAGAAGGGATACAAGTAATGGAGACTACTAGCGGTCTCTGCAAAGAGGCGTACGCTATATCGATGCCTGAGAAGGACGATAAGGACAAAAGGATAGGGTTCATCTTCCTGGCAGTCAAGGACCTCACGGTATGGATGACGGTAGTTCTTTCTAAATTCTAGAGCAGTCAGGTACTGTGACAGAAATAGGTCACTCTAATGACCTGGTGATGTGACAGCGGATAATTGGTGTGTTGGCAAGTGCTGCCGACAAGGGATACAAGCAGTGGAGACTACTAGCAGTCTCTGCAAAGAGGCGTACGCTATATCGATGCTTGAAAAGGACGATAAGGACAAAAGGTTAGGGTTCATCTTCCTGGCAGGCAAGGACCTCACGGTATGGATGCCGATGGTTCTCTCTAAATTCTAGAGCAGTCAGGTCACCTCAGGGCCAGTGAACTTTGTGTTCCAGCCGCTAAGTCAAATATCGTCCAAGAGTCCCAATGAGTCACAACGTTAGGCTCTGGGAGCCTCACCAATCCTGCTGTCCCCGCATCAGTAAATCCACGACCTAGCAATCGATGAGGTAGAGAATAGTACCTGGTGCTCTTAGTCCTCCTGATCACGTGGTTACAGGTGGCCACAGCTTCTTCTAGAGTCACACAAGGTTAATCCTTCACTGGTGCATATAACATGCTACAAATGGTTCTATTGATCTTTATTATCTCTTCTAAAGTAATTAGATATGAATTGAAACAATTCATAACAACGATCTACGTGTGTTGATTGTTGTCTCCATAAACGCATAATGGAGTTTTGCACGCCAAGTTTCATAAATAAAGTGAAGAGAAGAGTGAGAGAGAGAGAGAAAGAGAGAGAGAGAAGAAGAAGAAACTTTCATAAATAAAGTGAAGAGGCTGACTTCATTTTGAATTAGGTATTAAACGTTTTAACTAGGAAAATATGTGCCGACTTCATAAAACTTTCCTACTCCCTCGGTCCCAAATTAATTGTCCGGGTTTCCTTTTGAGTCTGTCAAATTAATAGTCCAGCTTTCTAAAAATAGTATAGAAAATTAGGTGAGATGACAAAGTTACCCATCCGAACAGTGCCTACGATTGAACAATGATCCAAGTGCATGTCTTGCACTCAAAGGTATTCATCATTTCCAAGAGGATAAATATGGATAGTGAGTTTTCTTAAAATGTTTGACTTTCAAAGAGCTCATATTTGGGACGGGAGGGTGTATGGAATTTAATGTATTTTCAAAAGTCAATTTTTTGTCCATGGTACTACAGCATGAAACTGCATAACAATTATTACTCACTCCATATACTTTTAATCAAGTAGTGGCCTTACCTCCAGGGCAGTTCATTAAACTTCGTTACTCCTACTGATGATACAAGGACAAGCCTTGTCAGTGATGAAGGCAATGCTGATACAAGATTTCTCACTCCTTCCCAATCTTCAAAGATAAAACTATACATTATTAGCATGGGATGCTTTCATGACAAAACACAACATTTTAGGGCTCTGTTGCTTCAAAAGTAAAGCATAAGATGGGTGTGTTATTTATTACAAATAGATTAGGTACAGTGTTAAAGCTATTCATTAGTCCTTGAGCCATAGTTTTCTTTAATCAATATGTTAAACAACTCTTAGTGTGTTTGGGAACCCCAATTCCAAAGCATGGAATTTCAGTACCCAAACACAAGCTTAGTAGAATTGTGACCCCATTATAAGCCATGTGATGAGTACAAAATTTAAGGAGGGAAAATGGAAAGTTGAGTATGAAATCTCTCTAATTTATGAATCAGGATACTGCAGAAATAACTTCATTTGACTGAGCATATAAGTTACAAGATTCTGGCCCTCCCCTTTGCAGTTTAATTTAGGTTTCGTTCTTTATCAAAAAGTAATTATTCCAGTTCAATCATCCCTCACACTTCTTTTAGTCTCGGTGTTTCTCTTTGATTTTATATGGTAAAATAAGTTATGTTCATAGAGAGAGATGGAAAATACAAAATATACACAGAATTTAAAATCTCATTCCACCAGGTACGATACTGACCTACTCGTTCTGGAGTATTGTTGCCATGCCACCTCCTTGACGGAAAGGCTGTTGTTCCTGTGCAGCAAATAGTATGCGTGACACCCTAGATGTCAAAAATTGTATATATTTCAAATAAACATATTGAAAGTTCTCAAAGAAAAAGAAATAGTAGAGCGAAACTAATCACAAACCTCAAATATAGATGCGTCTAGATTCTCTGGAATTTGAGTGTCCCCTCTCCATACCTATTAAGTTTTGAAATCTCTTTTAACTATATATTAAAAATCCTGAGGAAAGAAAACAAACTTCAAGCACGTAATTTTGTTTCACATTACACTAGGAAAATGAAGAATTTTAATAATAAAAAGGAAAACAAAATTGTCAGTGATAGCAGTAGTTGATCGATAAAACCAGACCTGCAACTTATCCTCATCCTGTTTACCAAACAAAGTAGTTGCTTTCTCAGGATCTCGAACTAATATGCGTGATTTGATGTTCCTGTTCAGCAACGATGCTACAACTAACTGTCCTGCATGAAGAGCAGAGTAAAGTAAATTTACATATAATGAGACACGCGGTTGTGAAAAATAAATAAATAATCAATAAAAGTGAAGCATAAATTAATCAGAATACTATTCAATTTTAAACTAATAAAATATTTTTGCATGCTAATTCTAGGTAAACAGAAGCTCAACCATTTGGTTGGTATCCTTTGAGATCGTGGATTTTGTAGATATCTATATAATTGAGTCCTATCCACGGGCAGATTCAGGGGAGGGTTTGTTTTTGCTCGTAAGTGGGGGTGTTCAACCCGGGGTAAAAAAATTAGCCTAGCCCATTTTGCATACACACTTAACTTACTAAGCCCACACTCCTCCCAAATTAATACTGCCTTTCCTTTTAATTTTCCCCTAATTACCTTACCCACTTTCGTTACTTCTCTCTTTTTTCTTTCTCTAGTATCTCTCAAACCCATCCGTTTGGTTCGGGGTAAAATATGTTTCAACGCGGTGAAAAGTAATATGATGAAATACGTTTTCACCTCTTTAAAATTAATTTTTTGCTGGGTTGACATTGTGAATAAGTGCACACCCTATAATTATGAAACTTTAAACAAGAATTGAGAAAAAAATTTAACTTTAAATAGGTGAAAACGTATTTCACCATATTACTTTTCACCACGTTGAAACATATTTTACCCCGAACCAAACGGACCTAAAGCTAGAAAATGGTTCTCTCTCCTTTTCTTCTCTTGGATTGAATGCTTCATTGAGGTGATTTTTTTTTTTAACATTTACATCTATTTTTGTTTTCTTTCTCTTAATTTCTTTGCTATTGTTTAGAATCTTAGATAATATAAACTTGTTTTACAAATTTTTTGAATGCAATGTAATTCTAATTCCAGAAAAATATTATCAAATTAATTATAACTTACAAATTAGTCTAATTTTGATCTTGTATTGTTAGGGTTTAATATTGGGCATTGTCATTGTGATGCAATGCCAGAGCCATAGTTAGGTATTTTTCTACTCGAGTAAACTATTAGATTGGTGAATATTTGTGTATAAATGGTATTGTCAATTTTGGTGAGACATTACCCAATGACATTAAAATCTTAAAGATCATGTGGAACACATTGCAATCTTATATTGATTTTAGCATTAATATATTGAATATTTACAATTGAAATTGAAATGTTAAAAGTAGTGAGTATGTATGATTTTAGGAATATTTGAATAATAATGTGCTAAAAAACTCAAAAATAACCTTAAAAAAACGGCTCGGGGTCTCCCACACCGGAACCCCGGGACTTAGCCATTAACTCCACACCCACTCAGAAAACATCTTAGCCCATCCCATCTAATAATCCTGGCTCCGCTCTTGGTTCTATCCAAAAATTTAAAATAAAAACAGAGAGGAGTATTCTCCTTTTCCCCCATTATATTCACCTTCGAAGTGCAAATATTTATATTCTCTTATTGTGAGTATTATTGCCCATATAGATCACTGTTAACAGAAAGCAATGAGATCAGAAATTGGGCATATCAACTCCAAAGCCCACTATCTGCAAAGACGATTAGTTGAAAAGAACACACACACACACACATATATATATCAACAACAAGTGAAAAATATAATGAAAAATAACTCGTCAACATTGATCAATACGAAGAATTGGAGATCTCAAAAAAAAATGCAATATAATAACAACCCAAGGATAGAGATAAGAATCCCAACGAATCTCATTATAAAGGTATCCGCGGCCTGAGTGTTAGCTCCTTCGACCTCGTCCTATTTCCAAAACATTGCAACCATGAGTCAGATCATAGCCCGCTGCTATCTCTATTCGTTTGTGGCCCCACTTGGTCTTGGTTTAATACAGTTGGACTTCTCAAGTCCCTTTTCTCTGCTTGGTCAAGCCATATACTGACCTCAGTGTCTACCCCTTGCACACACCAAGGGTCAGACTCCATGGCCAGCAGCTATGAAGCACGGATACTCTCGGGAGGTCGCGAATTTTTGTCGGACACGTATAGGATACAGGATACGTTAGGATACGTGAATCCTATAGTATCCTAATTTTTACTTATTTGTTAAATGGCTAGGATACGCAAGGGATACGCTAGGATACGTTGGGGATACGTTAGGATACGTTTTGGATACGATTTTTTATTTTTTTTAACTGTGTTTTTTTCATTCTTTAATTATTTTTCTTCCTTTACTATGTTTTTTTTTTAATTGTGTTGTTTGTTTTTCATTCTTTGCTTGTGTTGTATTGTTTTCTGATTTTTTTCTTAACTTTTTTTATGTTTTCATTCTTTTTTTATCTGTGTGTTGTTTTTAACTGTATTGTTTTCTTTAATTGTTTTCACTCTTAGCTGTGTTATTTTGAACCTTTACATCCCACTGTTTGAATACTTTTTTATGGTACTTGATGTGGTTGACGGAGATGATGATGCCATTAATATTAGGTCTACTTAGTGATTGAGATACTATGAAGCCTAGATGCTCTCGGGAGGCTTCTCCGTATCTTATTTTATGCTAAGGATATTATCTTTATTTTTGTCTTATGTTTTTGTTGGAACCTTTTATGTTAATGATGTTTTATTGTAACGGTGTTTGTTTGGAGACAACAAGCATCATATTTGAGAACTTTAATATAATGGTGCTTGATGGTTTAGTTTCATTTTATCAAGTTGATCATTAATATATATAAAATAAAATAATAAATATTTAACGTATCCTAGCGTATCCGTATCCTACATTTTGGAAAAATCACGTATCCCGCATCCCGAATCGAGTCGTATCCTGTATTACGTGTCGAGTCCGTGCTTCATAGGCCAGCAGCATGTTAGCCATTTTCCCCATGCCTGATCTCTGTCACGGGAGTCGTGTCCAATGTCAACCACTATTCCCCATCATCCAGTAGAAAAATAAAGAATGTTTAAAAGAGTTTGAGTAATTTTTCTTATGAGAAAAATTATGAGTTGGGTTTTTTTTTTCTTTTGAAAGAAACATTGTGAACTTTTGTAGGTGATTTGTAATCCTCGTATTCTTGATTATTTAGTGAAGAAATATAGAACACTATCACCAATGGACGTCGACATAATTTGTGAAACCACATATATCATTGTCTTTGTGTGCTGTGTGATATTTCTTGGAGAAGATTTTTATGATGTAATGGCTTAAACAATTGGGGGCCAAATAAATGTATTTCTTCTAATATTTGGTTAGTTCTAGAACATACATGATACGGAAATAAAGAAGACTAAAACACCTAAAAGTCCAACACATAACAGGGCCAAATATAAAAGGAAAAATAGAAAATAATATGAAATCCAACACTTCCCCTTAAGCTCGAGAGAATATATCAACTAAACCCAGCTTGCTAATGGAAGACTGAAGCAGAGATGGCCCGACTCCGACTATTTTGGTGAAGAAATCTGCAATCTAATCTGAAGATAGGACAAAAACGGGGCGAATGACGCTAGACCTCACTTTTCCCCGGAAAAAGTGAATATCAACTTCTACATGCTTTGTTCTCTCATGAAGCACCAAATCAGATGAGAGCATAATGGCCGATTTATTATCACCGGCGATCCTTCCTCCACAAAACCCAATTCTTTAAAAAAGATATCAAAGCCACTTGCTCACATGCCCTTGAACCATCGCACGATATGCAAACTCAGAAGAAGAGCGAGAAACCATGGCCTCTCTTCCATGAGATGAGATGAAACCCATCGAAAGTATGGAAACCTGAAGTGGAGTGTCTATCAGTCTTAGACCCCGCATAATCCACACCAGTAAAACAAGAGAGCCGTTTATGAGTTCCTGACACAATAAAACAACCCAAGACTTGAGGTATTTCAATATATTGTAAATGGCATCTATGTGTGCGATACGTGGAACATGCATAAACTGACTAACCATACTCACAATAAACGTCAAATCTGGCCTCATGTTGGTCAAGTAGATAAAACGATCAACCAATCTCTGCAAACAGAAAAATCAGGGATCAAATCACCGATCTAGGCCAAGAGATTTATATTAGGATCCATCATGATGGAGGCAAACGACATCCTATCATATCTAGAGTGTACTTCCGTTGGGATAAGGAAATCCCACGTCGAGACCGGGCTACCCCAATCCCAAGAAAGTAGCGGAGAGAACCTAAATCCTTCACATCAAACACTCTAACAATGTCCCGCTTAACTCGAGCAATCCCATCAGCGTTATCCCCAGTAATAATAATGTCGTCCACATAAACCAATAAAATAATGAATCTACCGTCAAACTGACGATGAAAAAGCCATGTATAATTAAAATCACATTCAGTTAAGTCAATTGAGATAATCACCTCACTAAATTTATTGAACCTACTGCTTCAGGCCATAAAGAGACTTTCGAAGCCTACATACTTTAACAACATACTCTCCCTCAGCTCGAAAACCTGGAGAAGGATCCATATAAATGATCTCTGATAAATCTCCATGAAGAAAAGCATTCTTGAGATCCAACCGATGTAAAGGCCAAGAGGGGATGTTGCGAGAGAGATAAGAAGTCGCACATAAGTAAGCTTCGCAACTGGGGCAAAATTAGCATCAAAATCTTTCCCCATATCCTAAGTGAATCCTTTAGCAACCAGTTTTGCTTACAGCGATCAATGGAGCCATCGGCTAAATGCTTCACACTAAAAACCCATTTGAATCCAACAGTCTTTTCGTCGGGAAGTAGGGACATAAACTCCCAAGTGCCATTTTATCCAGAGCATCCATCTCTACTTTCATTGCCTCCACCCACGTAGGATTCTAAAGAGTCTGGAGTCAAGTTAGTCGAGGTAGGCCTGATAGGATCCTGAAAGACCGTTATAAGAAATATGCTGGCATATAGAGTGGTTGGTGCTACAAGTATGACCATATCGGTAAGGGGGCATCGAACACGAGAAGGATAATGAGATTGAAAATGAGAAATATGAGATGGTAACGAAGAATCTATTATACCTATGTCTGGAGAGGAACTGGTAGAGGTGGCCGAGGGCGATGGACATATACAAAGTATGCTCAAAAGGATCAAAAGTAGGAGCCTCGTCAAACAATGGAATAGGAGGAGCTAAAGGAGAGGCCTCATCTACCGGAGGCGAGGGGGAGGAAGGTAGCATCAAGAGAAGAAGGATCATAAGAACAATATCCCTTTGGCATAGTAAAGTATCCAACAAAGATGCACATAATAGCCTTATCATCAAGCTTGTGCACGGAAAAGGGCTACAAAAGGAGCAAATCTCCTTCGCAGGAAAGCCGCCATTAGCAAAAGCCGAAAAAAATGAGAGGCAAAAAGAAGAGTTTAAACGCTAATATGTTTGTTTATTTGATTTTCAAAAAATTGGTATCGTCAAAAATTGAGGGAAAAAAATATGATATTTGTTTAGCTTTTGAGGGTGTTATAGTTGAAGATCAAGGGGTTTGCACAATGAATCCTAGTTATGCTTAACATGTCATGACACTATTGATTTGTAGAATCATTAATATTCTAAGCTTGTGTGCATTGTGTTTGTTTGTTCTTTAAGTTCACTTTATCCCACACTTGAGGCTAAATCTTAGTTTGATAAAGTTTTGCGGTCAAATAGAACTCTTTGGACATGTTTAAATGATTAGGCCATAATTCTTTTGTATCTAGTTCACACTCCTTCACTCCATTTACCACATGTTTGTTTAGACACATTTATGCCATACAAGCATGAAAAGCTAATTGTGTTTAGTGTCTTGTGTGGTGTTTATACGTATATATATGTTCCTATGCTTCATTGGTATCCTTTGCATATTTATATACTAGTATTGCCTGTGCCCGTGCCGATGGCACGAAAAAAAACCAAAAAATTAATAAAAAATAAATTAATAAAAAAAACTTAATAATAATAATATGTATGCATGCACGTGTACGTATGGAAGCATGCAACCCATAAAATGTCATGCATCTTTGAGGTTGCATTTAGTCCACGCATGCCATCGGTTTAATCCTATATTTCAAATTGGTATGCTAAATGTTCGTATTGGTATCTCTCTTGGTGCTTGTTTACATTGGTATCCTATGCTTCCCTTAGTGCATTCTACTTGGTATCATTTGTTATTGCATCAAAGTTGGTCTCTATTGCTCATTGTTTGAATTTGTTGTGCTTGTGTTGCCGAATTGTTTATTGTTGCTAGTTCACTCTCACCATTACATGATATAATTGTTTTTCCTTTATGCTTACCCCTTGCTTCGTTTAGGAGGAGAATTGGTTTAATTGTGGAGAAATTAGTTATTTTATGCACCTTAATCTTTGTCTATTGCTGGAAAAAAAAAGGGGAAAATAATCTATCTTAGGTATAGATTATTAGACAAGGAGAGGGTGGTTTATTCAAATGCAGATTTATATTGTTATATTTTCCCTTTGCATTTAATGGTGTATCAGGTTGCAAAGATGCGACAAATGTATACAAGAGCAAAACTAATCAAAGTATGTGTATGTCAAGTTATACCTTTTTCCTTTTAGGGTTGGGATTAAATCTTTTAGTTGAGTTTGACGGCCTATGGGAGTTTTTGTTTTTTGTTCTGTCCCGGAATAGCCGAAGGGGAAGATTTGTAAAGACAAATTTTCGACGGAGTCAATTTGTGTGTATTTTGGCTTAATTTCATGTTTGGACAGACCCATTGAGTCATAGGTTATTGAGTTAGTGACATTTCAAGCATATGACGTGTTTGTTGAAGACGTAGTGCCAAGCTGAAGAGAATACATCATCATGCCGTGTTTCCGTGCCATGTTTCATCATCAACATTCCGAGGATTCTCAGGTATGAATGCATATTTATGTTGAGCCTTGGATATTTTATAATAGGGTGTTAGGATTATTTTAAAATATTTTTAAAATGATTTATATTTTATTAGAGAAAAATATGTATTTTTCGCGAGGTCGTTAGAACGACATTTGATGTCATTCGGACGTAATCATGTACCTCATTCGAATGACGACCCCATTCTCGTTGGAAGTTTTGTTCGAAGCCGTTTGAACGAGAATGGAGTCGCCATTCGAACGAGGTACCATTTATTCGAACGACCCGGCGCGTTTTTCAAAAAATCTGTTTTTGCCAGTTTTTTTCCACTACCCCATGATCTCCAAATTCCCACCTTTTTAAGGAAAGCGGAGCAGCAGTTATGGCAGAGACTTTTTCCATGCTTTTGTGTTCTAAAATCTTTCCAAAAAGTTCTCCAAGTTCTTTAATCATTCATGATTAAGATTTCTAAACACAAATCCCAGTTTACACCCAACTAGTTTAAGATCCAAGATTCATCTAATACATGCTTTGAGATCGTGTTTTGGCGTCATTGTTTATTCTCTACATCTTCTTGAGATTATTTCATGCGGTGGATTCCGCGCCTGTTGGTTTACATACGGTGGACTCCGTGTGCGTGACAGTTCTTGAGCCTTATTGGTGGATTCCGAGGCGGGTGTGGACTCACACTGTTGCAGCTACGCGAGTGGACTCCTGCTTGTCACTGAGCAGAGGTTAAAGAAATGAAGAGTGTCAAGGCTTGCGAGGGCATCGAGTCTGTGTTGTAAGTCTTCTGTTGTGTCCTTTTGTAATTTCGTACTTTGTGGATTTTGTGTCGCTGGGTCGTCCGAGTGGTTGATTTATTTTATCTTGCAATACTCATCTAGATACATACTTAGGTTTAAGATAAAATTGGTTAATCTCAAAACTGTCTAATTGGTGCTTAATTAATTTGAATTTATTTTGTTTAAAGAAAAAGTTAATTTGAAAATTTCTAAATAAAAATTGGTTCGTGTGTATGTGAATATTTGAACCATCCCATCCAATATTATTCCTTATTTCCTAATTTGCGCTCCTTCAGTTTGGGTAGAAACAAATGCCTGATTTTTGGAAGTTGACACTCTAACCCGAGGCAATGCCATAGTTGTGAAGGATATTAATAACCTCGTAGCATTCATTGGATTTGGCTTGGAGTAAAAGGATAGAATCATTTGCAAAGAAAAGGTGGAAGAGGATAGGGCAGCCTCGTCTCATAGAGATCCCAGAGACATGGCCACTCATGTTAGATTTCGTGATCATTTTGTACAGAAGATCTTGGATTAGGAGGAAAAGGTAAAGAGAAAGGGGGTCTCCTTAGCGCAGCCCCCTATCCGGATTTTTCACAACATTCATCACCATTGAGTATCACCCTGAAGTGACTGAAGAGACACAATGCATGATGAGGTGTACCCATTTGCCGCAAAAACCCATCTTCTCCATAACCTTCTTTAGAAATTGCCATTCCACCCTATCGTCCGCTTTGTTAAGGTCGAGCTTTAGGGCCATCTCTTTTTTCCTTCATGAGCAATTATAATGATGTCTTGGATTAGTTTATTCGAAATAAAGGCAACTTTATTGGGTGTAATCAAATTTTGAAGCATGGGTTTGAATCGGTTGGCCAAAGTTTTGGATATGATTTTGTAGATGAAATTGCAAAGACTAATAAGTCGAAATTGATTAATATTCTCAGGGGTTGGGGTTTGGGGAATGAGAACAATATTGCATCTGTTGAGATCCTTTAGGATGAAGTTACCCCTAAAAAAAACCTTTGACGACCTACGAACATACAAATATTTTTGGTAAAATAATCCCGAGAACCCATCAGATCTAGGGATTTAATGGCCCCAAGCTGCTCCACGACCTTCGCAATTTCATCATTCATAAGTGGTCTGCACAACTCTTTATTCATATCAGGTGCGACTAGCTGCTCAATAACACCAAGAGGGCCCTCCATTTCTCTTTGGCCTTGAGACTTGAACAGGCCACTGAAATGGCCATACACAACCTTCTTTAGCTCCTCAACACTTTTACTCCAGTTCCCATCCTCTTTTTTGAGTTTAGCTATGGTGTTCCTGCTTCTCTTTTGGATAGTTGTAGCAAGAATATTTGGTGCTTTGATCCCCGAACTTGAGTTAGTTGATTCTAGAGCATTGATGCCAGAATTGTCCCTCCTTCATGAGAATGTTATCGATCTCCTCAACCAAAGCTTCTTCCACCTGTAAGTTTTCGCGGGAGGGGGGACTGTTTTGCACAATCGCCAGCTTGTTGTTGAGCTTGTTAACTTCACACGGTTGTTACCCAAGTGGTTCTTCTTCCATATAAATAGCTCCTTCGCCACATTTTTCTGTTTAGAGGATACTTTAAACACGTTAGATCCCCTGAAAAGTTTCCCCTAAATATTTTTAATGGTATCTTCACTTTGAGGTGCCCCAACCCACATTGATTCAAATTTGATTCTGAATTTAGGCTTTGCAAGATGGGGGAACAAGTCAAGAACTAACGAGCAATGGTCAGAGCCTTTATAGTATCATGGGTAACATAGGCATTAGGAAAAGACCGTCTCCATTCAATGTTAACAAGCGCTCTGTAAATCCTCTCCCTGACATTATCTTAATATTTCCTCTTGTTCGTCTACGTAAATTTAGGCCCTTTGAATTCAAGATCTTACAGATTACCCCTACTAAGAACCCCGTGGTATTCTTTTATTTTCTTTCTCATGTCATCCGCACCCTTTATTTTCCCCAAACTGCACCTACTATGTTTAAAACGCCGATAATGAGCCATGGCGCTTGAACCAACCTAGGAAAAGTAAACAACTCATCCCAAACAGCCTTTCGCCTATTTTCATCAGAGTCGACACAAATGAAGGAAGTGTACCACTTTTTATCTTCGCTTGTCAAATAGCACTCCGAGGTGATTATGTTTTGAGATGAGAACAGCACGAAAATATTCACATCCTCATTCCACCAAAGCGCAAGACCCCCAGCCTTACCTCTAGGATCCACATATAAGTAGTTTGCCAACCGTGTTCCTCTCCTAATCCATTCTAATTTATTCCTTCGATTTTTCTCCATTAAGAAAATAATGTAGGGGCGATAGGATTATGAGGTCCTTCAGCATTCGAATTGTCTGGGGTCGCCCAACTCTCTATCAATTCCAGGAGAGAATTAATATTGGTCTTGTGGCTGATAAGGGTAGACCACTATATCCCGTTTTTAATTTTGAAACTATTCTACACCATCTCTGTTCTTAGAATCGGCATGAGAAAAACCTTGAATTGGGACCTCAAATAGGTATGGACTTATTACGTCAACTTTACTCCTGACTCATAGAATTTTTAACCTTTCTTTTGGTTTGTTTCAGGGGTTTCCTCTTTTTTTTTTGGGGGGGGGGGGGGGGGACTTTTTGACTTGTGAAAATTTGTGGGGGGAAGTTGTGGTTAGAGGTATTTTTTGTGAGGTTCTTCATCATCCATTTTGTCATCATTGTTTCTTTTCCTCTTGAGGGAGAGGAACTCGAAAGATGGAGTCAAAACCTCCTAAGCCAGCCACATTGATATGGGGTTGTTGTCCTCTATAATAGGCGATTGCATCTCAGAAAGTTCATTTGGTTTCTTAAGATTTTGAGTTTTTTGAAGTTCAGGATCGTATGGTTCGATGACAAAAGAAGTTGGTGTTGATATATGGTGTGGGGGTCGAAAAGTCTAATTTCAAGGTGGGATAATTTAAGCAATGGATTTATCTGAAAAATAAGGTGTGGATATGGATGGCAAGGTTGGGAGCCTTTTACCAAATAACATGGGGTTGCTTGCCACTTTTTCCTTTAAAGGACAAGGCGTGGATTGTGTGGATAAGGATTCCTTGTTGGTTGCTTCTCTATTGCTAGTTGTTGCCTTCATTTGTTTTGTCGTCGTAACGGTCTTGACAGCGTCAGCCATAACGGAGCCTATACCATTGTTCACTTTGTCTCCCCACGTCAGCCCTAATGCTCCTCCAGTTATTAGGCTCCTTTCATTATCCACGCACCTCATGAAATTCCTATCTACACATGCCTCATGTGTTGGAAACACTGTGCTCCGACGAAGAGTGGCCACCGGGACGTTTTTTAGTGAAATCTTTGAAGAAGGAGCCAGATTTGCTATTGTCAGCTCTCAGCCAAGCCCATGGCTCTCCCTTACCTTTTCCTCCTCTTTTTCAAACAACAGTCGTCTTTATCATGGTCAATTCGTCCGCATTCATAACAAAAGTTCAATAATCGTTCATATCTGAAAGCAACCCAGCTTGGATTGGTTCCTTCTCTACTTATGTAGACTCCTTTTTTCAAGGGTTTGTTGAGGTTAACTCTGAGGTCTCACCACCTTGGTTCTTTTGTATTCTCCTTCATTTATCCCTTCCACCTCCTTTAGGTCACCTGCCATGGGAGTTATTTTCTTTATATTGGACAAAGATCTTTTGTTTAGTGGGCGATTATGGATTTGGATCCAGAAAGCACAGCCGTCAAAACTCATATCCTCACTCTCCACTTTTGACTTCCACTGTTTAAGAACCATTATATGGCCCATCACTAACCACGGACCACCCTCCAAGACTTTCACCAAATCAAAGCATTCCTTGAATCTAAAGATATAAGTGTCTACCCCCCAACTTGTTATGGTAAATCCCTTTTTAGTTTTCCATGCTCCACTAAAAATGTTGCTTACCTTGGTCTTGTTCAAAGCTTTAATGGTTAATATTCTTCCGACTAGGGTTTTAGTTGGGTTATTATTGTCATCTTCTAATGGCCATTCTTCTAGGGTGAGTATGCTATTTGGGTTAGTTTTTGGGTCTTGACCGTTCATGGTTGTTGTATGGGTAGAAACTTGGATTTGAGAACTGAGTTTTTTTACAAGAGCAAAGGAAGCAATGGAACATAGTGCGAGAAAGCTTTACAAAGGAACAAGCTAAGATTGCAAGGAGAGCTTTAAGCAGAAAGGTATTAGGGTTTTTGGAAGTGGGTGTAAAGGAACCAGAGGATACTCAAAAGAGAGGATTCTCACAGAGAGAGAGAGCTCGCATAGAGAGAGAATTTTATCTCACCCATAATTACACCTTTAAAACCCCACTGATTAAGCGCCTTGGATCACTTGTTGAAGGTTGCTTCTCAATCTTTAATAGCCAACTAGTTCTGCCTCTTCTCCCTCCACAGAGACGAAATGAGCGGGGTCATGAAGCGAAATTCCGTCCTTTTAAAACGACACTCGTAACCCCTTGAATGGGGCTATGTTGAGCGGATAAAAAACTATTTTTTCCAATACCCGATCAACCATAGTAATCAATCACAGGAAAAAAAAAGGCACCAAATTATAGTAAAAGAGCACCAAATAACAGGAAAAACTCGACAATCAACCAAAAAAATGCCGCTGAAAAGCACCGATAGATAGCCCAAATCACCAACAAATAGTCAAGTTTAACACATTAGGTCAAGCGGAACAAAAAAAAACTAAAAAGGGTATATGGATCGGAACCCAGAACAGTACCCAAAAGTTTGGTTCACGACCTGAACAGTACCCAAAAGGAGGTTTCGCGATCTAGAGAAACAGGGGTCGCGCATGCTGGTGTTGGAGGGGGTAAGGTCGCGTCCTTGTTAGGGTTGGGTGGGCTAGGGCTTCGGCCTGATTAGGTGGGGAAGAAAGGTAGTTTAAGATCAGGGTTAGATGGTTGACGAGAATGGAAAGAAAGGTAGGTTTAGGGTTCTCTTTGGTTTGGCCCTGATACCAAGAATATTTTAATGAGTAATGGCTTACCCAATAATGGGGCAAATCAATGTATTTATACTAATATTTGGATGGTTCGAGAACATACATGATAAAAATATAAGAAGACTAAGACACCTAAAAGCTCAACAGATAACATGCCCAAGTGTAAAAGGAAAAATACAAAATAACATGAAATCGAACACTTGCAATTATCTTCTCACTAAAAAAAGGTCATACCAAGTGCACAAGGCTCCCACTCTACTGCCGGATCTCGGAGAGTCTCGCTATTATATATTAATTTATTCCATCTTCATCAATTAATCCTGAAGGGTTGAAGAAACTTGAGTGATAAGGTTCTTTCCCCAACTGTGCAAATTAGGAGTATATTTAATTCTTAGATTTTGCACTAATTTTCCTATGTGGGACAAGAATTTTTCATTAGGACTAGGAAGGAAGATTCCATTTTAGAGTGTGTAACTTTACCAATTTCTCATCACTCGTACAAGTGAATATACCACGTTTACTTCTTGAGGAGACGAGTTTTTAATCTGGACCTGCCTTGAAAAACATGTAGGTCCATATTAATTTAAGGATGAGAAATTATGATATAAATGGTGAAAGCCATTAAAATTCCAACATTTAGTGAGAAGTGGGAGTTGGAAAACACTAGTCTTACAAGTTGTCCCATAGTAAAGCAATTTAAATTTGTATGCATGTATGTATGTATGTACATATGCAAGAGTATAAAAGCACATATGAAATGAAAGATTTGTATTTTAAAGGATCAATTACCTCCTTAAATATTTTTTAATACACATTTAGTGCAAGCGTTATTATTTTATTTCAAAAAATCCCTTAAACACCTATTTAACAAATATTTTCTTATTTTTAAAGGTCCTTCCTAGCGGCATTCCAGCCCCACCAACTCCCACCCAACACCCATGTCGGAGCTCCTTTTTTTTAGTGTTTTTACGTGACGAGGGACTTTTTAAAATAATATAAAAAGATTAGACTAAACGGGTATTAAAAAATGCCCGCCGGATTATTTGGTATATGGTCCTAATTTAAAAGGGTCATATAGTGCAGTAGCTTAGGCGCAAGATTTTTGTATTTGATTTAATGGGAGATGAATGAGAAAATAGTAATATAAAAGAAGTGATATTGAAAAAGTAGAAGAAGAGCAAATACCGACGCCGCCTGAGGCACCAACGACAAGGACAAGCTTAGATGAAGGATGAGAATCCAAGTGAATTGCTTCTTCCTTCACATTCACAGCCGACGATGACACGATGCCTCTATATCTCACTGAAACAACAGGTAAACCATGGAATCTTTGGTGCCCATGCCCAGAAAACGGAATGAGACCCAATGACACTTTGGAAGCCATGAGTGACGGACACAACCACATACACATTTGGATTTCGATTCCTATATTTCCAATTCACATCATTACCACAATGCCCGCCAATTTATATCCACACAATCTCCTCTCCTACATTCGCTAATTCCACGCGCCATTTTTACTTCTCACTCCAAACTCACCCTGTTCAATTTATATTTTGCAATGGAACAAATGGCACGAGGCATGGCGCGTCGTCCACACGCACGCTGATTTTCGGATATGTTTCGGATATGGTGCTTCCCACGTACCTCCCATTGCACTCTTTTTTCTTTATTTTAATCTCACTATATCTTTTCTCCATCGTATAAGTTTCACGCTTAAAAATTTATGAAAAATCGTCTGTGTTTTTTTACTATTATACCCCTTCCTAGTCCGGCGCCTAAACCAGAGAACAACTTCTCTTCTCCCCATTTCGTGTGAAAAAACTTCGCCCATGTTTGTCTCCTCGTTTTGTGCAGAAATCCATCTGCTGTAAACAAGAGATTCGGAATCTCAACAAACGGGTATATCTGCCTCTTGTTTCTTTCCAAACCATTGAATCATAAGACGACAAAAGGGGGGTTTGTCAGTTAGCATTGAAGGAGAAATCGTGTCATCCAAATTTTGGAGGTCGGAGTTTCAAAACCGGAGTAGTCGGAAACATTTAGATATTGATTCTTGTGCTCTATTTTGACGGTGGTAATTCAGAGTTTGTGTTTCTTTTTCTTGTTAAGGTAAGTGAGCAAACACCAAACTGGTTTGTTAAATGTGTTATATTATATAATAAATTGTCGTAAGGTTTACAGTATCCATCGTACGAAGGTCAAGGAATATGTTAAGTTAGGGTTTTCTTTATGTGAGTTACGAAGAGTAATTGGTATTTATTAACTATAAAAAAATTCCTCCAAATCTTTAACATACAAATGGTTGCTTAAATTATGAACCCAAATTTTGTTGACATGATGTATTATTGTTGCATGTTATATTTCGTTCAAAATACACACAATAAACTTGACTTTTTTAATTAATGGAATGGTTGTAGACAAAAATCTTGCATGCTGATTAAATTGAAGGGCACTACCTTAAAAAGGGTTTTTTCTCTTGTGGCTAAAAAGTCCATGTGCTTACTGTATGATTTGTGTCAACTAAACTACACACAATAAAATTTACTGTTATAAGTAATGTACTTGTTGATCGAAGCATTTCGCGTGACATAATTTGCTATTACAATTGTTGGGTTAGAGTTTTGTGTTTTTTAAATGTCACTGGAATTTGTATAAAGCTAAATTCATTTTTTTCGAAAGTTATACCATGTAAATGTTTGTATAAATTATAAATGCAAAGGTTTTTTAATGGAAACATGTGCGTTAAATTATCTACGTTTTTAAAACACAAACAATTTATTTTACTTTATGAGTAATTTAGTTGATGCAGTCAATAGTTTTTCGTGTTGACAAAACTTATTGTTAAAAAGTTTGTTATTCAGATAAGAAACACGATTATATAGTAAATATTGTTTCCTGATTGTAATCATGTTCATGTAAAATGTAGGTTTTGGTATTTTTTTGATGGCTGGGTGGAGTGGGTTGAATTTAGTTTGAGGTTGTGTATGTCTTTATTTTGACATGACTCTGTTTGCTGAATGATTTATGTCAAGTAGACTTCACAAAGTAATATTTATTGTGTTCATTGCCTAATCAGTATATTTTATTATGTTTATTGGTGTGTGGTATGTTTGTTGAATGGTCTATGTTATATGCTAAACTCAGTAAATTTCACCGTACGAATTATTTAATTGATTTGGGCAGTTGTCTTGCGAAGTGACAAACTTAGTTTTGCGAAATATCGCATATCGGTAAGTAGTTATTGAACGAGTGTAATTATGTTTATTTATTTTTTAATATATAGGTCCCGAATGTAGACGGTCTCTCTAAAACAGTACTATTGGCTTTTTAATGGTTAGATATTACCTTGAATTTTCTTAACCCACTCATTAATTGATCATAGCTCCGACAGTCGACGGGGTGCTCGTTAGTGTGGGTAGTGCTATAGTAGACTGGTGTGCCACTGGCGCGGTACCTTATTTATTAAGAGAATACTATTATTTAACTGCATATCGAGTAACAAAATGTTTGAAATACGTCTACAATATATCGTAGTAAAGTGTACAGTACCCATCGTACGAAGGTCTAGGAATATGTTACAATTTTTTATTTTTTTGTGTTACGAACGGTCATTGGTATTTATTAACTGTAAATTTTTCTTTCCTCCATATCTTTATCATGTAAATGGTTGTTTAAGTTGTGAACCCAACTTTTGTTGAGATATTATTGTTGCATGTTATATTTCGTACGAAATACACACAATAAACTTTACTTTATTGAGTTAACGGAATTCATGTAGACAGAAGTCATGCATGTTAATTAATTTGAAGCGCACTACTTTTAAAAATGTTGGTGTATGTTTTTTCTCTAGGGTTTTTGTTCCATTTGTTTACCGATTGGTTTATGTCATACTAAACTACATTAAATTTTACTGTTTGATGTAATGTACCTGATGTGGATCAAAGCATTTCACATGACATAATCTGTTTTTACAAATGTTGGGTTAGAGTTTTTGTGTTCTTGAAATGTCGATGGAACTTGTATGAAGCTAAATTCATTTTTTTCGAAAGTTATACCATGTAAATGTTTGTATAAAATATTTAAATGAAAAAGATTTTTAATGAAAACATGTGTGTTGAATTGTCTACATTTTTAAAACACAAATAGTAAATTTTACTTTTTAAGTAATTTAGTTAATGTGGTCAATAGTTTTTTATGTTGACAAAATTTATTATTAGAAAGTTTGTTATTTGGATAATAAATGCGGTCATATAGTGAATGTTGTTTCCTGATTGTAATCATGTTAATGTAAATTAACAAAGTTAATTATAATATGTTGTTACTTTGATATCATGTAATTACCTAACTAAATTGTAAAATGTAGATTTTGGTAAATTTTTTTATGGTCAGGTGGAGTGGGTTGAATTTAGTTTGAGGTTGAGTTTGTCTTTATTTTGGCATGACTCTGTTTGCTGAATGATTTATGTCAAGTAAACTTTACAAAGTAAATTTTATCGTGTTCATTTCCTAATCGGTAAAATTTATTACGTTTATTGGTGTGTGGTATGTTCGTTGAATGATCTATGTTAGGTATGTTAAACTAAGTAAATTTTACTGTACAGATTATTTAATTGATTTGGGCAGTTGTCTTGCAAAGTGACAAACTTAGTTTTGCAAAATATTGTTTATTGGTAAGTAGTTATTGAACGAGTGTAATTATGTTTAGTTTTTTTTTACATATAGATCCTGTATCCAGACGTTTTCTCTAAAACAGTCCTATCGACTTTTCAACAGTCAGATATTACCTTAAATTTTCTTAGCCAACTCATTCAACTATAAAGTTTCTATATTTATTGTTACATATTTTTTTATATTCAACCTTTAAGGATAACAAATATTCAAATATAATGGCTACTATACAGACACTAAATTTGTTGTTGCCTAACTGAACTTGAATCATGTAAAAAACGAATTCATTAAGTTTTTTATATAAATGACAGCGTACATACATTGTATCTTACTGTATACGTGGTGCGTAACATTTAGGCTACACAGTAATGTTTACTGACTGTATGACAGAATTCGTATGGTTATCTTCATATATGATTACATTGAATACATACTGTACTTGTTCCCGTCAACAAACAAAGTAATTTTTTATTTACATATGTATGATTTTGCAGGTGTAAACCAAAAAGGCTACAAGTTTAAAGTGATCTTCTTTGATTGATCCATCACAGAAAAGATGGGTGAAGGTGGTAAACAATGTCATTGTAACCTGGTTGTGTTACGGGATTTGCTATCTGGCATGGACATAGGAGATGGGTTGAAAGAACGGCTAAAAAAACTCTATTTTGGGCATTGTTTAACGCATTAATAACAACTAAGTTCGATCGTTCATTTATAAGTAAATATGAGAAAAACGTCAAATTGATGATCCGTGCTCACACCGGGGCGAACATGATTTTCAGAATTGGTGGTAACGAAATTCAACTTTCCCCGAGATGCGTATCACTAATATTCGATATATCGTTCAGTAGTTCATATAAAATACCGTCATATGGAAGAAAACCGGAGACCCCGTTCGTGCGTAAATGGTTTGGAAATGTCGATGGGATGGTTCAAGCGTCCAATATTAGGAATGTCGCGATAGAGGTGTCGATGTTACGAATGAATGGTGGGTACGTCGACGCTACAAAGCTTGTGTGCCTTTACACATTTTGTACATTATTTTTCTCGACCAGTGGAGTATTAGTGAAATGGAGTTTCATGGATTGTGTATCTATAATGGATGAAATCGGGAATTTCAATTGGTCGGTGTTGATATACAACTACTTGATAGCGTCACTTGATAAAAATCACACCAACCCCCACAAATGTTACGAATGCATCATTAGCTTGTTGGCAATAACCTTTAAACTTATATCTATATTAGATTTTTTAATAAATATTATCTTACTTACAACAATTTGCTCTTGTTTACTTGAATTCAAAACTGGTTCTGCAAAAGAATAAATAATATTGAACCCGTGGATATTAACTTGTACCCAAGATTCATGA
This sequence comes from Sambucus nigra, assembly GCA_949130495.1. Classification (NCBI taxonomy): domain Eukaryota; kingdom Viridiplantae; phylum Streptophyta; class Magnoliopsida; order Dipsacales; family Adoxaceae; genus Sambucus; species Sambucus nigra. The sequence continues at coordinate 109,456,469 of OX422217.1, read as the reverse complement.
AGTGGAATCTTGCAAAGTTGAGCTCGGTACTCGAAGATGACATAGTTCTTTCTACGTGAACGCGTGGAACTGCAGGCATTTTGATTGTATATATATATATATATTAGATGTATATATATTAGATGTTTTTTATGTAAAATTTGTTTGTTGACTTAGTGATATAATACTGTTCCCTTGTTTGATGATTATTACAGTTTTCCTAAAAGTAGCAACCTTGTGTGATCTTATCAAAATACAATTGAGGTTGATTGAACATTGTTGTTTTCGTTTGACACAAAATCATGCAAACATTTGGGTTGCTATAGTCATCCAACCCAAGCTTATAATATTTAACAGTAAACTAATTGTGTATGTGGATAGTAACCTTTGGGTTAACTCATTGTGTATGTTGACAAGGTCTATTATTTTTTTCATACCTAACATCAGTATATGCAGTTTCAGTTTATCATATGGGCATGACAAATTAATATATTGAATGATATGTGGGATATTATCATACAGTACAGTTTACATATGCTACATATAATAATCTGTAAGATGCATAATGACTGTAAACAGGAGAATACTTCCTAGGTGAGCATGTACGTGTAAAATGATACCAATATCCCACTTTTGTAAACATTTGACAAGCACATTTATTGTTTAGGTATACTAAATAGTAAATTTTACTTTCGTACAAAACCACCAGGGTTGGAAATCAACCCCACGCTCACCGACTCCATATCTCTTTGTACGTGTGATGTATGACCGGGGGCCACCATTAGGGGTTATGGATGATTCATGGGTTGTCCTTCATCGGGGCCGATTACCGGCATTTGGAGTTAGGGTTTGATGATGCTTGGTGACTTTGGTTTGAGTGTTAGTTTGTGTATGGGGTTGCGATTGTTGGTTCCGGCTGGTGTTATGCCCTTCGTTTCTGATTTGGTCCTTCGGGCTTCTTGCTTTATGATGACACTGATTGCTAGCCTTATTGGGTTTCCGGTTTTAAGATTGGTTTCTTTGGGTTGTGCTGGAACGGCGCTTTCTCTCTTGGTGTTGTGGCGATTTGGTTCGACTGGTAGGACTACGTCTTTATCCCCGATGGGTCTCTTCTGAGCTCGTGGACTGCCTTGCTTGGCCTGTTAATGCTCTATTTGAGCCTATATGGGTCTACCCAGCGATCTTGGTTGCTGTTGGTGCTCTGTGATGTTGCCTGCTCCTTGTCTGAGCTTTGTTTTCGACGTGTTTGTCGGTGGTATCTAATGTGGTGGGGTGTTTTTCGTCGATGCTTACGATGGCTTTTTGCCTTTCGTGGTTCGAGTGTTTCCCATTGTGGGTTGGTTTCGGGTCTGCCGTGTCATGGGCCTAGGTCCTCCCCTGTTGGTGTGACCCTTTTGCTTGTTGGACTGAGTATTGGTTTACCCCTAGTGGGCCTTGTTTTGCTATGTTTTGTTTTTGCTGGTTACATTTTGGTGGGGTATGCCCCACCATTATGTCTTTTCTTGTTATTTGCCTTTAGGGTATGCCCATTGGCTTATTTGTTTCGGGGTCTCTCCTCTTGTTCTTGTAAAGTTCGGTTACTGTTCTATATACACATTTAATTACCAAAAAAAAATAGTAAATTTTACTACCACACATTACTTCCTAAGCGATGCTTCTATTTTTTTCATACCTAACATTAGTATATGCATTTTTTAGTTTATCTTATGGTCATGACAAATTAATATATTGAATTATATGAGGGATATTATAAACATACGGTACAATTTACTGCTACATATAATAATATGTAAGACTCGTAATGACTGTAAAAAGCATAATACTTCATAGGTGAGCATATACGTGTAAAATGATACCAATATCCCACTTTTGTAAACATTGACAAACACGTATGCTATGTCAGGTAAACTAAACAGTAAAGGTTACTGCTAATCTTTACTTACTAGTTGATGCTTTTATTTTATTCATTCCTAAATGTATTATATGAAATTTTAGTTTATCGTATGGATCTCGCAAATTATTACTATTGATTGGTAAGTGGGATATTAACAAACAGTAAAGTTTGTTGCTACATATAATATTATGTATGAATTTTGTTTACTCTCATGTCTACTGCTAAAAGTAATAACAATAATGTGATGCTTGGTTTTTTGAATAAGTCATTTTGACAATATGCATGTTGTTCTGATGTAAAGTTTACACACTAAAGTTTTCTGTTTTGGCTTATAGTATGTAAATATTCTGTTTACCAAGCAAAACCGCATTAATTAGTTAAAACATATCGGGGAACAAATCATCAATTAAAGTGTATCGTTACACACTATTACTAATTCACGTTATTTGTTCGATACGAACAAATGTTGTATAATATTTCATGATTTGCTTGTTTTTTATATACTTTAATGTGCATCCTATTAAAGTTATCTTCACATACAAATTATGTTTTTTGATGCAGAGTTTGTACAATAAATTTTGCGGTTACAAAACATTTGTTTGTTAACGCAACGTATAATATTACATACTATATGTAGTTACATGTATGTCATAGTGTATTGACACCCTGTGCTAATTGAAATATTTTTCGTGAACAGATTAAGTTTGGAAGGATTTACAAAACGGAGATTGAGGAGGATATTTTAGGACAAGACATTGATTCCGATCCAGAGAACTATATGTTGACCGATGATGTCTATGATGCAGGTTACATAAATGAAAACATCCCATCCACTAGCACTAATGCGGATGGTGATGGTACTCCGAAAGCATCACCTAGGAAGCAAGATGACCCCACGTTAAAGAAATTAAAAGAGATAAAATTTGAAGTTCAACGTTTGCAAAGGTTGTGCACTGATAAAGATGTTATGTACAAGAAGTTGTCCGATGAACTTTCGGATATAAAGAAGGATAAGGAGTAAATGGAAGTGGCTAAGCAAGAGACAATTGAGAAATTAAAAACCAAAATTGAATTACTTGAAAAAAGATTAGGTTAATGGAAGAGAAGGAGAACAACGAGGATGGGAAGTTGAAGGAGGAGTTGGCAAGGGCAACCGAACAAATCAAAGAACTAGTTGCTCAAAAGGTTGAGGGGGAGGTATTCCAGTACCAAAGCCCTCAAACGACTACTTCGCCTTCTCATGTGCGTGGTAACACACAAAAATCTAATGAGAAAAGTGAAAATGTGTGTAATACCCCGTACTTTTACGCATAATAATTTTTATGGAAAATGGGGATTAATTAAATTAAAGGGAGAAAATTTAAATTGTAATTAATCCGATTTTATGATAATAATCACTAACGGGATAAGAGTTAGAAATTATTGAAATAATAGTATGGCCGAGAATGAGATGCACGGCAGTTACGTTATAAATATTTGGGACGCGTATGAGTCGCGCCACTAGTATGTATGTGGGGGTTTAAAAGGTAAACTATTTTTGTATAACTCATATGACTATTTTGAGTGCGCTAGAGTGTCCGGAAGGGTCGAAATAGTCAGAAAACACTACTCGGATATTTAAATTAGAGTCCGAGACTTTTTAGCCCAAAACGACACCCGGGAGGGGTATTTGGTCTTTTGGAATTTTTGGGTAATTATATGGACGAAAATTAGGTTTAATTAAAAGGCATTTGGGGTTAGTAGTTGTCAGTTTCAACCTACGTGAAAAGAGAGGAAAAGAGAGAGAGAACCAAGGAAGAAGAATGAGACTCCATTAGAGCCCTAAGCCAAGAACTCAACCTTTCACAACAAAAAAGTACACCAGCGCGTAGATCGTGTCAGGAGGATCGTTCCTATACCACTTTCAACCCGCGAATCAGAAGTTCATTTTAAGGCAAGTGATTATCTTGCTCTTCTCTTAGCAATTATTACTCTTGTTAATATGTGTTGAGGTTTTAGAACAACTAATACCAAATTTGGGTTTACCTATGATGAAATCGTGTAGGAATTTTAGAAATATGATGGGGGTATGCATGTAGAGGATTTTCCCCTTAATAGGATTACAAAATTTGATGAATTAGACGTTAATCACGAAATAAGAATGGAGTTTTTATAGATAAATAATTCCGAGTTTATGTTAATGTGTTTATGGTAAAATTTTGGGAATTTATTTAAATTACATGACGACTAGAAGGATTTGACCCCAAAACTATGCTAAGAAGTGTTCTAGGGTGACTTAGAGTAGTTTAGAAACCTTGCATTTGGGTTGGAATGGATTTAGGTTGAGATTTGAGTGGAGAAATTCTCGAAAAACGACCTCGTTCGAACGAGACTTCTAACGAGATTCCAGTAGCCCTTCTAACGAGTTAGGTGGTTCGTTTGAAGTACCTTCATTCGAACGACCCTCGTTCGAACGAGATTTCTGGGCCTTCTAACGAGATTTCAGAATGGTCTTTTTAAGCCCGATTTTGTTTCGAACTTCCCGTAGGCTTATTTTAATGAGTGTTAAACTAGAATGATCGTCGAGTGACTTATATTGATAATTAATAGTGAGCGGAGAATATGTCGACCCTCGGAAGGTATAAAATACATAGAATTAAGGAGGTACAAAAATATAAGGTAGAGTATACATGAATAAAGTACGAGTTATAATAAGAGATATAATATAAGTGCTACAAACACTAGACTGTGGGAAAGCTAATGAATTTATATAAGTTGTGTGTATGCTTATTGATTAAAGTATTTTGTGTATGACATACCTAGCTACTGGATATCGAACGAAGGTTAACGCGTTGTGGACGATCGGATCATGTGTGCCTTCGGGGGATTTAAAGTCGTATCATTAGAGCATGGAATCTAGGTACGGGCTATCAGTGAGAACGATAGTGATGACGATCGCATGGGTGCGTAGGTATGTGCGTGGCCCATCGACTTGGGACTATGTTCGCCTCCAATAGTTGTTTATGTTTTTATTGGTTCTCGAGAGATTAAACCTATTGTCCTATATGCGTGAGCTTTGCAAATGGACTAGATAGCCGAGTATGCATAGCACTAAGGGGTTTCTCAACCAAGGGTCCAATATTGCTATATTGATATAAATTAATATGTATACATAAAGCGAATAATGTGTGCATACCGGAATCATGTTTGGCGGCTTATGTTGATGACGCTATTTTTTTCAATGTACACTTATGGTATTATCAGTTGGGCATTTATAAGAATACGAGAATAAACTAAAGTAATCCTCAGTCTATATCGAAATCATAAGTACGTTGGCTTTGAGTTATTTAGGGAGACTTTAAACCTTAATATTATACACTTAGTAGTCAGTCAGGGTATCATGACTAGTATGGGTAGTTAGGCTCGTTAGACGTGCACATTAGATCGAGGGGTGAGCATCTCAAGTGAGTACGCTAAGTTAACTTGAAGAATAATTGTGCTAATTGAATCAATTTAAGCACTTGCTATTTTAAACTGTTTTCAACTTGGGCTCTGACCCCTTTTTCTGTCTATCTTTCTACTGTTCCATTATTTTAGGTGTCCAGCCACAGGGACACGAGCCTTAGGAGACTCTATTCAGTCGTCGTGCCGTAACTGCTGTGGAAGTTGCGGAATTATTGCTAGTAGACGCCTCAGCTCATTCTTTCCTTTTCAGTTCTCCATTATGTTGGACATATCGTCCTTACTTATGTTTACTTTCAGAGATTTAGTCGTTTTAAATTCTCTCTCTTAGATTTGGTTTCTTTTATTGGATTTATTGTATGGGATTGTTCCTGGAGATGTTTACTCCAGACATTTATTTTACTTCAGTCAGACTTTACTTATGTTACTGTGATGCATTGTATTTATTGGTATTCTTTTAGTAGTAGTTAATGACAAGATAAAATTTGGACATCACCCTTTTTAAATATTAGGTGGTTAGTTTTATTAAATTAAAATTTAAGTTTTCGACAGTGGTGCATTATCTAAACCAACTTGATATTCTGAAATTGATTAATTAAGGACTGATCACCCGGTAATTAATTAGGGGGGTGTCACAGGTGGTATTAGAGCGTCAGGTTTTAGTGTCCTTAGGATCTGTGCGGCTTATTATGTTTTCGCGTAGCGTCCTTGATATAAAGCCCTATATTTTAGGATTATTGTACTCTTCATAACGTTTTACGTTCTTCTGCTAATTTGAGAATAAAAGTGTAGACTTATGAAACTCTTCTCTCTTTTCAGATGCCTCCAAAATGTGCATAAAGAGTTCCCAGGGAAGCCCAGCCAGAGGCTCAGCTTGCACCTGGTCAGGGTATAATGAATGCCGCTGAAGTGGCAGCCATTGTAGTTCAGGCGGTCAACGCTGCTTTGGCCGTAGTGCAACAGGCCCCACCTCGGGCACCGGTGGTGGCTCCAATTCAGGTCCAGGTTTTCCCGTCTGCTTGGGAACGTGTTAGGAATGCTTTCCAGAAGGCGCATCCTCCGAAGTTTTCAGGGAGCTCCGATGTAGTCGTAGCGAGCCAATGGAAAAAGGACATCCAAAGGCATTTGAGGATGCACGAGTGCACGAAAGTACATAGTCAGATTTTGGCCACATTCAAACTAGTGGGGGCAGCACTGTAGTGGTGGAAGTCCATCACCTCTGCTGAGGAGAGTGACACACTCAGTATTCGAGACTTTTGGGTGCGGTTCGACCCCAAGTGTTTTCCTTCGGCTGTCTAGACAGTGATGAGTCGAAAGTTAGAAAATCTGAAGCAGGAGGGAAGGACCGTGGCAGAATACGAGGCAGAGTTTACTAATCTGCTCAACATTGTGCCGAGTGAGATTCTGACCGAAGAGAAAAAGATTCAGCGCTTCATGGATGGGTTGACATGGAGGATCCGCCAACATTTAATAGGCAATCTCTCTCTGGCCACCTATTCAGATGTGTGTAACAACCCGCATAATTTTGGGCTATTTTAATTAATTTCTGGAAAATGGAGGAAAATAAAGTTTTTGATAAAATTATTTTTATTGCTCAAATATGTTGGTTATTATTTTTAAAGGCGAGAATTTCAAACGGTTTCGAAAACGGATTTTAAAATGATTTTTAAATATTTTGAACTCTTGGAATTCTTAGTTGGTAAACTGTCAAAATTCCTGAAGGATCGATAATTTTCAAGAGTTGTTTTGACTTCCAACTCTTCATTTCTTTGCCTTATTTAAAGGAGTCTTTTGGATTCCAACTCTTCATTTCTTTGCATTATAAAAGGAATTCGTGGGCAACCTTTTAACATACTTTTGACACAAATTTTGGCAGCAAATATATTTTATATTCCTCTTCTTTTTAATTATACTTTGGCCCTTGAGATTTGTGAGTTCCAACCTTAGATTAGAGGTGTTCTTGGGGCTATTTTGTTGGAGGAGCTTTTGTAGATCTTTTGTGTTGATCTTGAGGATGTGATCGTTGGTTTCTCATCATGGATTGAGGTATGGGGTTTTACACAATATGCTCCTTAAATCTCGCGAGTGTCATTCTCTTTGAATTCTTGTTTAATTGAACTCATATTTGAATTGAAAATTCATTGAAATCTGGAAAATAATTTTTGAAATTATTTTGATTCATGTGGTATCATTATATTGTTGATGAGCACGTTGTCATGAGATTTTAATATGACACGAATGTTGGGCACCCGCCAAAATTCCTGTTTCCCGGGCTATGGCTTGATAAAGCATATACGGATGTAGTGAGGCCTGGTGACCCGGTTAAAGTGTCGTTGAGAAATTATATTGATAAATGCTTTGAGATTTGCATTTTGATTTGAATATTCGTACTCGTGTTGTTACGTTTTATTCATCGCTAATATATATTTGTTGAGCATCTTTCCTGTCGTATTGTGTACTTCCCCATATTTTCTTTTAGTGGCAGGTTAGCGCGGATTTTGGGGAGCTATGGAGATTGATTTTAGCGAGAATTGTTTGGGAAAGATTTGTATTATTTTGATGTATAGAGCTTTGGAGATTTGTATTTTATTTTCGAGTTAGTTGTAATTTTAATTCGAGAGACTTGTTGTAATTGAAGAGATTGAGATTAGTGGATTTATATTATTGTGGGTTTATTTAGATGCTCTATACCTTGTTATTTATGGATTTGGATTTATTTTATCGCATTAGCGCTCCGTTCGCTCTCCCCGGGCGGGCGGGGTGTTACAAATGGTATCAGAGCTTAGGTATACGACAACCCTCGGGGCTTGGGTTTTGGGTTCATTGCGTGGTTAGCAATTTTTGGAGATAGCAAATTTTAGGTGATATTCGTGATAAGTTTCGAGATTAGAGGTGGAATTTATTTTTGGGAGACGTGATTTAATTTTGGAGTTAGTGTAGTAGCCTGATTTTGAGAGTTAGGCATTCGGCGAATTCGAGGGCGAAATTCCATTGTTAGTGGGAAAGTGTAACAACCCGCGTAATTTTGGGCTATTTTAATTAATTTCTGGAAAATGGAGGAAAATAAAGTTTTTGATAAAATTATTTTTATTGCTCAATTATGTTGGTTATTATTTTTAAAGGCGAGAATTTCAAACGGTTTCGAAAACGGAGTTAAAACGGATTTTAAAATGATTTTTAAATATTTTTAACTCTTGGAATTCTTAGTCGGTAAACTGTCAAAATTCCTGAAGGATCGATAATTTTCAAGAGTTGTTTTGACTTCCAACTCTTCATTTCTTTGCCTTATTTAAAGGAGTCTTTTGGATTCCAACTCTTCATTTCTTTGCATTATAAAAGGAATTCGTGGGCAACCTTTTAACATACTTTTGGCACAAATTTTGGCAGCAAATATATTTTATATTCCTCTTCTTTTTAATTATACTTTGGCCCTTGAGATTTGTCAGTTCCAACCTTAGATTAGAGGTGTTCTTGGGGCTATTTTGTTGGAGGAGCTTTTGTAGATCTTTTGTGTTGATCTTGAGGATGTGATCGTTGGTTTCTCATCATGGATTGAGGTATGGGGTTTTACACAATATGCTCCTTAAATCTCGCGAGTGTCATTCTCTTTGAATTCTTGTTTAATTGAACTCATATTTGAATTGAAAAATTCATTGAAATCTGGAAAATAATTTTTGAAATTATTTTGATTCATGTGGTATCATTATATTGTTGATGAGCACGTTGTCATGAGATTTTAATATGGCACGAATGTTGGGCACCCGCCAAAATTCCTGTTTACCGGGCTATGGCTTGATAAAGCATATACGGATGTGGTGAGGCCTGGTGACCCGGTTAAAGTGTCGTTGAGAAATTATATTGATAAATGCTTTGAGATTTGCATTTTGATTTGAATATTCGTACTCGTGTTGTTACGTTTTATTCATCGCTAACATATATTTGTTGAGCATCTTTCCTGTCGTATTGTGTACTTCCCCATATTTTCTTTTAGTGGCAGGTTAGCGCGGATTTTGGGGAGCTATGGAGATTGATTTTAGCGAGAATTGTTTGGGAAAGATTTGTATTATTTTGATGTATAGAGCTTTGGAGATTTGTATTTTATTTTCGAGTTAGTTGTAATTTTAATTCGAGAGACTTGTTGTAATTGAAGAGATTGAGATTAGTGGATTTATATTATTGTGGGTTTATTTAGATGCTCTATACCTTGTTATTTATGGATTTGGATTTATTTTATCGCATTAGCGCTCCGTTCGCTCTCCCCGGGCGGGCGGGGTGTTACAATGTGGTCAACGCAGCACTACTCCACTGCCAGGACCACCGCTTCCACTTGTCTGAGGTTAAGAAGGTTGGAGAGCCCAGCCAGCAGGGCAGGAGGAAATGGTGCCGGTGGGGCACAAACAGTTCAGGGCCAGCATAGGCACAGTGATCAGGGTTCCCAACAAGGGGATCTTAAGAGGTTCAGGTCAGGAGGTTTTAGACATGGGCAGGGAGGCTTTCAACATGGCCATCCGGGCCAGCAGGGCCATCAGCAGTTTCAGCAGGGCCAGAATGGCCAAGGGAGGGGTGATAACGGCCATCAGGGCCGGGGACAGCAGCAGGGACAGAGGGGAGGACCTTTCCTAGGGAGATGTTTCACGTGTGGCAACACTAGCCATAAACGTCGGGACTGCCCTCAGAAGGGTAGGGGCCAACAACAGCAGCAGGGTGTCCGTCAGGAACCCTAGAAACCGTTATTTCCCGCAGCCCTCCCAGCACCTCCACAGATGGCATCATTGCCACCCATCCCAGCTGCCCAGTTCAACAAGGGAAGCTTCAGTATGGACGAGTTTACAATCTGCACCAGGCCGTAGTCCCGCAGGACCCGCCAGCGATTGAGGGTATGTTTTCAATCCAGGGGACTTTGGGGCACATTTTATTTGACAGGGTAGCCACACATTGTTTTATTTCCACAGGGTTTGCGCGTACTACGGGGTTATTTGATACAACAGAGGGTACGACCACTTGTGTGGATTCGCCGTTGAGTAGGGGTGTCGTTATTTCTTTTATTTATCGGGAGTAGGTATAGAGAATGGGAGGTTTATCTTACCCGCTGACATGCTCGTATTAGACATGTCCGAGTATGATGCGATTGTGGGCATGGATTTGTTTGTCAAGTATAGGGCCATGATTGACTGTTATAGTAAGAGTATAGTTTTTGCCATACCCGGGCATGAGATGTTCCTGGTGGCGATGCCTCGCTCTGAGGGAGGATCGTCCACGCATTTATATTATATAGAGGAGGAGACTCTACGGAGGCTGTGGTACTGCTTGATTCGATTCATGTACTTCGAGAGTTTGCCGATGTGTTTCAAGAGATTTCGGGGTTACCACCGCGTAGAGAGATAGACTTCGTCATTGATTTAGCACCAGATACTCGACCGATAGCTCGCGCACCTTACCGTATGGCTCCAGCAAAGATGAGGGAGTTGCGTGACCAGATTGAGCAGTTGTTGGGACATGGGTTTATTCGTAGGAGTACTTCGCCGTGGGGTGCTCCCGTACTGTTTGTTAAGAAGAGGGATGTATCGTTGAGATTATGTGTTGATTATCGGGAATTGAATAAAATCACGATACGGAACAAATACCCTTTGCCTAGAATCGATGACTTATTGGACCAATTGAGAGGAGCGACTTTCTTCTCGAAGATTGATTTGAGATCGAGGTACCATCAGCTACGTATCAGGGAATATGACGTGTCGAAGACTGCTTTCCTGACAAGATATGGTTCCTATGAATTCAGGGTTATGCCTTTCGGACTAACTAATGCCCCAGCCGTGTTCATGGACTTGATGAACAGGGTGTTCAGAGAGTTCTTGGTCCAGTTCGTCATCGTATTCATAGATGACATTTTGGTTTACTCACAGACCGAGGAGGACCATGCCGAGCACTTGAGGCAAGTTTTGCAGTCACTGCGCCAACATCAGTTGTACGCAAAATACGAAAAATGTGGGTTTTGGCTAGGGTTGTGTTTCGGCTGGATCGGATCGGAAAATGACCTTTCGAAAAAAATTCCAATTTTTTCGGAAATAAAATATTTGTTGCAATTTCCTATCCAATTTTTTCAGAAAATAAAAAAGTTTTCGAATTCGGAAAAATCGAAAAATCGAAAAAAAAAATCGAAAATTCAAAAAAATACAAAAAATTTAGAAATTTTGGAAATTCCAAAATTTCAAAAAAATTAATATAGGATTTTCGATTACTCGAAATTCTCATTTTAAAGAAATCGAAAAAAAGATTTAACCCAATATGTAAATATGTAAGAATTTAACCATTTTTTTCATTTGTGTAGAGAATAGAGGGATATTCTCTTTTTATAGAGGACTTTTTGGGCCTCTCTTCCTCTCCTAGCCGATGTGGGGCACATGAAAATGTTTAAAAAAATTAGAAAAAATGGAAATCGAAAAATATTTCGAAAAAATAGGAAATAATTCGGAAAATTGGATCGGCATATATTTGGAAAAATCGGAAAATCGAAAATTCATAATTATTTCCAGTTTTCGATCCGATTTTTTCCGAAAAAATTTGAAATCGGAAACCTTATATACGTTCCAAAATCAGAAAATATCGGATCGGATATCGGAAAAATCGGAATGTTCGGAAAAAAAACACAGCCCTAGTTTTGGCTAAAGGAGGTACAGTTTTTGGGGCATATCATCTCCGATAGAGGGATATCCGTGGATCCAGGGAAGGCGTCAGCGGTGAGGGAGTGGGGACAGCCCATGACACCGACCGAGATAGGCAGTTTCTTGGGTTTAGCTGGATACTACAGGAGGTTCGAGGGTTTTCAAAGATAGCGGGTACGTTAACGCACTTGACTCGCAAAGGGGTGCCATTTATCTGGAGTGACGCCTGTCAATTAGCCTTTGATGAGTTGAAAGATAAGTTAACCTCAGCACCAGTGTTAGCATTACCCAGGCCGGGAGTGGAATATCAATATCTAGTCTACACTGATGCGTCCTTATTAGGACTTGGAGGTGTACTTCAGCAGGAAGATCAGGCTATAGCTTATTCCTCCCGTAAGCTTAAGCCTCACGAGAGGAATTACCCCCACCCACGACTTGGAGTTAGCAGCAGTCGTGTTTGCACTTCGGATTTGGAGACACTACCTCCTAGGGAAGAAATTTCACTTATTCACGGACCATAAATCACTACAGTACCTCTTCACGCAGAAGGAATTAAATATGCGTCAATGCCGGTGGCTTGAGTTCGTGAAGGATTATCAATTTTATATCCAATACTACTCGGGGAAGGCTAATGTGGTAGCAGACGCGTTGAGCCGTAGGCTAGTTGGTGAGGTAGCCGAGGTGTGGAAAGCGAAATGGAAAGAGTTAGGGAACCAGGATGCGGTGGCTCGATCGTTTATTTCTGCAATGACGATTATGCCCTAAATCATTACGGGATTAATACAGGCTCAGGCAGATGATCCGTTCTTCCAAAGTCAGATAGTAAAGCTTCTAGCCGAGGGGGCTGAGTCTTACACCGTGGGTTCAGACGGGGGCCTACATTTTAGTGGAAGATTGATTATTCCCGAGGGTGAAGATTTACGATACAAGGTGATGATAGCGTCGCACGGTTCCCGATTTGCAGTGCATCTCGACGGGGATAAGATGTACCAGGACATGCGTAGATAGTATTGGTGGAGCGGAATGAAGAAGGATATTACCGAGTGCGTCTGGAGATGTGCCACTTGTCAATTGGTAAAGGTGGACCATCAGAGGCCGACAAGATTTCTACAGCCATTAGAGGTTCCTATGTGGAAATGGGAGAGCATTTCCATGAACTTCATCATGGGACTACCTACATCGCAGAGGGGCCACGACTGGATAGGTGGTAGTGGATCGGTTGACCAAGGTAGCCCACTTTCTGCCAGCCGAGACAGACTACACCGCGGGACAGTATGCCCAGTTATTCATAGCAGAGATAGTTAGACTCCACGGAGTGCCTCTCAATATCATGTCTGACAGAGATAAGGTATTTGTTTCTCGATTTTAGGAAAGTTTTTAGGAGGTGTTGGGTACAGAGTTACGAATGTGCATCATTGATTTTGGCGGAAGTTGGGAGCAGTACCTTCCACTGGTGGAGTTTGCCTATAATAACTCCTACCAATTTACTATTGGTATGACTCCATTCGAGGCCCTATACGGTAGACCTTGTCGTTCCCCAACGTGTTTGCTAGATGTGGGGGACAACAAATTATTGGGTCCGGAGGTGATTCAAGATACTTCGGTGAGGATAGAGTTGATATAGAGCCGTATTCGAGTTGCTCAGGATCGGCAGAAGAGTTACGCTGATGCCAAACGTTACTTTCGAGAGTTCAATGTTAGGGATTAGGTGTTACTTCGAGTGTCTCCTATGAAGGGAGTTATGGGTTTTGGGAAGAAAGGAAAGTTGGCGTCTATGTATGTAGGGCCATTCCCCATTATCGAGAGGATTGGGCCAGTTGCTTATAGACTTGGATTACCGGAGCACTTGTATAGAGTTCATTACGTGTTTCATATCTCTTTGCTGAGGAGATTTCTTCGAGATGATTTGGCCCATACTCACATTACGTTGGAGGAGATAGACTTACAACCTGATAGCTCCTACGAGGAGGGGCCGGTTGCTATCTTAGACCGGAGCGAGAGGAAGTTGAGGTCGAAAGAAGTACCACTAGTACGTATTCAATGGCGGCACCATAATGTTGAGGAATCAACTTGGGAGCGCGAGGATGACATGCGTGAACGTTATCCGGAGTTATTCTTGCCAGGTATATATATATTCTTTTCCGAATTTCGGGACGAAATTCTGTTATTAGGGGGGGAGTATGTAATACCCCGTACTTTTACGCATAATAATTTTTATGGAAAATGGGGATTAATTAAATTAAAGGGAGAAAATTTAAATTATAATTAATCCGATTTTATGATAATAATCACTAGCGGGATGAGAGTAAGAAATTATTGAAATAATAGTATGGCCGGGAATGAGATGCACGGCAGTTACGTTATAAATATTTGGAACTCGTATGAGTCGCGCCACTAGTATGTACGTGGGGGTTTAAAAGGTAAACTATTTTTGTATAACTCGGATGACTATTTTGAAAGCGCCAAATGTCCAGAAGGGTCGAAATAGTCAGAAAACACTACTCGGGTATTTAAATTAGAGTCCGAGACTTTTTAGCTCAAAACGACACCCCAGAGGGGTATTTTTGGTCTTTTGTAATTTTTGGGTAATTATAAGGACGAAAATTAGGTTTAATTAAAAGACATTTGGGGTTAGTAGTCGTCAGTTTCAACCTACGTGAAAAGAGAGGAAAAGAGAGAGAGAACCAATGAAGAAGAAGGAGACTCCATTAGAGCCCTAAGCCATATTACTCAGCCTTTCACAACAAAAAAGTACACCAACGGGTAGATCGTGTCGGGAAGATCGTTCCTATACCACTTTCAACCCGCGAATCAGAAGTTCATTTTAAGGCAAGTGATTATCTTGCTCTTCTCTTTGCAATTATTACTCTTAACACATGTGTTGAGGTTTTAGAACAACTAATACCAAATTTGGGTTTACCTATGATGAAATTGTATAGGAATTTTAGAAATCTGATGGGGATTTGCATGTAGAGGATTTTTCCCTTAATAGGATTGCGAAATTTGATGAATTAGACGTTAATCACGAAATAAGAATGGAGTTTTTATAGACAAATAATTCTGAGTTTATGTTAATGTGTTTATGGTGAAAAATTGGGAATTTATTGAAATTACATGATGATTAGAAGGATTTGACCCCAAAACTATGCTAAGAAGTGTTCTAGGGTGACTTAGAGTAGTTTAGAAACCTTGCATTTGGGTTGGAATGGATTTAGGTTGAGATTTGAGTGGAGAAAATCTAGAAAAACGAACTTTGGAGATGAACTGGGCGACTTCGGAAATTTCGTTAGAAGTCCAGCCCAGGTCGTTCGAACGACCTCGTTCAAACGAGACTTCTAATGAGATTCCAGTAGCCCTTCTAACGAGTTAGGTGGTTCGTTCGAAGTACCTTCATTCGAAATTCGAACGATCTCGTTCGAACGAGATTTCTGGGCCTTCTAACGAGATTCTAGAATGGTCTTTTTAAGCCCAATTTTGTTTCGAACTTCCCGTAGGCTTATTTTAATGAGATCGACATGTGACTTATATTGATAATTAATAGTGAGCAGAGAATATGTCGACCCTCGGAAGGTATAAAATACATAGAATTAAGGAGATGCGAAAATACAAGGTAGAGTATACACGAATAAAGTACGGGTTATAATAAGAGATATAATATACGTGCTACAAACACTAGACTGTGGGAAAGCTAATGAATTTATATAAGTTGTGTGTATGCTTATTGATTAAAGTATTTTGTGTATGACATACCTAGATACTGGCTATCGAACGGAGGTTAACGCGTTGTGGACAACCGGATCCTGTGTGCCTTCGGGGGATTTAGAGTCGTACCACTAGAGCATGGAATCTAGGTACGGGCTATCAGTGAGAACGATAGTGATGACGGTCGTATGGGTGCGTAAGTATTTTCGTAGCCCGTCGGCTTGGGACTATATTCGCCTCCAATTGGTGTTTATGTTTTTATTGGTTCTCGAGAGATTGAACCTGTTGTCCTATATGCGTGAGCTTTGCAAATAGACTAGATAGTCGAGTATGCGTAGCACTAAGGGGTTTCTCAACCAAGGGTGCAATATTGCTATATTCATATAAATTAATATGTATACATAAAGCGAATAATGTGTGTATACCAAAATCATGTTTGGTGTCTTATGTTGATGACGCTATTTTTTTTCAATGTACACTTATGGTATTATCAGTTGGGCATTTATAAGAATACGAGAATAAACAAAAGTAATCCTCAATCTATATCGAAATCATAAGTACGTTGGCTTTGAGTTATTTAGGGAGACTTTAAACCTTAATAATATACACTTAGTAGTCAGTCAGGGTATTATGACTAGTATGGGTAGTTAGGCTCGTTATACGTGCACACTAGATCGAGGGGTGAGTATCTCAAGTGAGTACGCTAAGTTAACTTGAAGAATAATTGTGCTAATTGAATCAATTTAAGCACTTGCTATTTTAAATTGTTTTCAACTTGGGCTCTGACCCGTTTTTCTGTCTATCTTTCTACTGTTCCATTATTTTAGGTGTCCAGCCACAGGGACACTAGCCTTAGGAAACTCTATTCAGTCGCCGTGCCGTAACTGCTGTGGAAGCTGCGAGATTATTGCTAGTAGACGACTCAGCTCATTCTTTCCTTTTCAGTTCTCCATTATGTTGGACATGTCGTCCTTCCTTATGTTTACTTTCAGATATTTAGTCGTTTTAAATTCTCTCTCTTAGATTTGGTTTCTTTTATTGGATTTATTGTATGGGATTGTTCCAGGAGATGTTCACTCCAGACATTTATTTTACTTCAATCAGACTTTACTTATGTTACTGTAATGCATGGTATTTATTGGTATTCTTTTGGTAGTAGTTAATGACAAGATAAAATTTGGACATCACCATTTTTAAATATTAGGTGGTTGGTTTTATTAAATTAAAATTTAAGTTTTCGACAGTGGTGCATTATCTGAACCAACTTGATATTCTGAAATTGATTAATTAAGGACTGATCACCCGGTAATTAATTAGGCGGGGTGTCACAATGTGTTCGATGTGACACCAAGTAATCTTCAACAACTCTTGAGTTCGATGGTTTGGCGAGCGACGAATAAAGATGATAGGATGGAAAAGAAGTCGGATGTGTTTGTCTACCAACCACAAGTCAGGGGTAGGTTGAAGAGGAGAGCGTCCAAACTTTCCAAATAAAGCCCAACAAAGAAGAAAGATAATAAGGAGGATGTCATAGATGTCGACAATGAGGAAAATAGGTTGACACCCAAAATAAAAGTAAGTCGACACTTCAAACGACAAAATCATCGAACAATAACGAATACGGGTATTAGTTACTTTATATTGTCATACACATTTAATTCCATTATGCATATATTAGATTCATATATTGAGAACTATGTAAGGACACAAATTTCCAATTGAGTCTTAATGTAGTGTTGGTTCAATTCCGGTAAAAAACATTTATGTCATAGGATAGTATTGAGTGAGTATTCTCTAACATATGACTTGCAAGAGTTGAAGACGTAGTGTCCAGGACTTATAAAGCTTCATCATTTGTCGAGTTTCAAGTGCCATGTTTCTACGTCATCAACATCATATTCCGTAGTCTCCAAAAGGTATGAATGCATTCCTATATATGTATAGGGAGACTTGGAATAATTTTATAAAGGGTATTATTTTATTTTAAACTAAGGTTTATTTTCAGAAGGTTTCTTTAAAACTTTAAAATAAAGTTTCTGGGCTAAAAATGGAATTTTTAAGCTTTCTGTTTTTTCGTTCGATATTGTCATTCGAACGAGTTTTTCGTTCGAACAAGAATTTCGTTCGAACGAGGTTTGCCAACGACTTGCCACTGGAACTTCGTTAGATAGTTCGTTCGAACGAAAATGTCATTCGAACGAGATTTCGGCGGGAACAGCATTTGGCATTTTCCCACTACTTTGTCCCACTACTCTTTCACAGAATTTAATGACTTCGGGACTAGAATTTTTCCAAGAACTTTTTTCATCTCCTAGAGAGGTTTTGTGAGCTTAATTCTTTCATAAAAAGTTCCCTTGGTGTTTCTTATTCAAATTGATTAATTCAAAGAACAAAACCAAGTTTACACCCAATTGATTGTTTTAATCCAAGTTTCTATCTATATACATTTTGCTTGGAGAATTTGTTTGGCACCGGATTCATCTCTACCGTAAAAGAGAGTTTGGGTTTTGCTTCTACATCCCATAAAAGAAAAAGCTTGTTTGCTGTGACATACCCACTTGGAGAAAGGCTCCCTGTTCGGGTGGCGGCGACCAGAAAAAGTCCGATCGGTGGATTCCGAGACCGCGGTGGAGCTCCATGGTTATTCACTAGGCAGAGGTGTGTACAAGAAGAAGCGTCGGGGCTTGGACGGAGTTAAGTCGAGTGTTGTAAGCCTTTCATGTCTTGTACTTATAAAACCATACTTAGTGAATTTGTGGCTAGGGTCGTCCGAGATTTTTTCTCGTTGTGGGTTTTTCCTCGTACATCGCGGCGTAGTGTTTATTTGTTTATTTTATCTTTTGCAAAATCACCTAGAACGCATGCTTAGGTAAAAAGATAAAATTGGTTTAAATCACTACTTGTTTAATTTGGTGCAAATTCAATTTGGGTAAATGTTAATGTAATTCAAGTCATCACTTAATTTGTTAAATTGGTTTGGCCTAATTTGGTTATATTGAAAATATGTTTTAGGCAAATTTCTAGGACTTGAGTTGTGTTACTATGTAAAAGTGAAAAATTCATTTGTTAATTAATTTAATTTAACTCTGAACTTTGTTTAATTTTAATTTGTAAAAGAAATTAAAATTTGGTATTTGTGTGTGTTTAATTGAACCTTCTCGCTTCCGCGTCTTTAAAAAGACAATTACTTTTTGTGGTAAGATTTTAAAATTGTGGGCCTCGTGTTCCAACAAGTGGTATCAGAGCCGGAGCGCTAATTTATCGCATCAAATATCCGTTTTTCGGCTTTTATAATTTTTGTGCTCCTTGTATTTTTAGGTGGTTCATTTTTTTACTCACTCTCATTTTTTTTGTATATCTTGATGGGACGTCTTTATGATAATTTGTCCTTTTCTAATGATAATGAAGTTTTTGCTATTCGAAAGGAATTTAATGGGCTTATAAAGTGTAATGAAAAATTAAGAGAATTAAATTTGAAATTTGCAAAAAGAATTAAATTTCTTGAAAATGAAAATTCTCATTTTAAAGATAAAGTTGAGTTTTTGCAAAACTCCCTATCTCAAAAAGATATTTTTCATGAAAAGCTCATGGACATAAATTACAATTTTAATATTTTAGAAAAGTCCAAGAAAGAGAGTGATTGTCGAGAAAAGACTCTTAGGGACAAGTTTGCTCACATTGAGGGGGAGCGTGATAACCTTCTAGGTGTAATTGAAAATTTAAAGAAGGAGTCCCGTAAATTTGAGGAGTCTAATTTATTACTTGAGTCTGAAATTTTAAAAATGAAAAATGATTTACTTGACTCGAGTAGTAGTTATAATGATTCTAGCTCTTTTTGTTCAAATACTTTCGTTGCTAAAGCTAAGACCATTATTTGTTTTAGAGGGTCAACTTTATCCAAGGACTTTAGAAAAGGTCACACCTTAGGTAACATTCCTCGTGTTTAAACATGCTTGCATTGTGGTAGGAAAGGTCACCTTAGGTCATTTTGCTTTGATCTTAAAATAAGCCCTAGGAAGTCTATGTCTAACATTTCTTTAGTTTTCAAATCCCATTATTTTAAATATACATCTATATGGGTTCGGAAATCATTTTTAGATGCGCTAGCTATTAGATTTGTTGATTCTCATTTGCTTTCACATGAAACCTCCCTTGCTAAATTTAAAGGTTGAATGTGTTAGTTGTGTTTGTATACTAAAGCTTTTGTGCTTTATATTATATATCATTGCTAGGTGTATGCATGCTTAGTCATTTTCTAGTCATTGCTTTATTTCATATCTAATGTTAGAAATCATGACTTGTTTATCTTTTGTATTATATATCTTGTGATTTGGATTAAATATAAAATACAAATAGATTTTTGTTTATCATTTGTGTTTCACCTTTGAGTTATCTAGGCTTAATGATAAATACAAATGATTTTTGTTTGTCTTTTGAGTAAATATTTTTATTTTTTGGTTAAAAATTGAAAAACTCAAAAAGATTTTATTTTGTGTGTATTTTGATTTTACACACATTTTGTGGCATATGTTTGTGTTTGAATCCTCGTTTCGCTTCCATGTGACTAAAACTTTTGGTTAGAATTTTAATCCTTAAAATGTTCTTTATCATGCTTACATGGAATAGCTTAAGTTTGACTTCCTTAATGGATTCTCTTTTATATGCCTTTACACACATGCACGAGCTTTTTGAACCTTAACTTCACATGTTATATTTGAGCTTTGTGAGGTGTTCTCCTACCAATCTAGTCATCTACATACTATGGCCTAGGAGGACTAGTGCATGTCAAAATCCGTTGCACCTGAGATTTGTGTGATATAAAAAATAATATTTATAAATGTGCACGGGGAAGGGATCCGAAAGGAAATATCATCCTTTGTGAGTAAGCCACCGTTTGGATTGGACCTAAAAAAAATACGCGGTCCAAGGCCTAAAAGAAAATATGGCATTAAAAGAAAAATAATTTGCCAAGGCCTAATTTGTTTAGTTGATTTATTCATTCAGAAAAATAATATATATATATATATATATATATATATATATATATATATATATATATATATATATTCTTATTGAGGGAGTTTGGATGATATATCAACGGTTTGCACAATGTCCGTTTATCCTAGTTGCGCTTTCAATGTCATGACACTATTGGTTTGTAGAATCATCAACATGCTAGGCTTGTATGCATTGTGTTTGTTTGTTCATTAGTTCACTTTATCCTGTCACATAAAGGCTAAATTCTAGTTGATAAAGTTTTGCAATCAAATGCGAACTATGTGAACATGTTTAAGTGATTGGATTTTAATTCATTGGTATCTTGTTCACACCCCTTCACTTTCGTTTCCATATGACACATTCATGCTATAAGAGTGTGGAAAAATTTATGTTATTTAGTTTTGTGTCATTTTGGTGTTTATATCTATATGTGTGTACTTATGCTTAGTTTGAATCTATTGTGTATACATATATATGATATTTTGTTTGTTTTTGAGTCTTTGCCATGATTAGCTAGTTCATTTATGCTTTTAATTCATTTTTTGTATCTATCTTGTTGCGAACTTTGTTTCGTTATCACATGCTTAGATGAATACAATCAATTGATATATTTTGTTATCGCATCATAGTTGATATTCATATCTTTATGAGAATTAGTTGGTTTTAGTTGCCCATGTGCTTTAATGTTCTCATCACTTTATGCAAAATTGCATGTTTAGCTTGTTATCCCATTCTATTTATCCCTTGTTTAGTTTAGAGGGTGTATATGCTTTAATTGGGGGAGATAAGTTATTTTTTTATTCTTTAGCCTTTGTCTATTCCTGAACAAAAAGGGGGAGAATGATAGGGGGAGAAATGGTATCTAATCTTATTACCGTATCTAAGTTTAGGATATTTAACTTAGGGGGAGTCGCGACCTTCTTAGATAGATCATTTGATAAAGGGGGAGTCTTTATTTAAATTGAATTTAATATTTTAATATTCCCTATGCGTTTAATGTGTTGCTTAAGTGTGCAGATATTGTATCTATTTAAAGTGGCAAAGCGTTTAATTCTAAAGTGGTATTCGAGTCAAGCATTGTACTCTTTATTTTGGGTGGGATGTTTTTGAGTTTAGTGAGCTTGACGGCCCTTTAGGATTTTATTTTTGGTTTTTGTCCCGGAATAGCCAAAGGGGGAGATTTGTAAGGACACAAATTTTCAATTGAGTCTTAATGTAGTGTTGGCTCAATTCTGGACAAAAACATTTATGTCATAGGATAGTATTGAGTGAGTATCCTCCAAGCCTATGACTTGCAAGAGTTGAATACATAATGGCCAAGATTATAAAGCTTCATCATTTGCTGAGTTTCAGGTGCCATGTTTCTACGTCATCAACATCATATTCCATAATCTCCAAAAGGTATGAATGCATTTCTATATATGTATAGGGAGACTTGGAATAATTTTATAAAGGGTTTTATTTTATTTTAAACTAAGGTTTATTTTCAGAAGGTTTCTTTAAAACTTTAAAATAAAGTTTCTAGGCTAAAAATGGAATTTTTAAGCTTTTTGGTTTTTCGTTCGATATTGTCGTTCAAACGAGGTTTGCCAACGACTTGCCACTGGAACTTCGTTAGATAGTTCGTTCGAACGAAAATGTCGTTCGAACGAGATTTCGACGGGAATAGTTTTTTGGCATTTTCCAACTACTTTGTCCCACTACTCTTTCACAGAATTTAATGACTTCGGGACTAGAATTTTTCTAAGAAATTTTTCCACCTCCTAGTTCCATTGGTGTTTGTTATTCAAATTGATTAATTCAAAGAACAAAACCAAGTTTACACCCAATTGATTGTTTTAATCCAAGTTTCTATCTATATATATATATACACTTTGCTTGGAGAATTTGTTTGGCACCGGATTCATCTCTACCGTAAAAGAGAGTTTGGATTTTGCTTCTACATCCCATAAAGAAGAAGCTTGTTTGCTGTGACATACCCACTTGGAGAAAGGCTCCTTATTTGGGTGGCGGTTACCAGGAAAAGTCCAATCGGTGGATTCTGAGACCGCGGTGGAGCTCCGTGGTTATTCGCTAGGCAGAGATGTGTACAAGAAGAAGTGTCGGGGCTTGGACGGAGTCAAGTCGAGTGTTGTAAGTCTTTCGTGTCTTGTACTTGTAAAACCATACTTAGTGAATTTGTGGCTAGGGTCGTCCGAGGTTTTTTCCCGTTGTGGATTTTTCATCGTACATCGCGGCGTAGTGGTTATTTGTTTATTTTATCTTTTGTAAAATCACCTAGAACGCATGCTTAGGTAAAAAGATAAAATTTACTTGTTTAATTTGGTGCAAATTCAATTTGGGTAAATGTTAATATAATTCAAGTCATCACTTAATTTGTTAAAATTGGCTTGGCCTAATTTGGTTATATTGAAAATATGTTTTAGGCAAATTTTTAGGACTTGAGTTGTGTTACTATGTTAAAGTGAAAAATTCATTTGTTAATTAATTTAATTTAACTTTGAACTTTGTTTAATTTTAATTTGTAAAAGAAATTAAAATTTGGTGTTTTGTTGTGTTTAATTGAACCATCTCGCTTCCGCATCTTTAAAAAGGAAATTAC
The DNA here is from genome assembly GCA_949130495.1 of Sambucus nigra. Lineage (NCBI taxonomy): Eukaryota > Viridiplantae > Streptophyta > Magnoliopsida > Dipsacales > Adoxaceae > Sambucus > Sambucus nigra. Next base: position 109,433,191 of record OX422217.1, on the reverse strand, counting down.
TTTTTGTGGTAAGATTTCAAAATTGGGGGCCTCGTGTTCCAACAAACTATTTATGTATAAAAGAAAATTCACAATCGACATGATGGTATCCAGTTTATAAAGTAATTTATGTTTATAAGTAAATTGCAAGTATTTATGTATAAAAAAAAATTCACAACCGACGTGATGTTATATCCAGTTTATTGTGTGTAATGTACATTGGTTTTGATATTGTAAGGATATCATCCATTATGGCGGGGACCGCGACTGTTTTGTTTTTCGTAAAGATTTGTTGGAAGTAATAACCGAAAGTGCATCAGAACAATTGTGGGTAATCTAACTCCATTTATTTATTTATTTCATTACGTTATTACGTACAATATGATGACATACGTCCAATTTTGTAACAAAAATACTGTGAAGGTATAAACTAATACTTGGGATAATATATTTGTATAGGTTGTTGATGTATACAGGGATATTTTGGAGAAGGAGCTCATGGCGTATGCATCAACAATTCCGGATGATAATTTCTTCGATTAATCTGTGTTCTTCACTAGCATGTGTTGGGTGAGTTTGTATTTGGAAGTTTATATGTATTGATGGCTGATATATAATTCTTACATATCTCATAAACTTTACTGTGCAATTGATTTACATATCTAAATGACTAACATATCTCATACAGTAGGTCTCATAGTAAAGTTTACTGTCTGACCTATTACAGCTTATACATGCGTAGTTGACTTACAAATCTAAAATATATGATATGCATTTCCAATTTTTACATATCTCATACAGTAAAGTTTACTACCTGACCTATTACAGCATATACATGAGTAATTGACTTACTTATCTAAATGTATGATATGCATTTCCAATTTTTATATATCTCAAACAGTAAAGTTTACCGTCTGACCTATTACAGCGTAATTGACTTACATATCTGATACACTGAACCTTACTGTGTAATTAACTTACATATGTAATTGACTTACATATTTCATATTATCACACTTGTTTTTTGTAATGTGCAACCCATGATTCGTGACAAAATGGATGGGTTGCGGAAATGCTTTATCGATATGAAACTTGAGCTAGCTCCAAGGGAGATGCGGTGGAATTTCTTCCCCATAATTTTTGCCTCAACACGGGAAAGAAAAGAGGGGCACCACTTCCATCTTATCGTGCTTCACACACACGAGGGCTATTGGAAGCACTATAGCCCCCTCATACCTAGGGATGGGATGGAGGACTTATACCTATCGGATGCCTGAAGATTAGTAAGTAATATTAATGCATTTCAGTTATCAATACACAACATAACATTCTCTCATTCCGAATGAAAACACATATTTTTGTGCAAATTATAATTAGATTTTAATAGTTAGATCTATCATTATGCCTTTGTGAATGAAAAAATATAGATTATTGCCTGTTGCGATAACATTATGAGTGTTCAATACACTACCCAAATGTTGAATTATAGATGCACATTGTTCATGTTAAATACATTATGCTATTATAATACACTTTTTTAACATCAAGTAAATGTCGTTTCAATCACAGTTTGGTTTTATTAATCACGAGTATGCATACAGTAAAGTTTATTGGTACACTTATTATGTACTATACAACATCCATACATATATTATCATGTATGCATAGCATTTAAAAAATGTAGACTGCATAAATGACCTAAATATAATTATCTCAAATATAAATCATTCAAGTTTGGGACTAGGACAACAGGAGTCAAACCGCCCTACTATTTGGTAGATATTTGAACACCAAAATATTAATTTTGAGATATTTTAGGACATCACAAAATATCTAATAGTGCAGCCTTGACGTGGCCATGTCAAAGGTAAAAGTGGTGGCAACTGGCACTTCTCTTCATCGTCCCCACCTTTCCAAAGCACTTTTCCTCATCCAAAAAAACTCCAAACTTATCCTTTTCTCAAATTGATAAAAACTGGGTTTGGGTTTCTATTATGTGGTAGATTAGATTTATTTCACAATCACAAATGGAAGAAGATATGGTTCCTTCATCACTCAATAACTTAATTAAACCTTTGGTATTTAACTCATCATCTGTGTGTTTATGTGCACGTGGGTTCACTATGGATGTACTACTTATATGTTAGACTTTCTTGATGAGTATTCAGAATTTTTAGTTATGGTGCAACTTGATTGGATGTTTTGTGTAGGGATTTATGGCATATCTGTTTGTTTAATGAATTATTTTATGTTCTTTTTGTTTTCTTTATGATAAAACCACTTTTTACTCTTATATAATTGGAATATCAATCTTATGTTTGTGTGTTTATTGTATTCATACTTGCTCTCGCTATGACGTAAGGGAAAGATGTAATTTATGCAGTCGGTCCCAAATAATTGGTCTGTGACTAAATTGAATTGAAATGAGAGAATAATATATTTGTTATATACCTTCAAAGTTTGATATTTTTTTGCATAAATCTACTGATCCCAATCTTGATATTATGTTCTCACACTTTATAGGTTATCATGTTTGTAACTTCAAAGTTTCTCTTGATATTATAGAAAACATTAGTTGAATTTACAACATATGTGCCCCTTTCTAGATCAAAAGCAAATCCAACAAATATGTTCCTCTCACTAAAGACTATATAGATGATATTGAATCTCATCAATTTGTCATTCTTGTTTGAAAATCTCGGTTTATTCTGGAGTGTTTGTACTTAAACTATTTTAGTTCTTGTTATTTTTTCGCTATAAGTAGTTGTTACTCTATTGAATGAGGTGTATGAAAGGATGTTTTCATTAACTACTTGCTGAATCTATTTCTTCTTACAGTAAATGCTTCAACTGCCACGTTTAAAAAGCAAAAATAAACAACTTTGCAAAATTTAGGGATTATATATGCTTATGCTGGGGGGGGGGGGGGGTAAAGGTATGCCCATAATGATGCCTACTTGACCCTTTCTTTTTCCTATTATTACACTTTGTCCACATTATTAACATGTCAGTTGCTTTTTGAAATCCAATTTTTAACTAGTTTATAAAAGTTCTCCCAGTTTTAGTCGATACATATTATATCAGGGATCTCAGGCAAGTGAATCAATACAATGTCTTTGATTTTTGACTTAATGATTTAATAGTCTACCCTGTTTCAATTATCTAATATCATTAAAACATTTATGACCTGTTAAGAAGCATAATAAGTAGTAAATGTTAACTCATTATGTACGTGGCCATGGTCTGCTAGTTTTTTCATATCTAACTGTATGAAATGTAGTTCCAATTTATCATATGGATCTCACAATATTACTATTGAATGATATATGGGATATTAACATACAGTAAAGTTTACTGCTACACATAATATATGTAAGAATTTTGTTCACCGAGGTAACCGATCATCCATTACAATCAGATTAACGTTATGTTTACAACTCGAACTCGCGTTGGATAACAGTATCGAATTAAGGTTATTTTGACATACGCATGATGTTTTTGATGTGAAGTTTATACAATATTGTTTATTGTCACCACTAATAGTATGTAAAAATAATGTTTAACTTGCTAGACCGCATCAATTAGTATACTCATAGCGCAGAACAGGTCATCAATAACAGTTTACCATTATAGTATACTCATAGCGCAGAACAGGTCATCAATAACAGTTTACCATTATACACTACATCGTTTTAATGTTATTTTTACAATACGAACTCTCGATGTGTAACACTAATAAGCTGCTTGGTTTTTTCATATACAACCACGTGCATCCTAGTAAGGTTGTCTTGACATACAAATGATGTTTTTGACGTAAAGGTTAAACAATAAATTTTAATGTTACAAGTAAATTTGTTTTATTGCATTGATATAACTGATTCGTCAAATAAGTTTGTTTTATTGCATGGATTATATGTACGAAAGTTACTATCGAATCATATTTATGAATTTAAATCTTACGACGTTTAACTTGAATAACATTACATCTGTGCATAAAGAACATGTGGAAATGTCACGCGTACAAATCAAGAATAAACATAAAGAAGGAGATGCCGACAATCAAGGGATATCACATTCGTATCTAGCAACACAAGATTTTTTGCATCTAGTGCATCAAGTTCTTGATTTTCTGCAACAAAGTCGGGAACGTAATACTTCTACATACTCTTCACAATCTTTATAATATTTTTTCCGCAACATCAATGTATTAATTATTCAATCAGTTTTCCACGGTTGATTGCGGAGTTGCGATTTGCTACTACATGTCAAAGATATCTAAAGCATGTGACATTCCACTAGAAATTAGTAAAAAGACTATGACAGAATATAGGGTGCATTTGGTCGAGATTTTGAACCATAGTCCACCGAAATCAGACTGATAGAGACCGAGACTCATTCTCACTTGGAATCGCCAATTTCTAATTTTTCTTCATTCGCTGGTTTCCAAAACATGTGGTGTTGGGATGATTTTTTTGTTTTAATTAGGTTCTAAATTTATGAGCTTTATGACATTAAAGTAACCATTGTGTCTCAGGAACAAGTAATTGCATTTACATTTGACTTTGAATTGCATGATTATACATGTTTAGCGTTATATATATTTTTTTCTAATAGTTTTGAATGCGATCTAAAAAAGGATTTTTTTTACGGCGGTTTAACAAGTAATAGTTGCAAATATATGTCGACATTTGTTATGCTCTATGTGTAACATCACCGTATTAATTAAATGGTGTTAAATCTATATGTGACGAGTTACATCCATCGAAAATCCTCCGCATACGTATAATGTTTCCATCATTTCATATTACGATATGCAGTGGGCATTTTCAAAATATAAGTACAACATATTAATAAACAATTGACACAGTTTAATATATACGATGGCACACAAATTGTCTGTCATAACTAAAATTTTAATTCGACATATATAATAACTGTAACTTCAAACCTACAGTGAGATGTAGTATGAAATCTACATAAATCAATGGTTTGTTTTCGTTACATTACGAGTCATGCATTAAAATATATGCAAAAAAGCACCTTGACTAGCTAAGTTTTTTTTACATACATTAATGTTTTAATATACACACATTAACATATACTATGTTTAGTGAAACATCAAATTTCATAAAATAAATGAATCATTTACCCTACATACATTGAACTCTTTAAAATTTAAATCAGTTTTACATTGTGGTATTGAACTCTCATATTGCAATTACTCTTTTCCAATCAGCACAATTGCGTACAGTAACATTTACTGTTTAGTTGAAAATTAATAAAACTTCATCACATTACTCTTTTCCAATTAGAACATTTATTGTACTAATTAAATTTATTAGTAACATTTATAATAAATGAAACTAAATTTTTTCTTACTATAGTTTAACTTGTAGTACTTACGGGGCCGACGCTTATTCTGTTCTATGTGTACCATCCACGTACTTAATATTTGGTGTTATTTTTATATGTGACGAGTTCCGTCCTTTGAAAATCCGTCGTATACGTGTAACATTTGCATTCTTTTATATTACGATATGTAGTGGACATTCACAAAATATGTCCAACAAGTTCATAAAAAGTTTACACAGTTAAATATATACGATGGCATGCAAATTATCGTCATAACTAAAATCATAATTCAACAATTAGATGTATATTCACTCCAAATATACAGTAACATGTCGTACGAAACCTACACAAGTCAATGTTTTGTTTTCGCTACATTATGAGTCATACATACATTAACATATAGGGGGCTACGTAACGCATAAAGTTAATTCGCTAAATTTTTTTACATTCATTAATGGTTGAGATGTCGACACATTAGCATATACTACATTTAGTAAAGCTTAAAATTTAATAAAATAAATGAATCATTTACCCTAGATATATTTAACTCTTTAAATCTCAGTCAAGTTTACATTGATATTGAAATATCATATTGCTGGAGGAAGATGATGCAGTTGAGACATCGGATCAGACCTCTCATTAGATGGAGTATTGATAATGGCAGGGAGACCTTTTTCTGGCACGATAACTGGCATCCTCTGGGGCCTCTTCATCCTTTGTTTGGGGACCGTGTTATCTATGACGCTGCTAGTAACCATAAGGCTATGGTAGCTGATTACATTGTTGAGGACAGGTGGAGATGGCCTACGGTGGTTACCTGGGAACTCTTGGATATTAGGAATGCGGTTTTGCCCGGCATTAGGCATGATACTGTTGATGAGGTGGTTTGGATTCCTAACCAGAAGGTTTTTTCTATCAGATCGGACTATGAGGAGTTAACCCCCACCCTCCCACCTGCTCCCTGGCATAAAATTGTGTGGAATAAGACTAATATTCCAAAATGTGCTTTTGTTCTTTGGATGATTTGTAAGGATGCTATTCACACTAAGGACAAGCTCTATAACTGGGGCATCTCGGAGGATAACGTGTGCTGCAGCTGCTCCAATGGGGCCGAGTCCATACCACACGTGTTCAATGCGTGTCCAGTTGCTAAGGAGGTTTGGGAGGAGGTTAGAACCAGGAACCAGGAATACAGAGAGGCTTTGGATTGGGATGGCGAGATGGCTCATGCTATTTCATGTTACAGTGGGACTAGTTTTTATAATCGTATTAGGAATATTTCTTTCTCTTCTACTATGTACTGCCTTTGGATGGAGCGTAACGCTAGACATTTTAAGAGGATGGCCAAGAGCAAGGATGTCATTGTCAAAGATATCAAAGTTATGATTAAAGCGAGAGTCTCAAATTGGAGTAGGGGGACGAGGAGATTTGAGAACTGGATGGCTTGCATGAACTGGGGTATCCCGGAGAGTGCTCTTGAATAGGGGACCGCGGGGTGTGGGGCTTCTCGCACTTGTTTCAGTTGTTTTTTGTTTTTCTCCCCTTTGGGGCATACCCCGAGGGGAGATGCTGGGTTTCATCCCTATGTGTACTTGTTGTAGTTGCAGTTGTTGATATATATACATAATTTTTCCCCAAAAAATCATATTGCAATTACTCTAATGTAATCAGCATAATTGCATACTCTACATTTACTGTGTAGTTGAAAAGTAATAAAACTTCATCAGATTACATCCAAGTTATGAAATATTCATTTAAAAATAAAATAGCGTAAACAATGCAATGCATCATCACTCATTCAAAGGTTCTAGGAACGTCTTCCTATTGTGATGCCCAGATTTTTTGCACCTGCTACATGTAATTACCTTTGGTTCCTCACCCCTCGAATTTATACGCTTGGTCTTCGATCTACCGGGAGGATAACCACATCCTTAGCAAATGAGTTGACTCTATTAAATGTAGGAATTAGTAATGTTGTAAACCCATACATTTTTAAGAAGCAATCGACTAAGAAGAGCTCATCAATGTAATCCTTCAACTCATACCCGTATATCTGAATTACTATAGCAGCATGATCACACGAAAATCGTTGAGCTGGCATTTACAACGTGAGCACATCCTGTATTGCATATTAACATTGAAAACTTAATCCGATCGAACCTCGAATATGCATTCACTTGCCTTGTTCAGAACCTAAGTACGACCTGTCTCCAACGACTCTTTAAAATGGCGAACCATATGTGGACAAAGGAATTCAGTCCATGCTTTCGCTTCATCTCGCCTCATAGCACTCAACTTCATAATCTTACATCTAATTGTATCTGCTAAGTCTGTGATTGGGAGGTGACGAGCATCACGTATCCAAGAATTAAACGACTTAGCCACATTTGGATACATTTCACCATAACGTTGATCATCAAAATGTGCATTGCTCCAATATTCAGTTGATATCGTGGACAAAAATTCACTAACTCTCTATCCTCCTTCAACCAACAAGCAAGCCATACGTTTGTTGAACATTTCTTCATTAAGTGCGTATGCGCATAGTACAAATATTTCGATGATTTTTTTTTCTTTACTTTGCTATGCATTCCAGATAACTTGTCCCTCAAATTACATTTCAAGTGTTACAAACAATATCCATGATGTGAACCATGGAAAACTTTTGGAACTAACTTTAGTAACCCATGATTATGATCCGAAATAAACGTGTATACCAGTGAAGTGTCAGTGATGTTCGAAAACTACATCATGAACCATTCTCAGTTATTGTCATTCTCCAAGTCAACAATCAAGAATGCGATAGGAAACATGCCTATCAAATGAGACGAAAAAACATTAGAAAGAAGTAAAATATATTACGTGAGTTATTTAGTCATGTTGTGCATACACGCTGTGCAACAAGTCTAACAGTAAAGTTTACTGTATGAGATATGTAAGTCAATTAATCATGTATAAGTATTAACAGGTCAGACAGTAAACTTTACTGTGAGACCTGTTGCACAACGTGTATGCACAAAATGACTAAATAACTCACACACTCAATGTTATTATTTACCATGTAAAGTACTCCACAACACCCAAGCAAATACTACCTGGACATAATTTGTTAACAATAACCATTAATATTAGTACAAACTCTACCTGGATTTCAATGAGTTTATTATTACAAATTAATACTAATAGATTGATTGGCTAGCGGTAGTTTGTTACTTCAATGAGTTGTGTTCCCGATACAATATACATTGATAGTATACATGTTTGCTTACATCAACTTAAGTTATAAATATGATGAAGTTATGTGTAAACTATAGACATTTCCCCTTCTTGATTGTCATAATACATACTAATATCACATCATATAACAACCAAACATGTAATCTATTTAGTAAAAATCAACGTTTCGATGAATGCTAATGTAAATACCTTGGTTTGCATTTTTTCCCGTCGCCGCCAATAGATTTCCTTTGTATGCTTTTCAAAAACGTGCCATCCAAGAAAATCAGTGGTCAAACAGTGCTTGAACCTCTCTATACATGCATGAAATGCTACGTATATCCTTTTGAATCGATCACTATCAGAGTTGTACTCGATCGACAAACGAATTCGGGTTTTGAATTCATAGTCGCGTCAACATACCATCTTAACCTGTCAGATGATAGTGATTGATCGCCAAACACTTGTTTCTTCGCTTTTTCTACAACCTACCACACCCTGTTATATTCAAGATCGTATCCATACTCATCTGAAATATATGTGACAATGTCAATGGGGCAAATCATATGATTCGTTCTTACGTGATTTGTTATTTCGTTCACAATTATCCCCGAGGACAAATGACTGTGTTTACGATTTCTGTACGCAACTCCAAACGTGTGCTCACCATTTAATTTCTTAGCACAAAAGAATTCGTTTAACGTATCAACCCTGCCATGCACATCCAACCACATCCTACTGATATTCTATACTTACACTCTGCGGTAACTCGTTTCAAATCATTCTTGATGTAGTTGATTTCAAAGCCCACCTCTGCTGCATACTTACAAATCACCTTATGGAATTCAGTCACCCCACCTCTATATCGTTGACCAACCTTAGTAATACCGTCCGACCAACCAAATGGCAACAAATGTTTAGTTGTCATGTAACTTTCTTCACGGAATACCTCATCTAAGCATTCAAAATCTGCACCTTCAGTTAAAATGTCATCATTAAAATTGTCGTAAATCCCTTCTCCATCGCTTAGAACAACCTCCCGAGTCATGATACTGACATCGACAGTTTCAATGCCATGTTTACGGCAATGTGATAACAAAATAGAAATATCCTCATCAAAATCAAGTTCACATACAGGGTGCCCTGCCAAATTATAAGACAATGAAATTTTTGCATTAGCTACATCAATCCACCTGCTACGAATAGCGTCAACCAACTCTGTAACTGTCGTTCGATCTTGTAACATCTGGACAAATGTCCTATCATGTACTTGCAAAATAATGTGACAAACCCTTCCATGATTACTACAACATAAAATTAAAGTTAATCAATACATATATAAGTTCACCCCACCATATTATTTTCTTAAAAGTTAAACATTTATATATGATGCAATTATGAATTTGAACGTCACATGAAGATAAAAACCAATGGAAACATTTAAACTGTTTTTACATTATTTAAAAAATCAAACTAAACAACAATAACATTCGAAAACACATATGCATATCCTACATACCCACATAATGTATAAGAATGTCAATTGTGTTATGTATGCACGATACGCAACAGGGTACAAAGTAACATTTATTGTGTGCAAATGTTAGTGTCACACATTGTATTTTAGTGTAGTTTTAGAGATCAGGTCATACAGTAAATGTTAGTGTATTATCTGTTGTATAAAACAATACTAAAATACAACACACAAATTAAATTATGATGCCATGTGAATTTTATTCAATCAAAACTAAACATATCAACAAACCAACCATACCCTCGAATCAAAGGCCTTATGTCACCTACTCAGTTGTATTTGTTTGGAGGAAACAACTATATATAAATATATATATATATATATATATATGTGTGTGTGTGTATATATATATACCGACAAATAATTATTCTAACAACACTAGTATGTATGTTAACCTACGAAAGATCTTTTTTTTTTTCCATATTGTATGTTGCATGTGGTAACCAATTTCTAATGTATTACAACATAAAAATCAAATGTCGAGGTTGCCACTATAACTAATAATTATTCAATACAAAATTAACCTTAAACAAATAAATTGTATACTTTCTTAACATTACCACATTTGATAAAAAAAGTGATTACTAAATTAAGAAACATTGACAGTGTTACTTAAATAGGTAAGTGGGTTTATAGAAAAATCCAAATTTTACAAACATATAGAAGATAGAAATTCGATAAACAATTATATAGGGGATGCCAAAATTTGTAATTTGTAAAAGAAAAAAAGAACTAGTAAAAAAACATCAACTTTAGAACAATTTTCATAATTACATAATCATAAATACTCAATAACCATTGCAACGATGAAATACACCAACATTACGATAGAAAAAGTTAACGACATCTAAAAAATTCAACAGATAAGTATAGAAGGCCGTCAATTGTTTTTATATCATCTAAAAAAACCAAGTAAACAATAATAACATTTGAAAACGCATAATCATATACTACATACACACAAAATGTATTAGAATGTCAATTGTGTTACGGGTAAAATATACACAGCAGGGCACAAAGTAACATTTACTGCGTAGAATATTTAACACTGCTATAAATACATTATTTGTAACAGGTCACACAGTAAATGTTACTGTGTGTTGTATTTTAGTGTTGTTTTATAAACCCGTTCATACAGTAAATGTTACGGTATGATATGCCGTATAAAACAATACTAAAATACAACACACAGATTAAACGATGTTGCTATGCAAATTTTATTCAATCAAATCTAAAAGTATCACTAAACAAACCATATCCTCGAATCAAAGACTACTTACTTAGCCGTATTTTTTGTGTGGAAACAACTATATATACCGACAAATAATTGTTCCAACAACACTACAAAATCTTAGTATGTAGGTTAACCAACGAAATTACTTTTTTTCCCTATTGTATGTTGCAATAGGTAATCGGTTTCCAATGTATTACAACATGAAATTCAGATGTTGAGGTTGCCACTATAACTAATAATTATTCAATAGAAACTTAACATTGAACACATAAATTATATACTGCATTGATATTACCACATTTGATAAACATAAAAACTAATTACTAAATTAAGAAACATTCATAGATTTACTTAAACGGGTAAGTTGGTTTAAACGGGTTTATAACAAGTTTAAATGGGTTTATAGAAATATCCAACTTTTACAAACATAGAAGTCACATATAAAAGATAAAAATACAATAAACAATTATATAGGGCTATCATAAATTGGAAAATCCTCCTTGACTGCTATGTGGTGAGAGAACAATCTATGATGCAACTAGCAATTACAAAGCCAAGGTTGTTGATTTCATTTTGAATGAAAATTGGGCTTCGCCATCCATCTACTACCACCTGGGAGCTGAATGAAATAAAATACGATGCACTTCCAATTATAAATACCAATAGGGATGATAACATCATTTGGACCCCAAAGGCAAATGGCATCTTCACCATCAACTCAGCTTGGAACTCAATCAGAAGTCACCCCCCTTCCCTTGGGTGGGCCCCTGTTGTCTGGAATAATGGTGTTATCCCAAAATGTGCCTTCATTTTTTGGTTAGTTTGTAAGAATGCAATCAACCCCAAGGACAAGACTCATAGTTGGGGTATTTCTAATGACAATAGTTGTGTTCTTTGTGACAAAGCTATTGAAAATCGCGACCACCTTTTCCTCAATTGTAATTTCTCTAAAGTTATTTGGGAGGAGATCAAGTGCAACAACTCATACAACAGTGTTTCTGCTACATGGGAGGAGGTCATTGTTGATTCTGCCATGCAATTTAAAGGGAAGACCATAATTGACAAGAATAGGAGATCCTCCTTAACTGCTACTATCTACTACATTTGGCTTGAGAAGAACAATAGAATCTTCAAGAACATAACCTCCAACTGTGATGATATCACGCGTGACATTACCTTCCTTGTCAAATCCAAATCTCATTCATAGACATAATCAAGGAGAAATTTCAACTCTTGGCTTATCTGCAAAAACTCGGGTTTAAACGAGAATCATTTGCTGTTTAGTTAGTAGGTTGCTTATCCATTGTAATTTGATGTTTTCTTGTTGCTTTTCATGCTTTATTTGGGTTATTTTCTCATGTGAAAGTTGATCCAAGGAGGGTATGCCCTCCTTCTCTTATATATTCATTTGTTTTTATATTGATTCTTACTTACCAAAAAAAATTGGAATTTGTAAAAGCAAAAAAGAATGAGTAAAAAAAAATCAACTGTAGAATAAATTTCGTAATTACATCATCATAAATACTCCATACCCATTGTACATGCAAAAAAATGAGTAAAACACAAACATAAATTTCAGAATAAATTTAATAATTACAACATCATAACTACTCCATAACCACTGTAACAATGAAATACACCAATATTGAGATAAAACAAGTTACAAATCCACCTAAAGCCAATCATCAAATGTAGCAATCAAACTTAACAAAAATATAAGAAGATCCACGCCACAAACGATAGCAAATTTGAACGATTTTGATGAACCTTCACATATAGTTTACCCGAAAATACGAAGGGCTTTGAAATTGGACGTTTTGATGACTGTAAGTAGTATCTTACATTCGTTTCGCTTTATAAATTGAAGGGTTTCAAATTTGAAAGTTGAAATTTGAAATTTCCCATTGAAATTGGAATGAAGGAGGAGTAGGAGCAATTATGGTTTTGAATGGTTTGGGTATTTTGGTCATTGTATTGGGTTGGAGATTGACGGTTTTGGTTTGTAGAACTTAAAAAGTGGTAAAAAAAGCAATGCGTCTTGTTTATATGTTGACTGTATAAATGGGAGCTAAATATAATTATCTCTTAATTTAATTTATGGTGGAGGATGACCGGGAATTCGTGGATCATATGGAGTATGAGCGAGTTTTTTTGTTTTATCCTTTCGACCCATTATTTTTCACAACTCCCAATGGTGGTATCAGGTTAGGTTTCTTTCCCAACTAGTTGAATTGGGCCAAATGGATTGATACGATTAAGTCAGCGTCATCATGACCTATTTGTATACCATTTTAGACGTGACGTTCTAGTATAGTAGGCTACATGGTGTTCCACATTAGTCATCGCATGTCAGCGGATTCACTTGGATCCTATAGGTAAATTATATTATATTCAATCATTTAATTTCCATCACACTAAGTTAATTTCAATCAACCTAATTAATTCCATTTCTATTTGTAGATATTGTGGTTCGAGTGCTTATGCTGCATTAACTTGTTGATGGATCAAGAGCATGTGAATGTCCATGTGTCCTGGCTTGGGGGATAGATCATTGGTAACTCAAAGTGGGGGAAGTTACTAACCCTCATCATGGACTGCCATTAGATGGGGACAACCACATCATTGGTATGTCAATAGTGGGTGGGGAGACATCAATTAGATGTGGCTAAGGTGGTGCAATCCCACATCATTGCTATAAAGGAGTAATACCCAGGGATTTTAAATAAATAAGTCAATTGGGAAAAATAATTATATAAAATTGAGACTGACATGTTAATTTAAGTATAATAATTAAATGATTAATTTGGCATTAGCTTTGCATGTTATATAACTGTATATGTCAAATGATTTAATAAAATTAAATATTGTGTTTGATAACTTAACTTGGCGTAGCTTAAGTTAAATAAATTATTCAATAACATTGTCATATTTTTATTGAATTTGAGTTAAAATGAGTTGTGTTTGGATTGGACTTTTGGGGACTGTTAGTTGAATACGCCACATGGCATAACATGTTGCATTAAGAGAGTAAGGCGATGTAGTCATCCGGAGATCACATATCCGCTAAGGGAGTCGGGGGAGATGACAATCGGATCTGAACGAATACAGACCTATTGTTATTCTACTACCTCAAAAATAAGATCAAATTAGATAAATGATCATGATGGAGGTGACCTAGAATTGAAGGCACATGTATCTATAAATAGTAACGACAAAAGTAGTTTGTTCTATGATTGACCATATTCTTGTAACCACAACTTGAACTTTCATGTAGCAACCCTAGAACTCCGATCGTCTTCCTTTTCCTCCATTAATAAAGCTCTTTTATTCCTCCATGTTTACGTAAACATGCCGACCTATTAAACCACATAAATTCGTGTATCTTTTTCATATTGCGCTTCTATACTAGGGCTGAATTGTGTAAGCATGGTGGCGGTCCCTCTATATGTGTCCTTTAGGTGAAAACAATTTTTTTTCAAAAAACTTTTTCTAATTTTACTATGCACCAATTTTGTGAACTAAAGTAATTAAGTCAGTTTTATCTTCTTAACCCTAAACATGCATCTAGTGTGATTAAGCAAGATAAAGGAAAGAATGCTCACAAAACATGCCAATGTACGAGGAAACCATAGCTGGAAAAAACCTCAGACGACCCAAGCTAGACAATCACTATGATACTTCTTTACAAAGGAAGATATAAGTCTTACATATCGACTCGATCCCCACAAGCCTTGACGCCTCTTCTTCTCTTCAGTCGCTCCTCCACGGTGCAGCGCAAGAGTCCACCTACACCAGGTCCCCAACACATGAGCCACAGCCAGCAATCGCTAATCAGCAAGTACGGAGTCCATCGCACAAAACAGGCTCTTCTTGTAATGGAAGAATGAAACCGTGGTGCAAACACAAGATCTCTATAACATATGGTATGTAAGCTCAGATCTTTTAAACACAAAGGATGTTTTTAACTTTGAAAACCTTTGATAAATAAGTGCAAAAAAATGTATGGGTTCCGTGTAATTCTGTATGTCCTGTACACTGTTTTTTCTGAGCAAAAAGAGGCCTTAAATAAAAACCTTGAGGCGTCACATCTTTAGAATGAAATGTGCATGTCGTTCGAATGATATAGCCATCTCAATAGAACAAGATGTCCATGTCATTTGAACGACGACCACATGGCATTTGAACAACTGAGATGGTCGTTTGAACCATCCAAACACAAAGTGATGTTTCATACGGCTCTAATAGGTTTTGTTTATGAGGTCCTCCTCTGATGCATTATTTATTCTTTTATATACAATTAATTTCCCACAAAAAACATATGGTTCATTCTAAAAATTTCACAATATTGGCAAAACATGCTTTTCGAGCTGTAAGACCTTTTTATTTCTCCAAAACTTGAGTAAATGTCTATTTATAAAAAAATTCCTAATTTTTATAAGAAAACTTTGAAAATATTTGTTCATAAAACATTCCCAACATCCTTATATCATAAAAAATGTTTAAACACCCAGTTTTCTTGAAATATACCATTTTGCTCAAAATCATTGAAACATTTTGTAAATCCATTTTCACAAATAATAAGAAATATCATTTTGGATCATATATGCATCTTATTCTTAAACTCTACATGAAAGACCAAATTCTAGGAAAATAGAGTCTTAAGCTTAAAGAGTAGAGTTTTTCCCACCTCAAAGAAACTCCAAAAATGGTAGGATGAAGGTAGAAGAAGATGGAAACCTCCCACCTCTTAAGGTGACCTTAAAAATGTTTTCTAGGTCCACAAAGACATCTTCATTTGGAAAAACATCATTTTCTGATTTGGCTTGCCCAAGACCATCATCTCCTACAACGGAAAATAGTTTGACAACCCTGCATTTAGGGATTCGTGCTCAGATTATGGCATAAACAACCACTAATCTTCTCCAGGCCATCCTCAAGCCAATGATCAAGTTAAGGTAACCAGCATAACCATCTTCCATAGCTTAAATAAGAGGTTAGAGAAGGCCAAGGGGCTATATGCTAAAGAGTTATCGAGATTTTTGTAGGCTTATAGGACCACAGTCAGAGGTCCAACATGGGAAATTCCATTCTCCCTGACCTTTAGAACTGAGGTGATCCCAATATAAGTCAATGTACCCACATAAATGGTACCTCAGTTTGGACCAGAAGCTACTGATGAAGGACTCAAGAGGTCTTTAGATTAGTTGGAAGATGATAGGGAAGTGGTCGTAATCCAAATGGCTACATATAAGTAAATGACAACCTACTACTTCAGTAATAAAGTTCACAACACGGAATTAATGGTGGGGACTTGGTCTTAAGATAAGTCACCATTGAGACCAGGATTCCAAGCGAAGGGAAGTTAGGCCCCAAGTGGGAATACCCATATGTGATGACTAAAATTGCAAGGTCGGGCTATTATTATCTCAAATACATAGAGGGGTATGAGCTTCCCAACCCGTGGAATGTAGGGAACCTTACAAAATACTTCTCGTGATGTACTTTTAAATGAAATGAAAAGAGTCTTCTTGTTACCCACGCTATTTCAATATATGTTTTCTTTCAAAGTTACATGGAATTAAGCCTCACTAAACCTAAGGTTTGAGGACCCATACCATGAGGTATAAGGATTTCATCATTGGCTCTTAAAACTTAAACCAAGGTTAAGTACCCAAAATATAGAGTTGTGAGGACTTCAGCCTTGGCCCTAGGTTTAAGCTAAGGTCTAAGGACACAAACCTCAATTTATAAGGACTTTAGCCTTGGCTTAAATCAATATTCAAAGGTTACCCAAAAAATACTAAAGGGACCATTAGTATTTTTCATCCTTGATTCCATTTAAACTGACTAAGGTTCAAAGACCCATAAACAGTCAGCTCGGAGGCTTTTTGCGTAGCTAGAAAATATGTTTTCAAAAGGGCGAAGTTATATAAATGTGCAAAAATCTTAAACAAATATTGTTTAACCTCATTTTTGAATACGTCCAAGTGTCAAGCATCTCTTTTAAATTTAAAATCAGTGACTTGGAACAAAACTTTCATTTTTCAAATTTTTTTGGGGGGCTAAGTGTTTAAGTGAAAAAAAATTCCCCCCAAATTCCAATTTTATAAAACAAGGTGCAAGGCCCAAGGTTCAGAGGTCTTGGGCCCCATTATGGAACCTCATAATGTCCTCTTAAGGGGGATAAGGACCAGAGGCTTTTCAGCTCGATATGACATTCAAAATTTACCAAAGTTCAAAGGTCTTATGACCCTTTATGGGACTTCAGGTTTCAAATTTTCCAAGTTCATAGGTCTTATCACCCTTTGTGGGACTTCATGTTTCAAATTTTCCAAGTTCGGAGGTCTTATGACCCTTTATGGAAATTCAGATTTAAAATTTACATAAGTTCAGAGGTCTTATGCCCTTTTGGGGGGACCTGAGGTTTCAAAATTTCCAAGTTCAAAGGTCTTAATACCTTTTTTGGAATTTAGGATTCAAAATTTTCTAAGTCCAGAGGTCTTTATGACCCTTTGTGGGGCTTCAGATTTCAAAACACCTAAGCCCAAAGGTTTCAGGACCCATTTAAGCTTAAAGTTAGAAAGATTTCTAAATTCTAAGGTCTCTGGACCATTAGTATAACTAGTTTTTCTATACTAAGGCTTTCATCCTTAGTAAAACGTATTTTAGAGGTCTTAGGACCCATTATGGAACAAATTTCAAATCTAAATTTTAAATTTAAGGCCTTATGACTCTTAAGAGATTTACTCTTTAATCTTCATTCCTAACAAAAATTTGGGGGGGGGGGGGGGGGGGTGACACCCCGCCTAATTAAACACCGGGTGATCAGTCCTTTATTAAATTATAATCAAGGTGAACGGTTGGTTCATTCTTAGCATCACTGTCGTAAAAATAACTTTTCCAATTAAACACCCTAAATAATTAAGCTAAGTGTCAAAACCATTTTAGACATTACTTTCCAAATTTTATTTTTAAAAACCAACATTTAAAACTTTGCATAATTCATAGTTAAAGAATCACACAACAACTATTCTGGAGCATATAAACCAAACAATTAAACATTCAACTGATTAATTTCAACATTTAAAACTTAAAGGAAAAACGTCCTGACAATAATAAATCCCAAAGTGTAAATACTGGAAATAAACGAATCACAATGTCCAATAAAGCAACTAAATAATGGAAAAGGGCGACACATGCCCAACTGGATAAAATAATGCTAGGAGTGGAATAAAAAATGAGATCGTCTAAGCAAGAGGCCTGCAACTCCCACCTAAGCTGCAGCGCTTTCCTTCCAAAGGATCCTATGCAAGACGCCCCTGTGGCTGGGCACCTGTAATATATACATATATATACAAGAGAGGAGAGATAACAGTAAACGGGTCAGAGCCCGATGGTAAAACAATTTAAAAATTTAGTTTAGCAAGTATTTAAAATGTTTACTGGCTAATGCAACAACATATTAGTAACGACACTCTCTTGAGAACGTCTCACCTCTCTTCTAGTGTGCACAACTATCGCACTAATCTCCCCAACAGTTTAACTTCTTTTATCTTAAGTTACTCGTAAGATTTCAAGTTGACGATTTCCAATGTTAAGGAGGCTAATCTTATTTAACAGTACAATTCTTACATCAGCCTGATATGATAATAAAGTTCCTCAGAAATATAACATATTTTTCAAATACTTATTCCCAAGTTGAAAAAATTATTCTTTTCTTACATATCATAATCACAGCAGGTAGTTACCAATTTCAGATTTAAATATATATATATTAATACTCATATAATATATATATTCTAACAGCACCCCACATAAATCTATGGTGCATACTCTGCTATCCAGTCCCCGTATCACTCGTACTAAGGGAAATACTAGTTCGGAATCACTCTCGAACTGTATTAACACAAAACACATATAAAATGAGGCGAAGCATAGTTCCAAGTCCTAAGAGGATAGTACATACCCTCACGTCTCTTAGGACCGTCTGACTATCGATCCGATAGCCTGTACCAAGGATTCCTATCTTCTAGGGTACGAGTCAATATCCCCCATAAAGGTCCCATCGAGATAAGACTGTCCCAGCGCGGTAACCTCAGGGATAGCAAGCAACGCGGGCATGATTTTTACACACATAAAATATATGATCAATCATAGAGTCATATAGTTATATAACTATTCACATTCATAAGTTAGATACGCCCACTGTCCAACATTATACTATTCCATTCTTAGTACATTTTTATTCGATTATTTCTTATAACGAACTTATTCATTTGTATTTTCGAAATCTAATTTATTTCGACTCACTTCTCATCTCTCGAAGTATTCTCCTTAGCTAAGTACAAATTTAGTAGGCCCTCCCTTACCTTCTAATCCAACTCCTCGACATTTCGATTTTTAAGTCTACACACATTAAATTTCTTAGGTATGAATCTTTCCCGTTTACCCCTTCATTTTCCCATTTCATTAAAGTTCCACTAAACGGGGTTTACCTTGACCCTACTGGTCCTTTTTATGTTTCATTATGTTCTAATAACATTAGTCAAGAGTTATTACGCATTTAATCGGATTAGGTCAACGTAAGGGAAAATCTATTTTTTCCCAGGAGGGATCGATAGATCGAAGCTCTAGGCTCGATCGATCGATCAAGCATGTAGGGCAAAAACTGCAGAATACCAGTTACGTCATCCAAAATCATCCAAATCCAAATTTCTAACTTCCAAACTCCCAGAAATTTATACCACAATCATTATAAACCCAAATGAACAATATTCTACGTAAGGCATACGAATTTTCATCAAGTTTCATGGATTAAAAGGGCCAAAATTCATATAATTCTCATGAACCCTAAAAAACTTCTTTAACTTAATTCTTCTCATTCTTTTTCCAGAATTTCTACTTCTAATCCAATGTAAATTCGTGGTTCAACCTCTACATGTGAAGGGAATTTCTAGAATGATGTTTATAGCACTACCACATGCGATTTCTAACCTCAAACATGGGTTTTCTTTCATAATAACTCATCCTAATCAACTCTAAACTAATATGAAAGAAGCATTAACTAAATTAAGTAAGATAAATACTTGCCTGAGAATTTTTGTTTCTGATTTGTGGATGAAATCAGTGTGGTGGTGATCCTCGTTGCGCGATCTAACTTTTCGCGGTGACGGCGGTGCAAACGGAGGGGTTCTTGGCCTAGAACTCCTCGGTAAGCTCTTCCCTTCCTTCTCCAATGGCCGTCTTTTGTTTTTGGTTGTGTTAACCCTAGAAGACAACCCTAAGCATCTGATATAACCTAGAAAATTCGTAGGTTTCCAAGGCCAAAAATACAAAATGCCTAAAACGCCCTCCTGGGGTTTAATTCAGCCTAAAAACGCCCCGAGACCCAAACTAAACCCCCGGGTACATTATTTTGACTATCTCGACCCTTCCGGACACTTTGACGCACTCGAAATGACCATACGAGTGACTTATAATTTATTCACTTTTATTAATCAAAATTTAGTCCCGACACGACACGGGCGTGTCCCAACTTAAATTTCCACAATTGTCATTTTATTCACTCGTGACATTTAATAGAACCAATTTGTATATATTACTTTGCTCATTAGTAATATTCAACAAGTTTCCAATAATTACTAACTCTCGTCACGTTAGTAATTAAAAATAATTAATTTCCAGATTTATATTAAATTAATAATTCACATCAAATTTAATAAATCCCCAAATTTATAAAGCATAAAAATACGGGGTATTACAGGGGGGGGGGGGGGGGCTAAGTGTTGGTACAAATTTTTTTCGCCCTTCTATTCTAAAAAAGAAAAGTATATAAGATTCTATAGTTCTAAGGTCTAATGTCCCATTTCAGAACCTCGATCTTAACTTGAAAAACTGTGCAAGCATGTAGAAAAGGTCTTAGGATCCTCAGATCAACTTCAACACACTTTTTACTCGGATTATTTTGCTTTACCAAGAATTTTGGGGGGCTAAGGGTATACTACCTACTGGAAGACCTCAGACAGATGAACTTTATGGAAAAATTCCTTGGCAAAAAAAAAGTAAAGCAACTATGAAGTAAAGAGAAGCATTACATCAAGTATGAATCAACATGAAGCAGTACAAACATCAAAATTGTTAAAACCAACCCATTGTCATTCAATGATAAGGGGGCGAGATTAGGGGTTTACATGAAAGGGCCCATGACCCAAAAGTTAAAAAGAAAAAAATAAATATTACATAAAATCCTCTTCAAGGCTTGAGATTGGTGGGGTCAACAAGAGATTAACATTTTAAAGGGCTTGATGAGGCCTGAGAGGCGGAGGTTTTTTTTAGAGCTTGTTCTTCTTGGACCTGGGAGGCAGAGGCTTTTTTGAGAGCTTTTTCTTCTTGGACCTGGGAGGCAGAGGCTTTATTAGCATTGTTACCACTGCTACTCTCATCATATGAGCTCTCTTCACCAGACTAAAGGGATTCAGCGAACAAGCCAAAGACATCCACATCTAGAAAAAGCTCCTGGACATTAGCCTTGCAAGACTCAAACCCAGAGTTATACTTATGGAATAGAATTTTCTTGAAGGGCTCAAACTCAAGATAAACGTCTAGTTTGCTCTTCATGATGAGGTGGATCTTTCCCTGGAGCTCAGTATGCTTCACTAAGAGCTCAGTGTATTCCTTCTACACCTCCTGACCCTTGGAAGTTAACATGTCTTTCACAGCGTTGAGATCCAATACATAATATTTCAAGAGGTCCATATCCTTCTCAACCTTTAGAAACTTCGTTTAAGCAATTTGAAGCTTGTGAGGGTTTGACTCTGAAGTGTCTCCACTAAAACTTTGTTCTCAAGATGATTCAATGCATGAGGCTCCTTGACCTTAGCCAAAGAATCTCGAGTAGTAGCAAAGAGAAAGTCACTATCCCTATGGGTCTTCTCATTAAGAAGTTTACCCTGATCCAACGAGGTGATTTTAGACCTCATATATATCATCTCCCTCTCCAAAGAATCCAACTCGAGCCACTGACTGGTAATGATCTGATTTTTTTGTATATAGAACCAAAACTAATTACAGAGAAATTAAGCAAATTACCTAGGGGCATACCCCAAAGGCATTACAACCCAACACTTGGAACCAACCAAACAAAACTTGACATGAAAGGCATAACGCCATACAACCATGAATCTAATTATCCTCAATGTAGCAATCAGGCAGTCCCCAATTCATACATATCATCCAATTAGTGTAGGTTCTCCTAGCTCTCCCCCATTGACCGACCTTAGCTTTGATTATCTCCTCAATATCCTTCAAAATAACAGCTAAATCTCTATGTATTCTTCTCATGGTCCTCCCGTTGCTCTCCATCCAAATGCAATAGGTGGTAACCGAAAAAGAAAGGCATCTGATTTCTTTAAGAAAGACTTACCATTGTAGTTATGAGTAGCATGCTCCAGCTCATTCTCCCAATTAAGAACATCCCTATATTGCAGGTTCCTAAAAAGAACTTCATTCCAGATTTGTTTAGTCTATATACACTCAGAGAAAAGGTGGCTAATGATCTCATCATGTGAGTTACATATCCCACAAATTTTATTCTCAGTAATTCCCCAAGTGAATAGCTTATCCCTAGTATGCAAGGCCTCTCTGTAGACTAACCACAAGATGAAAGAACACTTAGGAATGCAGCATTTGCTCCAAACCAACTTACTCCATCTTATATTGGGAATAGAGGGGATGAGAAGCCTATAAGCAAAACCAGTAGTAAAACTCTTAGAGTTATCAGCAACCCAAATAACACTATCTTCTCTATCAGGGTAGATGGTTGGAAGAAGGTCATCCCTAATTTCAAGCAACACCCACGTAACTGAAGTAGGCCATTGCCATTGAACTCCATGGATAACATTAGCCACCTTAGCTTTGTGATTACTAGCTGCATCATAAATGACCCTATCCCCATACAAAGGTTGAAGAGGACCTCTAGGATGCCAATTATCGTACCATAAGAAGGTATCAGATCCATTCCCAATCTTAGCCTTGATGAGAAGTTCCTTGCAAGGTGTCTTAGCTTTAGGATTTTCCTCCAGCTCCAAGAACAATCAGTTGGAGTGTTAACTGTCCATATGCATCTACCTTTTAACATGTAAACATTGCACCACTTTATCCAAAGGCTATATTTTTTACTGCACAAGTTCCACAGTTGTTTCATCATTGCAGCTTTGTGCCAAGCCTCAAGGCTTTTGATGTTAAGCCCCCCTCCCCATCCTTATTGCAGCACAGGTCATGGCAAGCAACCTTAGCCCCAGTATGTTTAAGATCACTGCCAGTCCAAAGAAAGTCTTTCATCATTTGCTCCACTTTGGTGACCACACTTTTAGGCAGTATAAAAATACTCGACCAATACACTGCTGAAGATAAACGAATTGATCAATTGTAATCTCCTAGCATAACTTAGAAGTTTGGTAGTCCAACACTTGAGTTTGCTGGTCATTCTATCAATTAACCTCCTGCAATCATCCTTTTTTAGTCTAGTAGAGATGAGAGGAACTCCTAAATAGATAAAAGGTGGATTACAGTGGGGAATTCCTAAGTTGCTAACCAAAAACTCAATCTCCTCATTCGAAATATCCGAAGTAAAAAGGCTGCTCTTGTTCAAATTTGGCTTGAGCCCAGATATCTCCCCAAACTTCTTCAAAGTGTCATTGACAATATTATAAGAAGTAGTACCCCCCCCCCCCCCACACACAAAACGCCACGAGGTCATCAGCAAAACACAAATGGTTTAGTTGAATTTCCTTACATCTGGGGTGGTAGTTGAAGTTATGATTAAGGCAAGCCTTATCAAGCATATAGGAAAAGATTTCCATGACAATGAGGAAAAGGTATGGAAACAAATGATCTCCCTATCTAAGCCCTCTTTTGCCCTAAAAAAACCCATGTAACTCCCCATTGATACTAACAGAGAACCTAGTGGTCGCGACACACTCATAGATCTAACCAATAAATTTTTTAGGAAAGCCAAACATTTGAAGCAGTGTGAACAAGAACTCCCATGTCATATACTTTAAGGATATCTATTTTAAAGGTGCATCTAGGGGGAGTTAAATCCCTATGGTAATTTCTCATAATTTCCTACAGGAGGAGAATGTTATCAGCAATTGACCTGCCTTCCACAAAGGCAGCCTGCTTCTTACTGATGAGATGGGGGAGGGTGGTCTTCAGCCTATTTACAATGATCTTTGCAATACACTTGTAGATAGTATTGTAGCAGGAGATAGGCCTGAAGTCATTCATAGAGTTGGGATTTGGTACTTTGGGGATTAGAGCATGAGCAATGCAGTTCCATATCCATAACGACTGGTCTTCATTAAAGAAAAATAAGACAACCTCAACCACATCATGGCCAATGATATCCCAATTCTTCTTTAAGAAACAAGCATTGAATCCATCAGGTCAAGGGGCTTTGTTAGAGCAAATAGAGAACATAGCTCCTCTAATCTCATCATGAGTAATGGGGTTAATAAGGCTAGAAGCAGTAACCGAATCCACCTGCTTATTAATCACATTATGCAGAGACTTCAAGGGGTTTGCACACACCTGGTCCTTACCAATCAGGTTAGTGAAGTAATCCACAGCAAGCTGGGCTATCTCCGTCTTCCCCTCAACTCTGATCCCATTAGCAACAACAATACTAAGAATTTTCCTTTGACTCCTTTGCTGATTCGCCTTTTTGTGGAAGAAAGCATTGTTCATCTCACCTAATTGCAGCCACTTCGTTCTGGCCTTCTGCCTGAAAAAAGACTCTTCAGCATTTCTTAACTGTAGGTGATTAATCACTGCCTCTTTCTCCTCCATATGGACATTAACATTATGCCCCTCAGTATCAAGCCTCATCTGGACGTCATCAAGCTTCAACTTAGCCTCCATAACTCTTTTTGAGACATGGGAAAAAAACTTTTTATCAAAGCCTTTAAGATTAGCTTTAAGCCTACTAAACTTCTTGCTAAGCCTAATCATAGGGTTCCCATGATCAACGTAGCACCACGAGTCAATTAACACCTCTCTGAAATCACCATGATCCATCCAGAAGTTGAAAACTTGAAGGGTTTTGGTTTTCTAGGGCCATCATGAAACAAACTGGTTACAATGGGGCATTGATCAGAGATACCATGAAGTAGCACAACAGCGTTAGCCTCAGGGAAGAAGTTAGTCCAATCCCCATTATGCAGCACACTATCAATTCGGGTTTGTACATTGTTAGCCCCCTCATGCTTCTTGTTCCAGGTAAACCAAAGACCAGTTGAATTCAAATCATCCAACCCTAACTCATTCAGGCAATTATTAAACTCATCAACAACCACATTGTCAATCCCAAGAACCCTTTTTTTTCTCATCATCATTCCTGACACAATTAAAATCACCCATGAGAATCCATGGCGTATGGCAATGGTGCTCCAACATCTTTACTTTACAAAATAGTCTTTGATTATTAGAGGAAATCAGGTCAATGGCAAGGACATTTGTATTCCATCCCACCATAATCCTAGCAACTCATCTCTCCCCACCACTAGGACAGTTATTTAAGGAATCCCAATGAAAAAAGCATGAGTTCTTAACATTCTCCAGATTATTCCTTCTAATCTTAGTCTCCAATAAGCACACAAAGTCCAACTTTTGATCTCTAATTACTTTCACCACCTCTTGCTGCTTATGAGGGCAATTTAATCCCCTAATGTTCCAGGAAGCCATTCTAATCATCTTTTAGATTTGGATTTTTTCTTGGCCTTCCCATTGCTGCCTTGGCCAGTAGGAGTAATCTTGGAGTTCTTTCCTATATTTGTCTTCACACATTCATCAATAGCAATAATTTTCAACATGAGCCCCCTGGGTTTTGGAGTTGCCTCTTCATCACTCTCAATCTCATCTGGGCTAGTCTTTTGTTTATCTTCAGACCCTTCTAAACCTCCAAAGGAGTTGATCGTGGCACTAGCAACCGGATGTTCCGTGGTTTCGACCATATTAGTGGGTTTACCATATTAGTGGTCCACTCCTGTGTAACACATGGAAGAACATCCCCTAAGGCGTTGTTTGCCTTACCTAATTCCTTCTCCTGCCTAGGTTCTACTGCGTCATTAACCACTTTGGGTTCTTCCTTATCTTTAACCATCCACACACGTTTGACTTTGTTGCATTTGGAAATGTTATGGCCAAAATCCATGCAATGGATGCATGATAGTGGCATGGCCTGGTATTCGACATTGATGAGGTTAATGCTTCCATCTTCCATAACTATTTCCACCACCTTGGGGTATTTATCTTGGGGCTTCATTTCCACACATAAGCGAGCATAAGAAATCCTCTTCATCTCCTCCGTGATCGAATCAGCATAAACTGGTACACCCACAACACTGGCTATATAACTCAGCCCTTCAGCAGTCCATTACTGCATAGGAACAATATGGAAAAGTACCCAAACTAGGACTCTAACATTTGTTTCACGGCTGTAGTTGAAATTAGGTTGCCATTTCTTCAACATCACTGCATTGCCCACAAAATGCCATGGGCCATTTTCCACTACCTCATCTCTATTTTGGATGTTATCAAACTTAAATATAAAATACCCTTTATCGTGTGATATCACTTGGTTTAGCCCGTATTTATCCCATAGCCTATGAGCTATGGAGTTTACAAGTGTAAAAGGAAGGTTCTTACCAAGAAAATAGCCTATACAGGCACTCTCCCATTGCGCATAGCCTATTTTAGCTATCTCGACCGGTGGCGTAACTTTAACCCAATCCTCCATAACCATAGGTTTATGGTACGAGAGTTTGAATTTTGGTTCCCTCTTGGTAGAGACCACAGCTTTCCAGGATTTCATAGTCGTCATATCCGGCTCAGTAGATTGAGTGCTACCAGTGTGCTGCGTACCATTAGAAGTGACAGAGTTGTTGGGCTTAGGTATGGGAATATCAACTACAGTTGTAGACTTTCCGCCAACTTCCAAACCACTAGTGGTTTTGCTTTTTCTAATAGTAGTATTACCTAAAATCGCAGTGGTTTTAAGGTTATCCCTCTGGACTGCAATGGCTTCATCTCTTTCTGGTCTAACCACATCAACGAACCTCTTCTTCAAGTCAATATCACCCTCCTTCATACGAACAAAACACTTAATATCTTCATTAAAAAAACCCTTGCTTTTCAAGAAATGAATGTCCCTCTTTCTCTTCTTGCAACTCATGGATTCTAGAGACGTTAAAGTTGGTTTCAAGGGTGCTATCATCCAACGCCACCACTTGACCTTTTCAAGTTGTTCTGCTTCCACACCATCCCTGCCCTTGGGGTCTGTCTCTGGAACTTTTTGGAAACCTTCAAGTGAGGCAGTAACCCTCACATCAACAAGTTCCATCAACTATGAGTTCAGACAGTCCTTCCCAGAGCTACTGGATGAGTTAAACTTAGAGCCACTACCACTTGCATCTACGCAGGAAGACATCAAGGTTCCGAGGGTGGCAGATGGGTTGGGGTAGGTGTTTGGGAGGTGGTTTGCAAAGTCTGGCTGTTTGGGAATAGTAGAGAGAAGGGAGAGCATCATGTGATGTTTTTTCCAATTCAATACTTAGAATAGACAACTTTGTCGAATGTAATGATCTGATTTAGTTCTAGATATATAAGGTCCAACTTGTCGGACATCTCTACGACCTTGTTCCATCCTATTTAGCCCTCCACAACATCGGCTATAAGGACCTTCGTTAAATGTTGAGCATACAGGAAAATGATAAAAATAAGAGAACGAGATTGATAAAAAAAAATCTGCTAAGGAAAGGTTAGTAAAGATACGAAAATAGCTTCCCAACAAATGGATCAAATCTTAAGCATTAGTAGAGACCATTGACCCCTCAACTGGCCACTATCTCCGAAGAGTTTATTTTTGTTAAAAGAATTGAGCATATCCATAGTAGAGGCGTAGGAGTTCATCTCTTCAGTAGAGGGAGGCCTCGAGTATCCCTCAACTCCTGAGGTCAGAAGGTCCTCCCTCATATCAATAATTATCCTTTTAAGTTGGCCAGAGACCTTAGTTGCCCTCTTCAGACCCCCTCCCTTATAGGGGCCACCACCATAGCCTTTCTTTTCAAAAGGGGATCACGTAAGGTTTCATCAATTTTTGAGACCAAGGGGTGCAAGTCACTTGGAATAAAAGGATCACTCTAGGTTGCCCCTGAATTCCCACTTACCCCCGATTCTACTTGCAAAGGGTTTTTATAAGCTCCAGCACTGAGCCTTCACCTAGGCTAAACCTCAACTCTGCCTCTTCCACTAGCTTGACCCCATGAATTAGAATTCCACTAAGGTGTTGAACTTCAAATGTTTGGTGGTCTTATACCTCTTCTTTTTACTGACCATGACCTTAATAAGAGCCTCTTTGGAAAGCCTCCTAACTATATTCTGTTCCTCCATTTCATCAATCGGATTAAGAATAAATCAAAATTATCTATCAAAGAACTATCAATTATAAAAAAAATAGAGGGCAAGCTACTTACAGGGCGAATAGTAAGACTCTAGTAAAATGGGCTCAATACCTTAGGGAGAACCTCTTCAAGCCTAAGAGGAAGATTGACCTTGACTATGGGCTGATCATCCTCGATCTCAGAGGCCTCATGGACCTCTTTGGAGACCTCAGCAGTTACTATCCTTTTCCAAGGGACAAAAATATAGTCCTCAAACTCCAACGTATCCTCGATCACAATTTTAGGGACCACAAGAACACCATCGGAGGTCAGGGCCTTGAGCTTATGTCCTATCCCACAGTTAAAAAGATAATTGGTTGTGATAAGGAGATTGAAATGTATGAAGTCCCACTTCTGGGCCTCAGTAGTCCTGTTCGCTTCCTCCCGAGAAGGCTCAATAATCTCTTTAAAGGAAAATTAATTGTTAACGCTCATGACAGAGCTCAAGTATAAAATTGGAGATGAACTTCAATTTACCCATGACTGGAGGAGTACACCAGAGAGTCGGGCAACTAATTGGTCCAACGGGATCTGGCGTGTCCTAGGCTTTACTAATGAAGAAGAGCCTCTCCTTTCAATTCTTAGGCGCATTATGCTTGTCTGTAGAAAAGATCACATTGGACTTATGAGATAAGCACTTCAGACCCTATCATTTGCTTTCTTCTGTTCTTGGAACCTATACAAGTTGAAGAATTGGGTGACGAAATGATGCAATGCAAGGAGCTGAATATGCTGAAGATGAACATGAGTCTGGTCATACATGTGGGAGTGGAACTAAATTTGCACAAGACCCTTTGACAATTTCTAGTGGTCCAATTACAAGACTTAGAGCTAAACATTTTAAGGAAGCACTTATTGGGCTAATCCAAGAGAATTCGGCTGATCTGAATAGGCCACCAAGATGGGCCCAAATGATAATCAAGGTTTAGTCCATGTCATTAACGCAATTTGGGGAGCTAATTATCATGAAAAAACGTGACCATCATGTTCACACCATAAATGGGCATGAATTTATCTATTTTCAAGGTTAATAAATGGGGGATGAATCTAGTCTTGGTTGGTTATCTTTAAATACATTGAACTTAGTCATTTAGTCTTATTTTGTGGTTTTCCAAGTCCAAATCGCCTAAAAAACGTGTGAACTTGTTTACTTTGACAATTGTGTTGTTTTAATGCTGTATTTATTTCATTTCTTATTCTTGGAAGGTTGTTCCAAGTATCTTTTGACATAAACTAATATTATTGGGAGGTATGTTGTCCTCTTGGTTCTTAAGAAAACTTTCTGAACTTATCAAATTAATCTTGTGGCGTTCAAACAACCAAACTTATCATCTTGATTCGTGAAGATTCTTGGGTTTCTTGGTGTGGCATTTTAATCCTTCATAGTTTTGGTTCTTATCTTTCTATGTAACAAGTCAAGGCTCAACAAACTTTGTCTATACGATCTTACGGTTCTTTAACCATCATTGTTATTGGGTTTCATCACAATTGTTAGTGGGGTTTATATCATTTGGTATCAGAGCCTATTTCTAAGGCAAGTTTGACTATTTTTTTTATTTACTCGTTTCCTCCTTCAAAAAAAAAAGAAAAACAAAAAAAGAGAAGAAAACAAAAAGAAAGAAAGAACAAAAAAAAAAGAAACAAAAAAAGGGGTTTTAGGATGTAAGAAATAAGATTGAAACACAAAAGTTGTATGCGTTCTTTTCCTTTTGTATTGCTGAAACCTTAGACTGTGTGATTCATTCATTTTTTTCTCCCGCAATCAAATTCCTTACCTTATGATGAGTTTTGGTTACTCCTCAATCTGAATTGCTGCTGGTTAATTTGAATTTGTTTATTGAGTTCGATTAAGAACTAAAGAGGACACAAAAGAGTGGAAAAAGGCAAGAGAGTGTGAGATCATAAGAGGGTAAAAGCCATTTTAAGTGAAAACACGAGTGTGAGTGAAGGGAGTGCTTGTGAGGTTTCTAATCTTATTTTGCAGATTCTAAATATATCCAATATTCAAGAAGAAGACACAACCGAAGAAGTTCAACAACCATCCATTTCGAACCTTCAAATACAAGCATTGTTAGGGGAGATGAGGCATATGTTGAGGGCTGAATTAGAACCTATTTAAGAGAGGTTTGATAGGGTAGAAGCGAGAACGCCTAGGGGCAGTAACAAGACATTCCCAATAGGCAAAAAGGCGATCGAGTTCCATGGGGAAATATTGAGGAAGAAGTGGAGTTGGGGGAGTTTGATGTGCCATATGTGAATCGGGATAGGTTTGGGCGTGGTTATGAGAATAGAGATGTTAGGATGGCTAGATCTAGGAGGGATAATTTTTTAGAAAACATAAAGATTAAAATCCCATCTTTCCAAGGTAAAAATGATCCTGAAGCTTATTTGGAGTGGAAAACTAAAATTGAGATGGTGTTTGATTGTCACAACTATTCAGAGATGAAGAAGGTTAAGTTGGATGCAATTGAATTACCAATTATGCCATTATTTAGTGGGATCAATTACTGATTAATAGGAGGAGGAATAGATAGCCACCCGTTAACACTTGGGAGGAGATGAAAATGTTTATGAGAAGGCGATTTGTACCCAACCACTACTATAGGGGTTTGTTTAAAAAATTACAGACATTAACTCAAGGTTCCAAGTGTGTGGATGAGTATTACAAGAAGATGGAGGTAGCTATGATCCGAGCTAATGTGGAAGAGGATTGGGAAGCCACCATGGCTAGGTTTTTGCATGGTTTAAACGTTAGATTGCTAATATAGTCGAGTTGCAGCACTATATTGAGTTGTCGAATATGGTGCATTAAGCCATATAGGTGGAGGAACAACTTAAGCGAAAGGGGTTAACAAGGAAAGGACCACTTATGGCTACCAACAACACATAGAAGACAACCACTAAAAGGGATGAGAATTTACAAAATAAGCAAAAATTTGAACCCTTCAAGAATGCCAAGTCAGCAACAACCACAACTTCAGGTAACATCGATATATCTACTTCTAAAAAACGTGATATTAAGTGTTTTAAATGTCAGGGACGAGGTCACATAGCCAGCCAGTGTGTAAACAAAAGGGCAATGGTGATTAATGCGCAAGGAGAGCTTGAGTAGGATAATGAAGAGAAGTAGATGATGACATGCCACCTTTGGAAGACGCTGATGATGAGCAAAATGTTGTTATTGGAGATTTATTATTTGCAAGGAGAGTTCTCAACGTGCAGTTTAAGGAGGAAGAATGTAACCAAAGGGAGAACTTGTTCCATACTAGGTGCTGTGTAAATAACAAAGTTTGCATCATTATTATTAATGGGGGAAGTTGCACAAATGTGGCCAGCACTGATTTGGTGGATAAATTGGAATTAACAACCTTGAAACAACCCCGCCCTTACCGACTTCAAAGGCTGAATGAATGTGGTGAAATCAAGGTAACAAGGCAAGTGTAGGTGGCGTTATCCATTGGCAAATATGAGGATGAGTTTCTTTGTGATGTGGTTCCCATGCACGCATGCCATTTATTGTTGAGGAGGCCATGGCAGTTTGACTGGAAGGTAACACATAATAGGTTCACAAATAAGTATTCTTTTACTCTTAAAAATCAACCTATCACTCTTGTGCCCTTAACACCAAAAGAGGTAATGGAAGACCAACTAAAGTTGCAAAGGTCAGGTATCGTAATGAAAAGAGAGGCATCCTCGACATTGATGTCAATGCTGTAAATGATTTCAATCAATGCCTCCACAACATTCAGGAGGATGATATGATAACTAGGGGTTCTTTTTCACCTGGGCTAGAAACCACGATGAGGAAACCATAATCCAAACTAAAAATGACAGAGTACTCACTACTAATGAGAGCTGGAAGGTTGATTTGACTGAGTCCCAAGATGATATTATATGGCTGCCTGACCATTGTCCTATCATTACAACCATCATCCCCAACCCTCCAAATGTGTTCAAGCCATTCAAGTTCTTCAATTATTGGATGCTTCACAATGAGTTCAACTCTGTTCTTGAACAAACATGGGAAGTTATGTGCATGGCAGCCCTATGTATCAAGTTTCTACAAAACTTAAGAGGGTCAAACTTGCCCTAAAAGGTTTTAACCATAAATTCTACAATAATATTTCTCGGAGAACCTCGGATGTGAAGGAAGTAATGATGAATATCCAAAGCCAACTCAATAATGGGGGAAGTAACTCTACTTTACAGGAGGAGGAGCTAAGTGCCAGAGATATTTATGTCGAGTGTTGTTTGGATGAAGAGGCATACTTCAAACAGAAGTCTAGGACCAAGTGGCTACAAGAAGGTGACCTAAACACTAGCTTCTTTCATTCTAGAGTTCGAGGCAATATCAATAAGAATAAGATCCTCAACATACATAACCAACATGGCCAAAAAATGGAGGGGCATGATCAAGTGGCAAATTAGGTTGTACAGTACTTCTCTAACCTTTTGGGTCATTCCTACACTTCACTTTACCGTCACATTCTAAATCATGCCATTACCAAGGAACTTTCTCCTGAACATGCTAGTCTCCTCATTGCCCCCATATCTAAAGAGGAAATTAAGATGGCCTTCCTAAATCTTGGTAAGGACAAGGCTTCAAGGCCTGATGGTTTCAACACTGGGTTCTTTACCCATAATTGGAATATTGTGGGGGATGAAGTTACATCTATTGTGGCATCTTTCTTTCTCAATGGCACCTTACTTAAGTAGTGGAATTGTACTAACCTTGTGTTGATCCCTAAAACAAGCACCTCAACCTCAATGAATGACTTTAGACCCATTGCTTGTTGCAACTCCATATACAAGTGCATCTCAAAAGTCATTGTTAATAGGATGAAACCTCTCATTACCTCTCTTATAAATGAAAGGCAATATGCCTTTGTGCAAGGTAGATCCATTGGGGACAATATCCTTCTCATGCAAGAGCTGATGAGAAACTACCATAGAAATCAAGGCCCCCTAGATGTGACATAAAGATTGATATCCTCAAAGCCTATGACTCAGTAAATTGGGATTTCCTAATCCATGTCATCATCCACATGGGATTCCCTCCCAAGTTTATTGGCTGGATTAAAGAGTGTGTGACCAATTAACAACACCAACAGGCGATTTTGACAGTATTGTAACCAAAAATGCTCCAACTTCTCTCTAGAACCACCTTCTCCAAAAACGCATCCCGTTCCCTTCTAAACACCCTATACTACCCTACTCACACCAGCTAATCCTCCATGGCAACCACGGTGAAACATTCAGGTGACCGACTTGCCAAGCCTGCGCAGGTGGGAGCTGAGTTCGAAGTGTTAGAAGACGACCAGTGTTCTGTTGACCCCATTGACAACCCAGGGGGGTTAGATGCAGTGATGTCCCTCCATCTGCCTCCCACATCATCGCCCGAACTTCGTCCGGTCTTGACTTCCATCGCCAGCACCGGGGGTCAGGGCCAAGCCATTTTGACTGAAGTTACGGGGAACGGTAACATTAGAAAAGGTTACGCGGCCGAAGAAAATATCCACCACCAGTCTGACGGTCGAAACGGTGGTAAGATGCTGACTTTGAGTGTTGCTGACGAAACTAAGGAGCGTGGATCAGACGTAGGGGTTGGTACAGGCTCTGGGCTCAATGGTACGGAGATTGGAAAGATTTCAGTTGACACGGGAAAGCTGTCAGTTAAACTGGCGAGCGCCCCTGCTTCCCAGACGAAACTGCCTTCCCAACAACTACCGAGACAGAATGATAGAACCTGGAGCTCTGTTGCGACAGCTAAGAAACAACCTAGGATCCGTCTCACCTACCACCAAACCTCTGTTGTGGATTCTATCGTCACGGTAATGCCTCCCGCTACAGTTGCTACCGGTTGCCATAAGAGGTGGGAGAATAGCTTGGTGGGTTATTTTTTGGGGAAAAAACTTCTCCTACGTGAATAACGCTGCCACTAGAGTTTGGAGCAAGTTTGGGATGACAAAAGTCGTAGCACACAATAATGGTTTTTTCTTCTTTCTTTTTGATAACCCCTCACAACGGGACGAAGTCTTGACAACGGCCCGTGGCATTTTGCGGGGATGTCCATTATTCTGAAGAAATGGGATGCTAGCTTTAGCTTTCACAAGGATACTGTGAAAAAGAGACCCATCTGGGTGAAGTTCCACGACATTCCCGTTCAGCTGTGGACGGAGGAAGGACTCAGTTACATTGCGAGTTCGGTGGGAATTCCTTTGTTTGCCGACGCTGTCCGGAGGAGATGAATAGAATCTCTTACGCTCGTGTTTGCATTGAGGTGGAAGCAAAGGAGACATATCCCGGTAGCATCAACGTTGTTATGGAGGACGGTACAAGTGCACCGGTGCGAGTTGAATTCCAAGCCAAACCACCTTCGTGCCCTAAATGCCTTGTTTTTGGCAACAATATCAGTAAATGCACGTAAAACTATTGTGGAAGCTGGTGCTAAGATGACTAAATCCCATGCAGGTTCTGAATGGACTGAGGTGACGAAGAAGCCTATCCCAGTTACTACCTCTGTCCGGGAGACAGGAGAAACGTCGGGTGTGATGATTAAGGCTCAGGAGGAGGTTAGGAGTACTGAGAAGGACGGGGAGATAGAACCTAGCGTGGTCTCCCCCACGATACGGTTATCCAACCAGTTTAGCGCCGTGGACAACGACAGCGAGTTTGAGGTAACTCCGGAACCTTCGGCACTTGCTAGGAGAGTAATGGTCGTGGATGAGCTTGCCTATAAGAATAAGGGAGAGACGACTAAGGTGAACCACTCCGGTGGCAAGAACAGGAGAAAGGGGAAGGGGAGCAAAACTTGATGTTAAAGATAGGGTCATGGAACATTAGGGGTCTCAACTCCCCTCATAAAAAAAAGGAAGTTAGTAAGTTAATATTTGACCAGCAGCTTGATATCGTTTGCTTGGTGGAAACCAAAGTTAGGAGGAAAAATTTAGGTAATGTTAAAAATAATTATTTTTTACATTGGGATCTCATTGATAACTGCCCTTTAGGGGGGGTGTTGCCAGGGTGATTATCGGTTGGAATCCTAGTTGTGTGGAGGTTACGCTGGTCCAGTCTCACCCTCAAGCCATGCTGTGTAGGGTGGAGGTTTGTGGCAGTAATAGCGAGTTTTTTGCGACCTTCATCTATGGGGAAAATCTAGCTCATGGGAGAGAGCCTCTTTGGGAGTTTCTCAAGCTCAATAGGGGTAGCGCTGATGGGAAGCCTTGGATTCTTATGGGGGATTTCAACGTTGTGAGAACCAGTGAGGAGAAGAGCGAGATGCATGGCATTAACGTGGGTGCTACGGAGGCTTTCAACCAGTGTATTATTAATATCCAGGTTGATGACACGATGACGAATGGGCTATGGTTTACGTGGAATATGCGACAGGGGGTAGGGACAATGTCCAATCGAGAATTGATAGGGTTCTTCATAACGACACATGGAGTACCTACTTTCCGGAGTCTCAGGCGACTGTTCTTCCTTAGGGTGTTTCGAATCACTGCCCGATCATTATCTTGCTTGCTCCCAGGGAGCGTAATAGGCCCAAGCCGTTCAAGTTCTATAACTTTTGGATGGGCCATGCTGATTTCCAGGATGTTCTGATCGAGTCTTAGCACGGGGACGATGTGGGTAACCCCATGGTGAGATTGAGCAAGAAGATGGGTAGATTGAAGATTAACCTCAAAGACTTTAATAAGAAGTTCTACATCCAGATTTCTAGGAGGGTGGAGGAGGCTAAGAGGTTACTTGATGACGTGCAGACTAGACTTGACAATGACGGGAGCAACTTAAGCTTTCAATTGGAGGAGAGAGAAAAGTTGACGGTTTACCTGGAGCTCAGAAGCGCCGAAGAGTCTTACTATAAGCAGCGGTCTAGAGTCAAGTGGCTACAGTTGGGGGATGGGAATAACTCCTTTTTTCTATAAAAGGGCTAATCTTGCTACTGTTAGGAGGAAGATTATCAGCATTGAGGATGAGAATGGGGTGCGGGTCGAGGGCTCTCGGGGGGTGGCTAATATGGCAGTGGGTTTCTTTCGCAACCTTCTGGGCTATAGTAGCACATGTGCGGACCCTGCTCCCATTCTGGATGCGAATGTTGAGAAAAGAGTCAGTGATGTGGATGCCGCGACTATGAGTGCGCCCATTGATGATGACGAGATAAAGGGGGCTATGTTCGCCATTGGTTCGGATAAAGCCCCAGGTCCTGACGGCTTCAATGCGTTCTTTTTTAAGCAGAACTGGGAGGTGGTGGGAAATGACGTCACTAAGGCTGTTAAGTTCTTCTTCAGGTGTAGCTATCTGCCTAGGCAATGGAATTGTACTGCCCTGGCTCTTATCCCGAAGGTTACCACCCCTAGCGGTATGCACGATTTTAGACCCATATCTTGTTGCAATACCATTTATAAGTGCATCTCGAAGATTCTTGCTAACAGGATTAAGCCTATCCTCCCCCACGTGATCAATCCGAGTCAGGCCGCTTTTGTTAAAGGGAGATATATTTCTGATAACATCCTTCTTCTCTAGGAGGTTATGAGGAATTACCATTGTGAGCTTAGCCCGCCTAGATGTACATTGAAGATTGATTTGATGAAAGCGTATGACACGGTGGATTGGGGTTTTCTTTTCACATTGCTGACTCATCTGGGTTTCCCTGCCATTTTCGTAGGGTGGATTAGAGAATGCAGGACTAACACGCGGTTCTCTATTAGTCTGAATGGGCACCTGCATGGCTTCTTTGAGGGAAGGAGAGGGTTGAGGCAAGGTGACCCCCTTTCTCCCTATCTTTTCCTCCTGGTGATAGATTCTCTCTCGTGCATCTTGGACAAAGCCTGCACCAACCCAATGTTTACCTTTCACCCTAAGTGCAAGGAAGTGGGGCTTAACCACTTATGTTTCGCCGACGATGTGATAATTCTATGTGGGGGGGACATTCCCTCCTGTACCATTGTGAAGAAGGCGATTGATGATTTCTGTAGCATTGCGGGCCTCACGCCCAATCTGGGTAAGAGTAGCTTTTATAGCACGGGTTTGGAGGAGGATCGGATCGCGCCGATCGGGGATATTCTTGGTTTTGGCCACAGCAACCCCCCTTTCTTGTACCTCGGGGTTCCTCTCATCACCACAAGACTCAAGAATGAGGATTGTAGTAGGCTTATCGACAGGATCACTGGGAGGATTAAGTGTTGGACTAACAAGCTTCTTAGCTACGCCGGTAGATTGCAGCTTATTAAGTCTGCTTGTTAGGGATCCAGGTATATTGGTCTAGTCTGTTCATTTTGCCTAAGGGGGTTATTCTTAAGATTGAGCAGCTGATGAGGGATTTCCTATGGACGGGTTCCGATCTAAAACATTTGGGGGCCAAGGTGGCTTGGAATGATCTTTGTAATAGCTTTGAGAGCGGCGGCCTGGGCATCAAAAGCATCGAGAGGTGGAATGTGGCGGCCATCATGAAGATGCTTTGGAATCTCTGTAGCAAGAAGGACTGCCTATGGGTCAAGTGGTGCAACGTGTATAAGTTGAAGAGAAGAAGTTTGTGGGCTATTAATTTAGCCAACGACTCGTCTTGGAACTGGAGGAAGATGATGCAGTTGAGACATCGGATCAGACCTCTCATCAGATGGAGTATCGGTAACGGCAGGGATACCTTTTTCTGGCTCGATAACTGGCATCCTCTGGGGCCCCTTCATCCTTTGTTTGGGGACCGTGTTATCTATGACGCTGCTAGTAACCATAAGGCTATGGTTGCTGATTACATTGTCGAGGACAGGTGGAGATGGCCAACGGTGGTTACCTGGGAGCTCCTGGATATTAGGAATGCGGTTTTACCCGGCATTAGCCATGATTCTGTTGATGAGGTGGTCTGGATCCCCAACCAGAAGGATTTTTCTATCAGATCAGCCTATGAGGAGATAACCCCCATCCTCCCACCTGCTCCCTGGCATAAAATTGTGTGGAATAAGACTAATATTCCTAAATGTGCTTTTGTCCTTTGGATGATTTGTAAGGATGCTATTCACACTAAGGACAAGCTCTATAACTGGGACATCTCGGAGGATAACGTGTGCTGTAGCTGCTCCAATGGGGTCAAGTCCATACCACACGTGTTCAATGCGTGTCCAGTTGCTAAGGAGGTTTGGGAGGAGGTTAGAACCAGGAACCAGGAATACAGAGAGGCTTTGGATTGGGATGGCGAGATGGCTCATGCTATTTCATGTTACAGTGGGACTAGTTTTTATAATCGTATTAGGAATATTTCTTTCTCTTCTACTGTGTACTGCCTTTGGATGGAGCGTAACGCTAGACATTTTAAGCGGGTGGCCAAGAGCAAGGATGTCATTGTCAGAGATATCGAAGTTATGATTAGAGCGAGAGTCGCAAATTGGAGCAGGGGGATGAGGAGATTTGAGAGCTGGATGGCTTGCATGAACTGGGGTATCCCGGAGAGTGCTCTTGAATAGGGGACCGCGGGGTGTGGGGCTTCTCGCACTTTTTTCAGTTGTTTTTGTTTTTCTCCCTTTCTGGGCATACCCCTAGGGGAGCTGCTGGGTTTCATCCCTATGTGTACTTGTTGTAGTTGCAGTTGTTGATATATATACATAATTTCCCCCCCAAAAAAAAGAGTGTGTGACCAATCCTATGTTTTCCATCATAATAAATGGTGTCTATCATGGTTTCTTCCCTTCTAAGAGAGGGCTGAGACAAGGAGACCCTCTCTCCCCTTTCTTTTTCCATTGTATTATGAAAACTTTTGTTGGGCTTCTTGACATCCATACAAAGTCCCCTCTTTTAACCTTCCATCCTAAATGCAAAGAACGCCAAATCAATCGCCTTTGTTTTGCTGATTATCTGTTTATCTTAGCAGGTGCTGACTTCAACTCCCTGGACATCATTAGCACCGTTGTTCAAGAGTTCAATGCCATGTCTGGCTTACATCCTAACCCTATAAAATGTCCTTTTTTTGCTTCAAGGATCTCTGACAATGATAAATCCTCCATGGCCAACCTCTTGGGTTACTAAATTGGCCAATTCCATATAAAGTACCTGGGGGTTCCCCTGATCTCCACCAAACTGGAACATGAGGAGTGCCTTCCTCTTATTGACAAGATCACAAGCGGAATCGGGAGTTGGACCAATAGATTTCTGAGTTATGTAGGTAGGCTAAACCTTGTAACCTCAGTCCTCTCAGCATGCATATTTATTGGTCAAGTATATTCATTTTGCCTAAACAAACAACCAAGAAGATTGACACAAAACTTAGAAGATTCCTGTGGTCTGGGCCTGATATGAAGCAATATGGAGCTAAGGTCAATTGGAGTGATGTTTGCTCCATAAAATCTGAGGGAGGCCTTGGTATTAAAAACTCGCATGAGTGGAACAAAGCAATCATGGACAAACACATTTGGAATCTATGTTCCAAGAAAGATAATCTATAAGTAAAATGGTACCACATTTACAAATTAAAAGGCAGAAGTCTATGGCATATTGTAGTTCCTACTGATGCGTCGTGGACATAGTCAAAGCTCATGAAACTCAAAAACAAAGTCAGACCTCCCATTAAAACCACCATTGGAAATGGACAAAATACCTTTGTCTGGCACGATCAGGGGCACCTTAGAGGCCATTTATTGTTACTATATGGTGAGAGAACAATCTATGATACAACTAGCAATCACAAAGCCAAAGTTGCAGACTTCATTTCAAATGGAAATTGGGCCTGGCCTTCTACTATCACATGGGAACTGAATGAGATAAAAAATGATGTTCTCCCTAACATCATCATCAATAGTGATGATCGCACCATCTGGACCCCTATGTCTAATGGCATGTTCACCATCAACTCCGCCTGGAATACCTTCAGAAGTAACCCTCCCCCTCCTGTGCGGGCCAAGATTGTTTGGAATAGCAGTGTTATCCCCAAATGCACATTCATTCTGTGGACGATATGTAAGGATGTTATCAATACCAAGGACAAGACTCTCATCTGGGGAGTTCCCAATGATAATTGTTGTGTTCTATGTGCTAATGAAATGGAAAACCGTGATCACATTTTCTTCAATTGCAATTTCTCTAACTCAACTTGGATGGAGATTAATTACAACAACTCATTCAGTAGTACTGCTACTACATGGGAGGAGGTGATTGCTAAAGCCTCCACACACTTCAATGGGAAAACCATCATCGATAAAATGAGAAGATCTTCCTTTGCTACTGCCATCTACTACATATGGCTTGAAAGAAAGAAAAAATGTTTAAGAACAAAGCTTCCTCCTATGTTGATATCTTGAGAGACATTAACTTCCTTGTCAAATGCAAGGTCCAAAGATGGGAAAAATCTAGGAGGACCTTCAACAACTAGCTTATCTGCAATAATTGGGGTGTGACACCCCGCCTAATAAAATACCGGGCAATCACTCCTATATCAAATTAAAACAGGAGTCTCATATGGTTCATTCTTAGCATCACTGTCGAAAACCAATTTAATTACTAATATCCTATTAGGCCGGAATCAAATTTTTTTAATTAACTAATCTTTTTAACCAAACCATTCAAATAAAACAATTACAACAGTTTATATGCAGCAACTGAAATGAAATAAAATAAAATAAAATAAAATAACTGAACACTCGGTACAATAATACAACCAAATCGAATGCCGCCCTAAAAGGCGATAAAAGAATAAATGAGTACAGTTAGGCCATAAGCCCGAATGTTTCTACAATACCTCATATCTAGATCTCAATGATATAAACCTGCTTGCATCCACAGCTGTTGCAGCAAACGTCTGACTCGAAAGAATCATCATCCAGGCGTCCCTGTGTCTGGACACCTATATATATATATAGCAAGGGAGGGGAAAATAGAGAAAACGGGTCAGAGCCCGAGTTTTGAAAACATTTTTGCAAGTGCTAAAAATCCATATTTTAAAATATGATATTTCTCATATTTAAACTGGTATCGCTCTCACATGAGATACACCTCACCCCTCTTCTAATAGTGCACAAATATCGCATACCTTTTAAAAAAACCTAGTTAAGCTAGCGTGCCTAACTAATGTAATTACCCATCTTCTAATGATCCTCATCAATTCGAGTACTAAGGACTAAACTTCTCCCCATTCCCAACATACGTTACGTTCGTGCGTGGGATGTCTTGCGAAGCGAAATCCAAATAAGGAACCCCCCGATACACTACTACGTGATAATGTTGATCATCGGGATCCATTAGGCCTTCAATACATACCATATTTATACCATCCCGTATTTATTAATAGTTCTCATTAGAACCTAAGATTCATATTCATATAAATCCGGATATTCATTTACCGGAAGTAATATCACACTTTATTAATTCTTTTCACTTTATACAAGGTCACGTTATATGATATCTCATCTCATATATATAAACAATATACTATACGCAACAAGTATATTAATCATCCATCGAACTATAATATAAGTGGCTTAGTCATTTTCATTTACTAAGCATCCGTGGATTATCTCAATACACATATATGTTAATCACAATACATATATCCATATCCGGCACCCATAGGCTTAACAGTAGTGCACACATACTCTGCTATCCAATCCAAGTACATCTCGTACTAAAGGATCTCATGTTCCACATCGCTCATGAACTGTATTAATACAAATCACACATATTGGAGGCGAATATAGTTCACGTACCTACGGGTCACGCATATACCTACGTTCCCATAGCCAGCAGACTTATCAACTCACAAATAAGCCTTTCACAGCCCTATGTTCTTGAGGTACCAAATCTAAAATCCCCCCCGAAGGCAACACAGGATAAGATTGTCCTCTTTCGAACGCCAACCTCCCGTGATAGCAAGTATGGTAGGTATGTCATACACATAATAAATAATCATATAGGTACACATTCTCCTTCATAAATATATCATGAATTAGGTATTCACACAAACATATTATAACAATATGTATTTATCTCACCAATACATAATTTTCCATAGGTAGTTATTTAACCCATGTATATAATAACATCAGGGTTGCGTTAGGTAGCTGACAGCCAGCGTAAAACTTTGTCAGATCCTTATGAACATGAATCCTATGAATATACGTGTTAATGCTAGGGCATTCC
The DNA here is from genome assembly GCA_949130495.1 of Sambucus nigra. Classification (NCBI taxonomy): domain Eukaryota; kingdom Viridiplantae; phylum Streptophyta; class Magnoliopsida; order Dipsacales; family Adoxaceae; genus Sambucus; species Sambucus nigra. Next base: position 109,390,257 of record OX422217.1, on the reverse strand, counting down.
CCTTAAGCGATGCGTTGCGCCTGCCACCGGGTGTCTCGAAAAATAGGCAAGGGGCGTTGCGTCTGCCACCGGGTGTCTCGAAAAATAGGCAAGGGACGTCGCATCGGCGCCCGGATGCGACGATAAATACGCAAGGGTTCCTGCAACAAGCTGGACGTGTGCGGGTAAAGAAGCCAGTCCAGGATACTAGACTTAGGTTAGCGACTTGGAACATAGGGACTATGACAGGAAAAGGGATGGAGTTAGTAGATACCATGATAAGAAGAAAAGTTAACATAGCTTGTTTACAAGAAACTAAATGGGTCGGTGAGAAAGCTAGAGAAATAGAAAATACAGGATTTTAATTATATTATACAGGAAAACATAGAAATAAGAACGGAGTTGGAATAATAGTAGATAAAAACTTTAAGGACGATATCGTAACCGTTATTAGGAAAGGTGATAGACTTATACTTGTAAAATTGGTATTAGGTGAAAACATAATTAATATTGTTAGTGCTTATGCACCTCAAGTAGGATTAGATGAGCACACTAAAGTACAATTTTGGGAACAAATGGATGAACTATTTCAAGAAATACCTCTAGGTGAGAAAATCTATATAGGTGGAGATTTTAATGGCCATGTAGGAGAAGATCGTGTAGGATATGAGATAGTGCATGGAGGACATGGTTTTGGAGATAGGAACGACGGGGGAGAGTCTATCTTAGATTTTGCGATGGCTTATGATTTTGTACTAGTAAATACATGTTTTAAAAAGAGGCTTGAACACTTAATAACTTATAAAAGTGGAACACATAAGAGCCAAATAGATTTTTTCATTACTAGGAAAGGAGACCGATTAACGTGTAAAGATTGTAAGGTTATCCCGGGCGAGAGCTTAACCTCACAACATAGGATAATGGTGTTGGATATAAATACTAAAAATCAATCACGAGTGCGAAAAGTGAAGATTAACTCACGAACTAGGTGGTGGAATTTAAAAGGAGAGAAATTAGAACTATTTAAAGATAAAGTATTAAATGAAGCAACATGGAATTGTGAAGAAGAAACTAACATAATGTGGAATAAGATGGCCACATGCATTAGGAGAATATCAAAAGAAATTCTTGGAGAATCAAAAGGCAAAGGGCCACAATCTAAAGAAACTTGGTGGTGGAATGAAGAAGTACAGAATATAGTAAAAATTAAAAGGGAGTGCTTTAAAACATGGCAAACAAATAGAAATGAAGAGAATTTTGAGAAATATAAATGGGCTAAAAAGGAAGTTAAGAAATGCTAAGTTAAAAGCATATGATTATCTTTATACAAAATTAGGAACACAAGAAGGGGAAAAAAGTATTTATAAGCTTGCTAAACTTAGGGATAGGAAAAGAAAAGATTTTAATAACGTTAAGTGCATCAAAAAAAGGTGCATGAGGAAAAATGCTCTCCCTTCTCTCTAAAACACCACCACCCAAACACAACCCTAATGTCAAAAATCACGCCGCTATACCTACCAAAACTACCTCCGACCAACCTAAACTATAGCTCCGACATGAACAAACTACCTTCGGCCATCCGTGGTGGCAGGAATATTAACCCTAAACCTTCACAGATGCGTACCACCCCTTTGGAGGGTGATAAATTTGTTCCTTACGATGCAGTGGAAATCCCCATTAGTCAAGAAAGCGATATGGGAATGGAGTCTGGTTCGATTCATGCCCAAGTTTCAATTGACAAGGAAGAGATCGAAGAAGGACAAATTGATGCTTCAGAAGAAGGACTGGCCCAGGACACGATATCTGAATCTAAGATTGTAGAGATGTACAAGGTTTTTATGAAACACAAGGGATACTCATATCAGGATGTGCTGCAACACGGAAGAACCAGATGCGAAGACAAGGACTCCACCAATATTGGGGATGGAGGTAAGAGGGGGGGATTGCAAGAAGCAGGGGAATGTAATGGATGTGTACCTATACCCGGCTCCCCCACGAACAAAGCTGTGGAGAGGTCATGGAAGGAGGTTGTAGCTGATAAAAGATACCCAAAGCTTCGACTCACATATCATGCCCCCTCTATATCTGAGAATAGGATCACTGTATTCCCCCCAGTGGAAGTAGCAACTAATGGTTATGCTAAATGGGAGAATAGTATGGTGGGATACTTTCTGGGAAGAAAATTGCCGTATACCTTAGTATGCAATATAGCACATAAGTTATGGAACAAATTTGGCCTCAAATAGATTGTGGGTCATAACAATGGTTTCTATTTCTTTATGTTTGATAATGCAAATATGAGGGATGAGGTAATTGATAATGGACCATGGCACTTTGTGGGTAATCCAATTATCATCCAGAGATGGACTCCAAATTTCTCATTCAGCAAAGATTCAACTTCTGAGATTCCAGTTTGGGTCAAGTTTCATGACATTCCTGTCCAGTTATGGACAGAGGAAGGGCTTAGCTATGTGGCAAGCTCAGTTGGAATACCAATGTATGCTGATACTATAACTGAAGGAATGCAGAAAATTAGTTTTGCTAGGATATGTGTGGAGATTAAAGTCATGAAAGAATACCCTAAGACCATTGATATTAAAATGGAGGATGGGTCCATTGCTGTGGTTGGAGTGGAGTACCAAGAAAAACCCCCATCATGTATCAAATGTGGCATTTTGGTCATGCTCTCTATAATTGTCAGAAGGCTAAGAAGGCATGGGTGGCAACAAACAACAAAGAGGAGATGTTTCCTTTCAAATGTCAATCTGAGATTCAGGAGGCCTTAGAAGAGGAATGGACTCAAGTTCAACACACAACCCCAACCCTAAACCTTAAACCCTAAACCCTAAACCCTGACAAACTAATTGACTCAATTTTTTAATTCCCCATTGATTTTATCACCTCTAATGGGAGTTACAAATAAGTTTGTAACTGCTCCTGGGAGTGATAAGTTTATTACCCCCATTAACAGTCACAAAAAAGGCAGTCACAAAATTAGCATTTTGGTGTAATGTATATTAATTGTGGTCCGCACCAGCAGAATTTATTAAGGACTACGGGGTATATACATGCACTGTGTATTTTTATACGTCGTATTAATTGTGGTCTGAGCCAACAGCATTTTATAGTTCTTATATTATTGTGGTAATATTGGATTGAACGAAACCAATTATAATGTGCGTGTAATTTATTAATTTGCATTTACTTTCTAACAGTACACACAATTTAATATAGTCTACGCACATTGAAATTGATTTGGTCCAATTTTATGTGCGTGTACTTTATGTATTATGCGTGTATTTTCATAAAGTACACGCATAATAGATAAAGTACACGCACATAGAAAATGAGTTGGTTTAATCAATTATGCATTTACTTTATGTATTATGCGTGTACTTTCATAAAATACACCCAATTACATAAAGTACACGCACATTGAGATTGATTTTGTACAATCAATTATGTGTGTACTTTATGTATTATGCATGTACTTTATAGAATATATATGTCGTCTCCATATTTAATAGATCCTATATTATTATGGTCCGCGCCAGAGGCATTTGATCTCACTGAGTATTTGGGTTGTTGTAACACCCCATATTTTTAGTAATTTTTAAATATCGGATTAACTAAATTAAATATGGCAAGTTAATTGATAATTAATCCGGATTAAAATAAATATTAACTATTGAGATAAGAGTTAGTATTTATTAGTGAGAATTATATTGAATATTACTACGTGAATAAAGTAATATGTGATTGTGAATGACTGTGAATTTATGAGAATTGTCGTGAGTGAGAAATACGATACTTGACAATTACGATAATTAAGTCGGGACGCGTGCCAGTCGTGTCGGGACTAAATTAAGGGAATAAAAAGCAATTTATTTTCTTAGTAATCTTAATGGTCATTTAGAGTGTGTCAATGTGTCCGAAAATAGTCAGAAAAGTCTATCCTGGGGTTTAGTTTGGCTCCCGGGGCAATTTTAGGCCAAACCGACATCCCGGGAGGGCATTTTGATAATTTCTATTTTGGGGCTTTAATTACCTACGAAATTAGAAGAGGGAATATATTTGATACGTTAGGGAAGCTAGGGTTTTCATTCACAAAATCCAAGGGAGAGTTACAGAGGAAGAAGGAGAGCCAATTCTAGGAGGCTAAGGCATCTTGCACGACCGAGACCACAACTGCGTAGATCGGAGAATGAGGAACGCAACCATACCAATTACACTAGTGAATCAGACCTTCCTTCGAGAGGCAAGTGTTTAATCTTGTGAACTTTGAGCAATATATCACCCATGTTATTACAGGTTGAAATTGAACATGTATTGTATATGATTTGGATGAAATTGAAGGATTTGGATCATAATCTGGAATTTAAATTTATATAAATTTGATTCCCCATGGTATATAGATGATAACTCACGAAATTGGATTAATATTGATGAATAATTCTGGGATTTTATGGTAGTTCTTGAAGAAGATGACAAACTAGGGTTCTTAATGCTTATATTTGAAATAAACCCATTTAATTTTTTTTAGGTAATTAAGCATATTAAAAACAAGACAAATGACTAATTAGAATCTAGAGGAGGGGAGACTCCTCGAAACCTTAGGGGCATACCCCTGTGACACCCCGACTAATTAAATACCGGGTAGCTACTCCTTTATTAAATTAATACAAAATGCCAAGTTGGTTCAGTTCGTAGCATCACTGTCGAAAATATTTTAATAATTACTAACCACCTAGTATTTAAAAAGTGAGTTGCCAAATTTTAATTAAATCCGATTATCATACAATAAGTGAATTATGAAACACTAACATAACCACCACAACATAGTCACAATAGAATAACCATCAAATAATAATGAGTCTGGAGGAATACTCCTCACAACAATCCAAATACTGAAATAAATAAATACCAAGTCTGCATCACTAAATTAATTACAACCCAAAGTCTGAAATAACTGAAATGTAAGATGTCTCTAAAGGAATGGGGCGACATGCCCAACAAAATAAGAAAATCTGATAATGGAATCAAGATCGAAGATGGAGGTGTCTACTGTCAAGGTCCTGTAACTTCCACAGCAGCTACAGCACGTCACCTGAATAGAACTCCTATGCATGGTGTCCTTGTGGCTGGGCACCTAAAAGGTTTTATAAAAAAAATAGATTTGAAAGCAAACGGGTCAGAGCCCGATTGTGAAAATAGTTTAAAAATTTGCAAGTGTTTAATATCATTAAACAGTGAATATAAAGTACATGATAGTGTGTGCACTCACATGAGTTCCTCACCTCTCAACTAATTGTGCACTCCTAGCGTACCCGTACCCATTCTAGATATTCCCATTTCTAACTAGTCCGATACCAAAGTCCAACATTTTTATACGATATCCAATTCAATTCCCAACAACTTTTATTTAACAGAGTGTTATAACATGCTACACAGTTTTCCCATGTTAGTACTACTAATTACTAGAGATCTTACATTTTCACTTTACAAACTGTTGCTATTATTTATCCTCACATTTATACATGACAATTCATTTCAATTAACAGTATATTATTCTCATCATAAATATACAATACTAGCACCCTGAGACTAAGCTGCGGTGCTCACATACTCTGCTATCAAATCCCGATACATCACGTACATGAGGACCACGTATTCCGAATCTCTCAGGAAACGTTTCATTAACAACAATCACAAACAATGGAGGCGAACATAGTTCACATCACATGGGTCACGCACATACCTACGCTCCCATGATCAGCAGACTTATTAACTTCTCAATAAGCCCTTCTCTGACCTATGTCCTCGAGGTACCAATCTAAATCCCCCCGTAGGCACACAAAATTAGATGGCCCTGAATGAACGCCGACCTCCCATGATAGCAAGTACGGTAGGTATGTTATACACAGATATATACTAAGCATTCACACATCTTAGATATCACAATATTTCATTAGTGGTATACTTCTCGTTCTTATACCAACATTTAGTGTTATACAACTCACAAGCCCCCCGTTTATATGTATTTAAGTTATCAACTATTTTCACGTCGTGACTAGTTACTCGCTTCCCAATCCACTAATGACATCCGATTTACTAAAAAATTCTAAGTTTTACTCTTCAATGTACCCCGATATCCCAACTATACCCATTAGTTAATAAGGGAAGGTTATCTCACCATTTAAATAAGTCTACGGGATACTAGAAATAAATTCAGGCCAAAAGGCCATTCTGTCAACTCGTTAGAAATCTCGTTCGAACGAGGTCGTTCGAATGAGTGTCGTTCGAACGAAAGGCTTCGAACGAACTACCAACTCGTTAGAAGGGATACTGTCATCTCGTTAGAAGTTCGTTCGAACGAGGTCGTTCGAACGACCTGGGAGGTCTTCTAACGAGATGGCAGTTTCAGCCCAGAAATTCCCAAGTCCGTTTTTCTAAATCCACCCTAAGACCACCCAATTTATGTTCTAACGTTTTTAAACCATTTCTAATCATCCTAAATCATCCCTTAACATATTTTAGGGGTCAAATCTTACAAATCATCAAGGAATTAATGTAAATCTCCAAATATTTCCCAAACCCTATGAAAATGAACCCATAATTTTATTATGCCCAATTAATCATCATAAATCCGTTTTTAAATCATCATATATAACTCTTCGAATATTAAATCAGTCCATCATCATTCTACATGCAAATCCTAACCCAAATTCAAAGTTTCTCCAACAATTTCATTGATTTTCTTCAAAACTTTCAAGATAAAATAATTCCTACACTAAACATGGAAGAAATATTCAATGCATTAAAGATATCAAATCACTTGCCTTAGATTGTTCTTCAGAATTGATGTTGGGTAATGAAGGTTGATTATCTCCTTTCTCTACATATTTTCTCCCAAGGTTGAAGATGGCTTGGTTTTGGCTCTTGTAACTTCTCTCCAACTTCTCTCAAAACTCCCGTAGCCCACTCTCTAAACTTTTGCTGGTAATGGCCTTAGTGGCCCCTTTAAAATTATCAATATAAACTCCAATTTTCGTGGGTTTTAATTCCCTAATTTTTAAAATTACCAAAATACCCTTTTAAGTTGCCGGTATGGCCCAAAAATGCCCCGGGACCCAAACTAAACCCCCCGCTAGTGTTTTCTGACTATTTGGACCCTTCCGGACTCGTTGGCGCACTCAAAATGACCATACAGTTGATAAAAATAAAATTCACTTTTCAATTCAAATAATTACATTCCTGACGCGACTGACACGCGTGTCCCAACTAAATTTTCCAAATTGTCGTATCGCTATCTCGTGACAATTTAAATATTCAATACTCATGAAGTTTTCAATTTCAATATCATAATCAAATACCAACTCACATCTCGCTAGTATTTAAACCCGGATTAATTTTCAATTAATTCTCATTTAATTTAATTAATCCCTTAAATAGATATCAATAAAATTACGGGGTATTACAACCCCATGGGGGAAAACAAACAAAAACAGAGGAGTAGGGCATACTCCACCCCCCACATAAGGATCAATACAAAAACAAGCCCCAACACAAGGGTCAGAGCTACAACAACAAACCAAGAGAAACAAGGAACTACTCACCTCATTCCTTTCTTCATTTGGTTCTTTTTCTTGGTGGAAGACTTTCTGTTAAGGTCACGAATAGTACCCAAGCAGGCAAATAAACCCATTTAATTGATGCCCTTTGATGAAATTGTAGTTCTTGAACATTAGAACTTGTTTAATTATGTTAGTATAACATTTAGTATGTTTGAATTGGTATTTGGGATGATTAATATAAGTATTTGGGGTTGAAAATTGGAGTAACCCATAAGAATACATAGGCAGAATTTTCCATACCTATACGAGCGAATCGATTAGGTCCTAGGCGAATTGATTCGGCCATCCAGTTTTGGCCAGATTTCTCCTCTTGTTTATTATGGTTAGAAAAATCATTTGGAAGTTATTCTTGGGATTTGTTTTAATATACTTGGACTTATGTTAGAAGACTAGTAGGCCTAGGTGGGTAATAGGCTTGATCTCATAATGGCGTATTTAGGGATAAATGTAATTAAGTTAACATGAGAGGATTACCGGATTTGGAAATTTATTCGAGTTACAAGAAATTAAGGACAATGATAATTTAGACCAGTAGTGTATAGTGAGTCACCTACTGATTTTATGGGCAAGGGTACACTTTGAGTGATGAGTAATACTCGAGAGCGTACGATAAAGAAGTGGATTTGTCATTCAATTAAACGTAGGATATTCGGGATAATGATATACTACGTATGAGATTTATGACATGGGATGTGAGTATACCTATATTTGTGTTATGAATATATAAAGGTGAGATGAATACCTATTGTATGATTGATTTATTATGGGTATGACATACCTACGCTGCTTGCTATCGCGGGAGGTTTTGAAAGGGGATAGTCTCATCCTGATGAGCCCACTGGGGGGATTTTAGATTGGTGCTTCAGGACATAGAACCTAGGAACGACTTATCGGTGAGTTGATGAGTTAGTGGTCATATGAGTGCATAGGTATGTGCGTATCCCATAGGCTTGGAACTATGTTCGCCTCCAATATGTGTGATTTGTATTATACGGTTCATGAGTGATTCTGAATCGGTAGTCCTTATTTAGTACGAGATATACCGAGACTAGATAACAGAGTATGCATGCACCACAGCTGAGTCTAGGGGTGTCGTATTAGTGTATATATAATATATAGTGCTGAATATGCATATATACTTGTGATATTATCTATTGTGTGAAATTTGTAGATAAGAAACTTTTATTCGGAATAATAAATGCAAGGACATTTAATAATAATATTTTGTGAGAAATACAGGTTATTACTACGAGTGATAGTTAGAAAGTTGATGTCTACGGTATAGTTAAGTGATGACGATAACTAGGATGGTTTAGATGTACGTTAGGCGCGCACAATAGTTGAGAGGTGAGAATCTCAATTGAGTGTTTGAAAAGCTAACATGTGTATTATATTTGCTTTACTGCATTTTAAATACTTACTAAACTATTTTAAAATATTTTACACTCGGGCTCTGGCCCGTCACTTACAAAATTTCTTTTTCTTGTGAATATAATACACATGTTAGGTGTCCAGCCACAGGGGCGCCAAGCTTAGACTATTGGATTTTTTGACATGCTGCATCTATTGTGGGAGTGGCAGGTCCTCATATTTAGATGCCTCCACATCTATGATTTTAGTTATTTGAGTTAGGCTTCTCAGTTAGGGCATGTGTCGCCTATCCTCATTTTATTTATGTCCGAGAGACATTGTACTCATTTCATTTCAGTATTTCAGTTTCGGTTGGATTTAGTATTATTATGATTGATGGTTTGGATTTTGTTTAACTGGAACGATTATTCCAGTTTTATCATATTCAGTTAGATGATGTTTTATTCATTATTTGTTTATTCATTATAATGGTGAATGTGTTAAATGGTTTAAATTAATTTACATTAGTTATTGGGTAAAATGTTTGACACTAGCTTAATTAATTATTTAGGTGATTAATAAAGAAATTGTTTTTGACAATGATGTTAAGAATGAACCAACTGGATATTCTGTTTTAAATTTCATAAATTACTGATCACCCGGTATTTAATTTGGCAGGGTGTCATAGTTGTGTTATTGTTTAGGAATCATACCATTAAGCATGTTCAATGACGAAACTTCTGGGTGCACCTTTGAAGATCCTAACAATATAAAACCTTTCACAATGACAATCAATATTGACATAATTCATTTTCTGCTTCGCATCAATAATAGAGCGAAAAAGTTACTTGGTCCTTACTACTACTTTGAAGACATTAAGTGCATTTTTTATGTACAAAATCTTCAAGTAACTAAATCGAAAGCGAAGGATTTAGCAAAACGAATTGAGCAGTGTATGACTACGGAGGTTTTGAAAAGGCTGGAGCATTTAGCATGGATCTATTGTATCACTTCTTTTCTGAATATGTTACGAACATAGAGTCATGGTTTATAACTTGTCAAACAACAAATCTTAGGTATTACCATGTAACGGAAGATAGGGAATTTGGTTTTCGAAAATTTTGTATTATGTATTTCTTGTATTTTGTTGAGATTTGTATGAAGCGTTAAGAGAATATTGCATGTACTTTTGTTAAACATTAATGTACTCTATTCAAATATATTTGTTCTTCAATACAAATCCATGCACTTTATGTTTTATGTGTGTATTTTATTTCTTTATGTGTGCAATTTAATCTATATGCTATTATTTTAAATTTTATGCATTTACTTTATAGAAATAACTTTGAACACAAGGGTGCAGAAGGGAAAGAATCCCAATAAGAGTGGTCCGAAGAAGTCAACAAGGCCAGTTCATAAAAATAACTAATATGGGTTGGATGTCTTAAGCTTCTATCATGATTTGCTTGATATTCACAGCAATATCAACGAGAAGCATATTAAGCTTCTTAAGAAGACACCTTTTTGGAACTTATTCAATGCCTACTACAGCGGTGAAGTAGTAGAGGAAGATCATAAAAAGAGTGATAAAAACATTCTCACCATTGTCGAGATCTACAAAAAAAAAGTGTTTTAAGATGATTATCGATGCCCAAATAAGCCCCAATAATATAAGTCAAATTTTTGGGATCCCAATAATAAAAGGGAAAGAGAAAATTGAACTGAAGAAAAAAATGGATCAATCTTCCCCCAAACTTGAATTTCTCAGCCTCTACTTCAAGGCTGACAAAAGATTGGAAAATAAGATATTACAAGGGGCTTGAAGATGCCGGTTGAGCTTGATACCAATGAGGTCAGAAAAGATTTTGTAAAACTTGTTTCTCTCCACTTCATGATGATGTTCCTTTTCTCCAACTCAAACTTCACATTATGAGAATTTTTCACACCATACATTGACAATATTGATGAGATGATTACATATTATTGGGATTCTGTCGTTCAAAACTTTTTGATCCACTCTCTCGATAAAACGGTCAAATCTAAGCCCAGCACAATCACTAGATGCACCATATTGTTATTGGTGAGGAAAAGTCATTCTACATATTTCAATATTAAATTACACGCATATTTCATAAAGTACATGCACATTACTGTTGATTTTATTGACTTCAATATATGTGTGTGCTTTATAAATCATGCGGGTAACGCATATTTTATAAAGCATGCGAACATTGCAGTCAATACAAATCATCTTGAATTTGCATGTACTTTATAAATCATGCGTGTAATTTGTTAAAGTACATGCATATTTCATAAAGTACACGCACATTGCAGTCAATACAAATCATCTTCAATGTGCGTGTACTACATAATCATACGTGTATTTTGTTAAAGTACACGCATATTTCATAAAGTACCCGTACATTGCATGGAACCAAATCATTTAGTATGTGTGTGTACTTTGTTAAAGTACACGCATAATACATAAAGTACACGCAGAAAATGAAATTTTGTTGCAGTTTGCTTGTACTTTAATAATATTTACAATGTTACTCATATTAATTGGTTCAAATAGTATAACTTATATTTTTTATTTCAATTTTTACAGGGTATGCGAAAAGTTTAATGTTATCAATCTTATCGAGGGGAAGGAGGATAAGGAACCAATATTTCTTCGTTGGAGCTTGGGAACATTAAAAGAATGGATGAATGAGAATAAGATCAGTAAAGCTTCTTTTTGAATAAGGAAGTCTCAAGGACTAAGGAAGAAAAAGATGAAAATGATGACATGCCCAACTTCGATTTGGGGATATTGCAACCCAAGCCAGAAGCAGAACCAATAGGAGCTACAAGTTCTTCATGGGAATTTGATGGGGAAATTCCATTAAATAAAGCAGTAGCAAAGTCTAAGAAGAAAGATTATTTAGTCAAATTGGCTGAAAAGGTAAAAACATTTACTCAAGAGAATGCTGGGATGAAATTGATATTAGAGGAGAGAGATGCCCAACTCAAAGAAAGTAATGAAGCAAGTATTGGAGTTGAAGAGAATCTTAACAAGTTAGGGCAGGACAAGGAACTTTTCAATACACTATTGCAACTTCAGCTTCAAGAGTTAAAAGATAACTTCATCGAACATATAAAAAGGTTGGAGGAGGATAAGGCCCGACAAATTTCTTTCAATAATGAATGAACTTGAAGAGTTGATGAAGAGCGACTGTGAGCGAATAAAATATTTGGAGGAAGATAATGCCCAACTCAAAATTGAAAATTCAAATTTAAATAGTAGTCTGAATGCTTCTAGAGATTCATTAAAAACACAGAGGATCACAACACATCAGTAAAGCAAATCATTAACTATTTTTCTAAAGCCAACCAAAGGTTCTTAAATGAGAAAGATGCAGTTGTTATGAAACTCAATGAGCAGGTAATTTGGTGATATAACAAATATATTTCTAATCATTTGTCGATATTTATGTTAAATTACACGCATTGTCGCATCGGTTATTTAAGTACACACATATTACTTAAAAAGTATTATGTAAATTTGTGTGTACTTTGTAATGTTATGCATGTACTTTAGGATTCCTTGTTTGTTCTTTGGACATAATATAAAGTACACGCATATCACTACAAAGTACACGTGAACTTTGCGTATATTTTGTAATCTTATGTGTGTACTTAATGAATTCTTGTTTGTTCTTTGGAGAGAATATAAAGTACACACATATCACTACAAAGTACACGTGAACTTTGCATGTACTTTGTAATTTTATGCGTCTACTTAATGAATTCTTGTTTGTTCTTTGGACAGAATATAAAGTACACACATATCACTACAAAGTACACGTGAAATTATTTTTATATTTACGTGCGTGTACTTAGGTATACTTTATTTTTTAGTGGCAAATAATGGAAGAGTACATGCATATTTCATAAAGTATATGCATTTTCTAATGATGATCATCCATTATTTTATAATGTACACGCATATTTTAATAAAGTACATGCATTATCAATGTAGTAAATTCACAAATTCTCTTGTTGTTTGACATTTGTTTCACTTTCATTGAGGTTTAAGGCATGCTAATAGTTAAACATGATGTTTTGTTTTCTCCAGGAAACAGCAAATCAAATTCTCAATCAAGAGATAAAAGATTTGACGTCCTCCCTTTCTAAAAAGGAAGAAGAAATAAAGATTCAAAACCCAATGTATGCTAGAATCCAAGAAAGAGAAGACCGTAAGCAAAAGATTGATGATGATTTTGTATATTCACATCCTATTAATGATTTGTCAAAAGAAGATAAGAATAAAACTCCTTCGAATGAAGCTCCTGCTGAATTGCAGCGAAAGGAAGAAAGAGACAAAGCAATAAATCTACTACTATGCCATAAAAAAGGGCAGAACAATAAAGACAAGTCTTCTTCAATAGCAACAGATGAAGTAGACCTGCAAATCTACAAGTGTACAAAACACCTTGCACAAGAAGCCCAAAATAAATAAATTAAAAGAATATTTCACACTGGAGAAGGATACTTGGTAAATCTTCTGTTTATTTATTTTGAAACCAACTTATTTTTATTTTGAAATTCACTTATTTTTATTATGTGATGCACGTATGTATATATATGAATATTATGCTGCCTGTTAATTTTCTAAATTATAGTTCTATATTATATAATCTAACATTTTTATAAACTACGCGCATTTTGAAATGAAGAACATTTATAATATAATAAAGTACATGCATTATAAATAAAATACACGCATTTGTTACTCAAGAAAATAATTGATTTTATAAAGTACACGCATTTTTGCACTGAACTACATGCGTGTACTTTACTAAGTACACGCATAAATTTAGAAAGTACACGCATATTATTTAATGATCATAGATTATATACATGTTTCAATTATTATTCTAACATTGTTTCCTGTCTTGAAATTTCGTGATTGTCTCTTTACAACAGAAGATTCATCATTCGTTTGCGCCGACGATATTAAAGAATTTCTAAAAGGCAAAGAAATATCAAACCAAGTATGTAATCGAAACATAAGACATTCTTTTAATTTTCATCTTTATATCCTTACCCTTTTAAATCTGTGAAACAAATAATTCAATGATTCTCCCATTTAATGGAGACGAAAGTGAAGAAAAATAGGCTCCGAGCTATGCACGCTTTTAACTTATATGCTTGGGTAAGGAAAATAAAACCTAAAGTTTTTTCCATCACCATCAAATATATACTATCATATTTTTTCTTACTAACAAATCTATTACTTTTACAGGAAGTCGTCCGAAATAATGATAAAAAATGCAGAAGGAACAAATAGAAAAACACATTTTGGAATTTTCTTGGAATTTCTGATATTCTATTCATTCCCATTAGACATTCAATAGGAGATAATTCAAGACATTTTATATTGTTAGTTATATAAAAACACGAAAATAAAGTTATCCATATGGACTCTCTTCGCCCTTTGGAAATCAATGAATTCTCATCATACAAGAACGAGGCCAATATGATGGTTATGCCCTAAACTTATTTATATTACATGCACTTTTGTATTTTATATATACTCATGGTTTTTCCTCTTAATAGTTTTTTGCTTTCAAAGAAAAATTGTACGAATTGAAGGACCAAGCCCCACAAATAAGTGAAAGAGGTCAAATAAAAAGATATTTAGAAGGGGCAAAATTTGAAGATGTACTATCCAACGAGGAAAAAATAACAATAAATTGGCTCTTGAGTCATGATGTCCATTTCAAACTACTCAAAGATCATGAATGTGCGAGACAAAATAATGGGTAAGATCAAACAGTCTTGATTTTCAACAAATTTCATTCACATTATGCTAACCAATATATTTATTTTATTTTTATTTTAGTGTTGACTGTGGCGTGCTCTGTATATACTACATGGAACAAATTGCCAAAGGAACTGTGCTCAAAACAACATTTGAAGAAGGCGAAATGCTCCAATAAAGAGCATTTATAGCTAATGATTTTTTATTCATTGGTTGTTAGTATGAGGAAAAATAATTGAAAAGATTTTTTGAAATTTTTTGTTAATAGGAGGAAAAATTATTGTAATTTTTTTTGTTTATTTTTTTATTCAATGTAGTTCCATATAATTTATAGTAAAAAAATGGTGCCGCTGGTGCAGACTATTCAACACGTAGGCTAAAGGATTATACAAACATTAGTACATGCATATTGTTTGAATGTTTATGGATCAAACCATGTAAAGTACAAGCATATGATGCATGTACTTTGTAGTATTATGTTGTGACACCCCGACTAATTAAATACCGGGTAGCTACTCCTTTATTAAATTAATTCAAAATGCCAAGTTGGTCCAGTTAATAGCATCACTGTCGAAAACATTTTAATGATTACTAACCACCTAGTATTTAAAAAGTAAGTTGCCAAATTTTAATTTTAAGTCTGATTAACATGCAACAAGTGTAATGAAGAATAACTAATACCATTCACCATACTGAAATAAATAGAGTAACCATCACATAAGGTAAATAAAGTCTGGAGGAAAAACTCCTCACTACAATCCCACAACTGAAATAAGTAAACCGAATACTAAAACAATACATGCCAAAGTCTGAAAACTGTAATGGAAAGATGCAACTCTAATAGAAATGGGCAACATGCCCTACAACTGATGGATAATGAATCTGGAATCTAAGTGAAAGAAGCGTCTACAAGCAAATCCCTGTAGCTTCCACAAACAGCTACAGCTCGTCACCAGAATGAGTATCCTATGCATGGTGTCCTTGTGGCTGGGCACCTAAAATGGTTTTACAAGAAAAATAGATTTGAAAGCAAACGGGTCAGAGCCCGAATGTGGAGATATTTTAAAAACCTGCAAGTGCTTTAAAAACATTTAAAACATTAAATGCAAAGTACATGTTAGGACGTGCACTCACATGATATTCTCACCTCTCGTCTAACTGTGCACTCCTAACGTAAGTACCCATCTACAACGACACAACCACTAGCTAAGTGATATCATAAATAGCTAGTGTCTTAGGTCCTACCCTTATCACTCGGTTCTATTAACATAATAACGCTCGTAATTAAATAGGTGTTTAACGTAAACTCAGATGCTCAATAGGCAATATATATCACTATCAGTTAACCCATTATGTTTCTCTCGAAACAATACCTTAATTATATTCACAACGTTAACATGAAGATTCCCATTAATTAAGTGTATATTATTCACATCATAAATATACGATACAAGCACCCCGAGAACTAAGCTGCGGTGCACACATACTCTGCTATCCATCCCGGTACATCACGTACATAAGGATTACATATTCCGAATCTCTCAGGAATAGTTCACAAATAACAACATCACAAATAATGGAGGTGAACACAGTCACATCACATGGGTCACGTACATACCTACGCTCCCACGATCAGCGGACTTATTAACATCCCAATAAGTCTTTCTCTGACCTATGTTCATCAAGGTAACCAGTCTAAATCCGGGCAACACAAGGATTAGAGGGCCCTAAGCGAACGCAAACCTCCCGTGATAGCAAGTATGGTAGGTATGTCATACACACAATTCATATACCAACTAAGTAAACACACGTCTTAGTAATCTCGTAGTTTAATCGTAGCACTATTCTCATTCTCGTACCAATCTATAATTTACATACTTTATACGATTCCGGTTTATAATCATACGCGCCATAATCTATTCTCACGTCGTAGTAGACACTCACGTCTCAACCCAAAAGGTTCATTGATTAAAATCACTCGTATACAATTTACTTCTCATAATAACCCAAAAGTCCCAAATCTATCCATATATCATCAAAGGAATGTTATCTATATCCTCAAACAAGTTTACGGGACTCCAAAAATCGAAACAGGCCAAAAAGGCCTAAACTGTCAACTCGTTAGAAGTGTCGTTCGAACGAGGCTGTTCGAACGAGATTCCACTGTCAGCTCGATAGAAGTCTCGTTCGAACGAGACTGTTCGAACGAGATCCAGTTCGTTCGAACGAACTGTACCTTCTGACGATATCTCGTTCGAACGAGATTATCGAACGAAGTTCCCTTTCGTTAGAAGCGACTGGTCAATTCGTTAGAAGCTCGTTCGAACGAGTTCGTTCGAACGACCTGGGCAGGGGCTTCTAACGACCTACCAGTTTCATCCCAGATTTGTCTAATCTCGTTTTTCACCATTTTTAACATCTCAAGTCTCAACCAAAATTCGTCCAATTAATGTTTTAAGGTCCCCAATCATCCTAAAACATACTAGGGTCATATTCTAACACCTTTTAAGGAATTTATACATCTTAAACCTCATTAGATCACAAGATTCTACACTTTTCCCCAATTCTTTTCAAGAACACAAACCCTAACATTTTAAATCATGAATTAGCCCAATATAAATCCGTTTTAATTTCTTCCAATCACAAATATCATGAGAATAATCCTCTACCTATCATTCTACATGCAATTCTCCTCAAGATTTTCAAGTTCTAAGTTCCAACTACATGGGTTTTTATATTTCACCAAGAACAAACATAAAATTGGAATTATCTAACATGGAAAGAACATTCTCTGAAATTAAATGGAATTAAGTCACTTGCCTCGAGTTTATCTCTGATTTAGATGTTGGTTTGATGGGGCTTTTCTGCAGAATTTCCTCTCTCTCTCTCTCTCCAAGCTTCTTCTCCAATGGTGGCTATGGTGGCTAGGGTTTGCTTTGGAAAGGTATTAGAAAACCTAATTCTAATAACCTACGTAGCTTGTTGGGTTAATATGGGTTGGTTAGTGGCTTAGTGGGTCAATTCCCAATCAGATTAAAACTCCCAATTTTCGTAACTTTTAATTCTCCAAAAATACAAAATTACTAAAATGCCCTTTATGTTGCCGGTATGGCCTAAAAATACCCCGGGACCCAAACTAAACCCCCGACTAGTGTTTTCTGACTATCTCGACCCTTCCGGATGCGTTGGCGCACTCGAAACGACCATACGGTTAATAGAATTTAAATTCACTTTTATAATCAAAATATTACACCGTGACGCGGCGGTCTCACGCGTCTCAACAAAATTTCTAAAATGCCGTATATAGATTTCACGACAAATTTTTCATAATTCAATATTCATATAAAACATGTATACACATAATCAAATACCAACTC
This sequence comes from Sambucus nigra, assembly GCA_949130495.1. Lineage (NCBI taxonomy): Eukaryota > Viridiplantae > Streptophyta > Magnoliopsida > Dipsacales > Adoxaceae > Sambucus > Sambucus nigra. The sequence goes on along the minus strand of OX422217.1, from coordinate 109,372,111 downwards.
GCATCTCGTTAGTATTTTTAACCCGGATTAATTTCCAATTAATACGCATTTAATTAATTAATCCAAAAAATAAATATAGCCAAAAGTACGGGGTATTACATATGTGTATACTTTGCTTTGTTTGCTCATAACAAACAAATAATCACAAAGTACACGTATAACATTACAAAGTACACGTAAAATGTAAACAAAATTTCACGTGTACTTTATAATGATATGCGTGTACTTTGCAATGTTTCTCCATAACAAACAAGGGATAACAAAGTACACGCAATCTCTACAAAGTACACGTACAAAATTACATAATTTCACGTGTACATTGTAATTCTATGCGTGTACTTTACTTTCTTTACATATACTAAACCAATTTTCTTAAAGTACACGGACAATATTAAAAAGTACACGTAAAAATAAAAAAGAAAGAAACCTATACAACATTTTATCCAAATAATTACACGTGCACTATATACTACACGATTTATTAAGTCAACATCGGCCAAATACATTCAAACATTGGAATTTTACACATTATTTACTTCATTTATTAATACAACAACAACCTACCATAATTATTAGGCTCAAAATTCTAAACGTCACTTGGCCTATAAAAACCATAACCTTGTTGTAATCTTGACCATTCTAAATTAAAATAAAAAAATGTCAAAATAGTTATTCCTGCAGAGTCTTTGAGAGATGCTCTTGAAAAGGCAAACAACTATAGAGAAAAAATACGAATGATTGAGGAATAAATTTTCTATACCACTCAAGCAATCGACTCCTTTAACGAATATGTTAAAGGAGGCACCCTCAGACTCTCACACATCCCGTACGACTTAGTTCAAGAGGATGTGCTGCCACCAGAAACCCACGAAGCCCTCATCAATATCTATACCTACGAGGCAAAAATACTTCTGAAAAAATGTATGAAGGAAAGGGATTATACCATTGAGGTCTTTTCATCGCTATAACATAGAATTCGAGTCATCTCGAATTTCATCGGCGCTCTTCCGGACCCCATCGACAGTTTTTTTAATTTCTAGATGATATTTTTTATATTTGATGGGTCTATTTTTTTTTTCAAATCAGTTGTGATTTTTGTTTTCAATTCAGTTGTAATTTTTTTTATTAATGTATAAAATTATCATTTCTTTTAATGCATGTCTTTTTATGTTGATGATAATAGTCTATTGTCTTATAATACAAATTTTAAAATGTCGTTTGCACGCACCACAATTAATTTATGAGATATAAAAATACAGAGAGCATGTATATACTGACAATCATATAAAAATAAAACAAACACAACTAAAAAATGAATTAAGATTAAACATTTTTAATGCGCGTGTACTTTGTGTTTCATGTGTGTACTTTAACTAAGTACACGTATTATTTATTAAAGTACACACACATTGGCAGTGATTTTAAATATATTTTTTTTATAAAATACATCCATAAAGTACATTTTTTATAAATTATACTTTTGTAAAGAAATAGATTAAATATGGAGAGAATATTTTTGTACATTTTTATAATATAGATTAAATATATTTTTGTATTGAAATACATTTTTGTACTGAAATACATTTTTTATTATGTACATTTTTATAATGTACTGAAATACGTTTTTGTACATTTTTATAATGTACATTAAATATGTAAGGACACAAATTTCCAATTGAGTCTTAATGTAGTGTTGGCTCAATTTCGGACAAAAATATTTGTGTCATAGGATAGTATTGAGTGAGTATCCTCCAAGCCTATGACATGCAAGACAAGAAGACGTAGCGGCCAAGACTTATAAAGCTTCATCATTGCCGAGTTTCAAGTGCCATGTTTCTACGTCATCAACATCATATTCCATAGACTCCAAAAGGTATGAATTCATTTCTATAAATATATAGGGAGACTTGGAATATGTTTATAAAGGGCGTACTTTTATTTTAAACTGAGGTTTATTTTCAGAAGGTTTATTTAAAACTTTAAAATAAAGTTTCTGGGCTAAAATCGAATTTTTAAGCTTTCTGGTTTTTCGTTCGAAATTGTTGTTCGAACGAGTTTTTGTTCGAACGAGATTTGCCAACGAGTTCCCTGTTTGGCCACTGGAATATCGTTCGAATTGTCGTTCGAACGAGAATGCTGTTTGAACAAGAATTCTGACAAGTTTTCTAACGACTTTACATTTTATCCACTCGAACTTCGTTAGAAGGGTCATTCGAACGAGACTTCGTTCGAACGAGATTTGGCGGGAACAGTTTGGCAATTTTTGACAGTTTTCCCACTTTGTCCACTACTTTTCCCCACTAACTTTTGACAGACTTATCTAGTGCGGGAACCAAATTTTTCAAAGTAACTTTTTCATATTCTTCCGTCTCCTGGAGAGAGTTTTGAGAGTTTAATTTTTTTCTATGAAAAGGTTCATGTTTTGAGTGTTTTGCTTTCCAAGAAAATCACCCTTAAACACTTTTGGTTTACACCCATATTGTTTATTCCAAGTTTCAATATATATATATATATCCTTGCTTGGAGTGTTTGGCACCGGGTTTACTCTACCAAGTTGAAGAGTTTGTTTGGGTTTACTTCTACATCCCTCAAAGAAGAAGTCTTGATATTTTGCTGCCGTATTCTCACATGATGAAAGGCACCATGTGTGGTTGACGGTTGTTCCTAAAGCCTCATTGGTGAATTCCAAGGTTCCGGTGGAGTTCCGGGATTGTCTACTAGGCGGAGGTGTTTACAAGAAGACGCGTCAAGGCTTGAAAGGAGTCGTGTCGAGGAAGTAAGTCATCTGTCTTGTAATTGTAAAACCATACTTAGTGGACATCAGGCTAGGGTCGTCCGAGATTTTTTCCCGTTGTGAGTTTTTCCTCGTACATCGCGGCGTAGTGGTTTGTCTCTTTATTTTATCTTTTACAAAATCACATTAAATGCATGTTTATTAGGTAAAAAGATAAAATTGGGATATTTAATTTGGTGCATGTTTAATTTTTGGGTAATGTTTAACTTAATTTAATTCTAGTCTAAATAATATAAATTGATAAAATTTGGTTTGGCCTAAGTTGCAAAAATGAATTAATTTTGTTAGGCAAGTTTCTAGAACTCGAATTGAATTAAGTTGTTTAAGTGAAAAATGTATTTTTTGATTAACTTAATTTCACTTTGTTTTTATGTTTAATTTTAATTGAAAGACATTAATATTTGTTGTGTACTTGTTTATTTGAACCATCTCGCTTCCGCATCTCAAAAGGAAATTTACTTTTTATTTGTAGTAAGATCTTAAAATTACTTTTCGGTTAAGGTAAGATTTTAAAGTCAGGGGGGTCGCATTTTCAAATTGGTATCAGAGCCAAAACGATAAATTACTTCGTTAAGATCCTTTTTTTAAATATTTTTGGCTAAAGTGGAATTTTCCCCATGTTCAAAATTTCCTATTTTCGATGGTTCTAACTGCGCGTATTGGAAAGCGCGGATGAACTCGGCACTAAAATCTATCGACAAGAGAGTTTGGTTGTCTGTTATTAACGTGTGGTACCCACCTACACATTTAGTAAATAATGAGCGTGTTCCCTAACCCGCCGATAGATGGAGTGAGAATGAATTTAACCTATCTAATTTTAATTCCCGAGGTTTAAATGCCTTGTTTAGTGCAGTCACACTGGATGAATTCCGTCGCATTATGACGGGTGGAACCGCTAAAGAAGCTTGGGATATTTTACAACTCACTCATGAAGGAACTAGTGTCGTAAAAGCTTCAAAACTCCAAAGCCTCACCACTCAATTTGAAACCATCAAAATGAATGAAAAAAGAAACTTTTGATGAATTTTATGCTAGACTTTTCGATATTATTAATTCATCTTTTAATTTGGGAGAGAAAATACCCGACAACCGAGTAGTAATGAAAATTTTAAGGTCCCTACCCGATAGGTTTATTCCAAAAGTGACCGTTTTAAATTCTTTACCCACTTTAGCCTCTACGAAATTAGAAGAGCTCGTAGGTGATGTACAAACCTATAAACTAGACATGTTTCCCTCCAAAACTGAAAAGAAAATAGAAAAGGGCGTTTCTTTGAAAGCCCGAAAGGAGGAAAAACAAGTAGTAGAGAGTGATAGTGAGAGTGACTCAGAAAATATGGCCTTGTTTGCTAGGAAGTTTTGAAAATTTCTTAAATTTAACAAATATATATTTAAAAATGATTTTAAGAAATTTGAAACTTCTAAGCAAGACAAAGTCGAAAAGATCCTAAAACTCGTAAAGAAAATTTAAATAGGGACGAGCCAAATAGGTGTTTTGGTTGTTAAGGGTATGGGCATAGGGCTTTTGAGTGCCCCACTAAACTAAGGAGAGAGGGTAAACAACCAATTTCTTATAACGCAACTCTTAGTGATAGTGATAAGGAAGAGGGACCCGATTCCCCCACTAAGCCCAATTTTGTGGCTTTTATGGCTAGTCATGTGAGTAATAATGAACATTCCTCTATTGATGAAATTTTAACACTTGACACTTCCAAGGTCAAAGTTTATGATTCCCTTGTTTTTTATGGTTGTGAGAATGAAGAAGAGAGAGAGAATGAAAATAAAGAAGAGGTTAATGTGAGTGAACTTCAAAATACTTTTCAAGAACTTTATGAAGAATCTATTAAATTAAAAAGAACTAATTTGAAGTTAGAAACTAGTTTAAGAGAGAGTGTCAAGGTCGTTGAGGATAGTGTATTGGTTAAAGACCTTAGGACACGTGAGAGGACTCTTCGAGAGAAGCTTGAATATATAGAAGGCGAGAGAGATAGCCTTAGAGGTTTAATGGAATCAATGAAAAAGGATCTTCTCGAGTTTGAAGAGAGAAATGTTTTGTTAGATTCTAGAATTTTATAATTAGAAAATAAATTAAAAGACTCTAGTAAAGTCAAATTTGATTTGGAGTGTCGTTCGGAGAAATTAGATAAAATATTAGGAACGGTCCAAATAAAAAATGACACTTGTGGTTTAGGCTTCGATACTTGTAATGAATCAACTCATAAAGCCAAAACCAATGTTTTAGGAGAATCGCCCAGGAAAGCCTTTAGAGATCATTCCTTAGGTAAGTCTTTTCATCGAGTCTTTAGGTGCTCACATTGTGATCGAAAAGGTCATCTTAAGAAATTTTGTTTTGATCTTAAACGAGGTCCTAGAAAATCCATACGTAAGGCAACCAAGGTAGTCAAGATTTCTACACCCCGAGATAGTCATTCTTCATTAATTTGGGTTAGGAGATCCGACTTGGTGGCTTTACAAAATAGGGCTTTTGATTCTCATTTACTTTCACATGCTTTCTCCCTAGCAAAATCTAAAGGTTGAATGTGTTAGTTGTTGCATACTTGAGCTTTTGTACTTCATGCTAAATTATCACGCTAATTGTATGCTTGTTTTAATCATTATTCTAGTCTATACTTCATGCTTTATCACATGCTAGAATTATGATTGTCGTTTATCTTTTGTATTATATTTCTTTTGAATTGCATTAAATGAAAAATATAAAAAGATTTGTGTTTATCATTTGTGTTTTTCCCTTTTAGTAATTTAAGATTAATGAAAATTACAAATAATTTTTGTTTGTCTTTTGGAGTAAATATTTTTGTTGTAAAATTTCAAAAACTCAAAAAGATTTTATTTTGTGTGTATTTTAGTTTGACACACTCTATGTGGCATATATTTGTGTTTGAATCCCGATTTTTTTGTTTCCATGTGGCTAGAACTTTTGGTTTAGATTGTCAATCCTTAAAATATTCTTTACCATACTTACACAACAAATATTAATTTCTTTCAATTAAAATTAAACATAAAAACAAAGTGAAATTAAGTTAATCAACAAATACATTTTTCACTTAAACAACTTAATTCAATCCGAGTCCTAGAAATTTTCCTAACAAAATTAATTCATTTTTGCAACTTAGGCCAAACCAAATTTTATCAATTTATATTATTTAGACTAGAATTAAATTAAGTTAAACATTACCCAAAAATTAAACATGCACCAAATTAAATATCCCAATTTTATCTTTTTACCTAAACATGCATCTAATGTGATTTTACAAAAGAAAAAATAAAGAGACAACCCAATACGCTGCGATGTACGAGGAAAAACCCACAACGGAAAAAAACCTCGGACGGCCCTAGCCTTAAGTCGACTAAGTGTGGTTTTAAAATTACAAGACAGATGACTTACTTCCTCGACTCGACTCCTTTCAAGCCTTGACGCGTCTTCTTGTAAACACCTTCACCTAGTCGACAACCCCGGAACTCCACCGGAACTTTGGAATTCACCAATGAGGCTGTAGGAACAACCGCCAACCACACATGGTGTCTTTCACCATGTGAGAATGCCGCAGCAAAACATCAAGACTTCTTCTTTGAGGGATGTAGAAGTAAACCCAAACAAACTCTACAACTTGGTAGAGTAAACCCGGTGCCAAACACTCCAAGCAAGGATATATATATTGAAACTTGGAATAAACAATATGGGTGTAAACCAAAAGTGTTTAAGGGTGATTTTCTTGGAAAGCAAAACACTCAAAACATGAACCTTTTCATAGAAAAAAAAATTAAACTCTCAAAACTCTCTCTAGGAAATGGAAGAATATGACAAAGTTACTTTGAAAAAGTTGGTTCCCGCACTAGATAAGTCTGTCAAAAGTTAGTGGGGAAAAGTAGTGGAAAAAATGAGAAAACTGTCAAAAACTGCCAAAATACCTGTTCCCGCCAAATCTCGTTCGAACGAGATTTTTCGTTCGAACGAAGTCTCGTTCAAACGACCCTTCTACGAAGTTCCAGTGGATAAAATGTAAAGTCGTTAGAAAACTCATCAGAATTCTTGTTCAAACAGCATTCTCGTTCGAACGACAATTCGAACGATATTCCAGTGGCCAAACAGGGAACTCGTTGGCAAATCTCGTTCGAACGACAATTTCGAACGAAAAAACAGAAAGCTTAAAAATTTGATTTTAGCCCAGAAACTTTATTTTAAAGTTTTAAATAAACCTTCTGAAAATAAACCTCAGTTTAAAATAAAAGTACACCCTTTACAAACATATTCCAAGTCTCCCTATATATATATATAGAAATGCATTCATACCTTTTGGAGTCTATGGAATATGACGTTGATGACGTAGAAACATGGCACTTGAAACTCGGTAATGATGAAGCTTTATAAGTCTTGGCCGCTACGTCTTCAACTCTTGCATGTCATAGGCTTGGAGGATACTCACTCAATACTATCCTATGACACAAATGTTTTTGTCCGGAATTGAGCCAACACTACATTAAGACTCAATTAGAAATTTATGTCCTTACAAATCTCCCCTTCGGCTATTCCGGGACAAAAAACAAAAAAAAATCCTAAAGGGCCGTCAAGCTCACTAGAATAAAAAAACACCCCACCCAAAATAAAGAGTACAATGCTTGACTCGAATACCACTTTAGAATTAAACGCTTTGCCACTTTAAATAGATGTCGCTTTACAATACCTGCACACTTAAGCAACACATTAAACGCATAGGGAATATTAAAATATTAAATGCAATTTAAATAAAGACTCCCCCTAAATTAATTCTCCCCCTTTTTGTCTAACAATGACATACGTCTCCCCCAAGATAAATCTCCTAAACATAGATAAGATTACAATAGGATTAGATACCATTTCTCCCCCTATCATTCTCCCTCTTTTTGTTCAGGAATAGACAAAGATGATAGAATTAAATACGATGAAGCTTAGAGTGATAAGAACATGAAAGCATATAGGCAACAAAAGCATAACTAATCCATATAAAGAATAGACGATACCAACTAAAAAGCAAGAAAATGATACCAATATGATACATAAAGGATTAAGCATGTGATATCAATAAATAATGCAACAAGATAGATACCAATCATGAAGTAGAAGTATAGATTGACTAGAAAGCAAGGCAAAGACAATAGAATACCTCGTATATGAGTACATAATAAATATCATTAACGCACATGCACATATACTAGGTATAAACACAACACATGACACAAAATACAATAAGCTTTTCACACTCGTATGGCAAAAATGTGTCATATGGAAACGAAAGTGTTGGGGTGTGAACTAGTAACAATTAAATTTAGACCCAATCACTTAAAATATGTTCACGGAGTTCTCAATTGATTGCGAACTTCATCACATTTGAATATAACCTCATGTGAGGGCAATATAGATTGAACTCAATGAACAAACATATATAATGCATACAAGCCTAGAATTTTGATGATTCTACAAGCCAATAGAGTCATGACATTGAAAGTACAACTAGGATAAACGGGCATTGTGCAAACCGTTGATATACCATCCAATCTCCCTCAATAAGCATATATATTTTTGAATGAATATATCAATTAAACATAGGCCTTGGCAATTATTTTTCTTTTTAATGCCATATTTTATTTTTAGGCCTTTGGACCACGTATTTCTTTTAGGTCCAAGCAAACGGTGGCTTACTCGCAAAGGATGATTTTTCCTTTCGGAGCCCTTTCCTGTGCACATTTATATATATATATATCAGTTTTATATCTCACACAAATCTCACGTTCAGCGGATTTTAACATGCACTAGCCCTCCTAGGTCACATAACATGTAGATAACAAGATTGGTAGGAGAACACCTCACAGAGCTCAAATATACATATGAAGTTATAGTTTCAAGTGAGCTTGGGCATGTGTGAATTGAGGCATCTAAAAATAGAATCCATTATATCAACACAAAATCCAACTACTCCATGTAAGCATGGCAAAGAACATTTTAAGGATTGACAATCTAAACCAAAAGTTCTAGCCACATGGAAGCGAAAAAATCGGGATTCAAACACAAATAATATATGCCACATAGAGTGTGTCAAACTAAAATACACGCAAATAAAATATTTTTGAGTTTTTGAAATTTTTAAACCAAACAACAAAAATATTTACTCCAAAAGACAAACAAAAATCATTTGTATTTTCATTAATCTTAAATTACTAAAAGGGAAAAACACAAATGATAAACAAAAATATTTTTGTATTTTTCATTTAATACAAATCAAAAGAAATATAATACAAAAGATAAACAACAATCATAATTCTAGCATGTGATAAAGCATGAAGTATAGACTAGAATAATGATTAAAATAAGCATACAATTAGCGTGATAATTTAGCATGAAGTACAAAATCTAAAGTATGCAACAACTAACACATTCAACCTTTAGATTTTGCAAGGGAGGAAACATGTGAAAGTAAATGAGAATCAAAAGCCCTATTTTGTAAAGCCACCAAGTCGGATCCCCTAACCTAGACTAATGAAGAATGACTATCTCGGGGTGTAGGAATCTTGGCTACCTTGGTTGCCTTACGTAGGAATTTTCTAGGACCTCGTTTAAGATCAAAACAAAATTTCTTAAGATGACCTTTTCGACCACAATGTGAGCACCTAAAGACTCGGCGAAAAGACTTACCTAAGGAATGATCTTTAAAGGCTTTCCTGGGCGATTCTCCTAAAACATTGGTTTTGACTTTATGAGTTGATTCATTACAAGTATCGAAGCCTAAACCACAAGTGTCATTTTTTATTTGGACCGTTCCTAATATTTTATCTAATTTCTCCGAACAACACTCCAAATCAAATTTGACTTTACTAGAGTCTTTTAATTTATTTTCTAATTATAAAATTCTAGACTCTAACAAAACATTTCTCTCTTCAAACTCGAGAAGCTCCTTTTTCATTGATTCCATTAAACCTGTAAGGCTATCTCTCTCTCCTTCTATATATTCAAGCTTCTCTCGAAGAGTCCTCTCACATGTCCTAAGGTCTTCAACCAACACACTATCCTCAACGACCTTGACACTCTCTCTTAAACTAGCTTCTAACTTCAAATTAGCTCTTTTTAATTTAATAGATTCTTCATAAAGTTCTTGAAAAGCATTTTGAAGTTCACTCACATTAACCTCTTCTTCATTTTCAAATTGGTGCATGTTTAATTTTTGGGTAATGTTTAACTTAATTTAATTCTAGTCTAAATAATACATATTGATAAAATTTGGTTTGGCCTAAGTTGCAAAAATGAATTAATTTTGTTAGGCAAATTTCTAGGACTCAGATTGAATTAAGTTGTTTAAGTGAAAAATGTATTGCTCTTGTAAGAGGTGGCAGCTACGATGTTCTCATGTTGTTTCTACCGACAGGGAGGCCAAGAAATAAGAGAATAAAATTTGTTGGTGAGGTCATCATACGAGAAATTACTTGCTAAGAAATATGAGAATAAAATTTTATTACGATAGAAACAACATGTTTACTTGAGCGGCTACGATGTCTTAATTTGTTGGTGAAGTGGCACCTACGATGTCTTAAAATTTGTTAGTGAGGTGGCAGCTACGATGTCTTAATTTCCATGTTCTCATGTTGTTTCACCTATCTTGTGTACGATAGAAACAACATGAGAACATGAAAAACATCGTAGCTGCCACCTCTTACAAGAGCAAATTCCTTGTTTTAAGTCAATTGTGGCCCACACATCTGAATTAACTTTGAATACATGCTTACTTGAGCGGCTAATATTCCAATGTCTACTTTTATTTCAATTTTCAGTTACTATTTTATCAAAATGAGGACACAACTCCTTTGACCATGTTTCAGATTCAAAAAGTTTGTTTGTGTTAAAATTCATAATCTTGATCCTCATTTTGTCCAGCATATTCGTTATCGATAAATGCCTTTCCTCTAATATCCAAGAGTTGAATCATTCCATAACACCTGATGTCATGTCACCATAACATTTGCCGATGAAATATGCACAAGACCGATTCTCCGGAGGCAGATTACAAAGAAAATCAGCAACACTAGATCCACCTTCCTTCTTTAGGGCATCAATGTTCTTCTAAAATTTATCAACTGTTACAACATATACACAACGCATGAAATCTTGCAAAAGCTTCTTTCGAAAGTTTCCACTCCCCCGTATTTTTTTTCTTTATATTTTCCTGTAAATGATGTATACAATAGGAATGTGCAGACATTGAAAATACATTTGAAACACCTTCAATAAGACCATTGTTCCGATTGGATATGAATGTGATGTTTCGATCTTGATGAGCTAGTGCATCATGTAAATTAATGAGAAATTACATCCAATTATCCTCCGTCTCTTAATCAATAACTGCATATGCAAGAGGATAAAGGCCTGAAAATATAATGAAATATATCAGTACATGCACATTGTATGATGAGCTCGAAAAATGGTGTTGCTGGCACGAACCATTAAGCACATAGGCTATACAAAAGAATAAATTTATTTGTAATGTAGGCTACACAAATGTAAAGTATAAACATAGTATGCTTATACTTTAATATATATGGGTGCACTTTATTAAATTTGACCGTAACAAAGAAAGAATCACAAAGAACACGCAAAACATTACAAAGTACACGTAAACTGTAATCAAAAGTTCACGTGTACTTTGTAATTATGTGCGTGTACTTTGCAATGTTTGCCCAGAACAAACAAGGAATCCTTAAGTATACGCATGACATTACAAATTACACGTAACACAAAAGAGAAATTCAAGTGTACTTTTTAATCTTATGCGTGTACTTTGGGATTCTATGCAAATAACAAAAACAAACCTCAAAGTACACGCATATATTTACGTGTACCTTGATGTCTTGCGTGTACTTTATATTATGTCGAAAGAATATACAAAGAATGCCAAAGTAAAGGCATAATATTATAAAGCAAACTCCAATGCTTCATATTTACCATTGTTCCCATTCCTTGCAGTTGCCGACAAAATCGTTCCACAATAGCAACTCTTCAAAAAGGCACCATCAAGAAACAAAACAGGCTTGCAGTACTAAAATCCATCAATAGATCCTGCAAACATTATAAAAATTCTTTTGAATAATTTGTTCTCCGGTTCCACATCAAGAATGCAATGCGATCCTAGATTATACTGCAATAGAAATTCCCTATGATCATTGACTAATGCATAGGAAACTTTCTCATCACCATGCAACTCAGCAGCAACTATCTTTCTTTCACTCCATGCATGATGATAACCTACATCAAGACCGTAGTTCTTCTTCATATCTCTAACTACATCAATTGGTCTCAACAACAGTTTATCCCTTAGCTCATCAACAAGCAATGTCGAAACCAATATAGGGTCCATCATTTTGCTTGACGTAACCTATAAGTATGCTCATTGTTCAGACTTCTTATATAAAAGTAAGCATTTACTATTGATAACGAAGGATGAACTCACCACATGCAATTCTCAGTACTCCTTTTAGAACACTCTGCTGTCATCCAAGTTTTATCATTCTTTAAATATATATACTTGAAACCAACCTCAACACAACATACTTTTGCAACTTATCACGAAACTCAATCACACCTCTTTCGAAACACTGCTCTTCATAACTAATATATGTCTTCCAATCATTCGAGAGATAAACTTTTGACGTACTCGACTCCACACCTCTAATAGAAACATCATTTTTAACACCCCTATTAATATCAATCGCAGTGGTTGATGATATATAGTCCACCCTTTCTCTACTTGTACCACTATATTCCACCCTCTCGCAACTTGTCTAACTGCGGTCAACTCGTTCACGAATTACATATGTGCATTCAACCTGTTGCCAGATTATACTCAAGGGGGGGGGGTGAATTGAGATTTTGTAAACTTTTTAGTCAAATTAAAATTTCAAAAAATATTTCATTTAAATAATTAATCCTAAATTTTAAATTAATAAATCTTAAATGATTAAACCAGTGAATATCAAATAAATACTAACAATTAATTTAAACAAGTTAAAATGCAGATTTTAACACGCCACAAATATTAAATTAATTTTCGTATTTAATATAACTTATATTTTGAAATAAATTAATTAATTTGAAAATAATTATTTTAACCTTAAAATAAATTTACCAATTTTCGGAATTAAAATTTAAGTCCTGAAAAATACAAGTTCAAGCAAGTACAAATGAATAAGCATATAAAGTGGGGAAAATAAAGACACCAAAATTTAACGTGGTTCGGCCAAATCCCGGCCTACGCCCACGCACCTAGAGCTTCCGACTTCCTTAGACTTCATTATCCCTAATCAACATGACGGTAGGATCAAACCACCAGTACAATCGTTTGTAAGTTGAAACCAAGCTTCAAACACCGTGGTCCAATTTTCGAGTAGGAACAAATCACCGTTAAAAACCGAAGCTTCAACAAAGCTTCAAAACAAATCTGAATTTTTGTACAAGGTTAAATAATGAAACTCTTTAAAATACAAATTACAATCTAAGTTTCTTCTTCTTTAATGAGACTTCAATAAATGATGTTTGCGTAGGCTCAAGTCTTCTTCGTCAACGATTGAGCAAAATGTAAATTAACTGCTCCCTATGAGTGTAACTGAGTTGTAAATATAAATGCTCTCAATAAATTCTCTAGCTCTTGATCATAGTCTCATTCTTATGTGTTTTCAATGCAGCTGTTGAATATTTGAGAAGGTCTTCAAAAACTAGCTGTTAGATACAACCATTGTGAGCATTAAATGCTCCTGATTTTTTGCTGAGATGAAGTAGCTGAAATATGATCTTTGATTTTGCATTTTGGCTTCTCAATAAAATGTAGCCGTTGAGGTATCAAAATGGCATCCTCAAATAGTATGACTAAAAGTATTCTTGTAGATATCTTAGAATACTTTTGCAAAATATTAGTAGACGATAATGGAGAGAGAGATAACCAAACCTGTTATGAAAAGTGATCTCTCATAAAAAGAATATTATATAATAATTGAGCTGACAAAAGAAAAGGGCTCTGCAAGACTTGTTATTCCAAATAGAGATGAAAATAATCTGATATATACAAGTGTAAGTCATTTGGTGTGTAAGAATATATATCTCTATAAAAAGTGTACTTGTCAAAATTAAGAGATAATAAATATTGTTCGAAGATTTACTCTCGCAAATCAGATCAACACGTCCCAAGGCAAATAAGAAACTATGTAAGCTATTCCAAACTATGTAGAGGACGGATGGGACAAAACAAAATGTGGATCTTTATGGAAGTCTTGTAAGACGACGGGTCTTATAAAAAAAATTGTAACAGTGATAGGGCATGCGTCTCAAAGCATTGATCTAACTATGGTTTAAACATATTATATATGATAATAAATACCAATGAAAAGTTTTCGTCCAGAAGAGAAGTCAGATCGTGATACAACGGTGGGACCTATCCAAAACAAAATTACAAACTTCACGTCTCAAAGATGTATTTGTTAATTAATAAAGGTTACAAGGAACATAGAGTTTACAAGTGTGTCCAAAAAATATTAAAAATATAAGCACGTGTATACACACACACACACACACACACACATTATCAAAGAGAATGAAATGACATCTCCAGCCAAAGTAAGGCTGTGAACGGACTGGTCGTGGGGCTCAAGAGAAGAAAAGGAATTACTGATAATAAACTTTTAACTCTTAAGAGTAGCTGACATGACAAGATAAATAAGGGAAATGAAAAGTCTAGCTAGCTCCCATATCTCATCATGAAACAAAAGGATGTACAGACCAAGCAAATAAAAAAAAAAGAAAATTATGAGTCATAAACGTATAACAAGTGATGGGTCTGACAGAGGAGTCTCAAAACAAACAATACAAATATATATATATATATATATATATATATAGGCGAACGAATAGTTGATTTAGAAAAAAAAAGGTTTTAACACATCAAATCTTTTACGGCCCAAAGCATATATATATTCGGAAGTAACGTTTTCAAAAAAAAAATAATAACAATTTAGAAAACATTTATCTAGACATATTAACCAACCGAAATTATTAGATGGTCATCCACTATAAATTGTGTACATAAGGAGGACAAAACATCAAAATTAAGTAACATGTCATTTGTAATAGAAAGGAGCATCTCACAAATTTACAAAGCCAATTGGTAAGTATGGAAAGTTTGAAACAGGATTTATTCAAATATCTTCAGTAACTGTCATAGAATATTATGGGCTAAGTTTATATAAAATTGCAATTTATTCTACTAATAAACAAGAGCACGCTCATGTAACAGAACTAAGTAAATTATATATATATATCACTGTTCTAAAAAATCCGCCTAGGCACGCCTAGGCTTAAGGCTTGGGAGAAACGCCTCGCCTTACTCTTTTTACGCCTTATTCTTGGTAAAACCCTGAAGGCGCACTTTTTTCTAAAAAACAACAATGATTTAGTAAAACAATGTCGCCTTTTAAAGAATTTGTTTACAAATCGGACCATTATCTCATCCAAAATAATCAAATAGTATTTTAATTTGCATATATTCAAGCATATTTTTATGATCTGTGCAATTTTTGTGTTTTAATAGTCTTGTTATGGTTAAAAAATATTAAAATATATTAAGAAGGCCTAAACGCCTTTTCACGTCTTTTTACGACTAGGCCCGCCTAGGCTTCTAAGACTTAAGGCTTGACCTCCACGCCTCAATCACGCCCTGCGTTTTTTAGAACCTTGATATATATATATATATAATTTATAGTACTAATAGCTATCGAACTGATATTGACATTTAAACAAACATTCCTCCATTATATAATGTGGTATAAGCGTGGGAGTAAACTAGAAATCTTACATCAAAATAGCATGTGCATAAAGATATATGAACATAAAGGTATAACAAATGCATGATTAGTAGTTATATAAAAATATATACTACTTAACTATATGAACATTGATGACATATAAATATATATTATAACACATATGTAGCCAAACATATATATATATTTTCAGAATAAAGATAATCTATATTTATAAAGTATATAAACATAATATATAATAATAATCTGTTTGGAATCATCAAAACCAACATATTACATTAAACTAAAATGTATATTAATTGCAATTAGGATCAACTAAATATTAATTAAAGGGTTAATTATATTTTCATTTAACAATCTCCCCCTTTTTGATGATGACAAACAATGATTCATAATAATCCATAAAATGATAAAATTAAGTACAATTAGTTAATCATAAATATTTCTCCCCCTTTGACATTATCAAAAAGATTTTTTCATACAAATCAAGTGCCAAGGGTAAAAAGAGAATCTCCCCTTATGAAAAATAATCGGTGCATGGGATTCAACCATAAATCGCAAGGGGCATATATGAATATCATGAAATTTTCAATAGACACGTATTTTATATAAAAAAATTCTCAAATAATGCATTAAAATTTTCAGATAGACATGGATACCATCAAATAATATATAAGTCACGAAAATGATAACATAAATAATAGATGATAAATGATACCAATTGTTCTAGGTTGCACACTTTTTATACATAAATAAAAATCATAACTCAAGGTTGGCACATAGTTTTAGATAAGCACACAACATGAGTTTAATGTAAATTCGAGAGATAAAGTAGATGTATTAATTAGCACAAAAGAGATGTATTAATAAGCACATAATTTTATATCATCGTGATATAAAATATACTTTCAAGCACACAACAATTAAACATTTCATAACTCAATGTTTTCAAATATTTCGAATTAAGCGCATAACATGAGTTAGGATATAGCAACATATAACAAAAAAATATTGCGTTTTGTTCAAGCTTTTGCATTTTCGAGATACGAAAAAAATTTCGGAATAATCAACCATATTGCAATATCCATAATAATACATTAAAGTCCATAATCAACCAATTTTCTATGAACAAATTTCAGTAACCATCTTATCTCCCCCTAAGGGATACTAATGAAGGCATACATGCATATAACAAGTGATGTGCATCTTATTCATGAGATAAAATATTTGATCAATATTTTCTTTAATAAATCATTTTCAATAAATTTCACAAATCATCTATAAATTTAATAATTATGTGATTTCTCAACTCAAGCATACATAACACAAATTTTACTATCTTCCAAAAAAAATATTTATCATGAATGTGATAAATATAGCTCACTAAAATTTATATGTTCATATCATCAAAATCAATGAGTGCATATCACACTATTAACATGTAGCATAAATAACTACCAAACTTACAAATGACATTTTCGTTTCAAGTTAATATATAAAGAAAAAAATTAAATATTATTAACAACAAATTTATGTCAAGAAGTAACACATAAAGATTATGAATTTCCATCTCAAAATTTTTATCATCAAAATCAAGTGTATGTATCATACAACATAGAATCATCAAAGAAATATATAAATTTACATGTGAAGACTTAAATTATCAGCAATAAACTCAAATGCTTTAAGCAAATATTCTATCATGGAAAAAAATATCAACTAAGATCATAAAATTAAATCATCATAAGATATAAGATATGAAATTCAAGAAAGTGTTTCTTACCACCTTACCAATACCAATTATATTTTCATGAAATTTTTTCCAAGTGTGGCATTTTCAACATTAGGCAATGATACTTGAAATTTGTAATGATACCAAATCATATGACTTAAAAATCCACATTCCTTCTTAAAATGCAAACTACACAACTTTGAAAATTTTCTCTTTTGGTACTCAAAATGTGTTAGGTTCATAATGCAATATTAAAACACAAATTTTTCAAAAATCATTACCTAATTAATTTTCAAGATTTCAAGAATAATCCTAATAAATGATAATCATCAATAATCACATAATATCATATAATCATAAAAGTCAATTTTATCATATTAAATAACAAATTATTCATTAATCCATATTCAAAGAAATAAATTATCATCCATAGATGCATTAACTAGACAAGAATAAATTTATTCACGTATTCAAGCAATAAACATATATGGAAAAAATATGAATTTAATAAGATTATTATTCATTAATAAGCATATAAAATATGAAAATACTATATCACAATATTCATCAAGTAATAGATAAAAAAAATCTGATACTAATTTTATTTTCATAGAATTTTTTTATCAAGTGCCAATACCGGTTTTGCACCTAAAAACTTTATCTTTTGGAACCCAATATGAGTGTGGTTGGTTAAAGTTAGCATACATAATTGTCTCTTTAGGAATCCAAGCTAATTTTGTGTTCTTATACCTTCTTTTTCTAAAATGACCAAATTTCGAATAATGTGTGTGTCTATCACAATGTGTGCATAAAGAGTTAGAATGACTAGATGAGGCTTCATTTCGAAATAAACTAGAATAACTCTTTTTCTCATTTTGTTCATCATATCCTATACCATTATTATTAAAACGAATTCTTTGATTTTCCACAATTTTATAAAAATATTCATTTCCTTTAGTAAAAGTATCTAAAGATTTCTTTAAATAATCAATCTCCCTTTTTAACTCATTATTTTCACATTCAAGAGGGGTAGTGATAATAACAGATTTCTCCTTTTTCAAAGATTTAATTTCATTTTTCAAAGATTCATTTTCTAATTTCAAATCATCAAAATCATTTGACATAGAATTGTACTTAGTTGAAAGTAATGAATGAGACTTTTTAAGATCAATATACTTATTTTTAAGTTCATCAAAACTATCACATAATTCATCAAATATATTTTGCAATTCCTCATAATCATCAACAATATCATCATCACTATCACTGGAGTTAGGGTTAGAGAGTACCTCCTCATTATCATTTGCCACGAGACAAGTAGCATTAGTCTCTTCACTACTAGATTCATCAATATTAGTATACAAGT
Organism: Sambucus nigra; assembly: GCA_949130495.1. Classification (NCBI taxonomy): domain Eukaryota; kingdom Viridiplantae; phylum Streptophyta; class Magnoliopsida; order Dipsacales; family Adoxaceae; genus Sambucus; species Sambucus nigra. The sequence goes on along the minus strand of OX422217.1, from coordinate 109,353,373 downwards.
AAGGATTGTATTCTTCCTTTAAAATAAAGCTTGAAATGCAGAGTTAACTATGTGACCATTTTCGTCTCACACAATGAAACAATGAATAACTACAAGACATCAAATATTTTAGCATACAAATAATAAATATGTAGAGTGCAACATTTAAAATAAATACAGAAAAGTTTGCCATGATCTTTAACTCTAAGATTGTTAGATAAAAAAAATAAGAAGAGCACTTGCTCTGATATCAATTGTTGCCCAGATTATACTCAGTAGGGGGTGAATTAAGATTTTGCAAACTTTTTAGTCAAATTAAAATTTTAGAAAATATTTAATTTAAATAATTAATCTTAAATTTCAGATTAATAAATATTAAATGATTAAACCAATGAATATCAAATGAATACTACCAATCAATTTAAACAAGTTAAAATGCAGATTTTAACACACCACAAATATTAAATTTATTTTCGTATTTAATATAATTTAATATTTGAAATAAATTAATTAATTCGAAAATAATTATTTTAACCTTAAAATAAATTTATCAATTTTTGGAATTAATATATTTGCAAATTTAAGTGCTGAAAAATATAAGTTCAAGCAAGCACAAATAAATAAGCATATAAAGTGGGAAAAATATTGACACCGAAATTTAACGTGGTTCGACCAAATTCCGGCCTACGTCCACGCACCTAGAGCTTCCGACTCCCTTGCACTTCATTATCCCTGATCCACTTGACGGTAGGATCAAACCACCAGTACAACCGTTTGCAAGTTGGAAATCGAGCTTCAAACACCACGGTCCAATTTGCGGGTAGAAACAAATCACCGTTAAAAATCGAAGCTTCAACAAAGCTTCAAAACAAATCTGAATTTTTGTACAAGGTTGAATAATGAAAATCCTTAAAATACAAATTGCAATATGAGTTTCTTCTTCTTTAATGAGACTTCAATAAATGATGTTTGTGGCTCAAGTCTTCTTCTTCAATGATTGAGTAGAATATAAATTAATTGCACCCTTTAAGTGTAGCTGAGTTGTAAATATAAATGCTCTCAATAAATTCTCTAGCTCTTGATCATAGTCTCATTCTTGTGTGTTTTCAGTGCAGCTCTTGAATATTTAAGAAGGTCTTCAAAAATTAGCTGTTAGAGACAACCATTGTGAGCATTAATGCCCCTGTTTTTTGCTGAGATGAAGTAGCTGAAAAATGATCTCTGATTTTGCATTTTGGCTTCTCAATAAAATGTAGCCATTGAGGTATCAAAATGTCATCCTCAAATAGTATGACTAAAAGTAGTCTTGTAAATATCTTAGAATACTTCTACAAAATACTAGTAGACCGCAATGGAGAGAGATAGAACCTAACATGTTATGAAAAGTGATATCTGCATAAAAAGAATATTATATAATAATTAAGCTGACAAAAGAAAAGGGCTCTGCAAGACTTGATAGTTCAAATAGAGATACAAATAATCTGATATATACAAGTGTAAGTCATTTGGCGTGTAAGAATATATTTCTCTATAAAGAGTGTACTTGTCAAAATTAAGAGATAATAAATTTTATTCAAAGATTTACTTCCCAAGGCAAATAAGAAATTGTGTAAGCTATTCCCAAATATGTAGAGGACGGATGGGACAAAACAGAACGTGGATCCTTATGGAAGTCTTGTAAGACGACAGGTCTGATAAAAAAAACTGTAACAGTGATATGGCATGCGTCTGAAAGCATGGATCTAACTATGGTTTAAACATATGTATATATGATGATAATATACCAATGAAAAGTTTTTGTCAGATCGTGATACAACTGTGGGGCCTATCCAAAAAAAATTACAGACTTCACGTCTCAAAGATGTATTTGTTAATTAATAAAGGTTACAAGGACACATAGTTTACAAGTGTGTTCAAACAATATTAAAAATATAAACATATATATATATATATATATACACACACACACACACACATTATCAAAGAGAATGACATGACATCTCCAACTACCAAAGTAAGGCTGTGAAGGGACTGCTCGTCGGGCTCAAGAGAAGAAAAGGAATAACAGTTAATAAAGTCGTAACTCTTAAGAGTAGCTCACATGACAAGATAAATAAGGGAAATGAAAAGTCTAGCTAGCTCCCATATCTCATCATGAAACAAAAGGATGTACTAACCCACCAGATAAGTAAAAAAAAGAAAACCGGGAGTCATAAACTTATAACAGGTGATGGGTCTAACAGAGGAGTTTCAAAATATATCTTAACATTTGCTTGTACAAACAATATATATATATATGTGTGTGTGTGTGTGTGTGTGTACGAACGAATAATTGATTTAGACAAAAAAAGGTTTTAACACATCAAATCTTTTATATCCCAAAGCATATATATATTCGGACGTAACGTTTCCAAAAAAAAAATAATAACAGTTTAGAAAACATTAATCTAGACATATTAACCAATCGAAATTATTATATGGTCATCCAATATAAATCGTGTACATAAGGAGCACAAGACGTCAAAGTTAAGTAACAGGTCATTTGTAATAGAAAGGAGCATTTGACGAATTTACAAAGCCAGTTGGTAAGTATGGAAAGTTTGAAACAGGATTTATTCAAATATCTTCAGTAATTATCATAGAATATTACGGGCTATGGTTATAAAAAAAGCTGCAATTTGTTCTACTAATAAATAAGAGCACACTCATGTAACAGATCTAAGTAAATTATATATATAAAAAATGTATAGTACTAATAACTATCTAACTGATATTGGCATTTAAACATACATTCCTCCATTATAGAATGTGGTATAAGCATGGGAGTAAATTAGAAATCTTACATCAAAGCAGCATGTGCATAAAGATATATGAACATAAAGGTATAGCAAATGCATGATTAACAATTATATAAAAATATATACTACTTAACTATATGAACATTGATAACATATATATATATATATATATATATATATATATATATATATATATATATATATATTATAACACGTATGTAGCCAAACATATATATATTCAGAATAAAGATAATCTATATATATAGACATAATATATAATAACAATCTGCTTGGAATCATCAAAATCAATATATTACATTAAACTAAAATGTACATTAATTACAATTAGGATCAACTAAATATTAATTAAAGGGTTATTATATTTTCGTTTAGCACAACCCCTTCGTGAGTTGTACTAGTGGCCAAAACTGTTGAATCAAAGATACATATCCAAAAAAAAATCAGCTTTGAGAATTACTTGAGATCGCAACATACAGCGAACATCTTTATCATAAACCAACATGAATCGACTTTTATCACCAAGGCGGTACTTCAATGAAAAAGATCCAACATTCAAATCCATAAACCTGCTACACAACTCATTGCATGTGAAATCTAATGAGTTGTCTTCAAATATTTCAATGCAAGCCATATTATTCGAATAACAACACCGGGGAATCCTATAACTTTCCATTATGATCTGCATTAAATAAAAACTAGAAAAATGATTTTGTTAAAGCTAAATATTAATTAATGTCGCTGGCGTGAACCCACAAACACATGACCAACTAGGACATAACTGCTCTATTAAGCATGAGTCAAAAGTAACAAAGTAAATGCACATTAATATTATGCCAAATTAATGTAAAAAACAAATGAAAATTAATCATTATCACTTGTACTTTATATCAAATTGCGTGTACTTTACTGCAATTTTCTTCTGCGCTATATATAAATGACTTTACTGTTGTAAAACCTCAAGATTTGTCAGGGCCGCTAGCGCAGACCCACAAAGACATGCCCAACTAACACATGAAAAGCCTATTAAGTAATGAGTCAAAAGTAGCAAAGAAAATGCACATTAACATTATGTCAAAACACAAAATCAGAATTAATCATTAGAAATTCACATGTACTTTATATCAAATTGCATGTACTTTACTGCAATTTTCTCGTGAGGTATTTACAGGAACAACTTGTACATACATAAAGTACACACACATGAACACACATGAAGACACACGCATGAACACACAATCAAAACATATACATACACAACCTGTTACAAAATCAAAACACAAATTCAAAACATATTCATATAAAATTAAAATAGAATTATAAAAATACACAATAAAACCATTCATTCAATATTCGAGTTAATTCAGCACATGAATTACACAATTACAACGATTTGATTAATTGAAAACAAATACACCCATCTATTTTAATTAATCGATATGCAAAACATTTCTTGATAACATGTATAAACTTACAAATGATCGAATTAATGCAAAGGTAAATCTAGGTTAAACAGAAGCGAAAAGAATTGATTTGTTCGAACTAATTGATACCTTCTTTCTTTGAAAGAACAAAACTGGTTCAAAAGAAGTGGAAAGAAGAAAAAGATCCTAAGTTATTAGAGCGAACGAAGCTGTTTGATAGAAGTGGAAAGGAGAAAGAGAAGATCCTCGCTTATTGGAAAAGTTGTCGATCGCTGATTAGGTCAATAAAAAATAGGGAAAAGTACTCTTAAGTCCCTCACAAATAAATTTTAAACACTAAGGGCCCGTTTGGCAATCCAATTCCAAGGCTTGGAATTGGAATTGGAGGGCCAATTTCAATTCCGTGGAATTCAAATTGGCCTTCCAATTCCAATTCCACGCCTTGGAATTGGGTTGCCAAACGGGCCCTAAAGGAATTTTGACAAATTTTAAACACTTAAGGCCCACTAATTTCTTCTTGTAGAAGTCCACGCTAGTGGCATAACAAGTGGACCTACTAGTAAATTGTCATTGAATGTTTAAAAATTATTACCAAGGGACCTAATTATAAATTACCCATAATAACAAAAATAAATGAAATGACTGAAAACGATATTTATATGAACCTAATCATTTAAAATTTATTTGACCGAATTAAAAAGTCCAAAATGCCGAATAAAGGGATTAGATGGCAAAAACTAGGGTTGTGTTTCGGCCAGATCCGATCGAAAAATGACCTTTCGGAAAAAAATTCTAATTTTTTCGGAAATAAAATATTTGTTCCAATTTCCTATCCAATTTTTTCGGAAAATCAAAAATGTTTCCGAATTCGGAAAAATCGGAAAAAATTCGGAAATTCAAAAAATATACTAAAAATTCAGAAATTTTGGAAATTCCAAAATTTCAAAAAAATTAATATAGGATTTTCGATTACTCGAAATTCTCATTTTAAAGAAATCGAAAAAAAGATTTAACCTAACATGTAAATATATAAGGATTTAACCATTTTTTTCATTTGTGTAGAGGATAGAAGGATATTCTTCTTTTATAGATGACTTTTTTGGGCTCTCTTCCTCTCTTAGCCGATGTGGGACACATGAGAATGTTTTAAAAAATTAGAAAAATCGGAAATAATTCGGAAAAAATTTGAAAAATCAAAAATAATTCGGAAAAATCGGATCGGCATAGTTTCGGAAAAATCGGATCGGAAAAATCAGAAAATCGGAAATTCAGAATTATTTCCAATTTTCGATCCGATTTTTTTCGGAAAAATCGAAAATCGGAAACCTTATATACGTTCCAAAATCGGAAAATATCAGATCGGATATCGGAAAAATCGGAATGTTCGGAAAAAAAACACAGCCCTAGCAAAAACCTATATATTTAATTTCCCTAGTTTTTATGTAGCCCGGCCCAAAGACGGCATCCGGATTGTTTTTGTTATCCAAAATCCTTTTCGGAGCTCTACATAATAATAGTGGTGCCAATTTAGGAGAAGAAGAGAGATCAAAATCAGGCAATGGAAACAAGTATCCAGTCTCTTTCCTGTGCCAAGCTTCCAAGGCCATTATTTCACTCTACAGCTGTTTTTGTTCCTGTGAATTGCTTACCCAGAAAGCTAATAACTAGAAAGAAACACAGCACGTTTGGAACTATACATGCTTCTGTGGCCGCTGATGGACAAAAATGGCTGCTTGAACCTGTAGGTGAGTGTTTTCTTATACTAATTGTATTAAATGTGGGTGTGCTAGTTTTATAGTATATGAGTCTGTTTTCGTTTCGAGATCATGTTAATCATCTCACTACTGCTGTTTAAAATCATTAAGTTAAATTAAAGTCAAATATGACTGGGATTGATTCTAAAAAGGCACAAAAACTTGAACCAACTGAGGACCAAAGGAAGAATGTGAATTTACAAAAACATTCTGCTTTCTCGCATGCCAATTTGACATGTTTACCTTGTTGATCCCAATCCAAGGTTTTGTTGTGCACAAATCCCTCACCACAATCAACCATATAGAAATGAAATATATATGGAAATAATTGCAAAAAATAAATGACAAACGGGAGACACGAGATTTAACGTGGTTCACCCAATATAACTTATGTCCACATGAGGGAGGAGTTTACTTTCACTACGACAATAACTCGGTGTTTGTACACAAAGAGACACCTCTCAATAATTTTACTCTTCACTATAAAAATATACTCTTTACAATGCTAAAACACCTCTGCATTCACTTGTATATGGGTTTCCCTCACTGGCATATTTGCTGAAATTATATTCAGAATATATAAGCAGGACTTGGGGGACATAGTATTTAATTTGGTCATGCCTAAGCCTCGTTGTTTCCTACACTTAACTTTGGTGTCCATATTTTCATATGCCAAAAATGAAAACCATGCACCCCACTTTGCGTCCAATCTCCACAATGTGTTCCCCTTCTCTTTTGACTTTGGCTAAAAATGGCGAGCCAACATTAAGAATCTCCACCTTGGTGATCTACAACATGCCAATGACAAAGTCAATCTTGCAAAACCCGGAATACCACCATGACACTACTGAGGGATCATCCCACCAAGCTCACACGACTCCGTCAAAAGTGGAGCTACCTTTAACTTCAACAAGTGAGACTTGCCAAGTCTTAAATACCAAGACTAAATAATCAAATACCAATGCATGTGTGCAACTATTCCGGTCAAAAAATAATTCATTAACTTTGGATACCCAAGACATCCCTTCTCCTAGTAGGCATTTTCCTCCCACCCTCATCTCACCCTCGTCTGCTACCCAGAAAGTTGCCACTGATTTCTTTATATAATCTATAAACGAGACATGCTTCAAGCGCTCGATAACACCTCCACGCTGTTTCCCCATTACCCTCGAAGTCCGTTTCAGACGATACACCTGTTTACTCTCAGCTCCCTTTGCTAGGATTATACAACCTCGTGTGACTTCAAAACTCCACCTCCAGCTAAAATCTGACAGTACTTTGAATCCAATTGGCTAATGGATATTGGATTCTTTCACAACTTCGAGGCAATATGCCACACCACCTAAAGTGCGCTCCACCCCATCAAACATTTTGAGTTTCACTCTTTCCACACCTTTAACGATACATTTATCGTCGTTAGGCAAAAACAGGGAACCTTTTTTATTTTCTTGGGATAAAGACTTATCTTTGGAGATAGTGAGAGAATTTTCGAGTCTTTTCCCACATATGTTACTAATGTCCATCATTCTTTAAAGGAGGACAATTACGTTTTATGTGACCCCACTCCTTGATCTAAACATATTATCTCCACTAGATCTTCGGTTGGTATTCCTTCCCTGATTTTGACCTTGAACAAACATGGCCGAGCTTGAACTCTCCTTCCCAAAAGACTTCCTCTTTGCGTTGGAAAATAGAGTCGACTCCCCTCCCTCCATTTTCACCGTATATTTTCCATATAAATTGACAGCGATTATGTTCTCATATGAATCTAAAAGAAAGACAAGAAGCAATAAGGCCCGATCTTCTTCCTCAATCTTTACACAAACTTTTTTGAGTTAACCCATAATCCCATGAAATATACTCATGTGATTTATGAGCTGTCTGCCATCCCCCATTTTTAAATGGTAAACCCCTCTCTTGAAATTGAGCTTTGTTGTGAGACTCTTAGTTAGATAAAGTTAAACTTTTCCCACAACTTTGGCGGTGTATCCTCCTCATCAATGACGTTGTTGATGATATTTTAACTCAACATCTTCCCAATCATCGTTCTTTATTTTTTTTAGCTTTCCATTATATTCTTTCAATGCTCGTGCTATACCTTATTGAACAAGGATGTCCGTCACCCTATTTTTCTATTAGGTAAAGTTACCTTTTCCATCGAAAGACTCCACCTTGTATTGAACCGCAACATTTCTGGACATGGTTAAAAGAAAACGACCTAAGATTTCCAAACACTAGTGGTTTAACTCAAAAGTCTTATATACTGACTTTTGTCGAACACCTTATGTGTACCAAAAACTCTAATACCAATTGTTGTGCACAAATCTGACACCACAATCAACCAAATGAAAATGAAATAAAGATGGAAATAATTGCAAAAAATAAATGACAAGTTCACATGAGAGACATGAAGGATTAACGTGGTTCACCCAATATAGACTGCATCGCGAGGAGGGAGGAGTTTAACTTCACTATGAGAATATCTCGGTGTTTGTACACAATCACATACCTCTCAATAATTTCACTCTTCACTACAATGATATACACTCTTTGAATCATCACTAGAAGAAGTTTACAATGCTTACACACCTCTGCGTTCACTTGTATATGGGTCCCCCTCACTTGCACATTTGCTAAAATTATGCTCACAATATATAAGCAATACTTGGGGACATTACATTTAATTTGGGCATGCCCACCCTAAGCTTCGTTGTTTCCTACACTTGACTTTGGTTTCCATATTTCCATATTATGAAAACCATGCACCCCACTTTGTATCCAATCTCCATAAATGTGTTCCCATCCATTTCTTTTGACTTCGGCTAAATATGGAAAGCCAATATTAAGTGGTTTAGGAGATTTTGTAAAAAACTAGGGTGATTGTCCTTTTGAAAATAATGTTCCTTGAACCTATTTGTACATTGCTACATAAGTCAAGGTTTTGGAAAGCCATTCCCGAGAAGAGCTACCTCGTACGATAAAATCCTTTTGTACGAGCCCTACTCATATGATAAAGTTTTTATACGAGCATTACACGTATGGAGTTCATTTCCTACGAGGCATTCTGTCTCGGAAGACAGGCCACTCACGAAATAGGCTTACGAAATTTTGTCGTACAAGATTTTTAAAAAATCTTTAAAATTTCCCAAAAATATTTAAAAGTTATTTTCCATAAAGTATGTTTCCTGTCAGTTCCATAACTCCAATTTATCTTAAGAAATTACAAAAAAAAAACATAAAGTACCTTACCAAACCTTCAATGCAAAATCACGTGTTCGATCTGGTAAAGTTGAATTTCGGTACTCAGTCTTCTTCAAATCTCTAATTACAACTCAAGGCTTAAAAAACACGCAAACCTAGTTTAAAGTTCCTGAATAAGCCAAGACCAAAAGGGATATAAATCAATACCCTTACAGCGTCCCATAAATCACATGCATTGAAATATGAAGCGTTGATTTTGCTGTAATTGTAAAACATTAATTTCTCATATTGAGAATTCATTTTGATAATTCTCTTATGTCTGGCTAAAATATATTTCCATTAAGAGGCACACACCTAACTCTGATACCACTTGTTGAAAGGGAAAATGCTATGTGCACCAAGAACTTACACCAAGAATGTGCACCAAATGCATTAAAGTATTGTACTCTTAGTGTATGTACAATACTTTAATGCATTTGGTGCACATTTTTGGTGTACAGTCTTGGTACACATAGCATTACCCTGCTGAAAAACAAAGAGGCAAACCAAATCAATTAGGGAGATCAATTGGGGAGAGAAGTGGATATCAAAACTTCATACTTGTGATCCTACTTTACTCATATTTGTGTTTGTGATTTCCATTCTTTGAAACTACAATAGAACTGTTTTAGTCTTGTTACCTTTATGCTTCTTGTTTGACACTTGACAACATGTGTATTGCATAGGTGATGGTGATTCAAGGCATATTGGTTTTAAGGTTCCAATGCCAGGTGCACTTGAGATAGCTTCGGTGAGTATTTTACTTTCACCTTTAGTGCTTGTTTGCTTTGAGTAGTTTTCTTTTTTCAGAAATACAAGATTCTCCTCATTTATGACTTGATTATGGTCAAAAGTTTATACTGATATACCAAATTCCTTTCCTTTAGACCGAACCAACCAAACACTGGTTCTTTTTATTATCTAAAATTGACCCATTACTAACTGCAACATTTTTTGACGTGTCAAATGTGTTTAGAATATGGTAACTGTTGGACGTGTTCCTGAGAAAGCAGACGTGGTCATTCCTGTTGCAACAGGTATTCAAATATTACATATTTTTTATCTGAGACATGAGTTTTAGCCCCAAAGGTTATGCTGAAACTGACTTTGGCCCCCAGCATTTTTTGTAATTGGATTTTGACTTCCTTCTATGGTGCTTCATGAGGATCTTTTATGACGATTTTTAAGTATTCATGATACTTGTTATTCCTATTCAATAATAAAAATAAGTAAATATATAAATTGAGGGCCAAAGTCAGTTTGAGCAAAGGGACCAAAAGTTATGTGCCTCTTTTCTCCATAAAATTCTGTTCCTCCTGAGGTCGTCGTGATGAGCCTGTTCCCAACCCACAGACAAAAATTAATGCAATTGCAACTTCGGTATAACTTTGTGCAATTATTTTTAGACTTTAAATTACTTCAAATTGCTCATTTGTTCAATGTACATGGTTAAATGTGGCTTACAAAGTAACTATAGTAATTTCCAATGTCTACTAGACACACTCTCCCCTCCTAGTGCTTGTAATGGGCATGTTGAGCTCTAGTTCATTTGAATTACCTTCCAAAACGTACAAGTCTATGTAATATGCAAGCTTGGTTTTTAAATTTTTTAAGCACAATATCGGTTTGGTTCTAGAATAAGACAACCGCTGAGATCAATCTTTCTGCCAATTTCTTTACAATATTAAAAATATATATATCTCTGGACTTGTGAAATTTGCAAAATTAACTAAGTTTTAAAAATTTACCAAAATACCTGGGATTATTTTGAAGTTACAAAAAGACTTAAAATCGTGCTGTAGACATGAGCTTGACGTGTGCCTTGAGCAAGGGTATATATTGGTCATAGCCAAATACCTGAACCCAATAGTTGAGATAATGCTTTGTTGGGTTAAGTACGATGGTCATTGTCAAAGACAAACTCTTCATTATCGGGAGTCACATGGTATTGTATATCATACGCTTCTTGACCCCCCAAAAATGGTATATTAATTAATCCTAGGTTTGGGGGAAGAATAACAAACTAAAAGAAGAAAATGAACTTTGTACCCCACCTCGTGTCCCTTGATATAATTATTTTCTTCCAAACTCAAAAACAGTATCTGCCCTGCATGCCCGCATTGAGAAGATGGAAGGGAGTCTACTGGTGACAGATTTGGACAGCACAAATGGTACTTTCATTGATGACAAGCGCCTTAGTCCTGGTATCGCCGCCACTGTATCCCCTGGCAGATTGATTACATTTGGTATGTCTCTTAGACTCAAATGTATCAATTTTTTTTTTAGTTTTATTATTTTTTCAGATTCTGCTTTTGAGGTAGTTAAATTATCTTTACATGGATCACAACTTTTTTCTTCAAATCCTGGCTGGCTATTGGTGATGATAGAAAAATAAACAAATAATGAATCTGCTACAGTTTTTAAAGATGATTACATGCTTAGAGCATTATTTAACTTAGTTTCTAGGTATTGCAGCGAGGTGAATTGGAAAGAACAACTTCTGACTCGGTATCCATGTTGGTTTTAGTTTCCGGCGAGATAAAACGATACAATCTTTTAAGTATCAAAAACTTAAATAAAACAAAATGAGTTGACAAGTCAGCTCGCTGACTTCAATACTTGAATGACTCACTGTTATTTTGGTCATTTCAATAAAAAAAAATCGTTGAGTCCCGAAGTCTACAGTAACAGCATCTGAATGTTAAAATGTCGAAATCATGTCAACCTGGTGCATTTGGCCACATCAATTAAACCATGGTAATAATCATTCAATTAAGTCATGAGCTCAAACAGATTTTCTTTACTTAGTTATTGAAAATATATTTATATAAGAACTTGTTGGCTTCTAGTTTATTGGGCTTCCATAAAATCCAGATTCCCTTTTAAATTTATAGAAATGGAAGATTCTTGATGTGTGTGTATGTGATAATAATTGAGAAAAAGGTATATACGTGTCAGTTTTCTCTATCTTTACCAGCCCTTCTCCCAATCCAAAGCCTCTTACAACTGAAATGAAAAGAAGAAGAAAAAAGCATTATTTTTTCAAACACACCACTAGTGTCGAGTATAATCTTTTGATTTCAATAATCAACAGCATGGTGGCTTTTGTCAGGCAATGCACTAGATTTATAATTTTTGCCTTATGAATTCATCAAAAGTGCATGTCAGTTTGTACACAACAAATATGTTCACAGGAAAGTTAAATACCAAATATAACATTGATTTTCAAGAGTGTCCAATTTATCTTGTTGATATGGATTTTATTATTGGCAGGAGATTCCAATCTAGCAATCTTTCGGGTTTTAAAGATTGAGAATACAAAAGTTTCTGCAGACACATTGGAATCTGAAGCTGAAATAGGGGCAGAAGTTGCAAGTTACACTGCAGAGAATACAAGTTGAAATATCGAGTATCTTGTAAACAACACAGTTATACTTTGAACAAGTGTGAATTCCATTAGGAAATATATTGTCCTCTTACTGGTGAAACATAAAAATTGGTGTCTTCAACATTCCTAAACTAATGGAATACTTTAAGTAGTCTTTTAGTTCGAGATTTTAGAAAGCAATTTCGGATGTCATTGTAATCTATAGAGCTTAATTAAATAATAAATGAGGGGAAATCGGAATTTTAGAGAGAGCACAAACTGAACCAAACAAGCACAACACATTTTGTCTATTACTGGGGTTGATAAAGTCCTAATATTAAAATATTTAATTTGTCAAAATAATTAAAATATCATTCTCAGTACGTGCATAATCAATAGAAACAATATGACAAGATATAGATATGATATGATAAACTTCAATGTACTGAATCATGGCTGCAAAGTAGAATATAAGTATCTCAATCCAAAGTGTTACAAGTCAACCATGAACCTTAAACATAAAGTCTAAACCTCATTCAACTCCGCCATGCTAAAAGATGCATGCTACGCTAGAAGATGCATGCTATATGTTTCCTCTTAGAGCATCGGTAATGGTGGGAAATGGATGAAAGGTATTTTACCACTTGAAAAGTTATTTTGCCTATCAGGATGTCTGCCTTCTCACAATGGTGATAAAACACAATTTGTAAATATAGTTCCTATGAACAACTGTTATTCGTAGGAAATTAAAACAATGTTTCTTACGAACAACAGAAGTTCGTAGGAATTATTAATAACAACATAAGTTCGTAGGAACCCATATTATACTTTCTACGAACTTCTTTTCTTTGTTGTAATTCCTATGAACTTCAGAAGTTCGTAGGAAGTGTTTGCAAATTCTGCAACCAATTTGTAACTTTAGAGAATGACTACGGAACGACTTATAGAGTTTGCTGTAAACTGCCCACCATTACAGACCAAGGGTTCTGTAAAATTACAAATTTCTTGGGCATTATACATCCCCATTGTGGATGTTCTTACTACAAATCAACATAAGGTAAAAAAAAATGTCTAACTCAACACACACACCGACTGAAAATATAAAGATACACAATTGCTAGAGGAACTTACGTCCAAGCTCCTTAGTGGTGAATCTGATCGGGAAGAGAGAAGGAAAGTTGTCTTAGCTGGGAGGGAGACTAATCATGTGGTTCAACCCGAGCACCTGAAATGTTTCAATATATATATATATATATATATATATATAATAAGTTCACGTGTTGTCTAACATATTATAATATCCACGTGTATAAAACGAAACCTCACAATCCATTTTAGAATAAACAATTAGCTTTCAATAATTAATTAATCCCTCAATTAATATAAATCGCAATTGTCATGTGCTTCTTTTCTCCGGCCATCCCAAACCTAATAGGTGCGCACTCATAATCTCGTCACATCATCCACGCATCACCATTTATATGGGCCCATAAAGCACGAGTGACGCACGGATAAAACAGCCTCTGAATCCAGACCCACCATTCTCTAGCATGGGCTCACCGCTCATTCTAGGGCACACATAAAACAGTGCTCCATCCTATCAAATTTGAATACTAACACGGACACACAACAAATAATGTGTCCTCTCTCAGCACACACTTAAGTAATCATCTCAATCCATTAATTTTAATTAATCATTAACACCATTATCAAAATACCATCACATAATCCTAATTTAACTTATTGCTGAAGTTGTAGTGTCAACATATACAATTTACCCCACATGTCGTACGCTATCAAACTAACCTCCAATTTATTGTTTACATTAGCTAATTATCGTATAACAAATTTATATCACCACGCATATGAATATTTTTAGTATGGAGGTTTCTCAGTACCCGAAACTTTCATTAAAGAAGATAAGTTATTTAAATGTTTCCTAAGGTCGATATTTACCCTTTTCTAGACTCCATGCGTGGGACGTCTCATAAATGAAATCCAAATAATGAACCCCCGATACATTTTTGTCTAGATAAGGTATTCGTCGAGACACTAAAATTAGTGAAGGAAAATAAAGGTTATTTATAAAAGTTTAACAAGTTGAACTCCAAATTCCAAGTTAACGACGACAACAAACCTACCATGTAAATCAATCATATATTCCCATCCACCTTCTAAGCCAACTACTCACTAGTGAAATCTTAACAATTTATAAGAGAGAAGTTGAGGATCTAATTCAATTATATCGAAATAAAATCTCAAATCCCAAATTCCAACTAACTAATCATGTAAAGAAATTTTATTTATATGAAATTGTTAAGATTTTATGGGGTAATTGCCAATTATGCATCTACATATGAAATTGATATGTAATTACTGAGCATTATATATTGAATTACATTATTTAGTCATTTCTCCATAACACAACCCTACAAAGCATTAAACTAATTCTCAACAATAACCAAATTCGAATCATGGTTTATTATCAATTAATAAATCTAATCTATCATAAACCACTAAATATTATTCAAAACCATAATATGTAAGTCTAATATCAATTTGTCCAAATTCAATTATTCTTATCTCAGTTATACATTAGTCGTATCTTAATTCATGTGAATACCATTTGAATTTTATCATAAAAAGAAAATTAGGTGAGAGATAATAAACCCTAAGGGTTTCTACTTAAATTTAGGCCATTAATTAGATTTAAGTAAAATTAATATTCATATATACAAAATGAGGATAGTAGATTAGTAACACTCCTCTAATTGCCCAAATATATAATTATCTTGTTAAATTGTAAAAGCCTTGAAAACAGTCTCGATAACTCTAAAAACCTTCCTTGAAATAGCTTGAAATCTGATTTTTTTCCTCCTATTGAATCCCAACTTGAATTCTTGTATTTTAACATATGGATTTGATTATGCAATTAGGTTGTAATGGAGGCTTAATTTATAGAGAGGAAGATATTGTGTAGAAAAGGCAAAAGGTTTGGGTAAGGTTCTCTAGAGAGAATAGAGGTTTCATGCATAAGGGAAAATAAAATAGCAGCTCCTCATTGAAAAGAGGTCCTAGCTGCTATAGCAGTGATTAGATCCACTACAGCAGTTCCCTAACCCCGATAACAGTTTCATACGCTCGCGATAGCGGTGGAAAATTTGACCTAAGTGGCTCATTTTGTTTCTTGTTTTGTTTGTTTAATTAGTCATGTTTTCTTCCCATTAAACCTTAAATTTGATAAGAAATGTTTAAAAGAATAAATAGTCCTTAAGGATTTACCTAAATCTCTTGCATGCCCATTTTAGAGTTTTCTAATTCAAAACAAATATAATTCAAGCCCAATTTCTTTAATATTTAACCAAGGCCCATAAAAATTCAAGAGATTGCCAAATACATTCTATAGTTTTTTTGGCTTGAGTCCTAGTTCCAAAGTTTTATTTTGCTTCCATCCCATGTATTTTTTAAATTGTAGTAGGTCCCATAACCACCCAAAATATAGCTATGTAACCGCCGACTTCCTTTTTCTTAGAGGATGACATTTGTCTCATAGTTCTTACAATATGACTAACAACTACAAAACAAATGCATGGGAATGGCTACAAATGAAGATTTTAAAATAAGAATAAATACTTAAGATCCCTACTTTCTGTCATCCACTTAACTTGATTTAAATATAAATTCACATGTAATTATAGTTGTAATCCAAATCAAGTTTCAAATTAGATTTAAGCTCTATATTATTTAAATCACCAAAACCAAATTACTAGTAATCTGAATTACCATAAATTAATCTAATTGTTTATTTCGCTTAAAAGAATACAGGGTATTGCATTCTTCTCCCTAATAAAAAGAATTTCTTCCTCGGAATTTACAAAAAATAAAAACAAACACGTCTCAAAACTAATGCAATAATTGTTGTCTTGTCGTATCCTCATGCTCCTAAGCGGACTCAATCTCACTATGGCGACTCCATTGAACATGAACTAAGGTATCTCCTTAGATCTCAAAATCAGGATCCTCTAGTCTAATATACACAATGTATCCTCATTATATGAAGTGTCGAGCTCTAATTGAATATCCCCTAAATAAATGTGCTGATATGTGGTCTCACCTGGGAAGAATCGACGAAGCATGGATACATGGAACACATCATGTTCCCCGTCTAACTGATCTGAAAGTGCTACTCGATATACAAGAGTCCCTATCTGATTCGTAATCATGAAGGACCTAATGAACCTCGGGGCCAACTTCCCCTTCTTCCCGAAACACACCGTGCCTTTCATGGGTAACACTTTGAGAAGCACTCGGTCACCAACTTGAAACTGTACATATTTCCTCTTTAAATTGACATAACTCTTCTACCGACTCTAGGCAATTTTAATTCACTCTAGAATCATCTTGATCTTCTTTATCGTATCTAGAACATACTCGGGTCCCAACAAGATACTCTCGCCTGGGTTTAGCCAACATACATGCGATCTACAGGGTCGCCCATACAATGCCTCGTATGGTGCCATTCTAATTGACTTCTGATGGATGTTGTTGTAGGCAAACTCCACCAAGGGCAAATGTACCTCCCACCAACACTTGAAATGCAACACACAGGTTTCCTCCAAAATATGGTTTACCCGTTTCATCTGTCCATCTGTC
The DNA here is from genome assembly GCA_949130495.1 of Sambucus nigra. NCBI lineage: Eukaryota > Viridiplantae > Streptophyta > Magnoliopsida > Dipsacales > Adoxaceae > Sambucus > Sambucus nigra. Next base: position 109,336,140 of record OX422217.1, on the reverse strand, counting down.
TTATGCTGATAAAACGTACCCAAATGTAACCGTGTCCCCATCACCTCCTAAAGCTGCACCAAAATTGGGATACAAAAGTTGAATCTATGTCTTAAATGATAGATTGATGTAACCCATCCAACCAGATGATCTTCACTACATATACTGCGCATATTGCTCTGCTGAGAAATTCGTGCGAGTAGGCAAGAATTGGGCCACCTTCATCAAGTTGTCCACTATAAGCCAACTGGAATCGTGACGTTGAGGCACTAATGGCAATCCTGTGATAAAGTATATAGAATGTTGACCCATGTCCACTCATGAATGGGTAAGGTTTGTAGTGTACCCGACGATCGATGATGGTCCACTTTCACCATCTGAGAAAGTACCACACTAAGACACCATCGTCGTAATGTCCATATTTATGCATGCCCACTAATATTTCCTCCCCATATCTTGGTACATCTTATCACCATTGGAATGCACCGAGAATTGAGAACCATGGACCTCTTGCATAACTTCCTTATGTAGATTGGAAGGTATCACTAACCTCACCTTGTACTCAGTGGCGGATCCAGGATTTTAGGTGAACTGGGGCGAAAGTTTCGAGTGGTACCGGGGTTCGGGGGCGGGAGCCCCCGAGGCGATTTTTTTTTGAGTTATTTCAAATTTTATACAAATTATAGTTTTATAATGCCCATACAACTACTATCGATCATTATTAACAATACCTAATTAATTTCTACAAATTAAAGTTTTATAAAAAAAATAATAATAACTTTTGTAATATGAGAAAATTTGTTTCAATCAGCAAATCTACAACAATCAATCAGAAAATCTGCAGAAGCTTACCGGAGCAAAGCACAACAAATCTACAGCAAAGCACATCAGATTTACTGGAAATCTACAACAAATCGGGACTGAAGCAAATCTACAGCAAAGCAAATCAGAGTTTGCATCATACTTCGTGAAGCAAATGAAAACAGGAAAGATATGAAAACTACTTACCGGAGCAAAAGCACATCGAAGCGGTGGAGCAAAGCACAGCACTACGAAAAACCCTAATTTTTTTTTTCAAATCTGAACTGGGGCGGCCGCCCTAGTTCGTCCCAACGTGCGTCCGCCCCTGCTTGTACTGCAACCCACCGTTTGAACCAATGGTGTGAAGAGGTACACTGATAATAAAAAGCTTCACCACATTCTCCTTATACCCAACATCATTCGTATGTGTTCTGACTACCCTCCTAATGATGTCGAGAGTCACTATAAGCATACCCATAAAGGCATTTTCCAACTCAATGATCACTTGAACCGAACCCAAATCCATTACCTGAAGAGTAGACAAGCTTCCACTCGATTCTCAACTTAAATATGACACAATATTGGCCTTCCTCGGGTGATACTGAATCGTAAACTAATAATCTTTGATGAACTTAAACCATTGTCGTTGCCTTTTTCTCAAGTCCTTTGTGTAAACAAATTTTATAGGCTCTTCTTGTGGTCATTAAAGAGCTTAAACTTCTCACCCCACAAATAATGTCTTCGTGCATGTAATGCGAACACCATCGCTGCTAGCTCCAAATCGTGAGTTGGATAGTTAACCTTGTAAGGCTTCAACTTTAGATATAAATCAGAAATCGTTTGATCCTCCTGCATTAACACCCCCACCCAATCCCTGTAGGGAAGCATCAGTGTAAACTAAGTTCTCAACCCCACTCTTAGGTAGAGCCATAAATGGAGCCGAAGTAAACATCACTTTGAGAGTGTCGAAAGCCTGCTGACACCTCTTAGTCAACATAAACTGAATCCCCTTCCGAGTCAACTAGATCTATGACCCTACTATTTTTTAGAATCCCTGAATGAACCTCCCATAGTAACCATCCAATCCCAATAAATTATGACCCTCAATAGGTGTGTTTGGTTGTCCCAAATCCAACACGGCTGACACCTTACTCGAATCCCATGATAAACCCTTATTTGATACAACATGGACCAAAAACTTCACCTTGTGCTTCCAGAACTCACACTTCTTGAGTTTTCATACAACTAATGCTCCCGCAACATTTAAAGGGATATCCTCAAATGCTCGGCATGATAATCCTCTCTCCACGAATAAATCAGAATGTCATCGACGAAGACAATGATAAACTTATCGAAATACAGCTAGAACACCTGATTCATCAAGTCCATAAAAATGGTTGGAGCGTTGGTCATCCCAAACGATATGACACCGAGTTCATACGAATAATATTGTGTCAGAAAGGCAGTCTTTGGTACATCATCCTCCCATACCTCAACTAATGATAACCCGAACACGAGTCAGTCTTCGATAAGAAAAAAGCACCCTGTAACTAATCATACAATTCATCGATCCTTGGTAAAGGGTATTTGTTCTTCACCGCCACCTTGTTCAACTCACGGTATTCAATGGACAACCGTAAAGAACTATCCATCTTCTTCACAAAGAGGACTGGAGCTCCCCATGGAAAAGTGCTACACTAAATGAATCCCTTCTCCAACAACTGCTTAAGTTTCTCCCGCAACTCTCACATCTCCAAAGGTGCCATATGATATGGTTCCTTGGCAATCGGCTAAGTGTCGAGATCCAAGTCAATCAAAAAATTAATCTCCAAAGTTAGTAGTAACCCCAAACCTCCTCAAATAGATCAACAAAATCACGAAGGATAGGGATCGAATCTAATGGAATGATCACCTCCTCTTGAGTCTCCCCATCCATGAAATATAAATGAGTTATAGAACCACCCTTTGGTCGAGGCATATCCATTATGTATATCTCTTGCCCTACAACCTATGTGTGCCTCATGCATGACTACTAACAAGTCCATACCCAAGCTCACATCATAAAAGCGAGTATCCAAAACCAACAAATCATCCACAAAATATAATCGATAAATATATACCCCAATACTCACACAAATCTTCAAAATACGAGTAGAAGCACCCATATGAGTAGCAATCGATAAGGCTCTATTACAAGATCTAAGCGACATACCCAGTACCTCAATAAATCTACATGATATGGAGTGTGTGACGCCGGTGTAAAATAAAACTCTAGCTAAGGTACCATAAACATAAAACGTATCGTCCACCGCTTGGATCGGTCCCTTACCCTCCTATTGTGGTTGTGCTATCTGGTACACCTAACCATACAAGAGCTGAGGCTGCGAAAACGGAAGCACTGGAAGTGGCTTTTAATAGTTTCAAATACTTTAATAGTGTCTAAAACCTCTGGTCTCACATGACCTCCAAAATTTTTTAGCCCCTAAATTTTTTAATATTTGGATTGCCATTGCTCTCAACACTTTGACACCATTTGCAATGCAAAACGTTATGCTTCATCAGAATAAAAGGCCAACTCTCCCCCAATGTATAACCACCATTAAAGCTTGGATCATCAATCTTTTCAAACACTCCCCTGGTCATATGCATAACTCAATGTCTAATCCTGTAATTCTTTATAACATAAAGGTTTCATGTAATTCCATGTAAAGCTCCATCGATTACTCATGTTTACTAAATTCCTCCACCTCCTAACTGGATTAAACTAAACTTTAATGGTCTTTCCAAAGGTTCTACTAACTGCTTTATTATTTGTGGGTTTTTTCTAGGCTCATGTGGTCAATTTCTATGAGATTTTTATCTTATTAAGGTTTTTATAAAGCCTTATATGTTGGGTTTCTTGCTATCATGATTGGAACTGACATTTCCTTTAGAAAAGACTTTCACACTCTTTGGATTGAGCCTAATTATCTCACTGCTATACGATGCCTCAAAGATCCAAAATTCATTCCTCCTTGGTCTCTTCACAATAAATGGGAAAACTGAAAATGGAAGCTCAATTAAATGAATATTCACAATTCACATGCCTTTAATGATAGAAACATGGTGGCTGGCCTTCTTTCTAATTGGGGTCTTCATTATCCTACTCTATAGTGGTGGGACTCTTCCCCAAACACTATTCTTCCATTGCTCATGATAAATCTCTCCACCCAAACTATAGGTTCAATCATTGTTGATAGGATTTTTATTGGGAAGCCCTATTATAGCTACCCCTTTAATCTATTTTGCATAATAGGATAAGAGAATATTAGCTTGGGTTTGTGTTTCCATGATCACAATCAACTTCTTTGCTCACATAATAACACTTAGCTCCTCGTTTCTCACAATCAACTCTCATCTTACTATAATTTAACTTTACTTGTAAATTTCATCGTATCTTTATATCTCAACCTCTATTTATACATTGATTTTCTCTGTTGTGGCATTATTGATATAAAGGAGTGCTATACTATAGTGGATGCCTCTTATATATATAATACTTATAGGAGTTTTTGTAAAGGCAAGATATATGAATACTAACATCTGATAAGGTGGTGGGAAGAGATGCTCTCCCTTCTCTCTACAACCTACCTTTCTCTATCCTCATCAAACATCACCACCCAACCATAGCACCATCGCCTAACCTCCTCCATGGACGCTACACAACCTAGTCCTGCCTCTCCTAGGCTTCTTCCGAGCCCTATTACCAAGGGGGGTTTGTTCACTGCCCACTGTCTCTGGATCCTGTTTGGATGCCCATTGTGCTGGTGAGGAAGGTCAGATTTTGGATGAATCGATGGCGGATGGGCCACCGACCTTGCCACCTAATGGAAGTAAAAATGCAGGCCAGTCCAGTATGGACGTTCGTAATGGAACCTCCATTGGTGTCTCTGATGCTGAGAGAATGAAAGTCTTGGATGATGAGAATACCCATTACCGTAGTTTCTTTCTCAGCAAGGGATTCTCGTTAGAGGATATTAAGAATGGAGGTGTTGAGTCTTTGGCGTGTTCTTCAGCTCCTCACTCTTCCTCGTCCCAGCCTGGCGATGGTCATACTTCTGGGTACAGTCCGATTGGCGATGTGGATTCTGCCATGCCGTCAGCCACCGTGTTGGTAGAGAAGTCCTTTTCGATTAGAGGGGATGGTAGGAGCCTAGAGGTTCTTTCTAATGGGATGGCCCATCAGTCCCAACCCAGTTCTTGCGCGATTTCCAATGATAAGACTTGGAAGTTTGTTGCTACTGAAAAGAGAAAACCGAAACTTAGGTTGTCCTTTCACCAACCCTCTGTGGTTGACAACGTTATCACTATTACACCGCCAGCTGAGGTGACTAGAGGGGGACATGGCAGATGGGAAAATAGCATGGTGGGCTACTTTCTAGGGAAGAAACCACCCTTCTCTTTCATCAACAATCTTGCTATGAGGATGTGGAGCAAGTTTGGCCTGACTAACGTGTTGGCCCATGACAATGGTTTTTTCCTTTTCATTTTTGATAACCCTAATAAAAGAGATGAGGCCTTTGATAATGGGCCATGACATTTTACCGGCATGACCATCATGCTGAAGAAGTGGCATCCAAACTTCATTTTTAGCAAAGATAGTGCCAAGAAAATACCATTGTGGGTTAAGATGCACGATATTCTGGTCCAACTATGGATAGAAGATGGTCTCAGTTACGTTGCAAGTTCGGTTGGCCTACCTTTATACGCTGATGCAGTTACTGAAGAGATGAACAGAATCTCTTATGCACGTGTTTGTGTAGAGGTGGAGGCAAAGGAGACCTACGCAAACATCATCAACGTGATCATGGAGGATGGGGCCATCGCGCCTGTACGCATTGAATATCAAGCAAAGCCGCCCTCTTGCCCTCACTGCCTCGTGTTTGGGCACTCTCTTAGCAGATGTGATAAGATGAAGTCGATTGTTTCTACACAGACTAACCCAGTTGAAGTGTCATTGACGTCCAAAGCGGCGGCAATACCTGAAGACGATGCTGGTTGGACTGTTGTACCCAAGAAGAGCATTTCTAAATAGCATGTAGTCCTAGAGAATGGTGAAACATCTGGTAGTATAGAATGGAGTGATGGGTTATTTTCAAGTGAAACCCTTAGTGATAAGCCAAGTATTCTGATGGAAGCTTCCCTTCCATTATCTAATTCTTTTGAAGCTATGGCCCTTGATTTTGAAAGAGAGGCAACTCCCGAGCCATCTGCCCTGGCCAAGAGAGATGTGATGGTTGACGAGCTGGCCAATAAGCATAAAAATGTTGGGAATAAAGAAGTCAAATCTGGAGGTAAGAACAAAAGGAGGGGGAAAAGCAATAATTCTTAATGTTTAAGTGTGTTTCATGGAACATAAGGGGTCTTAATGCCCCTCACAAACAGCAGGAAGTGTGTAAATTAATTAGAGACCAGCAGATGGATTTGGTGTGCTTGCTTGAAACTAAAGTTAGAAGAGCTAACTTAAGTAACGTTAAAAACAAATGTTTTTTCCTCTGGGATTTTCTTCATAACTGTCCAAATGATGGTGGTGTGGCGAGGGTCATGGTGGGGTGGAACCCTAATATTGTTGAGGTGACGTTGGTCAATTCTCATCGCAGGCATTGCTATGCAAAGTGGAGGTGTGCGGGAGAAACCTCCGTTTTTTTGCATCTTTTATCTATGGTGATAATTTGCCTAACAAAAGAATCTCTTTATGGGAGTTCTTACGGCAGAACAGTGGGAGAGTTGATGGCCAACATTGGGTTTTGATGGGTGACTTCAACGTGGTGAGAAATCAAGGGGGAGAAAAGAGGTCTGCATGATATTGACGAGGGTGCAACTGATGCGTTCAACCTGTGTATAAACGACATTCAGGCGGATGAGATGAGAGCTACAGGGTTATGGTTTACTTGGAATAAGAAATAGGGGGGTGATGACAATGTCCAGTCTAGACTGGATAGAGTCCTTCACAACGACTCTTGGGCCACTGTTTTCCCGGACTCTCAAGCGACGGTGCTCCCTAACGGTGCCTCTGATCACTGCCCCATTATCACCTTGGTGTTACCTCCTGAGCCAAGAAGACCTAAGCCATTTAAATTCCATAATTTTTGGATGGCTCATGCTGAGTTTCAAGATGTGCTGTTGGATGCTTGGCACGGGGAAGATTTTGGTAATCCTCAGCAAGAAGATGAAGAGACTCAAGAGTGGTCTGATTGGGCTTGACAAGAAGTTTTTTAACCATCTGGCTATGAGAGTTGAGGAATCCAAAACGCTCTTAGACGAGGCCCAAAGAAGACTGGATACCGATGGGTGCAACAGTAGCCTCCAACAGGATGAGAAAGAGAAACTGGCGAGGTACCTGGACCTAAGAAATGCTGAAGAATCCTACTATAAGCAACAATCCAGAATCAAGTGGCTTCATCTTGGTGACGGGAACAATAATTTCTTCCACAAGAAGGCTAATCAAGCTTTGTCTAGGAAGAAGATTATCAGTATAGAGGACGCCAATGGGGATAGAGTCGAAGGCACGCTTGAGGTGGCTAACATTGCAGTGGGGCATTTCACCGATCTGCTGGGATCCAGCCCCTCTTGTGAGGATCCGGGTTCCTTTCTCAGGGATAACGTGAGCAAAAGGATAAATGATGATGAGAGTAGGGCGTTGATGGCCCCAATCTCTAATGATGAAATTAAAAGGGCAATGTTTGATATTGGCTCAGATAAAGCCCCGAGGCCTGATGGGTTTAACGCTTTCTTTTTTATAGAAAATTGGGAGGTTGTTGGAAGTGATGTGATGGAAGCTGTCGAGCATTTCTTTAGGTGTAGTTACTTACCCAGACAATGGAACTGCACTGCCTTATCCCTCATTCCAAAGGTCCCAACGCCTTCGAGCATGAATGATTTTCTCCCCATTGCCTGTTGCAACACAATCTACAAATGTATCGCGAAGGTTATTGCTAATAGGATGAAGCACGTTCTACCCCACCTCATTAACCAGAGCCAGGCTGCGTTTGTTCAGGGTGGGGCCATCTCTGACAACATCCTTTTACTTCAGGAAATTATGAGGAACTATCATAAGGAGCTGTGGCCCCCCAGATGCGCGTTGAAGATTGACTTGCTCAAAGCTTATGACACCGTGAGCTGGGAGTTCCTCTGTAAACTCTTGATGCATTTGGGGTTTCCCACTATCTTAGTTGGTTGGTTGGTTGAGTGTTTCACTAATACCAGGTATTCTGTTAGCCTGAACGGGCAGCTGCATGGTTTTTTTGAGGGTAAGAGAGGGCTGAGGCAAGGCGATCCACTCTCTCCTTACCTCTTCCTTTTGGTTATGGATACGTTCTCGTGCCTCATGGATAAAGCCTACATGGACCCTGCTTTCACTTTTCACCCCAGGTGTAAGCAAGCCGGTCTGAATCACTTATGTTTTGCGGATGACGTTATCATTCTATGTGGGGGGGGGGGGGGGGGGGACGTTTCTTCATGCGCCATTGCCAAGAAGACTTTGGACGATTTTTGCAATTTTTCGAGGCTACGGCCGAACTTCAACAAGTGCAGCTTCTACATTTCTGGCATCGGAGATGAGGGGATCAACCAAATCAGTGGTATTCTGGGCTTTTCTCCGAGCAACCCCCCTTCTTATACCTTGGCGTTCCGCTCATTTCTACTAGGCTGAAGGACTGCCAAAGATTGATTGATAAGATTACTGGTAGGATCAAGTGTTGGACCAACAAGTTTCTGAGTTATGCGTGCCGACTTCAACTCATCAAGTCTGTCCACTTTGGGATCCAGGTATATTGGTCCAGTCTCTTCATTTTACCTAAAGGGGTCATCAAGAAAATTGAGCAACTGATGAAGGATTTCTTATGGACGGGTTCTGACCAAAAGCATTCCGGGCCCAAGGTTGCATGGAAGGATTTGTGTTGTAACTATACTGGGGGGGGGGGGGGGGGTCTTGGAGTCAAAAGCTTGGAGAGGTGGAATATTGCTGCCATCATGAAAACTTTATGGAATCTTTGCAGCAAGAAGGATTGTTTATGGGTGAAATGGTGTGATATCTTTAAGCTGAAAAGGAGAAGTATTTGGGCCCTAGCTATACTAGCTGATTGTTCTTAGCGCTGGAGGAAGATGATGCAGCTTAAAGACCGTATTAGACCGCTCATCAAGTGCTGAGTTGGCAATGGTATGGATTCTTTCTTTTGGTATGACAACTGGCACCCTTTAGGCCCTTTGCACCCCCGCTTTGGTGATAGAGTCATTTATGATGCGGCTAGCAACCACAAGGCTCTGATTGCTGATTTCATCCATGAGAATAGATGGAGATGGCCGGCTACCATCACGTGGGAGCTATTGGAGATTAGAAATGCTCTTTTGCCAATGATTCGGTAAGATATGAATGATGAAGTTACGTGGATCCCCAACCAGGGTGAGTTCACCATTAGCTCGGCGTACAATGAGCTTTCCCCTACTCAACCCCCTGTGGCGTGGCACAACCTGGTGTGGAACAAGGTTAAGTTAACATACCAAAGTGCACTTTTATCCTCTGGCTGACTTGCAGCGGTGCCATTCATACTAAGGACAAGCTGTTTAACTGGGGAATTGCGGATGATAATTTATGTTGCAGTTGCAACAATGGGGTGGAGTCCATAGCCCATGTGTTCAATGAATGCCTCATTGCCAAGGAGGTGTGGAAGGAGGTGAGATTTAGAAATTTGGAATACCGGGAGGCCATGCCTTGGGATGAGGAGGTGCTTTTTGCTACGGCTAATTATGGGGGTTCTAATCTTTATAATCAGATTAGGACAATCTCATTTTCTACTACTGTTTATTGCCTTTGGTTGGAAAGAAATAATAGATATTTCAGGGGCACACCCAAAAATACCAATGTCTTGGTTAAGGAGATTGAGTTTATGATCAAAGCGAGAGTCCTATCATGGAAGAAAGGAAGAAGGAGTTACAACAACTGGATGGCTTGTATGAATTGGGGTATCCCGGAGAGTGCCATTCAGTAGGTGTTTAGTTTTGGATTAGGGGCGTATGGTCCTTTGGTTTGTTTGTTTGATTTTCCCCATGGGGTATGCCCCTAAGGATTCTTTGGAGCTTCGATCCCCTCACATGTAACCTTTTTGCGGATTTTATATACATAACTTTTCCCCCCAAAAAAAGATATATGAATACTTAGTTCCCATAGATTTGGGAGTGCCAATAACTGGAGTATGCTACATAATTGCCACCAGTTTCAATTTTGACCAATCTCTTCAAATTTTCCACCAATCATTTCTTCTTTTGAAGTGAAGGAGCACTTTGTTATAAGGTAACGGGGCAACCGAATATAACTAGAATGTGTGAGGATTCACTATGGTTGAAAAGATGTAGTGACAGTTTTGATTTTTCGAAAAACTCACAAAGTGTTTTTTAAGTTTTTGAAAGTAAACCTTATTCAAGAACAAAAATATTTTGGAAAATAATTTATCAAAAAAAGAAAATATGAAAGTATAGATTTTTTTGATTTAAGAATGAATTAAAAAAATTTAAATAACACAATGAAAAGATAAAAGAATTTTGCTCTTGAAAGCTAAGATATTTTATCTCTTTAAAAATTCCCTCCTCGCTTATTTTTTAGAGTAATGGAGCAACTCTTGATTATATACACAAGTGTATAAATACAAGTGGGATATCACTCAAGTGGGGTAAATTAGTGAGTCAATACACGCTCAATTTGGCCGACCAACCACTTTTTTACCTTGACATAACTTCCAAGGAAATCATTTGGAAAGATCTTTTAAAAAGTAAAATACGTTCGTGGACCCGTCACGGATGCGAAGTCTTAGAGACAATTAGTCAGTCCATAAGATAGACGTTTTTTACTAGGTTTCGAAAAGATCATGGATGGCAAATGAAAGGTTTTATGGATGTGAGGTCCTACTTCGTTACGACAAACAGTCTGGGAACCAATTTGATGCCAAAACCACGGTTTCTAGTTTTACAAAAATACCAAAATATAAGGCATGCATATAATACAATTAAAACAAATATAAGACATTCTCATAAACATGATTCTCATTTCAAACTGAACCTGACACACCTTTATTGAAAAACAAACGTCATATATAGTTTTAAAAATAAAACCCTCAACAATCTCCCACTCAGTCTTAAAGCAAAGTGCCTATGCATCTAACACATATTGCTTTTACATGACTATCAAAACCTTAGGTGATAATCTCTTTGTAGGTTGTCCCGAGATGCAATATTGGTCATGATGATATCGCCTCTCTACATGATCTCCCGCATCAAGTGATACTTTCAATCAATATTATTCGCCCCTTTATGAGTCCTTAGTTATTTAGAATTAGAAACTGCACCACTAATGTCATAATAAAGTGTAATGACCAATTTCATTGAATGAACCACACCCAAATCATTTAAGAAGTTTTGGAGCCAAACCATCACGTTTGTTGCCTCTGAAGTTGCAACATATTTGTCTTCGATGGTGGAATAAGCAATGCATGATTTCTTGATACTCCTCCAAATTATAACTCCACCTACTATGGTAAATACATATCTTGAGGTCAAATTCCTTAAATCTTTATTTGATTGAAAATTTGAGTTTGTGTACCCTATAGGTATAAGACTATCCACTGATTAAACGAGCAGATAGTCTCTAGTCCTTTTTAGGTGCTTGAGAATGTGCTTTACTGTAGTCCACTGATGCTCACCTGGGTAGACTAGAATCTGCTGACCATGTCAATGGCAAAGATGTCTGGTCTTGCACACAACCTAGAATACATGAGGCTGCCCACCATTGAAGCATAAGGTATATTCCTCATCCTGTCTATCTGATCAGGTGTCTTGGGACACTGATCATTTATACAATGATTTCTTAATACTCCTCCAAATTATAATTCCACCTACTATGGTAAATACATATCTCGGGTTCGAATTCCTTAAATCTTTATCTAATTGAAAATACGAGTTTGTTTACCCTATAAGTACAAGACTATCTGCTGAGTAAACCAACACATAGTCTCTAGTCCTTTTCAGGTACTTGAGAATGTGTTTTACTACAGTCCAGTGCTCCTCACCTAGGTAGACTAGAATTTTGCTGACCATGTTAATGGCAAAACATCCGGTCTTGTACACAACATAGCATACATGAGACTTCCCACCATTTAAGCACAAGGTATATTCCTCATCCTCTTTATCTGATCAGGTTTCTGAGGACAATGATCATAATGCATGATTTCTTGATACTCCTCCAAATTATAACTCCACCTACTATGGTAAATACATATCTTGAGGTCGAATTCCTTAAATCTTTATCTTATTGAAAATCCGAGTTTGTGTACCCTATAGGTACAAGACTATCCGCTGAGTAAACCAACACATAGTCTAGTCCTTTTCAGGTAATTGAGAATGTTCTTTACTGCAGTCAAGTGCTCCTCACCTGGGTAGATTAGAATCTGCTGACCATGTGAATTGAAAGCATATTTTCGGTCTTGTACTTAACATACATGAGATTACCCCTCGCTGAAGCATAAGGTATATTCCTCACTCTCTCTATCTGATTAGGTATCTTAGGACACTGCTCATTTATACAGTGAATCCATGACTGAAAGGAAGAAATACGTTCTTGGAATCTTGCATGCTAAACTTTATGAGCACATCAACGATATAATTATCTTCGAATAAGCCTAATATCCTATTTTTCTGATCACACAAAAGCTTGATCCTGAGGATGTGAATGGCTTCTCTTATGTCCTTCGTATCGAACTGAATAGACAACCACAGTCTTATGCTAGATAATACACCTACATCATTCCCAATTAGAATAATATCAGCTACATGGACTACCAGAAATACCGTCACATTTTCGTCACGCTTTTTATAAACATAAGTTTCATTCGAGCATTAATCAAATCATAGTAATTTATTGCCTGATCAAATCGAACGTTCCAAGACCTTAAAACTTCCTTAAGCCCATAAATTGATCTCTTAAACTTGCACACTTTGTTTCCTGATTGTTTACTATGAATTCCTTAGGTTACATCATATAGATGCACTCGTCGATACTAATATTCAAGAACGTAGTCTTGACATCCATTTGCCAAATATTGAGATAAAGATGTGTTGTAATAGATAAAAGAAATTGGATAGACTTTAGCATGATGTGACACCCCGCCTAATTAAACATAGGGTGATCAAGCCTTTATTAAATTAAAACAGGTTTCTCAAATGGTTCATTCTTAGCATCACTGTCGACAACCTCTTAATTACTAATCACTTACGTGAAAATTAGATCGGTGCCAAATTTTATCTTTCTTAAAACAAATAAATCAACCATGCGGAACAAAGTATAACAATCACCATGTACTACAACCCAATCAACAAAATATAAGTACAAGAGAACAAGAGTATTACCGAATAACCATCGGCTTAAAATCTTAAAACAACAATAAAACAACCACTAGTCTCAAACTAAACATCTGAGACTGATACTGGACCACAAGTCCATACATAGAATAGTGTGAGATCTTGCATTAGATCTGAAAGAGAGATATCGTCTAATCAAAATCCTGTAAGCATCCACTGTGTTACAGCTTTGAGTCCCTGGAATGAAATCAACATACATGGCGTCTCTATGGCTGGACACCTAAAAGGTTTTGAAAATATTTTATAGCAAGAGTTAGTACTAAAAACATTTTGAAAATATTTAGCAAGCGTTTATCACAATATAAAATGCGGTTATTGATTACACATGTTAGGTTCTCATACACTCTCTTGAGTTTACTCGCTCCTCATCTGTTGTGCACACCTAACGTTCTACACTTAGCCTACCTAGCCATATCTCCCAAGCTAACTAGGACTAAAGTAATCATCTGAACTTATCTATACCTAAGTTCTCGTACCGCCCATACAGTACATCCATTTCATTAACATCTCGCGAAGGTTAATTAATTCTCAAGTAACATTTCACCTATGTTATGTTTCAAAACTTCTCATTTTGTTTCACTACTAAATTTCTACAATTCTCACAATTAATATCTTCCCACTTTTGTGATTAAGTTTCACTACTTAAATTACTAATTAGATATTCTCTATCTAACGTTATGTTTCGTAATTAAGTTTCACTACTTATCTTACCAGTTTGATATGTATCGTTAAACACATCATATATCAATCTACTAACACACAGAAGTAGAATATAATTAAGTATATATTTCACACACAATATATACTAAATATCAGTCATTACTACTATGTCCTTTTAACACACGTAAAGAACTCTTGGTTCAGAACGATTCATCGACCCCGAGTAAGAATTGGTTCGGAATGATACATCGACCCCCAATTATTTATATACGCATATTCTGGCTCGGACTCTTTCATCACGCCACCAGTTCGAAGGTTTGGTTCGACAATTTACATCGACCCCAAACAGTTAACCCAATGTTAGTTCGGAATACTCCATCGACCCTAACATATAATAACCCTACGTTAGTTCGAAATACATCATCGACCCTAACGTAGTTAATTTAGGTATACATCTCTCAACCTAATAGTTCATACAGTTTAGTAGGTACGCACCGGACCTATCCATCATACTTGTACGTAATATAGTATTCTCTTATATTAACAGTATTCGTCAATTTACGATTTCTCACTATCACATTTATTTGAGTATTCACTCAACTCTAAGGGCCCTAGTTACCCCTCACATATAATTTCAGTAGTTATTACTTTCCCTACTGGTCTATCACTTGAATTGACTTTACCTCTCCTCGTAAGTCAATTCCAAATTCCCCGATACTTTACTCAATTGGTTTATTCTCGTCGGCCCATAATCCAAGTCCTACATCCAATGGCCTTACCGAACCTCAACAGTATACCTACGGGTATTATTCTCATTCCCATATAAGTATAATATAAATCCTAGAATTCCCATTCATTCCCGGGAATCAAAGAAACCTTAACCAAGGAAGGATTTGAGAAAAACAGCTTAGTCTCGATCGATCGACATTCAAGATCGATCGATCAGGGGCAGTAGCAGTGTGTCTTCTATGTTAGTTTCTTCTTCCCTTAACAAATCTCCAAACTTCATTATAGTATATCAAACTTCGACCCAATTATCCCAACATGTTCCCACATATATTAGGACAATTTCCAACGTTCAAATACATCAAAACCTTAATTCATTTAAAGAAATAATGGATTAAACTCAAAATTTCTTAAAACCCTAGTTATGGTGTTCTTCCCATATATTCATTCAAAACCCAGATTTTATTCCGAAATAATTATCAAATCAGCCCTGAATATTATTCCTCTACATATGTTAAATCATTCTACATGCGATTCCTATCCCAACATTCATAAATATCATTCCTTTCTTATCAAGATAGTGATTTAACAAAACTATTCAAAAACCCTACACATGGGTAGTATAACTTTATAATTTTTATAATAAACAACTTGCCTTGACAGAGGGGTTCTGATTAACTATTTACTACACGCGCTAAGTAAATATAATGAGGCAATATTAATCAGTATCTATCTCTCGATTAATACTCCATAAATCATAATTATTAATAAAACTCATTAAATTACTTCTCTTGCGTAATTTAAATTAAACCATATTTTCTCATTTAATTCTCCAATTTAATTAAATAGAAATATTCAGAAATACAGGATATTACACATGAATACTGGTGGCTAGGTTTCCTTATAGTCAATTATTATTTTTGAGTAAACCCTTTAGCAAAAAGTCTATTTTCTTCTTGTAGATCCATATGCATTTGATGATTTTTTTCAATCTGGCAAAGTCTACAAGTTCCTAAACCTGATTCGAATACGTAGAATCCATCTCAGTGTCCATAGCCTTTAGCCAAATCTCGAAGTCCTTGTCTTGGAGTGACTTATTATAGATCCTATGATCTCATTCATATTCCTTTGTCATCTCACAAAATGTTCACCCAATTACACTAACGTATCAGGCTGATGCCTAACCCTCCCATTAAGATGGGTATCCACTTGTGGTCCAGTGTATCCTGATTATCAGTAATATTTGCACTAAAGCTAGGCAATGTAATATTTACATCAGGTTACGAGTTGTTCTAAAACAATTACTTTTTCCCCCTCTTATCTCTTGCAAGATAATCTTTCTCTTGGGTTTGTGGTTTATCATTTAATTGCCTAAAAGTATCGAGAATATATACTTACTAACACCCTATGGTCCTTAGGATTATATAATATACCACCTTTAGTCCCTTTTGGGTAACCTACAAATAAACATACTTATGCCATTAATTCCAACTCACCCTGCTCCTTCCTCAGCATATGTACTGTGCAACCCCAGATTCGAACATGTCCTTGACTAGGTTTACACCTAGTCCACAATTTCACGGGCCTTATTGAGACCGACTTAGAAAGAACAAAGTTCAACAAATAAGTAGATATCTCTAATGCATAACCCTAAAAAGAATCTAGCATATCTAAATAATTCATCATGGATTTAACTATGTCCAAAAGAGTTGTGTTCCTCTTTTATCTATACCATTTTATTACGGAGTGTCCAGTGCAAACAATTAGGATGTGATCCACACCTCTAATAAATGATTTCTAAACTCTCCCAAGTGGTACTCACCCCCATGATCAGATTGTAAAATTTGGATTAGTTTACCATGCTTATACTCTACCTCAACCTGTAAACTTTGAAGTTATCAAAGGCTTCAGACTTGTGGTGCCACGTATCTGAATCTCGAGTAATCTTCAATTATTGTGATGATGCACTCATATTAACCTCTAGTCCATATTGTCATCGGTTCACATAAATCATAATGGATCAACTCGAACACATCTTTGGCTTTATAGCCTTTGGATGTTAAGGCATTTTGGTCATTTTCCCTTTTAAAAACAAACTCGAAGTGCTTCCACTTCCAATGAACTCAATTATTCATTAGAAACCTATCTTTGAATTCTTTTAGATCAATATGACTTATGCGTAAGTGCCAAAGCTATGTTTGTTTAACTTAAAAGGTTTATTATCTTTAGGTTATATCCATTAAAGTCATTTATTATAGAATTTATCTGTAATGGAGAGACATACTTTATAACATAAAGATTATTTTCCAATGTGCCAAAAGAGTATTTAAAAATGCCATTTTTTTATAGAAAGAAATAACTCCTTTATCAAAATAATTAAAATATCCATTCATAACTAAATTAGAAACCGATATTAAATCTCTTCTTGAGAAAGCGAGGACACTCGCAAAGGTGATTTTAACAAAAATTGCAACACCAATTTTATTTATGCGAAAGCGACTTTTAAACCGACTTTATCTTGTTTATCCTATATATGCAACTATGTGATAAAACAGATAAATCAAACACGTAAATATGACAAGGCCAAGGTTCAGGAAAAAACTCTTTTTGGGTAAAACCTTTATTTCACTATGAATAGTAAATCGCAACTTACAACGTACACAATGAAATCTGCAATGGATTAACCGCAGAAAACCCACAAGAACACGCAGTTATGAATCAGCCAGGAACACCCTCGAATACTGCCAATTGACACGCAGTCGTCAGCACAGCCTCAATCTTTGTCAGCCATGAATCCCCACAGGTATCACCAGTCAACCATGAAGTGCCTCTCCACAAGGTGAATACAAATAGATACAAAACTATCTAGGGTTTTAAACTAATTCACAAGAATAATATTCAAGGATGCCTTTTGTGAATTAAAACAGTGTTTAGAAAACACAAAACTTTGAAGAAATTTTGCTTCTGATAGGCAGAAACGTCTTGGTAAAATTCTTGAAAAAAGTGATTCACGAAACATGTATTTATAACAACTTTAAGGCGATTGTGGCGTTCAAGCGAGATGTAATATCGTTCGAACGATATAGCCATCTCGTTCGAACGAGATGCATATGTCGCTCGAGTGACAGGCACATGTCGTTTGAACTACATCAACTGTCGTCTGAACGATGCAAACGTAAAAATATCCGCCTTATGACTTAGAAAAAAATTGTTTTCACAAGGGAAAAATCTTGTTTGTCTTTTTAATAAAAATCAAGCATCCCAAATATAATTCTATGAATTAATTTAAACTATGAATCTTTTTATACCTTTTGGGATGTCGGGAAGTCTTCAAACTTGGAGATGCATGAGTTCGGTTCGTCTTCTCAATTGCGTGATGATTTGTAATAGGATGCGCCAAATTAGCCTAAAGCTATGTTATGAACAATGTTGGAAAAATGGTTCTTACAAATCTCCCCCTTTGGCTATTCTGGTACAAAACAAACAAAATGACCGAACATCAAATTAAAATCAAAATATCCTATTACAAATTATAAAAAGTACTCACCCCCTTCCCAAACCCTAGAACAATGGAACGACATAAGTCTCTTTGTCTTCAAACTTCTTCCCTTTAAACTTTGTCTTCATCCGTGTGTCTTGAAATCCGCAAATAGTTACCTACACACACGAGACAACAAACATATACCTTCATGATGCTTCGAGTTTGAAACAAAGTAAATCATAAATAAATACTCCCCCATAGTTCAAACTCATCAAAAACTCCATTTTAATTTGCTCCCCCCCCTCTTTGTTTTTATCGAAATAGACAAATAGACGAAGAACTAGCAACAATAAACATGAAATATGGAGAATCTCTTTGTTGATAGGATCAGATGCATCTCTTTTTCTTCCACCATTTACTGCCTCTGGATGGAGAGAAATGGGAGGCAATTTAATGGTATGACCAAGAAAAGGGAGGTTATTGTCAAGGAGATCGAGAACATGGTTAGAACCAAAGCTATGGGATGGAAGAATTGTAGAAGATTCTATCAGAATTGGATGGCTTGCATGAATTGTAGTGTTCCTGATAGCGTTTTAACTTAGCACCCTCTTTGAATGGCTATTGCCTTTTTCTTGTTTAGTTTGTTTTGCTTACTTGTTCCCTATTGTTGGTGATGTATTTCATCTGGGGTATGTCCCTGGGTTTTGTTTGATTCTATGTAACTAGTTTTTGGTTCACGACGAATCACGACGAATCAAATATATCATCACAAAAGATGTGAGCATGTGTAATGATCATCTCAAAGGCTAACAACCACCAACTCTTTTTGAAATTTTTTCAATTTTTTAAATAAAAACAAATTTCACAAATACAACAACCATACCGTACATAATATATGCAACATATCAAAGCAAATCCATCACACATATATATATGTATAAACGACCATAGATGACACAAACACATAAGTCATACACACAACCTCATCAATTACCCTGTAAGGACCATGCCAATTTGGATGGAGCTTATTAGGTTTCTGCCACGTCTTCTTCAGGACTAGGTCTCCCACAGCTATCGGCCTTGATTTTACCCTCTGATTGTAGAACCTCGCAGCTCTTTGCTGATAGGCAGCTTGTCTTATCTTCTCTTCTTTCCTCAATTAAATCAAGATCAAGTCTTCTCTCTTCCCCATTCCTCTGAGGGTCACACGCCTGAATTCTATGAGTAGGGAGCCCTATCTCTGTTGGGATGACAGCCTCTGAGCCATGGGCTAACATAAATGGAGTTTCCCCTGTGGGTATTCTCACTATCGTCTTGTAAGCCCAAAACACAGCATATACCTCTTCTATCCATCTTCCTTTGGCCTCTTCCAACTTATTTTTTATCCCATCAAGGATTATTCAATTTGTGACCTCAGTCTGACCATTTTCCTGGGGGTGGCCAGGGGAAGAGAAGAATTGCTTGATTCTTACTCTTTCACAGTATTTTTCTGAGGAAACATTCTTGAATTGGGTTCCATTATCTGAGATTAGGGTGTTTGGAAGGCCATACCTTCATATGATGTTCTTTCAAATGAACTGGAAGGTCTTCTTCTCAGTGATTATGATCATTGGATCGGCTTCTACCCATTTAGAGAAATAATCAATTGCCACAATTAAGTACCGATAGTTGTTTACAGCCCTTGACAAGGGTCCTACCAAATCAATGCCCCATACTACCAATGGCCAAGGGGAGATTATAGAAGTCAGAGGTTGGTGAGGCTGATGGGTAATGGTGGAGAACCTCTGGCACTTATCACATCTCTTCACATACGCAGTTGCGTCTTTGGCCAAGCCGGCCACTAGTACCCCTAAGTGATTATCCTCTTAGCCAATAACCTTCCTCCAATGTGTCTTGAACAAGAGCCCTCATGTACATCTTGTAGGATGTATGGAACCTCTGAAGGATGAACACATATGAGAAGAGGGAGTAGGAATCCCTTTTTGTACAGGACATCTCCCACAATAGAGAATTTAGCATCTCTGAACCTTAGCTTTCTCCTCTTTAATTTTGACTCGAGAAATTCTCCCTCTCTGATGTATCTGATAAGAGGGTCATCCATGAGGGCTCATATTCATATTTATGCAAGGTCGAGAAGCCTCCTCCTCTTCGATGGTCGGCTTGAGTAGAATCTCGACTGGTCTGTTCTCCTTATGTCGGTCCTTATTGCTGAGGCCAACCTCACGAGTGCATCAGCTTGGCTATTGTCCAGCCGAGGTATCCCCTTCATCTTTACCTATTTGAAGCCTTCTAGCATCGATCTTAACCTCTTTAGATATTTGGTCATCCTTTCATCTCTGGCTTCATACACCCCCAGGATTTGGTTCACAACCAATCTTGAATCACTGTGGACTTGGCCGATACTTAGGGCTCTTGCCAAATAAAGACCTGCTATCAATGCCTCATACTCTGACTCATTGTTGGAGGCTTTAAAGTTGAATCTCAATGCCTACTCAATATCTGTACCATATGGTGCCGACATTATCAGCCCTGCTCCACTTCCGTTTTCACAGGATGACCCATCAACGAAGAGGTTCCAGATGGTTTTATTTGAAGAAAAGTTTCCCTATGTCAGGGTCCCCTCTTTGAAGAGGTATATCTCTTCTTCATCCTCAACTACCTTTTGCTTGACTTTACCTATCTCAGCCTCATCTACTGCTCTGCCGACGTTCCTCTCCATTTGCTCATCTACAGCTCCAAGACTATTCTCAACCATGGCCTCGTCCAAAGTAAACTTAGCCATAAAATCTGTGAGTTCTTGTCATTTTATGGCAACCCTGGGTTGATAAACAATATCATACTCTCCCAACTCAATTTCCCAGGTCATTAGCCTTCCTGACTTCTCAGGCTTATAGAGGACCTGTCTGAGTTGGGAATCACTGAGGATGACCATGGAATGAGCCTAGAAG
Source organism: Sambucus nigra (assembly GCA_949130495.1). Taxonomy (NCBI): domain Eukaryota; kingdom Viridiplantae; phylum Streptophyta; class Magnoliopsida; order Dipsacales; family Adoxaceae; genus Sambucus; species Sambucus nigra. The sequence goes on along the minus strand of OX422217.1, from coordinate 109,315,101 downwards.
TATGGCTTCATTTTCCTAGAAGCATATATAAAGGAATAGGCCAATTTTTCCATCCTAGGATACTTCTTCTCTGACCCTTAGAGTGCCTTGCTATTAAAATACACTGGTCTCTGTACTCCATTATCGTCTCTTATTATTATAGCACTAATGGTTGATTCTGAGACAGCTAAATATACATACAGCTTCTCACCCTGAATTGGCCATAATAGGAGTAGAGGGGAACCGAGGTAAGACTTGAGCTCTTTAAAAGATTTATCACATTCCTCATACCAATCGAAGGCTTTTCTAAGGACTTTGAAAAATGGAAGACATTTATCTGTAGCTCCAAAAATGAATCTGTTAAGTGCAGCTACTCGTCCGGTCAGCCTCTGAATCTCTTTGATGGTTCTGGGGTCTTGATTTCCATCAAAGCCTTTATCTTCTCTGGATTAGCTTCTATCCCTCTCTGGTTTATAATGAAACCCCAAAATTTCTAGCTCTGACCCCAAAGACACACTTGGCTGGGTTGAGCCTTCATTCTGTATTTATCCATGGTATCAAAAATTCTTTTAAGATCGGCCACATGAGTGTCAGCCTTCAAATTCTTCGTCAGCGTGTCGTCCATATAAACCTCCATGGACTTGCTTATCTGATCCTCAAACATCTTATTTACAAGACATTGGTATGTAGACCCTGCGTTCCTCAGGCCGAAGGGCATGAACTTGTAGTAATAGGTCCCCTTGTCCGTAATGAAGGCTATTTTCTCTGAGTCGGCCGGGTTCATGAAGATTTGATTGTACCCAAAATATGCATCCATGAAGCTCACGAGCTCGTGACCTGCTGTGGCATCCACCATCTGATCTATATGAGGAAGAGGGAAGTTATTTTTAGGATAAGACTTGTTCAAGTTAGTAAAATCTACACACATTCTCCACTTCCCATTTGCTTTCTTGTACTATGACGACGTTGGATAGCCACTCTGGGTATATGACCTCTATAATGAACTCGGCCTCTTCAAGCTTTCAAACCTCGTCTCTAATGACTTCATACTTTTCTCTTGAATAGATACTTCTTCTCTGCTTGATGGGATTAGCATCATCTACAACATTAAGTTTATGACACATGATCTTAAGGTCAATACCTGGCATGTCTGTATGACTCCAGGCAAAGATACTGTCTCTTCTTTAGTAGCTTGATTAGCTCTTCCTTAATCTCAGGCTTTAGGGCCTTGTGGACTTGAATAGTTTTTTTCAGCTCGTCCTCATTGAGGATGATGGATTCTACCTCCTACGCAGCCTTTCCCTTTTTGAGCTTTGTTTCATCTCTTGGATCAAGGGTGTCAATGTTGTAAGTGGTGGTTGCCTTCTTATGAGTCTCTCTCTCTCTCTCTCTCTCTCTCTCTCTCTCTCTCTCTCTCTCCTGCAGAGTTGAAGTAGCATTCACGTGCCGACGTTTGATCACCCTGAACTTCCCCTACTCCATAAGGTGTCGGGAATTTTATCATCTGGTGGACTGTTGAAGGCACGACCTCAAATTCTTTGAGGGCCACTCGTCCCATTATGAGGTTGTAGGTTGAGAAGACATTTTCATCCATCACAAAGAAGTTGATTTTTCTGGTCAACCTCTTAGGCCATTCATCTCCCATTCTCACGTCCATTTTATAAATTCCCAATGGATGGACTTTCTCTCCGCAGAAGCCGATCAAGGGATGATGGACAAGCCTTGCTAGCTGAGACCCAAGCTCTTGAAATAGGGCCAGAACATAACGTCTGCTGGACTCCCCCCATCAACAAGAATCCTTTGAACTTCACATCCATGAACCCTTGTGGTGATGATTAGAGGGTCATCAGGGGGAGCTAAGATACCCTTGAAATCAAGTCGCGAGAATCCGACTACGACTGTGTCCATTTCCACCTTCTATCTTTTATCAGGTTTAACATCTGTTGAAGCCAAGTTCACAACCTCGGCTTTGGTCACTGCTTTTGCCTCTACCACATGAGCCTTGAGATCAGCTGCCTCTGAGCCACCTCCTGCTAGTCCCCCATAGATAGTGCTCATACCAAAAGATATCATATTGACTCTCTTTATTGGGACATTATTGTCCTTTGGTGGGAGGTTCGGGTCATCGTCATCATCATCTAAGGCATCATCTTTCGTGGAGGGGGCATCTTCCCGGCATTTATCATTTCTTTTCTTTCTGGGGTCATTTCGGCCAATCTTTGAGGCTCTTGTATCCACATACTTTCTCAACTTTTCAGACTTCAGCATTTTTTCAATTTCATCCTTCAAGGAAAAACATTTGTCAGTTAGATGGCCGTGATCTTAATGGAACTCACACCATAAGTTTTTGTCTCTCTTGTGTGTAGGCGCCCTCAACTTCTCTGGCAGAGACCTATCATTCTTTATCTCATTGAGGATGTGTTCACAGCTCATAATTAAAGGAGTATAATCTGCAAACTTGTCGTCCGAAGTCCTCTTCTTTCCATCCTTTTTCTTCTGAAACTTCCCACTGCTACTTCCATTCTCATCCTCATATTTCGCAGCCATTGCTTCTTCTATGTTCATGACCTTTCCAGCTATTGCCAATAGCTCGGCCATAGACTTAGGAGGGTCTTCAGCAAGCTTCCATAGTAGATTTCCCTTCTGAAGTCCTCCAATGAGGGTTATCATGTCTATACTCTCTTCATAGTCCTTTACTTCCAACTTTTCCTTATTGAACCTCCCTATATATTTTCTATGGCTTTCATTCTTTCCTTGCTTTACATAAAGCAAATGGGTCTTCTTCTTCTGAGGTCTTACCCCAAAACAAAAATTATGAATGAATCGCTCGGCCAACTGTCTAAAGTTTTCTATGAAATTCTTAGGATGAGAGGTAAACCACACATGTACTGCCACAGTCAAAGTGCTCGAGAAAGCTCGGCACCTCATGTCATCAGAAATGGTGTAGATGTCCGCTGCATACTGGTACACCTAAATATGGCGGGTTGGGTTGGTATTTCCATCATACTTGGGTGATACCACTGGAGGTTTGAATTTGTCCAGGGTTAGAAAGATAACAGTCCTTACCACAAAGGGGGAACCGTCTGAGTACCCTCTCTGCAAGGGGTCTCGACTTTTTATGAGATCTCCAATCTTATTTTCCAGCCTTTGGATAGAGTCGTTCCAAGGCTTAGCAATGTCGGCCTGGTCGAGGTTGTCCCCAGCCACCTCCAAAGGGTGAACCGAGGGTTCCCCAGCTATAGCACAACGTCGGTTGTTAACCTCCCCCTGACCACCGTCTCGGCCATGTGGGGGTCGGCCATTATGGGGCCGACAGTCGCCACCCTCTCTTCTAGAGCCACTAAGACTTCTTGACCTGGATAGCCTTTCCTTCAGGTCATTAACTGGGTCGAGCCTTTCGAAGGCCAACCCTCTACTTAATCAATCGAAAGCCGAACCTCTTTGTCGAGCATCGCAATCTCGTCTTTCACCCTGACCTCGACTCTACTGAATAGGTCATCCAGTGTTGTTTGGAATCTTATACTGCTCCCAACAGTCTGTTGGAGCATCCTCGGCCTCTATATCGTCATACCTATCCTCTGGACAAGGTTTCCTTGCCTCCCTAGGCGTAAACGCCTAGGTTTGGCAACATCCCTCCGCCGTTGAGGAGGAGTTAGGTCTTTTCGTGATGCCTGGGATGGTCCCCTAGTCTCATGTTGTCCTTAATCAGCTACCAAAGTAATCATCTCCGGTAAGACCCCAGGTGGTCTCATCATCATGTTTTGGCTTAGCTCGGCGAATTTCTCCTTGATTACTTGTTGAGTAACGGCTAAGGAGGCTTTTGCCACCTCAGCCATCTCAGACTGGGGTGGCGCTTGGCTGGAACTGGGTCCTCCGCCACTAGATGGTGGAGGCGGTAACTCTGGTGCCATATGTTTGAGCTGTGATGAGATGAATGATCAAAAGACTGATGAGCTTGAGAACCTTAATGGATCTCTTTCAATGGTGAAATAGCTCCACACAAGGGGGAGAACTAGATCACCACCAGTGTCTCTGGTGAGGTCAAGCTGTAGAAAGGAAGAGACAGCTTCTCGTTCCCACAGACGTCGCAAAAGTGATGATGCTGTGAACAGCACCACCAGTGTGAGGTGTTGATAAACTCAAGCTAGTAGCTACAATGGCAGCACAAGAGTAATAAACTAGTAGAAGGAGAGGAGGAGAAACACTTGTATTTAAGTGGTTCAGCCAATTCGGCCTACGTCCACTGTGAGTGTGTGAGTGAATTTCACTATAACAAGGGCACTGATGGCCAATGATACAATCTCTCCCTTTCTCTCTCTACTATGTATTTCTGCAGAGCTTCGCTAGGGTTTGTAATTATGGCCCCTTTTCAAGGTAGAAGAAGACATGTATATATAGTGCTTGGGGGGTGTAGTGTACCCCCAAGCATGCCATGAGCATGTGTAGGGTGATCAAACCAATCTCATGTGGACACCTGGTTGTGCCATATGCACATAATGATGACCAAATATTCCCTAACGTGAGGGGAATGAGCTGATTATAATGGTTTAGTCCACGTGTTCCAAGTCTCCCATGTGCTTGCGTATGCTCGGACCTGTGATGTCATCCGTTGGAACCTCGGCCCAACCGAGTACGATATTGGTAAGTCTGAGAGTTGAGAGTATGCCAATCATAAGTATGACCTCAGCCTTATAGATGAGCCGAAGTTGTATATAGGTCCAGGGTTGAACTGTCGGATAGAGCAAAGTACGAGCGTGTCTATGGTTGAGCCCATGAGGTGTTGTCGACCTCGGCTGCCGACCAGCCGAGTCTGATCATTGATAGCTGACCCTGTGAAAGACGACCTTTCTGATGGCTGTTGTGAGCTTCCCGCTAACTCGGCCCTGAGGTTGGCCGAGGTTGTTGACCCCGAGTACGAGGGTACACTTTAGGCTTATCAGTAACACCTATATTAAACTAGTAAATGGGAACTTTGCTAGGAAGATTTTTAGGTACGTTAGGTGTGCACTCTATATGAGGGGTGAGGTTCTCAAGTGAGAGCCGAAAAACTAATATGAATATAATACTGGATTAATTTATAATTATTAAGCACTTGCTATTTTTAAAAATCTTTTACAATCAGGATCTAACCCTTCTTATTTGCATATTCTCTTCTCTACTATATATATATATATATATATATATATATATATATCACTAGGTGCCCAGCATCAGGGACGACCGACTTAGAGGATGGATATTTTAACGTGTTTTTAGAGATGCAGTTTTGGACTAGATGTTCTCAGTTCATTGATTCTTATCCTTGTAGTTCTTGGTTCATTTAGGGCATGTCACCCAGGATTTAGTTATCTCATTTCAGTTCCGGATATTGTATTCATTTTATATTAATACTGTTATTATCATTTTGTTTTGGATGGTGATAGTGAGATATTCCAACTGGAGAGTTTATTCCAGTTACACTTAAATTTATTTAATTTTAATTCAGTTGTTGGGGTGTCACTTACTTTATTTCAGTATGGTGGTATGGACTTAATTAAAAATAAAATTTTGGATAATTGGAACACACAAAAAAATGCTCCCGCTTCTCTCTAAAAAACCTTCAACCAAACACAACCCTAAAACGACCACCGCCTTACCCTACCAATCTACCTCCGGCCACCTTAACCTATAGGCTACCATGAACAAACTACCTCCGGCCATTCGTGGTGGGTGGGCTCGTAACCCTACCCCTTCCCAAACGTCCTCGCACACGGATGGGAACTCCCAGAGGCGTTCCCCCCCTATGGAAGTTGCTAGATTTGTTCCATTTGATGCAGTGAGATTTCCCTCCAATCAAGACAGCGGCCTGGGAATGGAGTCTGGTCCGATTGAAATTCAAGATTCAATTGACAAGGATGAAAATGAAGAGGGACAAATTGTTGCCTTAGAAGATACGATTCAGGACTCTAAGATTGTAGAGATGTACAAGGAATTCATGAAGCATAAAGGGTTCTCGTATGAGGATGTTCTGCAACATGGTAGAGCCATTAACGAAAGCAAGGATTCCCCCAATAATGGGGATGGAGATATGAGAGGGGTAAGGCAAGAAGCAGGGGATTGTAATGGTAGTGGACCTATTCCTTGCTCCACCAAGAACGCAGCTGTGGAGAAATCTTGGAAGGATGTTGTTGCCATTAAAAGATGCCCCAAGCTTCGACTCACATATCATCCCCCCTCTATTTCTGATAACAAGATCATAGTGGCCCCTCCAGTGGAGATAGCAGCAAATGGTTATGCTAAATGGGAGAATAGCATGGTGGGATGCTTTCTGGGAAGGAAATTACCTTACACCTTAGTTTGCAATATAGCACATAAGTTATGGAACAAGTTTGGCCTCAAACAGGTTGTGGGTCACAACAATGGTTTCTATTTCTTTATGTTTGATAATGCTAATATGAGGGATGAGGTTATTGACAATGGCCCTTGGCATTTTGTGGGGAACCCTATTATCATCCAAAAATGGGCTCCAAACTTCTCTTTCAGCAAAGACACCACTTCTGTGATTCCTGTTTGGGTCAAATTTCATGACATTCCTGTCCAGTTATGGACAGAGGAGGGGCTGAGCTATGTGGCTAGCTCAGTTGGAATTCCAATGTATGCTGATACTATAACTGAAGGAATGCAGAAAATCAGTTTTGCTAGGATATGTGTTGAGTTAAAAGTCATGGGAGAATACCCAAGGACCATTGATATTAAAATGGAGGATGGGTCCATTGCTGTGGTTGCAGTTGAGTACCAAGAAAAACCTCCATCGTGTATCAAATGTGGCATTTTTGGTCATGATCTCCTCAATTGTCAGAAGGCCAAGAAGGCATGGGTGGCAACTAACAACAAAGAGATGATGTTTCCTTTCAAAAGTCAGACTGAGATTCAGAAGGCCTTAGAAGAGGAATGGACCCAAGTGCAATACACTACCAAGAAGAATCATAATGACAAGAGGGAAACAAAACCATTAGAAGTTCAGGCCGAGGTAGGGATCAATCTAGTGCCTACTGCCAGGAATGATCCTGTAGCAGGGCAGCCTGAGGTAGTTACTAAGCCAGTGCTAGAAGAAGGGGATAAGAGCATAAATTCCCCTAATCCATTTGTTATTTTGGAGACTGAGAATGAAGATCCTCTAATGTCCACTCCTGCACCAGCTGGCTTGGTTCTTAAGATTAAGGCAGTTGATGAACTTGACAAGGGGCTGGAAAGGGGAGGTGACAAAGGTGGAGGCAATGAGTTACCTGGGAGTAACAAGAAAGGGAAGAAGAAATCAGGCAACAAAGTTAAGAGGTTTCGATGACCAGAATGGGTACATGGAATATAAGGGGCCTTAATGCTCCCCACAAGCAGGTGGAAGTGGTTAAACTAATCAAGGATAATAGATTAGACCTTATCAGTCTTGTGGAAACTAAGATTAGAAGGAACAATATGGAGACTATTAAAAGTTCTTGCTTCTATCATTGGGAGTATGTCCATAATTGCCCCACGGATGGGGGTGTGGCCAGAGTGATTGTGGGCTGGAACCCAAATATTCTGAAGATTGAGGTGATCTACACTCATAGACAGGCCCTGTTCTGCCTTGTAAATATCATTGGTACCAGCTACTCCTTCCATGCTACCTTCATATATGGGGAAAACCTTCCTGAGCAGAGGAGATGCCTTTGGACTTTCCTTAGAGAGAATAATTTGGTGGTTAATGATGGACCTTGGATTCTAATGGGGGATTTTAATGTGGTCAGATGCCAGGAGGAAAAAGTGGGAGTTTTGGGTATTGACAGAGCTGCTGCTGAGGAGTTTAATGATTGTTTGAATGAGCTAAATGCGGATGATATGGTCAATAGTGGGTTATGGTTCACCTGGAATAGGAATCAGAGGGGTGAAAATAATGTTCAATCGAGGATTGATAGAGTCATACACAATGATAGGTGGGCTGCTCTCTTCCCTAATTCTCAAGCTATTACCCTTCCTTGTGGAATTTCGGACCACAGTCCCATTATCACCAATTTGGATAACACTATTATTTGGAGTCCTAAGCCTTTCAAGTTCTTCAACTTCTGGATGAATCACGATGAGTTTATGCCTACTATCATTGAAGCTTGGGATATTGAAGTGGATGGGAACCCAATGCAGAAGCTCTTCAAGAAGCTGAATAGAGTCAAGGCCTCATTGAAGCACTTTAATAGGAAGTTCTTTAACAAGATTTCAGCAATGGTTGCTGATTCCAAGTCTAAGCTTGATGCTATCCAAAGTGATCTGGACAGAGATGGTGCTAATAGGGAGAAGCAGGATGCTGCTAAGGCGATGAGAACCAAATATGCTAAGCTTAGGAATGAGGAGGAGTCATTCCTTAGACAGAAGGCTAGAGTTAAGTGGCTGCAGCTGGGAGACCAAAATAATACATTCTTTCATAAGAAGGTAAATCAAAATGTGGCTAGAAGGAAAATTTTGAGCATTGAGGATGATCATGGTGTGAGAATTGAAGGGAAAGAGCAGGTGGCTGGAGAAGCTGTGAAATTTTTTGGGAACCTGTTAGGGAATAGGTCGCGATGTATTGATGCTAACACTGTTTTGGGGGAGGTGATTAAGAATAAACTTACCTCTACTCAAGCTGAGTTATTGGAGAAAGAGGTCACTCATGATGAAATCAAAGAGGCAATGTTTGGAATTGGGTCTGACAAGGCCCCTGGTCCGGATGGCTTTAACAGTTATTTCTTTAAAATGAATTGGCAGCTTGTTGGGGAAGAGGTGTGTGAGGCTATTAAATTCTTCTTCGATAATGGGAGTTTCTTCAACCAGTGGAACTGTATCAGCCTGGCTTTGATTCCTAAGGTTGCTGCCCCTAGAAGTATGAGGGATTTCAGACCCATAGCGTGCTGCAACACCTTGTACAAGTGCATCTCCAAAGTTATCACTCGCAGGCTTAAGAAGATGATGCCAGACCTCATTAGTAATAATCAGGCTGCCTTTGTTGAAGGCAGATCCATTGCTGATAACATCCTGCTTTTACAAGAGTTAATGAGAAATTATCATAGGGACTCTAACCCTCCTAGATGTGCAATTAAGATAGATATTCTTAAAGCCTATGATACTGTGAGCTGGGACTTCCTGATGCAGCTATTGACTCATGTTGGCTTCCCCCCCAAAGTCATTGGGTGGATCTCCAAGTGTGTGACTACTACCAGGTTCTCCATTAGTCTGAATGGGGAGCTGAATGGGTTTTTTCATGGGAAAAGAGGGCTCAGGCAGGGAGACCCTCTCTCTCCATATCTTTTCCTGCTGGTGATGGAGGCTTTCTCAGGGATTATTTCTAAAGCTGCTGAATCTGACCTGTTCAGTTATCACCCTAGGTGCAAGGAGATGGCCCTTACCCACCTTAGTTTTGCTGATGATCTCATAGTTTTTGCTGGTGGGGACAGGGTGTCTTGCAGCATTGTGAAGGAGGCCATATCTAATTTTAGCTCTTTAACTGGGCTTATGGTCAACATGGAGAAAAGCAGCCTCTTCACAGCAGGGGTTAATGGGGATGGGATTCAGGAGATCTCCTCTATTCTGGGAATACAGCACAGCTCCCCTCCTTTCAAATATCTGGGGGTTCCTCTCATCACAACTAGGTTGAAGAAGGAGGATTGCTCTCACTTGGTGGAAAGGATAACTATGAGAACCAGATGTTGGACTAATAAATTCCTGAGTTTTGCTGGTAGGCTCCTCCTTGTGAAGACTGTGATTTTCAGCATCCAAGTGTATTGGGCAAGCATTTTTATCCTTCCCAAGAGCATCATTAAAAAAATTGAGCAGATTATGAGGAATTACTTATGGAAAGGGGATGAGGCTAATAGCAAAGGGGCAAAAGTTGCTTGGAAGGATATTTGTGTATCTCTGGATGAGGGGGGGCTAAATATCAAGTGTCTAGAGACATGGAACAGAGCAGCTATGGCTAAGCACTTGTGGAATCTTTGCAGTAAGAAGGACAGCCTATGGATCAAATGGTGCAACATTTATAAGATCAAAGGAAGGAGCATCTGGGCTCTGAGTATCCCAAATGATTCATCATGGAGCTGGAGGAAAATCCTCAAGAGCAGAGAGAAGTTTAGAAGCAAAATTAAGACCATCATTGGGAATGGTAATCTTGCTTTTATGTGGTTTGATAATTGGCACCCTAATGGCCCGCTGCACCCCTTATATGGGGGAAACATTGTGTATGACTCTGCTAGTAATCTAAAAGCAAAAGTTTCTGATTTTATCCACCACTTGGAGTGGAGATGGCCTTCAACTGTGACTTGGGAGCTGAATGAAGTTAAGAATGCTATTCTTCCTACTATTCAGGATGCAAATGATATTGTTGTGTGGCTGCCCTCTAGTAATGGGAAGTTCACCATAGCTTCTGCTTGGGATCTTTTAAAGGCACATAAGCCTATGGTTAACTGGAGCAAGTTTGTGTGGAGTAAGGTATGCATCCCCAAATGCTCTTTCATTACCTGGTTGGTGGTTAGGAGGGCCATCAACACTAAAGTTAAGCTACATGAGTGGGGGGTTTCTGTGGATGACCTGTGTGAGTTATGTGGGAATGAGAGGGAGACTTATGACCACCTGTTCACTCAGTGCAGCCTTAGTAAAAGTATATGGCATGAGGTGTGGCTAAGAAACCAATGCTATAGGGATTCCATGGATTTAAATAGTGAGTTGGATAAGGCTACTATTAACCACTCTACTAAGACTCTATGCGATAAGATAAGATCCTTATCCTTTACTACTACTATTTACTGTATTTGGATGGAAAGGAATGCTAGATGCTTCAAGCATGTCTCCAATTCCCTTGACTCCATTGTGAAGGGTATTGAAAACATGGTTCGAGCAAAAGTGCTTACTTGGAAAAAGGACAGAAGGAACTATGCAAACTGGATGGCTTGTATGTACTGGAACATTCCTGAAGATAGTCTTCTGTACTATGGAGTAGGCTAGTTTTTGGCTCTTCTTGTTCTTTTGTTTGCCTTTGGGGTATGCCCTGGGGTTCTTTTTCTTTTGTTAAGGTTTTTTCCTCTGTAAATTCTTAGTTTTTTTTATATACTCAATCTTCCCCCCAAAAAAAAAAAAAAAAAAATTTGGAAAAGTTTTGACACTTCACTTAATTAATTATTAGGTGAATTAATAAGAAATTGTTTTTCAACATTGATGCAAAGAATGAACCAACTGGGTATTCTGATTTAATTTAATAAAGGACTGATCACCCGGTTTTTAGTTAAGCGGGGTGTCATAAGTGGTATCAGAGCATCAAGTTCTAGTGTCCTTAGGGTCTATACGGATGCTTTCTGCTTAGCGTCCTTTGATATATAGCCCTAGCATTAGGATGGTTGTATTCATAATTGCGCATTTACGACTTCAGCTATTTTTGTGATATTTGAAATACTGATAAAATATCTCTCCCTCATTCAGATGCCTCCTCAACGTGCACGATGAGCCCCCAGAGCAGCACAACCAGCCCCACATCCCGCTCTAGCCCAGGGTACTATGAACGCAACAGAGGTTGCTGCCATTGTTGCTCAAGCCATTAATGCTGCCTTAGCGGTTATCCAGTAAGCACCGCCACTGGCACAGGCAGTACCACTAGCACCAGAGCAAGCATTTCCCACGGCTTGGGAGTGTGTCAGGGATGCCTTCCAGAAGGCACACCCACCAGAATTTCAAGGGGGTTTCGATGTTGTGATTGCTAGCCAATGGAAGAAAGACATCCAGCGGCATCTGCTTATGTATGATGAGTGTATGGAGGTTCAGAGGCAGATCTTGGCAACATTTAAGCTGGTTGGAGCAGCACTACAGTGGTAGGTGTCCACTACCACAACAGAGGAGAGGGATACAATGACTATTCAGGACTTCTGGGTGCATTTTGATGGTAAATTTTTTCCTTCAGCTGTTCAGACTGAAATGAGGAGGAAACTTTTGGACCTCACCCATAAGGGGAAATCAGTTGCCGAGTATGAAGAAGAATTCACTAGGCTGACCAATCTGGTGCCAGGAGAAGTACCCACTGAGGAGAAAAGAATTTAGATGTTCATGGGAAGTCTTAATTGGAGGATTCGTCAACATCTTTTGGGTAATCTTTCATTACATACCTACGGAGATGTATTGAATGCAACGTTGCTTCACTGCCAAGATCACCGCCTTCAGGTTAAGGGAAACAAGCTGGTGATTGAGTTCAGTCAGCAAGGTAAGAATGGGGGAAGTAGTGGCTGTGGAACATCATCAGTCCAGGGTCAGCAGAGGAAGGGAGAACAAAATTTCCAGTTGGGGATTATGCTAAGTGACTTAGATCGGGAGGCTTTCGATTTGGGAAGGGAGGGAATAGGCAAGGCCACGAGGGCAATCAGGGGCAGCAGGGCCACCAAGGCCAATAACACATTCACCAGGGCCAGCAGGGCCGAGGGAGAGGTGGAAATGGTCAGCAGGGCCGAGGTCAACAAGGTCGTAATGGGGGACAGTTTGTCGGTAGATTCTTCACATGTGGCAAGACTGGCCATAGGAAGCAAGATTTCCCATATAAGGGCAAGATACCCCATCAGCAGGGTGCTCATCAGGATTCGCAGAGGCCTGTGCTTCCAGCTGCCCTTCCAACCCCGGCACAAGTACCAGCCTTACCTGCCGTTGCTCCACCGCCCCACCACAGTAGGAGGAGTTACAGTACAACGTCCAACAGGCAACAGTTCAGCAGCCACCTCCCACAGTTGAGGGTATGTTTTCTATTTCTGAGGCTATGGGATGTATTTTGTTTGATACAGGGGCTTTACATTCTTTTATAGGCACTAGATTTGCATGGGCCACAGGGTTGTTAGACACGACCACGAGTACTATTACTTATATAGACCCATCGATGGGTAGTGGGGCGCCTATTTTCTTTATATGCCAGGGTATGAGTATAGAGATTGGGAGTCTGATTTTACTAGATGATATGATTGTGTTAGACATGTCCGCATATGATGCTATTATTGGGATAGATTGGTTTATTGCATATAGAGCCATGATTGATTGCTTTGGTAGGAGCATTATAGCATTATATTTGCTATCCCAGGTCAAGAGATGTTTTTAGTGGTGATGCCTCACCCCGAGGGGGGATCGTCCACTCATTTGTATTGCATAGAGGAGGAGACCTCTACGGGATATGTGATTCCGCTTAGATTCGATTCCTGTTGTTAGATTATTCGCAGATGTGTTTCAAGACATACTAGGGTTATCGCCGAGTAAGGAGATTGAGTTTATGATTGACTTAGCACCGGGAACTCGATCGATAGCCCATTCCCCCTACTGTATGGCTCCTGCAGAGATGTGGGAGTTGAGAGATCAGATTGAGCAGTTGCTAGGACAGGGTTTCATTCGTAGAAGTACCTTGCCCTGGGGTGCCCCAGTCCTGTTGGTGAAGAAGAAGGATGGATCCCTACATTTTTTTTTATAATTAAGTAACGCATTAAACAAAGGAAAACTGTACCTAAAGAGGCAAAAGAGGGGCATACCCCTCCTGGGTCAATTTTGTAGGTGAAAATGACCCAAAGCAAACAGCTGATAGAAAAATACATTAATCTGAAAGTAACAAGCTTTCATCCAGGCCCCAATTCATGCACTCAAGCCAGTTGGTGAAGTTCCTTCTCTATTTTTTCCATCTAAGAGACTTGCATCTGACAAGTAGGTTGATGTCATTCATTACATTAGCATGGTTGGATCTGATATTTTTGAAAATTCTGTTGTTCCTTTCCATCCAAACACAGTAAATGGTTGCTACAAGGGATGAGCGATTAATTTTATTAATAATAGATTTCCTAACGAAGTGGTTTGTAGTATCCAAAATGATGTCCTCCCAGTTATTAGAAACACTAGAAACTGAATTGTTATATTTGATATCCTCCCACATGTCTTTAGAGAACCTACAATTGAAGAAGAGGTGGTCATGATTTTCTTCGGCATTGTCACAAAGCACACACATGCTATCCTGCGATATACCCCACTTAAAAGTTTTATCCTTTGTGTTTATTGCATTCCTGCATACCATCCAGAGAATGAACGCACACTTAGGGATGTTGCTATTGTTCCACACTACAGGGGCCCAAGGGGGAGGTTGGTGGTGTTGCCTGATGGAGTCCCATGCGGAGTTTGTGGTGAAGATGCCATTTCTCCTAGGTAGTCAGGTGACGTTGTTCTCTCTGTTGGTGTTGATGGTAGGTAAATTAGCATATTTGATCTCATTGAGTTCCCAAGTAAATGAAGTTGGCCACGCCAATGCACCATTTCTAATGAAGTCCACCACCTTGGCTTTATGATTACTGGAAACATCATAAATCGTTCTTTCTCCATATTTCGTCCACAGAGGGCCAAGAGGGTGCCAATGATAATGCCAAATGAAAGTGTTCAGCCCATTACTAATGATGGTTTTTATGAAGGGTTTGATTTTGTCCCTCAATTTCATCAGTTTGCTCCGGGACCAGGATGCATAAGTTGGGTTGTGAATGTGCCATACACTCCTTCCTTTCAGTTTATATATGAGGCACCATTTAACCCAAAGAATGTCTATCTTGCAACATAGATTCCATAAGTGCTTGAACATAGCAACTTTGTTCCATTCAGTAGTATTTTTTATACCAAGGCCCCCCTCTTTTTTTGGGATGCAAACATCACTCCATTTAACCTTAGAACCCAAACTCTTCATTTCAATACCCGACCACAGAAATCTACGCAGCTTTGTGTCAATTTCTTCCGTTGTTCTTTTGGGTAAGATAAAGATACTAGACCAATAGATCTAAATGCTAAATAGGACAGATATCACAAGGTTTAGTCTACCTCCATAGCTCAGAAAATGATTAGTCCATCTCATGATTCTGTTGGTGATTTTGTCAATAAGCGGCATGCAATCATCATGTTTCAACTTAGTTGAAATAAGAGGCGCACCCAGGTACTTGATGGGGAATTGGTCTAGCTGATAGCCAAGAAGGTTGGAGAATGCAACTTTCTCATTGTTGGAAATCCCCGAAGAGAAGAAGGAGCATTTGAGAGGGTTTGGGTGGAGAGCAGACAAAGCTCTGAATTCATTGATGGAAATGTTTATGATAGCTAGAGAGTTGATGTCTGCACCTGCTAAGATGAAAATATCGTCAACAAAACATAGGTGGTTTTTATTCAGCTCTTTGCATTTTGGATGGTAAGTGAACTGGGGGGATTTAGTGTGCAGATCAAGGATACTGGCAAAAGCTTCCATAATGAAAAGGAACAAGAAAGGAGATAGGGGGTCTCCTTGTCTCAATCCTCTTTTGGATGCGAAAAAACCATGCGAGGCGCCATTTAGGATTATAGAGAATCTAGCAGTAGTCACACATTCTTTAATCCAAGTGGTAAAGGTTGGAGGGACACCCATGTGGTTTAGGACATGAAAGAGGAACGACCAATTTATAGTGTCATAGGCCTTGATAATGTCCACTTTTAAAGCACATCTAGGAGGCCCCAAGTCCCTATGATAGTTTCCCATGAGCTCCTGCATTATTAGAATATTATCACCAATGGATCTTCCTTTCACAAAGGTAGACTGTCTTTCATTAACAATGAGTGGAATGATAGGTTTCATCCTGTTGACGTGGAGATTAGATATACATATGTATATGGTATTACAGCAAGCAATAGGCCGAAAATATTTCATGGAGGTTGGGGTATTGGTTTTGGGAATTAGTACTAGGTTATTGCAATTCCACTGCTTAAGCATAGAAATTGACTGAAAAAAATGAAGCAACAGCGTGGGTGATATCACCCCCAACCATGTCCCAGTTGCTAGTGAAGAACTCAGTATTAAAGCCATCCGGACCCGGGGCCTGGTCTTTTCCAAGATCAAACAAGGCATCCTTTATTTCATCATTGGTTATAGGGGCAATGAGCCTATTTGCTTGCTTAGTAGTAAGCTTCTTGTTAATAGCATGGCTAAGAATATGAGGAGTTGGGCCAGAAGAAGTCTGCCCAAGGAGGGTTGTGAAATAACTAACTACCTCTTTAGCAACATGTAAATGGCCCTCCACTTTTTGACCTCGCTGATTTTGGATGGTAAGGATTTTGTTTCTGTTCATGTTGCCTTTGACTTTAGAGTGGAAAAACTTCGAATTCATCTCACCTTCTTTTAGCTATCTAGTTCTAGACTTTTGTTTCAAGAAAGCTTCTTCAGCTAAGTAGCACTCCGTATATACAGTTCTAGCATTCCTTTCTTCCGCCTGAATATTGGAGCTGCTATTCCCATGGTTGATTTGACTTTGAATGTTATTGAGCTCATGTAAAGAATCAGCAGTTCTTTGGCTTATGTTGCTGTAGAATTTACAATTAAAGCCAATCAGTGCATGCTAAATCATCTTAAGCTTCTTGGAAACCTTGTACATAGGGCTACCATGCATAGGGGTCTCCCAGGCCTCAGAGGCAATATCTTTGAAATCCTTATGAGAACTCCAAAAATTGAAGTACTTGAAAGATTTGGCTAAGTTGGTGGGGGAAGGAATGATGGTGGTAATGATAGGACAGTGGTCAGATAAGCCTTGGTTAATGATCTTAGCTTGAGAATCAGGGAAATTGGACTTCCAACCATCATTAATGAGCACTCTGTCAATTTTTATTTGGATTACTGGTTCATTTAAGTTGTTTTTAGTCCAGGTGTACCATAGCCCATGCGAGTGGATATTATCCACCTGAATGTTGTAAAGGCACTGATTGAAATCATTAACAACATTCACATCAATATCAAGTATACCTCTCTTCTCATTGTGAGCTCTAACAACATTGAAATCCCCCATGAGGATCCAAACCTGATTCTGAGTAACATGATGAACATCTTCAAGGTAAGTCCAAACGTTCAATCTCTGATTAGGAAGGTTTAGGGCATAGACAAAAGTGGCATAGAAGGATTTATCTAAGCTCAAGGAAGTTATAAGGCAGGTTATTGCTTGATTATTATAGGAAAGGTTAGAAACTTTGAAATGGTTTGGGTTCCATCCAATGATGATTCTAGCAACACCCCCATCACTTAGGCAGTTGAGAATGGATTCCCATTGAGGCAAACTGCTAATAGTAACATTTTTTAGGTTATTTTTTGTAACCTTCGTTTCCACAAGACATATGTGGGATAAATTATGGGTTTTAATGATTTTTCGTACCTCTTGTTGCTTTAGGGGATTGTTGAGCCCCCTAATGTTCCATGTAGCCAATTTAATCATTTAGATTGATTGGTATTGGTGGTGAGGACCCATCCATATTTGCGTTGCCGTGCATTTTCTTTCTTAGTTTCTTCTTCTGATTCCTGGATAATGTTGGATCCGATTTTCCTCCTTTGCGATCTATATTAATGATCTTTCGAGCTAATCCAGAAGGTGCTGGAGTACTGTCTGCTTCACTATCCTCTTGGAGGTCTTAAAGAGCTTCAAAGCTATTAGTTATATCAGGTTTCCCCACATTTTTCTATCCCAAGGGTAGTAATGATATAGGTTCAGTTGGATTGGTAGTTGTCTCCTTCTCTGCTTGCTCATTTGGACTAGAGCTAGCCCCTTTATTATCTTTTTTCCCAACCCGCGTCCATTCATTGCACTGAGTTTCAGTAATAGCCTCACTGGTTTTGGTGGCTTTGGGTACCCACACTTTGGTAACAAGGGAACATTTGGCAATTTTGTGGCCAAATACAAGGCAGCGAGAACAAGAGTAGGGCATGTTTTGATATTCCACATAAATTTTTGTAATGTCACCATCCTCATGTTGTAGGTCAATAGTTTTAAGGGTATTTCTCCTTATCTTCCACTTCTACACATATCCGAGCATAGATGAGATTATTCATTTTCTCACTGGCAGCGTCAGCATAGAGAGGTTTCCCTACTGCACTTGCGATATAGCTCGTCCCTCTTCTAACCAGAACTGGATAAGAATGTTATGGAATCTCACCCATATGGGAACCGTCTTAGTAAGGTCTTTATTGGTTTTGAAATTTGGTTGCCATTTCTTTAAAATGATAGGGTTCCCTGAGAAGTGCCATGGCCCATTAGAGATAATGCTTTCTCTCTCTTCTTGGCTTTTGAATTTGAACATGAAGAAACCATTGTCATGAGGTAGAACTTGTACAAGTCCATGCTTATCCCAGAGTCGGTGTGCGGTGTTTTTGATTAAGGAGTATGGTAGCCTTCGACCTAAAAAATAACCCACTACACTGTTAGACCATATTGCGTTTCCCGCTGCTGCTATCTCAGAAGGCAGTTTAACCGTTTGTTTGCCATTTACCATTTCTGGGTTGTTGTATTTTAGGTTTAGGTTAGCAGTATGTTTGGGGGATACCACTGTACTCCACAACTTGAGAGCACTGGTAGTAGTTGTATTTTGATCAGACATTCTGACATCTTTAGTGGCTAGGTTATCCTCGGATGTCCCTTCACATTTATGTGGAAGTTGGCCATGGTTTGAAAGAAGGACAATATACTGGCTAGTTTCTCCTTGGTTTTTGGGACACTGACATTTCCCCATCTACCACACTGTTCTTTGTGGCCGTACCATTGAGCATTGCCATCTCCCTCTGTTGGTCGTTTACAGGTATCACCTCTATTTTTCCTTCCTTAGCTCCATGGTTATGGTCGAACCCTAAAGCTTTTTCATGAGTGAAACATTTTTTGAGGAGAAAGTTGAGAAAACTGGCATTTTCAGCATTAAGGGCCCTTATTTTCTGCTCGATAGAGTAGTCAATGGGTTTTTCGGTGGTTGTGTCGACGACTTGACCTTCTTCAATAACTTCCTGCTCCACAGGATCTTGAAGGGCAAGGGTCCATCATTACCTGTATTGTTCCCCTTGTTTGTGCATGCTTTCACATTTTCCAGTTCAGATTGGAAGGGAGTAAAAGAATGGTGGGTTAGAGGAACAACTGCCCCATGAGAATATGAGGGTAGGGAGGATGAGGCTGTTGAAGTAGAAGAATATTATAACCAGTCAGCTTGGAAGCCATTTGGTCACTAGACGGTGAGGGACTAGAGAGAGGTGGTTGTCTTGGGTTGGAAGACATGGTTAGAGAGGAAAAAGAGTGTAGAGAGAAGGGAGAGCATGATATTGGTACTCAAGCCCAACTAAATGGATCCCTACGTTTGCGCATGGATTATCGGGAACTTAATAAAGTCATTATCCAAAATAAGTATCCATTACCTCGCATCGATGATTTGTTTGATCAGCTGAGAGGAGCAGCATACTTTTCAAAGATACACTTAAGGTACGGATATCACCAGTTGCAGATCAGGGAGCAGGATCTCAAGAATTTCTTGTTATGCCATTCAGGTTGACCAATGCACCGGCTGTATTTATGAACATAATGAATAGGGTGTTTAAAGAATTCTTGGATCATTTTGTCATTATTTTCATAGATGACATCTTGATTTATTCTCATACTAAAGAGGAACATGCCGAACATTTACAAAAGGGTCCTACAGACACTACATGAGCATCAGTGGTATGATAAGTTTGAAAAGTGTGAATTTTGGCTTCGGGGGAGGTGCAGTTTCTAAGGCATATGGTGTCAGAAAGGGGTATAGCAGTGGATCCTAGCAAAGTATCAATGGTGAGGGAGTGGGGATAACCCATGACATAGACGTCCACAGTTTCTCAGGGGCTTTTCGAAGATTGCGGGTTCGATGACAAATATAATCTATAAGGGCATAAAGTTTGTTTGGGATGATGCGTGTCAGTTGGTGTTTGATGAATTGAACGATAAGTTAACTTCAACACCTGTACTAGCACTGCCCAGGCCAGGAGTGGAATACCTAGTATACACTAACGCATCGCTAGAGGGACTTGGTGGGGTGCTACAGCAGGAAGAGCAGGCTATAGCTTATGCCTCTAGGAAGCTTAAGCCTTATGAGAAGAACTACCCTACCCATGACTTAGAGCTAACAGTGGTCGTATTTGCCCTACGGATATGGAGACATTATTTGTAGGGTGAGAAATTTTGCCTATTTACGGATCACAAGTCATTGCAGTATTTGTTCACTCAGAGAGAGTTGAATATGTGACAGCGTAGGTGGCTTGAATTCGTGTAAGATTATCAGTTTGAGATACATTATCACCCAGGGAAGGCTAACCTGGTGGCAGACGCGTTGAGTCGAAGGCCTGAGGGTGAACTAGTTGCGGTATGGAAGGCTAAATGGAAGGAATTGGGCCATCATGATGTCGTTGCCGGGTTATTTATGTCAGTTATGACCGTTACTCCTCAGATTGTGATGCGAGTAGTACTGGCTCAGGCAGCGGATCCGTTCAATCAGGGAAAATTTGACAACTTGTGACCGAGGGAGCATAGTCTTACTCGGTGAGTTCAGAAAGAGGCTTGCTTCCGGAAGGGGAAGAATTGTGGCACACAGTGATGTCAGAATCGCATGGATCCTGATTTGTGGTACATCCCGGTGGGGACAAGATGTACCAAGATATGCGATGACAATATTGGTGGAGTGGGATGAAGTGGGAAATTGCTGAGTTTGTCTCTGCGTGTGCTACCTGTTAGTTAGTGAAGGTGGATCATCAGAAGCCAACCGCGTTGCTTCAGCCGCTAGAAATTCCAATTTGAAAATGGGAGAGCATTTCCATGGATTTTATCATTGGGTTGCCTACTACTCAGAGGGGTCACGATTTCATATGGGTGATTGTGGATCGTTTGACTAAGGTAGCTCATTTCTTGTCGGTTCAGACTGATTTTTCAACGGGGCAGTATGCACAGCTCTTTATAGCCGAGATAGTGAGGCTACATGGGGTACCGCTTGATATTGTGTCCGATCGAAACAAGATCTTTGTCCTTAGATTTTGGGAGAGTTTTCACGAGGCCATGGGTACCGAGGTGCAATTGAGTACGACCTATCACTGGCAGACGGATGGGCAGACCGAGCGTACTAACTAGATGCTAGGGGACATGTTACACATGTCTATTCTGGATTTTGGAGGGAGTTGGGAGCAGTATCTGCCACTGGTGGAATTTGCCTATAATAATTCCTATCAGTTCACCATTGGTATGGCCCCATTTGAGGCATTATATGGTAGACCTTGTCGCTCTCCTGTGTGTTGGTTGGAGGTGGGGGACAACAAGTTACTTGGGCTGAAAGTGATTCAGGACACGTCTTCCAGGATTGAAATGATCAGGAGTCGCATTCGGGTAGCCCATGATAGACAGAAGAGCTACATCGGTGCCAAGCAGTTCTTCAGGGAGTTTAATGTGGGGGACCATGTGTTATTGCACGTGTCTCCTATGAAAGGAATCATAAGATTCGGGAAGAAAGGGAAATTGGCTCTGAGATATGTTGGACCATTTCCTATTATTGAGAGGGTCGGACCTGTCACGTACCGACTTGGACAACCGAAGCACTTGCATCATATACCTGATGTGTTCCACATTTCTTCGCCAAGGTGATATCTCCGAGATGAGTTGGCTCATGCTCATATTGCGTTGGAGTAAGTTGATTTGCAGCCAAATAGTTCTTACGAGGAGCGACCAGTGGCGATCTTAGACCGCAGTGAGAAACGTTTGCGATCGAAAGTAGCCCCTCTTGTGCGTGTTCAATGGGCACATCATAATGTGGAAGAGTGTACTTGGGAGCGCGAGGATGCTATGTGAAATAGATACACGAAGTTATTTTTACCAGGTATTCCTTTTTCCGAATTTCAGGACCAAATTCCGTTATTAGGGGGGAAGTATGTAATTCCCCGTAATTTTTAAGGATAAAATGGGAATAATTATGATTAATTGTGAGATATTTAAAATTAATCTGGATTTAAATATTACTCGAGAGTAAGGTAATATATGATATAAGTTGAATATTACTTAGTGATTAAAATTAATATATGATTATGACTTTACATGATTTAATAAAAAATTATCGCGAGTGAGGAATACGATAATTTCGGGAATTAAGTCGGGACGCGCATGTGTAACGTGTCGGGACTATAATCAAATGAATTCAATGTAAAATATTTTTATATCATCCAAATGGCCATTTTGACTACACCAAAGTGTCTGGAAGCATTGAAATAGTCGAAAATGTCTACTTGGGTGTTTGATTTGGGTCTCGGGGCACTTTGGAGCAGAATAGACACCCCGGAGTGATATTTTAGTCATTTTACATGTTTTTTTTATACGTCTAAGGCTGGTAAGGATGCATGTTCATTTCACAAAAAATTTAGAGTAAGAAATTTAGAGGAGAGTAAGAGTTTTAATAAAGGGAATGACCACCTCTAGGAAACCAAGGGACAAGGTCATCCACCACCACCACCGGCGGAATTTGGTTGGAAAAGAGGAGGACCACCAGTAGCTTATCATCTTCAAAGGTTCAGACCTACATATTAGAAGCAAGTGGATCAATCTTTACAATTCTAGCATGTATCATGTTCATATTAGGATAGTTGTAGAATTCTGAATATTTACATGGTTTAAAGATAAACCATGAGGTTTTTGAATTAGTCCCTTGAAATCAGAAACATGTAGATTTAATATGGGATGATCATGTAATATTAGCCCCAAAATCGGGAATCATTTGATGAAGAGAATCTAGGTTTTATAGTTTGTTCTTGGAGAATATGATAATATAATAGTTTCTAACAATTATGGAAAATGATGTTTTAATCCAATCTTCTTGAGGATTTATGATTGTTTAATTATTTTAAATCATTTATATATATTGTCATATCATATGGAATAGATTACACGGAGTTTGGGACTTTAAAACATATGAATTGAAGATGAAAAATGGTTAAACCCATAGGCAAATATATGCAGAATCGTGGCCATACTTGATGGATCGATTGATCGACTCAAGAAAGTCGATCGATCGACCTTCCCTTCAATCGACCAACTCCTCTCGGATTTTTGAAAATTATTTTGTTATAAGGTTTGATTAAATCTCATATTGTATAAATCTTTTGTGGTGAATAATTGAACATTTTGGGACTTAAGGAAAGTCAGTAGGGTGATAGGTAGAACCCGAAAAAATATTAATAGGTGGAATTAATCCTAGGGAACGGGAATAATGGGTTAAAATCGAATTAGTGACTATCAAAGAATAAACCCAATTGAAATAATAAAATTTGGAAATTGTGCTGACATGGACCAGTAGGGTGTAGACTTGTACCTACTGAAATTATATGAGAAATATTTTATAATCTACGCGTGTTGAGAAAAGATCGGGAATATGCTTTAATAAGTAAAGTCATAATCTATAAATATGTAGGATATTCGAGATATAAATATACTACGTAAGGGAATTAAATGGCTTGTGCGTATGCCCTAATGGTATATATATAGGTGGGATAAATACCAATATTATGATTTATTTTGTGTATGACATACCTACGCTACTTGCTATCGGAGTGTAGGTTTCGCATTGTGCACGGTCTTATCCTGATTGGACCCATTTGGGGGAATTTAGATTCGTACACTGAGCATAGGACCTTGGACATGTGCTATCGGTGTGAATGATAGTTTCAACCGTTGAATGGGAGCGTAGGTATGTGCGTAACTCATTTGGCTGGGGAGTATGCTCGCCTCCAATATTTGTGTTATGAGATTTTGAGGTACGTTAGGTGTGCACTCTAGATGAGGGGTCAGGTCTCAAGTGAGAGCCGAAAAAATAATATGAATATAATACCGGCCTAATTTGTAATTATTAAGCACTGCTATTTTTAAAAATCTTTTACAGTCGGGCTCTGACCCGTTTATATATATATATATATATATATATATATATATATATATATATATATATATATATATATATATAACCAGGTGCCCCGCATCAGGTTCGCCCGACTTAGAGGATGGATATTTTGACGTGTTTCCGGAGATGCAGTTTTGGACTAGATGATCTCAGTTCATTGATTCTTATCCTTGTAGTTCTTGGTTCATTTCGGGCATGTCGACCAGGATTTAATTATCTCATTTTAGTTCTGGATATTGTATTCATTTTATATTAATACTGTTATTGTCATTTTGTTTTGGATGGTGATAGTGAGATATTCCAACTAGAGATGCACTGGGAGTTTCAATTTCGGGATCATTATCTTAATCATCTGAAGGATCATAATCATCCCCTCATCCAGTTGCAGCTATTTAGTTGTTCTAAGATAAATCAATGCACTTTAAAACTATGAATATTTCATCATACAAGTCCTTCCATGTGGCGAAATTTTTTTGGGGGGAAGGGACCAATACCCTTTCAGTTTCAAGTCAGTATACTCACGAGATTCATATATTTTTATCTTCTTGATGCATTATTCGATAAAATCTAAACAATGTCATCCAGGTTGAATTCTTTTGGCGGTACAAACTAATCATGAGACTGTCGTGCCCATGTTCGAGCTTATGTACATATCACTGTTCTTTGCACAATCCCCTTCTTCGAGGGTCAATTTTGATGGGAGTTTCATCCCAAAGCTTCTCAGTCATTCTAGGACAATAAGTAGATCCATACTTTACATTTCTAATCAGGTCCAGACAGTAATACAAGCCCTTGTCTTCAAAGAGAGAGCCCGATCATGGGTGCTTTCGGAATGCAACGGGGAGGATGGATAGACTTTGAGGGAAACTAGTATTTTTCTAGGTTGATGGAAGAGGTAGGCTTATTGGTGGATTTGATTCTGGTAGAAGGATTAAAGGCAGGGTCTTCATCAGTAAGGACGGGATTTACATTGATTTGGTACATGGGAGAGGGTTTTGAGTAGTGTTTGGCTTTGGGCCTGCAGGGGTAATGATGCATTTTTAATGAGGCCTTAGACAACATTCTTTTGGTGGTGACATTGCTCGGTAGTATGCCTAGTGGTTTGGTGGAAGTCGCAATGAGCGTCATGTTTAAAATATTGAGGAAGTGGGTCAGGAAATAGACAAGGGTCAAAGGTTTTGATGAGGTTGTAGGATAAGAGAGCTTGATATAGGAGAAAGGAGTTAATTATACTTATTTTATGACAGCAGGATGGGCTATTGGTTCCCACGACGTAGCAGACTGAGAGGAGAAGTTATTGATATCACTAGTGGTAGGTTTTTCATACTTATGAGAGGTGAACGGTCCCAGTGGCTTCTTTGATTCGTATTTTGTTTTCTTATTAGCAACATTCTCTTTGATTTCAACCTTAGCCTCCCGAAGGGCTCTGAAGTGAAAATAATACTGACTACCCATAGAAGTCTAAATATGTGTTAGAAAATTCTTCTTCACTATGATCACTTTTTCTTCTTTTGATGGGCGATCGGTCGTGGTGGTGGATTTTTCTCTCCACCCTGTTATGAAAATGTCAACAGAATCTGCAACACCTTGCTTGAGTAACTCGAGGTCTCGGTGCATCACCTCCAACTCTTCATTATATTTATACTAAGCCATGAACTCTCTTGCAACATATTCCCAGTTCTAGATCTGGGACTCTTCAAATTACAGGAACCAGTAGAGGACATTCTCTTTAAGGGTCTACTGAAATATTTGGGCCATTATTTTTTTAGTAGCCCCAAGTAAACTCATGGAGCGATGGTAATTTTGGATATACACAATGAGAGGCTTGTGTGACACCCCAAATATTTTAATCATGGGTGATCAGTCCATTATTAAACTAAACAGGAATCTTTAATGGTTTCATTTTTAGCATCACTGTCAAAAAACTTTTTACTTACTAATCACCTATATCAAATTAAGCTGGTGTCAAATTTTATTTCTTATTATTAACACATGCAAAAATAAATTAAATGAACTAAACCATTCACACATGAATATAATCTGAATTATCACAAGACCGAATAAGCCATCGATTCTATAAGCATAAAATCCAATCACAATCTAAATTAAATAATTAAAATCTGAATATAGTTTGATGCATAACTGAATAAAAGAAATTGTCTGGAGGCAACACGCTGAGGTGTACTCCTAATGAAATCTCCTATCTACAAAGATTGAGGTGAAGCATCTAAGAAAATATCCTGCAAGCCTCCACACTGCTGCAGCTACGTGTCACTGGATAGGATCTCTAAGATGGGCGTCCCTGTGGCTGGACACATAAAAGGTTTCGAAAATAATTTTGACACAGGTTAGAGCCCAAGTAAAACATTTTGAAAATATTTTGCAAGTATTTAAATCAGTTATTTATTACGCATGTATTATCCACGTACACTCACTTGAGATCCTCACCTCTCAACTAATGTCCATGCATAATGTATTATACCTAACTAGTATTCCATGTCAACCTAGCTGAGGTAGCTTCTATTCTCACTATGTCTAGTTCTCCTGTATATCCCCATACTATACGATACTACTATCTCAATAATAAATTATTTATTCTCATTTTATTATTGAGTTAATTATTTAAGTTTCACGACTTAACTTCCTTTTAGATATTCGTCATCTATCAATTCTACTATTTTATATAAGTACATATATTACACTAGTGTATATATTCATCACACATATAATATATACACAAATATAGCATCCCCAGAATGGCCCCTCGTGTTGCTGGCTACTCTGCTATCAAGTCCATGTACCTCTCGTACTCGACTAAGGACTATTGGTTCGGCATGTCTCCTCGAACCCAAAATTAATCAACACAATAGTGGAGGCAAACATGGTTCTAACCCTTTGGGATACGCACATACATAACGTGCCCAAATGATTTGCCAATCCTTCTAATACACGACACATAGTGGACCGCCCTAAGTTTCATGTTCTGGCGCACTAATCCAGACTTCCCTGGAATTGTCAATGTGGGATCGCCATTTGCGCATAAACCTCCTGATAGCACGTAGCGTAGGTATGTTCACACGCATAATCAAATCATATCTATAGGTATTAACACAACCTATTTATATACCCAATTTCATCAACTCGTACGTAGTATATCTCACTCATATATTCGACGTACCATAAATTCCAATTAAACTTCCAATTCGCATTGCCGAATCGATTCACCCTTGGGCCGAATCGATTCGAAAAGTGTCAGGGGCCTTCTTTTTCATTTTGCTGTTACGAATTTTCATATTATCAAATTCCTTAAAATTTCATACCATAATCTCAAGCTCTCAATTATTATTTATGAATATCAAATAAACATGTAGGGATGATTTCTAACTTAAATCCTGTATAAAATCCATACAATTTCATCTATAATTAGATTCACATCTCCTAACCATTAACCCCTTTAGTTGATGTATTCTTCTTATAAATTTATCCATGCCATTCATCAAAAACCTAGATTTAATTCATGATTCAAATCCCAAAACTCTTGATTTTATTTTCTCTATATAATTGGATTTATTCTACATAAAATCCTATTCCCAATTGTAATTTTACTCATCAAATTATAAGGGTAACATCAATTGTCCTTAATACTAAGTTCCTATTCTACATGGGTATTATAACCCATAAAATTTGTAAGATAAATACTTGCCTCTTATGAACGAAGTCTGATATGATCCTTTTGATGATGCTTCTCTTCTGATCCACCCTCCAACTATGGATGTGTTGTAAGATAAACACTTACCTCATACGTGTTATTTAAATTTTACTTAATTCATTTTTAATTCCTTAGAAATATGGGTTGTTACATACTTCCCCCCTTACAAGGGAATTTCATCCTCAAAATTCGGATGTACCTGTGGTAAATAACTCTGGATACTGCTCATGCATGTCATCCTTCTCCTTCCACATCGACTCGTCTACATTACGGTGCCCCCACTGAACTCTAACTAAGGTTGCCATCTTTAACCGCAGTTTACGTTCACTAAGATCAAGTATCACCAAGATCTCTCCTCATACGAGATGTCGGGCTGCAAGTCGATCTCCTCTAATGAAACGTGCCAAAAATCTCTCTCACTCCTCCAGTATCTCTTAAGCGATGCCACGTGAAACATGTCGTGAATCCACTGAATATGCTCTAGTTATCCCAATCTATAAGTCACTGGTCCCACCCTCTCGATGATCGAAAATGGCCCCACATATCTCGGTGCCAATTTCCCTTTCTTGCCAAATCTCATCACTCCTTTCATAGGAGACACTCGAACCAATACCTGGTCGCCAACCTCAGGCTCAATGTGTCTCCTGCCCGCATTGGTGTAACTCTTCTGCCTATCTTGAGCTGAATGCGCCCTCGAATCAACTCAATCTTGGCAGTGGTGTCTTGAATTATTTTTGGCTCCAATAATTTATAGTCCCCAACCTCCAACTAACAAGTAGGTCACTGATAAGGCCGACCTTACAGTGCCTCAAAAGGTGCCATGCCGATGGTGAATTAGTAAGAGTTATTATATGAAAACTCCACAAAAGGAAGATACTACTCCCATCCTCCCCTGAAATCAAGTATACACATTCGCAACATATCCTAAAGCATCTGATTAACCCTCTAAGTATGCCTATTTGTATGTGGGTGATATGCTATACTAAATCGTAAATCTATCCCCATCGCCTCTATGAAACTCTGCCAGAAATGGGACACAAGGATCTTATCTTGGTCTGACATAATATTAAGCGGGACCCCATGTAATCGTACAATCTCAACGATAAATAATTGTGCATGATGCTTTGTCTCAAAATCATTATGAACTAGAAGAAAATGAGCCACCTTGGTCAACCGATTCACTATTACCCATATAGAATCCTGTCCTAGCTACGATACATGGGAATCTTTAATCGCTAAAACATCCTTGTCGGTCTCTGATGGTCTACCTTTATGAGCTGGCAGGTAGCACACGTCGAGACAAACTCTACTATGTCTTGTTTCATCCCCGACCACCAATACTATTTGTGCATGTCTTGGTACATCTTATCCCTACCAGGATGTCCTACGAAAGGACCCATGAGATTTTGACATCATTGCACGCCTCAAATCATCACCCTCTGGAACCACAAGTCTCCCATTAAAATGTAAACCACCCTCAGAACTGATCGAGTACCCATCTGCCCCATCAGCTAATAATTGGCAAACTCTGCCCTGGTAATACCGATCTCCTGCTTGTGCTATCACTACCTTCATCACAATCTTGGCGTGATAGCTAATACGGACAAACAAGCCATATCAATTTTGTCATCGTGTCGAAGCTCTCTCCACTTCGCTTTCCAAACGACTGCTAGCTCACCCGCAGGTCTTTGGCTTAACGTGTCAAACACCATATTAGCCTTCCCAGGATGATATTGAATATCAAACTGGTAATCCTTCATAAACTCTAACCACCTCCTCTGCCTCATGTTCAGATCTTTCTGCATGAACAGATACTGAAGCGATTTATGGTCCGTGAATAAAGTAAACTGCTCCCCTAACAAATAGTGCCTCCATATCCTCAAGGTAAACACAACCGCAGCTAACTCCAAATCATGTGTGGGGTAATTCTTCTCATAAGGCTTAAGATTACGGGATGCATACACTATAGCCCTTTCCTTATACTATAATATACCCCACAAGTCCTTGTAAGGATGCATCAGTGTAGACACAGTATGCCACTCCTCCCTTAGGCACTACAAGTACAGGTGCTGAGACCAATTTATCCTTTAGCTCATCAAAAGCTAACTGACAATGGTCGTCCTAAATAAATAGCAACCCGTTACGAGTTAAGTGTGTCAATGGATCCGCAATCTTCGAGAAACCCTTAACGAACCTCCGATAATATCTTGCCAACCCCAGAAAGCTGCGAACCTCGATCGGTGTCATGGGTTTCCCCCACTCCCTCACCATCAATACCTTACTCGAATCAATAACAATACCCCTTCGCAGACACTATGTGGCCCAGAAACTGCACCTCTAAAAGCCAAAATCCATATTTACTAAAGTTTGCGTACAATTGGTGTTCTCTAATAATTTGTAAAACTTTCTGTAAGTGCTCGACATGCTCATCCTCATAACGAGAGAACTAGAATATCGTCGATAAACACAATCACACACTGGTCAAGGAACTCTTGAGAAACCCGGTTCATCAGATCCATAAACTCTCTGTAGGACCCATATTGTGTCAGAAAAGTATTCTTAGGAACGTGCTCCCCCTTACATGCAACTGATGAAAACTGGACCTCAAATCAATCTTGGAGAAGTAAGCTACTCCCCTCAGCTGGTTGAATAGGTTATCGATATGAGGCAGTGGATATTTATTTCGAATCGTGACCTTATTCAACTCTCTGTAGTCAATACACAACTGAAGTGACCCATCCTTCTTCTTGACAAATAACACCGGTGTACCCCATGGTGAAGTACTTCGTCGAATAAAACCCTGCCCCAAGAGCTGTTGAAATCTGCTCTTTCAACTCCCGCATCTCAGATGGATCCATACGATAGGGCGCTCGAGATATAGGTCTCGTACCTGATGCTATATCAATAACAAAATAAATTTCCCGGCTAGGTAGCAATTCGCGATATCCTAAAATACATCCTCGAACTCTCTCATGACTGGAATCGAGTCTAATGAAACTACCACCTCTCGTGAGTTCTCTTCCTCGAAGCAATATAGATGAGTGACAATCTACCATTTCTCGATAACCAGCTAACCAATCCATCCCCAAGATAATGTCATATCCCTCCATATGCAATACAAGAAGATCGACAACTAAACACAATCTAACCACATCGATATCCACACCTCTACAAATCAAGAGTATAAGTGACCCGCTACACATCGGTGGCTCCATACACATAAAGAGACTACCAGTTGTCTCTAATAGGCGGCAGTTCGTGCAAATCTAATCGCTATGAAAGAATGTAATGCTCCGGTATCAAATAAAACACTACTCGCAAGACCATAAATAGTAAACGTACCGGCTAATGCTAGTGGTGCCTTTTGGGCCTACTGAATGGCCACATCTCATACATTATAAACACGCCTATACTGAAGTTGTCCCTATTGTGGTGGTGCAGGAGGGGTTGGTGCCGCAGGTGGCCTTTGCGCCTGATGTTCCTTCGGGGCACCTTGCTGCTGGGGAACCTCCCCTACTATGGGCAATCCCTCCTCTTGTGGCCCGTCTATCCACAAATAAAGCACTGGACTGAAAACTCTCTCTGACGCTGGCCCTGATTTCCCTGAAGGTACTGTCCCTACTGGCCTCGACCCAGTTGAGCTCCCCCATTATTCCCTTGGCCCTGAGGAACCTACTACTGCTGAGGACCCTGTTGGCCCTACCTATAGCCTCACTGGGGTCGATAACTCCCAAATTTGAATCGCTTGGCCCGATCCCCCTGTCGAGAATCCTGCCTCTGGTGTCTACCTAAGTTATACTGTTGTGGTGCTTTACCAGCACTGCCTCCTCCTGTCTTGCCTTGCTGGCTAGGCTCACCTCCTTGCTTGCTCCCCTTTACTTAGAAGCGATGGTACTGACAATGTAACAATGCGGCATTGGCGATGTCCGTATAAGACATCGATGGTAATGGAGGCAATCTTGTTACAAACCTCTCCAAGAAACATAAAAAGAATCTTCGTAAAAAGACTTGTGGTATGCCACATGACAATGCTAACACCCCCAACCCCAATCCCTCTCAATGATTAAGCTGGCTACATGGAACATTAGGGGCCTAAATAACCTGATTAAGGAACAAGAGGTATGTAAACTCATCAACAATCATAATCTCACCCTTATTTGTCTTGTGTAAACTAAGGTGAGAAGGAACAACATCCTGAATGCTATTAGAGGCAGCTTGCCTCAATGGGAAGCTACACACAATTGTCCCAATGATGGAGGTGTAGCTAGAATTATCATTGGTTGGAACCTCGAGATGTTTAAGGTTAACACCCTCTCTTCAAATAACCAAGACATTGCTTGCCTCATTACCTCCCTCAGCCTTAATAAATCTTTCTATGCAACCTTTGTCTATGCTCTAAACCTTGCTGCTCAACACACACACCTATGGTCATACCTGGAAGAAACTCACCTATATGCTCACAATAACAATTGGATCCTCTTGGGGGACTTCAATGTTGTCAGAGCCAGCAATGAGAAGAGGGGCATTTTGGATATCGATGCCAATGTTAATAATGAATTAAACCAATGTCTGTATAACATTCAAGTTGATGATATGGTCTCTAGGGGTCTTTGGTACACATGGACCAGGAGCCATAATGAGGGATCTTTAATATAATAACAAACAAAAATTGAACGTGTGCTCATAAATGAGGAATGGAAGAACATCTTCACTGAATCCTAGGCTGATGTTATTAGCCAAGGCCTTTTAGACCATTACTCTATTATTACTACCATCCTACCCCAACCTCCCTCCAGGGCTAAACAGTTCAAGTTCTTCAACTACTGGATGATGCATAGGGACTTACTTTAATGCTACTGTTGAGGAAGCTTGGGGGACTTATGTGCATGACACCCCTATGTATATTGTTTCTTCCAAACTTTCCTTCGTCAGGCAAGCTCTTAAAGGTTTCAACCTCAAGTTCTTAAATAACCTTAGCAAAAAACCCAGTGATGCCAAGAATGATCTTAATGATATTCAAATTCAGCTTAATAGGGATAGTAGTAATGCCTTTCTCCAAGTTGCTGAAAAGAATGCCAGGGATGTTTATGCAGAATATAGTAGAGCTGAAGAGAGTTTCCTCAAGCAAAAGGCCAGGACAAGATGACTCAAAGAGGGGGACATGAACACCAGTTTCTTCCACTCTAGAATAAGAGGGAATAGGAATAGAAACAAAATTCTATGCATTCAGGACCATTATGGGAACAAAGTGGAAGGACATACTCAGGTTGCGGAGGAGATTGTCAGGTATTTCACAAATCTGCTTGGTCAGCCTAGTAGCACTTCCTATCCTCATATCCTCAATTATGCCATAACAAAAAAACTCTCCTCTGATCATGCAAATTCCCTAATTGCTCCCACTACCAGTGATGAAATAAAGCTTGCTCTATTTAGTCTTGGCAAAGATAAGAAACCTGGACCTGATGGCTTTAACACTGAGTTCTTCGCCAAGAATTGGAATGTGGTGTGGGATGAGATCACTACTGGTGTGGCCTCTTTCTTCTAGACTAGCACCATGCTCAAACAGTGGAACTGTACCAACCTGGTTCTTATTCCCAAAACCAACTCTCCAACCTCCATGAAAGACTTTCGCCCCATTGCTTGTTGCAATACTATTTACAAATGCATCTCCAAAGTTATGGTTAACAGGATGAAGGCTTTCATTCCTTGGCTGGTAAATGATAGGCAATCGTCCTTTGTACAGGGAAGATCCATTGGGGATAACATCCTTAACATGCAAGAGCTCATGTGAAATTATCATAGGAATCTTGGTCCTCCCAGATGTGCTTTAAAGATCGACATCGTCAAAGCTTATGATACTGTCTGCTGGAATTTCCTCTTTCATGTCCTCAACCATATGGGATTCCTTCCAACTTTCATTGCATGGATTAAGGAATGTGTTACTTCGACCATGTTCTCCTTTTTCCATGAATGGATCTACTCACGTTTTTTTCAAACCTAAGAGTGGATTAAGGCAAGGGGACCCAATCTCCCCTTCCTTTTCCTTTTCATAATGGAAGCATTTGCTGGCTTGCTTGATCTTCACACTAGATCCCCAAATTTTACCTTCCACCCTAAATGCAAAGAACTTATTATAAACCACCTTTATTTTGCTGATGATCTTTTCACCTTTATTCTGCCATCCTAGAATTCAGCGCGATGTCTGGTCTTCATCCGAACCCTTTGAAATGCTCTTTCCACACTGCTGGCATTTCCACTGATGAAAAAAATGAGTATCTCCAGACTTCTGGGGTTCCAGTTGGGATATTTCCCCATTAAATACCTTGGTGTTCCCCTCATATCTACTAAGCTGAAGCATGAGGATTGTCTCCCACTTATTGACAACATCATTAACAGGATTACGAGATGGACCAACAGGTTTTTAAGCTATGTGGGTAGACTAAATTTGGTCACGTCTGTCCTCTTTAGCATGCATACTTATTGGTCCTCCCTGTTCATCCTACCTAAAAGAACGTTAAATGAAATTGATAACAAGCTGCGTAGGTTCTTATGGTCAGGATCGAACATGAAAAAGACTAGTTCTAGGGTCAATTGGAGTGATGTCTGCCTGCCTAAATTGGAAGGTGGCCTTGGTATCAAGAACTCCCATGATTGGAATGTTGCAGTAATGTTCAAGCCCTTATGGAATATCTAGAGTAAGACTGATAACCTTTGGGTCAAATGGTGTCAAACCTATAAGTTGAAGGGAAGAAGCTTATGGCATATCCATATCCCAGCTGAAGTGTCTTGGACTTGGAAGAAATTAATGAAACTTTGGGAAAATTTAGACCTTTACTCAATCTATTATTTGGAATGGGAATAATACCTTCATCTGGCATGATAACTGGCACCTTAGAGGACCTCTTTGGATGAATTATGGGGAGGGAATCATATACAATGCGACTAGCAATCATAAAGCAAAAGTTTTTGATTTTATTTTGCATGGGAATTGGGCTTGGCCCTCTACAATCACATGGGAGCTCAATGAGATAAAAAAATGATGACTTACCCCCATAAACCCTCATGTGGAGGGCAAGGTCCTTTGGTTACCTATGGCAAATGGCCTCTTCTCCATCAATTCCGCATGGAATGCCATTAGGAACCAGCCAATCCCTCCTACCTGGGCACCAATTGTATGGAACATCAGTAATATTCCAAAATGCGCTTTCATTCTCTGGCAGGTTTACAAGGACGCACTCATTACCAAGGACAAGACCATGGCTTCGGGTATCTCTCAGGATAATATTTGTGTGCTATGTGGGAATGCACTAGAGACTCGTGACCACCTCTTCTTCAATTGTACTTTTTTCTACTGTAGTGTGGGAGGATTTAAAATACAACAACGCTTACAACCTTGAGGCTACCACCTGGGAGGAGATCATTTTAGATGTCACCCATAATTTCGTGGGGAAAAACGTCACTCAAAAGGTCAAAAGGACCTCATTTGCTACTGCCATCTACTGCATATGGATGGAGAGGAACAATCGTATTTTCAGGAACTCTAAGGCCAGCCATGTGGGCATCATGAATGATATCTCCTTATTTATCAATTGCAAATCACATACCTGGAAAAAGTCTAGAAGAAACTTCAACAACTGGCTGATATGCATGAACTGGAGTCTTGATGATAGTGCTTTACTTTCTGATTTCTATTTTTATTAATATGTTGTGGTTAGGATTGTTGTTTTCCTTCTTGCAGCGTTATTAGTTGTGTTTTGGGGGTGATTTTCTTCTTCGATCTACCCCCTAAGAGGGTATGCCCTCCTTTTCTTGTATATTCATTTATTTTGTGATATTCTTATTTTACCAAAAAAAAGTCACTAATGCGGGATTTCCAATCAAGTGCTGGCGGATCCTCCAAGCCAAACCATCCATAAACCTCTCCTTCTTCCTTTCCTCATTGTTCACCCCGTCTGGTGCAAAATTAGCCAAATGAGGGAACTCTTCCTCATATTCGGCAACATAACTCTTCCTCAAATTCGACAACAAAGCGATCACCCTACTCGAAAATATTTGCGATCAAACTGCACCCAGAAATCAACAATAGTCATAGTATCCCTCTCTGCAATAATGGTAACTTACTCCCACCACTGTAATGCTGCCCCAATTAACCTGCAAGTAACAAGCATATGTTTCTTCCACTAACATGCCACAATCACATAAGAACTCCCCTTAAATTCTGGTGGGTGGCCCTTCTGGAAAGCCTCCCTTTGACACTCTATCAGTCCTAGGTGTGCCTGAATCCCTGGTACCACTAGCTGCGGTGGCTGCTGGGCCTAAGTAAAATGCCGAGCCATGGCAATCATAGTTGTATTCACTGGTTGTGCCACTATCTCAGCCACCTCATTTGTTGTCATTGTCCCGTGGTGCTGGTGGTTGCGGTCCCTGTGGCTCTAGCTAAGCCTCCCTCGAATTATTTTGAGTCACTACTCTCGCTGCTCCTCGTCTCCTAGGTGGCATCTAAAAATAGATACGAATTGTATGAGTTCACCGTCAATACAATTATAAAAGTAGAAGGACGTATCTCAAATACGTAATCATGAATGCAACAGTCCCAATAACAGGGCTCTATGTCATAGAACGCTACGCTAAAATTGTTGTGAGTCGTACAGATCCCATGGACACTAGAACCTGATGCTCTGATACCATTTATGACACCCCGCCTATTTTAATCCCGGGTGATCAGTCCATTATTAAACTAAACACGAATCTTTAATGGTTTCATTTCAGCATCACTGTCGAAAATCGTTTTACTTACTAATCACCTATATCAAATTAAGCTGGTGTCAAATTTTATCTTTTATTATTAACACATGCGAAAATAAATTAAATGAACTACACCATTCACACATGAATATAATCTGAATAATCGCACGACAAATATATAAATAAATGGGACCGAATAAGCCATCGGTTTTATAAGCATAAATCCGATCACAATCTAAATTAAGTAATTAAATTCTGAATACAATCTGATGCATAACTGAATAAAAGAAATAGTCTGTAGGCAACACGCCCAGGTGGACTGCTAATGAAATCTCTTATCTATAAAGAACGAGCTGAAGCGTCTCAGAAAATATCCTGCAAGCCTCCACACTGCTGTAGCTACGTGTCACTGGATAGGATCACTAAGCTGGGCGTCCCTGTGGCTGGACACCTAAAAGGTATTGAAAATAATTTTGACACGAGTAAGAGCCCAATTAAAACATTTTGAAAATATTTTGCAAGTATTTAAATCACAATTTAAATCGGTTATTTATTACACATGTATTTTCCACATGAACTCACTTGAGATCCTCGCCTCTCAACTAATGTGCATGCCTAACGTATTCTACCTAACTAGTATTCCCTGTCCAACTTGCTAAGGTAGCCGACTATTCTCTCTATGTCTAGTTCCCCCGTATTCTCGCTATGTCTAGTTCCCCCGTATATCCCCATACTATAGGATACTATGGTCTCAATAATAAATTATTTATTCTAAAACAATAAATCTTCAATGGCCTCCTTTTTGGATGGTAGTTGAGAGCTTCTCTCTCTAGGATCATTTTGTAAACCTAATCCACCGCCATCACCCTTTTCCCTCATCTTTTTGGGTTATTTTACCCCCAGCTCCATTGGCCGATTCAAGCCTCTATCTCTACTGCTATCTTGGCAGTGTTATTGCTTCATGTCAGGCAAGGGTTGGGGTGTTTCTCCCTCTTGGCGTTTCCCCTCTTTGAGTTGTGCGGTCTTCCTTTCTGGATCCAACCGCTTCTCTCTCGATCGACATCTTTTTTGGCATTTCATGTCAGGTTGAGATGCATTGTTCTCTCTAGTATTGAATTCGGGACAGGTTATTGAGGTAGGGTTTGGTCAACCCTTTTGGGTGGTTTTTTACCAGCATTGATACCACTTTGTCCCTTCCCTCTGTTCTTCAGGGTCTTGAACTAGGTCTACTCCGGATCGCCATATTTCTCTTTTGTTTACTGATTCTTCAAGTCAGATTTGGTGTAGTCTTTATCTTTTCTGATGATCGAAGTTTGCTGGGTTGGGTGCGATGTGGTGGCGAATGGGTTGTGGCTAGGTGTGGTGTGGTTTTGTGGGTTCTACTTCAGACCTTTTTGGGTCGATCTCGTCGCTTTTTCTCGGTGTTCTTTGCTGTGATTGGTTATTGCTTATTTGGTTGGATTGAGCCATGGTTGGTGCTCCTCGGAGTGCTAGTGTCGGTGGTGTTGCATTTGTGTTGTTAAGGTGGTTGTCGATCATCGATTTGGACGGAGCTGGATCTATCGTGGGTTGTTCTCGATGGGTTTTGTTTAGTGGGTGGTGCTTGCCATACTCGATTGGGTTTATCCCGTGTTGGACCTTGGTGCTAAGCTTTGGCTCGTGTTTGTTACTCCGTTGCTTGGGTTACATGATGTTGTTGGATCGGGTTGGCCACTCTGGTACATATTGTGGGTCATTAGTTCCCTTTGTCCCAGTTTTGGGGTTGGACCAAGTTGTTTTGGGCTTTATTTTTTGTGTTACTTGGGCTATATTTTTTCTTTTTATGTTGCCTAGGTGGTTTTGTTTGTTGGGATTCTCGCCTTCCTATGCTTTTTGTAGGTAGGACTTGTATGTTTTTCACTTCATTGGGAAGTTACGCTTGTGCTCTTCCCTCGTGAGGGTTTGCCCTATTGTGTTCAGTCTTTTGTTGTTGGCTTTTGGGGTATGCTCCTTGTCTTTATGTTTTGAGGTTTCTCCTCGTGTACTTGTAAAGTTTTGGTTACTGTTCTATATACACACACAATTCCCATTTTTTTATTCTCATTTTATTATTGAGTTAATTATTTAAATTTCACGACTTAATTTCTTTTTAGATATTCATCATCTATCAATTCAACTGTTTCACATAAGTAGATATATTACACTGGTATATATATTCATCACACATATAATATATACACAAATATAGCATCCTCGGAATGGCCCCTCGTGATGCTGGCGTACTCTGCTATCAAGTCCATGTACCTCTCATACTCAACTAAGGACTATTGGTTCGGCATGTCTCCTCGAACCCAAAATTAACCAACACAATAGTGGAGGCAAACATGGTTCTAAGCCTTTGGAATACACACATACCTAACGTGGCCAAATGACATGCCAATCCTACTAATACACGACACATAGTGGACTTCCCTAAGTTCCATGTTTTGGGGCACTAATCCAGA
This sequence comes from Sambucus nigra, assembly GCA_949130495.1. Classification (NCBI taxonomy): domain Eukaryota; kingdom Viridiplantae; phylum Streptophyta; class Magnoliopsida; order Dipsacales; family Adoxaceae; genus Sambucus; species Sambucus nigra. The sequence goes on along the minus strand of OX422217.1, from coordinate 109,276,449 downwards.
CCTCACTGGAATCGTCAATGTGGGATCGCCTTCTGCGCGTAAACCTCCGGATAGCAGGCAACGTAGGTATGTTCACACACATAATCAAATCATATCTATAGGTATTCACACAACCTATTTATATATTGTTTAGAAGGTATACACACAACCCAATTTCATCAACTTGTACGTAGTATATATCTCACTCATACATTCGACATACCATAAATTCCAATTAAACTTCCAATTTGTATAATTTCGAGTATCGTTCACTACTCTAATAATCCAAATTGCCCATTATGAAATTCGTAGTTATTCCCATTGTATCCTACTGGTCATAGACGTAAGTTCACTCATCACTATCCCAAATTTCACTCATTTTTCAATTATGAATATCTTGTCAATATCCCCACTTATGAACTCATCTCAAACTTGAGTAATTCTAATCTCCCCTATAAACCTACTGATAGTTTTTATATTCCTCTCTAAAGTTTAAAATTATCCCCAAAGTCCCTTCACGAATTATGCATAATTTATGGGCTTAAACCAAAATAATTTTCAATTCTGGGCAAGATCGAATCAATTTGCCCAAAGGCGAATCGATTTGCCTTGTCAAATCGATTCACCCTTAGGCTGAACCGATTCGAAAAGAGTCAGGGGCCTTCTTCTTCATTTTGCTGTTACGAACTTTCATATTATCAAATTCCTAAAACTTTCATACCACAATCTCAACCTCTCAATTATCACATATAAACATCAAATGTACTATAGGAATGATTTCTAACTTAAATCCTGTATAAAATCCATACAATTTCATCTATAATCAGATTCACATATCTTAATCATTAACCCCTTTAGTTGATGTGTTCTTCCTATAAATTCATCAAAACCATTCATAAAAAAACCGGATTTAATTCATGATTCAAATCCCGGAGCTCTTGATTTTATTTTCTCTATGTAATTGGATTTATTCTACATATAATCCTATTCCCAATTATAATTTTACTCATCAAATTACAAGGGTAACATCAATTGTCCTTAATATAAAGGTCCTATGCTACATGGGTATTATACCTCATAAAATTTACAAGATAAATACTTGCCTCTTATGAACGAAGTCTGATTTGATCCTTTTGATGATGCTTCTCTTCTGATGCTCCAACTATGGTTGTGTTGCAAGAATGAGGATGATTTCTCCACAAATACTCTTCTAAGCTCCCATAAGACTCTTCCTCTCCTCTCTACTGGCCTCCAATGATTTTCTAATCTTTTTATCCTAGCCTCACATCACCACAACTATATATAAACCTTGAAATTGCTAAATCCCCTTAATCCTAGGTTATAAAATGACTAAAATACCCTCTCGGGGTATCGGTTTGGTCTAAAACTATCCTGGGACCCAACTACACACCCGGGTATACTATTTTGACAGTTTCGACCCTTCTGGACTCAATCGTAACCTCAAAATCATCATCCAAGTTACTCATAATTTATTTCCTATCTCTACCTCTTTTAGTCCACACACGACATCTGATTGAGATAACATATTGTCACGTCGCTATCACTCGTTATGACATCAAATATGTAATTACTATTCACTTAGTAATTTTATTCAATAAACATTAATCATTTCTCTTCGATTGATAATTTAATCAGCCCATAATATTTAATTTCCACTAAATTAAGTCACACGTGTAATTTAAATTTAAAATAATTCATTTTAATTCCTAAAAAATATAGGTTTTTATAGCTTGTTCCCTCCAAACTTCTCATTGTCAGGCATTTTAAACTTCTCAGGTAGTCTGGATTTTGGGTAAGGAGAAATATGGGTGTAGTCAACATAGTTTCCTAGAAATCATTTTGAGATTCTCCTTTACTCGATTTAGTTCTTCCCATTCAGGGTTGGCAAGATCGGGCACGGGCAAGTTAGCCTCTTGGTGAATTAGACTCGGGATAGGCAGATGTGTAGGAGGAGGTGGCCCATTAATGGAAAGAATATGTGGAGACATCGCAGTATGCAGAGCCTATTGATACTCTTCGGGAGCACATATTGGGTCGGGCATTTGTTGTCCAATATCAAGGGAAAAGAGTCATTCAACTTTATTTTTAGATCTGGACCTTTTTTTTTTTCGGTAATTAAATGTATTAGAAACAGAGAACCAATATACAAAGCCAAAAGGCCAAAGGGTCAACTAGAAACAAGCTTCTAGAGACCAAAAACACAACACTTAGTCATACATAAGAGAATAGGGTAATCCCCATAGGTTACACGTCATCCAATTGGAGTAGGATCTTCGAGACTTCTTCCATCTGATAGTCTTACCTTGCACCAACTCCTCAATGTTCCTAATCACCTTGTTTGCAGTGGAGTGGCCCCTATCGTGAAGTCTGCAATTCCTTTCCTGCCAGAGACAGTAGATAGTGGCAGAGAACGTGGTGGTTTTAATCCTGGAATTTAGGTTCCCCCCTTTACTATCAGCAGCAGCTCTTCTAACCTCATTCTCCCAACTCTCCACATCTCTATAAGACTGGTTGCGAAAAAGAATCTCATCCCAAACAGTTTTGGAAAAAGGGCAATCCATTAATATGTGCTTGATAGTCTCAATGCCCGAGTTGCACAGCATACAATCCTTATTTTCAACAAGACCCCACTCCATGAGCTTATCTTTAGTCACTAAAGCCTTACGGCAAGCAAGCCAAAGAATGAAGGAACACTTGGGAATGCACACCTTGTTCCAAACCAACCCATGCCAGTGAGCCTCATTGCCCCTTGGACAGATGGAGACATACGCGGAGGAAATGGAGAAGCTACCAGTCTTATTAGGAGTCCATGTCACTTTATCAGTGAGCAGCGGATAAATAGGAGGCAGGGGAGAGTTTTTGATGTCATTCAATTCCCACGTAGTGGAAGCAGGCCATCTCCAATTATCCCCATTAATGAAATCAGAGACCATAGCCTTGGAGTTGCTAGCAGCATCATAAATAGTTCTGTCCCCAAACAGAGGTTGAAGAGGGCCAAGATGGTGCCAATTATCATGCCACATAAAGGTTTTCCTACCATTGCCAATATTAACTTTAAACATAAGCCTACAATCCTCTCTAGCTTTGAGAATTTTCCTCCAACTCCAAGAAGAGTCTTGAGGAATGGGGATTGCCCATATGCTTCTACCTTTAATTTTATAGGTATGGCACCATTTGACCCAGAGACTATCCTTCTTGTTGAAGAGGTTCCACAAATTCTTCATAATTGCAGCCTTGTTCCAATGAGTCAAGCTTTTTATCCCCAACCCTCCTTCCTTTTTAGGCATGCACACATCATCCCATGCCACTTTAGCACCACTGTGCTTGAGCTCAGGACCAGACCAAATGAAGTCTCTAATACATTGCTCAATTGCCCTGACCACACTTTTAGGCAGAATAAAAATAGAAGACCAATAGATTTGGGAGCTAAACAAAACCGAGGTAGCGAGCTGTAGTCTACCTGCATAGCTCAAGAATCTAGTGGTCCAGCTCTTGACCTTATTGGTAATATTATCAATAAGAACCTTGCAATCCCCATGCTTGAGTCTGGTAGAGATGAGGGGTACACCTAAGTATCTGAAAGGGGGTTGTTGATGGGAGATACCCAGGGCAGAGGACATAGCATTGATAGTAGCAGTATTAACTCCAGAACAATAGAAGTTACTTTTGGAGAGATTGGGGGATAGCCCACTGAAACCAGCAAATTCAATAAGAGAATCCTTGATACACTCAACAGAGGAAATATCACCACTGCAAAACACCACCAGGTCATCAGCAAAACACAAATGATTGATGTTAGCCTCTTTGCACTTGGGATGAAAGGTAAAGGATGTCCTACTAGTGTGCTTGTCAAGAGTACAAGACAGAGCCTCCATAACAATAAGGAAAAGAAAAGGAGAGAGGGGGTCCCCCTGTCTCAACCCCCTTTTGCCTTCAAAGAAACCATTCAGGGATCCATTCATACTGATAGAGTACCAAACAGAAGAGATACAAGCTTTAATCCAATAAATAAATCTGGTAGGGATGTTAATTTGGGCCAAAATGTCAAGAAGAAAATCCCACTCCACTGAGTCATAAGCCTTCATGATGTCAATCTTGACAGTGCACTTCGGGGGACTTGAGTCCCTATGGTAATTTCTCATAAGCTCTTGCAGCAACAGGATGTTATCAGTAATGGATCTCCCATGAACAAAGGCAGCTTGACTATTGTTAATGAGGAGAGGCATTAGAGGTTTAAGTCTAAGGGAGAGAATCTTAGAAATGCACTTGTAGATAGTGTTGCAGCAGGCTATAGGTCTAAAATCAGACATAGTGTTTGGGTTAGGAATTTTGGGGATCAAGGCAAGAGAGGTACTATTCCACTGTCTGGGCATGAAGCTATGGTTGAAGAATTGAAGAGCAGCAGCTATCACATCATCACCCACAACATCCCAATTCTTCTTGAAGAAACCAGCACTATAACCATCAGGCCCAGGGGCTTTGTTGGAAGCAATGGAAAACATGGCATTTTTAATCTCAACAGCAGTAATAGGGGCAGTCAGGGCATGGCATTGAGAGGGATCCAACTTCCTCTTCATCAGCATAGGAGGGGTAGTAGCACCCCTCCCCTTCCTTCCAAGAAGATTGGAAAAGAAGTTAATGGCCTCTCCATTAACAGCCTCAACACCTTCAATAACATCACCTGTAGCATTATGGATACATAAGACCTTTCTTCTAGAGGTGTTAGCTTTGACTTTGTTATGGAAGAAATTGGTATTCATGTCTCCAAGCTGCAGCCAGTTGATTCTGGCTTTTTGTCTGTAGTAGGCCTCTTCAGCAGCACGAAGAGAGCAGTACAACTTAGCACAATCCTGCTCCTCAGTTCTAAGCAAGCTGTTAGAACCATCACTGTCCAGGTTAGTTTGAATGAGGTCCAGCTGGCCTTTAGTGATCCTCACTCTCTCAGAAATGTTGGAGAAGAATTGTGGTTAAGGGATCTAAGCAGAGGCTTGAGTCTTCTAAGCTTATGAGAAAGGCTGGCCATAGGAAACATGTTGCAGTCCACACTCCAAGAGGTCTCAAGAATGGGGCTAAACTCAGAATGATTCATCCAGTAGTCAAAGAACTTGAAAGGCTTAGGCTTGCTGATCTGGTTGAGGAAAGTAATGACAATAGGGCAATGATCAGAAGCTCCAGGGCACAGGTAATTAGCATTGGAATCAGGGAAAGTCACCCCCCATTGAGGGTTGTGCATCACTCTATCAATTCTAGTTTGGGTGCACTCCAAACCATCACTTTTATTGCTCCAAGAGAACCATAGGCCATTGGATAACATGTCATCCATCATAATGTCAGATAGACAGTTGTTGAAATCAGCAACAGCCCTTACATCAATCCCCAGCCTGCCACGTTTGTCCTCATTGCTTCTCACAGTGTTGAAATCCCCCATAATAATCCATTGACTATTATCAGAAAAGCTGTGGTTTTGTCTCAGAAAATTCCAAAGAGGGACTCTATCATTAGGGAGATTGAGCCCATAAACAAATGTAGCAAAGAAGAAATTACTAGTTCCCATAAACTTAATCTTGCAGAAAATAGCCTGGTGGTGGGACTGAATGATTTCCACTTCAAACATGATGGGGTCCCAGGCTAAGAAGACTCTAGTCACACCCCCATCGATTGGGCAATTGTGACAGTAATTCCAGTTCCTAAAACTGGTAAAGGCCACATTAGCAATATGGCTCCTTCTAACTTTAGATTCCAGGATACATACAAGGCTTAGGTTATTATCATGGATCAACCTTTTAACTTCCTGTTGCTTGTGAGGGGAGTTCATTCCCCTAATGTTCCATGAAGCAATCTTGGTCATGAGTTTAGCTTTTTGTTACCCCCCTTCCTCTTCTTCTTCCCCTTAGATGAATTAGGAGTGACCTCATGTATGTTTTTTTTAGCGAGCTCATCCACAGCTTTGATTTTGAGCACAATGCCAGCAGGCAGAGGGGTGAGATCATCATTGTGTTCCTCCATGTCCCTATCCATCAAGGCATCAAATGAGTTGGTGGAGGTGGCTCTAGGGGATTTAGTCTTGGGACTGGGGTTGTTACCTAGGTTAGGTTTGGTTAAAGTTGTTGGTTCAGTAACAGCATTGGGGCATGGTTCCTTCTGGACAGCTTTAATCTTGCCAACAACTGGTATCCACTCCTTAGAGATGGGTTCCACTGGTGGATTAGGAATGCTATCACCTTTCAATCCCTTATCAATCTTAGTGCACTTTGCAATGTTATGGCCAAACACAGTGCAATGACTACAAGAATGAGGCATAGCTTGGTATTCAATTTTGATCTGAGTAATTTCCCCAGATTCCATTTTAAGATCAATGGAGGTAGGGTACTTCTTTTGAGGCTTTATTTCAACACATATACGGGCATAGTTAATTCTCCTCATTTCTTCAGTGACAGAGTCAGCATAAATAGGCACACCAACTGCGGATGCAATATAACTAAGGCCCTCTTCAGTCCAGAATTGCAAGGGAACATTATGGAACATGACCCAGACAGGAACTCTAATAATGTCTTCTTTAGAAAAGTTGCAGCCAGGATACCATTTCTGCAAGATAATGGCATTACCAACAAAATGCCAAGGGCCATATTCCACCACCTCATTCCTACCCTCCTGGTTGTCAAACATGAAAATGTAGTGGCCTTGGTCATTAGCTATTACCTTGTTTAGCCCGTACTTATTCCAGTATCTGTGGGCAATATTCTTTACTAGGGAGAAGGGAAGAGTTTTGCCAAGAAAGAATCCCACACTCGCACATTCCATCTGGGAGTAACCAAGCATAGCCACATCAATCGGGGGGTTAACTTGAATCCTATCATCAACAATAGTGGGCTTGTGGTATTTGAGATTAAATTTAGGCTGGGCATTATTATTCTAATTGGGATTCTCCATGAGGAATCTGCGATAGGATCATTTTGTTTCTGCTGAAGTGGTTGATGATGGAGTAGAGCTTCGAGGTTGTTTGATAGTCGATCTCATACAATACAGAGCCAGACCAAGCTAAAGGGATATGGTGGCACCTGATAGGGAAAGAGTATTTTTATTTCTAGAAAGAAGAATATTTTTGGAATTTTTTAAATAGTGAGAAGGCCGGAGAAAAAAGTCTCTCAATGTAGTTGCTATTATTAGGTTTTTCTTGTATTATGTTCTGCCTACGACACAAGTGAAATGTCGGAGAAGACCCGAGCCTAGAGAAATATAGGATGTGTAATGTAAGACACAGTAGGACTTATTTCCAGACTCACGGATAAAAAAGGGCAAAATAGCGCAAGATTTGGGCAATAAGATGACCCAAAATTTCGACAAAGTTTCACGTGGAACTGAGAATCTAGGTATGAGTATCATAGGGCAGAGACCTATATGAGGTTTATGTATAGGTCCCACCTTTGGCATGACTTCCACGATAAACCTCTTGCATATAAGGGAAATCATTCATTGTTACGTATGGAAAAGCCATTTGATATACATGAGTGTACGTGAATTGCTTCACGATATACCTCATTGTCATGGTATGTGTGAGAGATAATTCGATATTCTTAATCTACATGAGTGACTTCTTACTATGTACCTCCCGTATTGAGTTCGATCAAGAGGTACAATACGGGGTAACCATTCGATATACGTCGAAAGTACTTGGCTAATGGAAGGTGGGAGTAATATCGCTTAGGTTAACTATGCCCCGTAGAACTGAAAACCAATCACAAAGTGACACCCCGATACGCCCCAAATATAAGGTCAACATGTAATGCTCACATGATGTAGTGAGCATGTATGAGTCTTAATTGCTATTTTTATGCAAAGTTTTATATATCCTAAGAGGGGTTAGTACAACTAATAAACATGAATTACATGTGATAAAGACTGCACATGTGGAGTAAAATGAGCAAAATATGTACAAGTATCATGAGGCATGGTGTAAAAATAAGTGAACAATGCATGGTAATATGTACGAAGAGTGAAACATGTTATACATAAGTGAGAGGGATATATGTACAAAGGGAGGGTAACATTGGGACATGTATAAGTGATGAAAACATGGATATATGTGCAAGATGAATCACGGAATATGTGATATATACAAGTGACATGGAGAAAGGAAACATGGATAAGTGAAACATGGAAATGTATACAAATGAATGGAGCATGTGATAGAAAAAATGGTATATAAATGTGATGAGAAGACAAGCATGGTGGAGAAAAAAATATGCATGGATAGCGTAATCATGAGCGTGGAATATATAACATGTGAGCATAAGAGAAAATGAAGAATATACAAGTGGAAACATATATACACATATAAAACGAAAAATGGAGAAAGGAGAAAAAGGAAAATAAAACCCAGGTAAATAGAATCTAGTCCTCTAAAAAAAATCCCCAATGGAGTCCCCACTGTGGCCATCCTAGCGTCCCCAAAAGAATGGTGATGAGGAGGGGATCCTCCCACACTCATGCGGCATTGGTGGTATACAAAGGACGTACGGTGGTTGTCGTGAAGCATGTGAGGGTGTGTGAATGTGTATATATTGTATTCGACATGCTATCTTACTCAAAATGGTAAAAAGAGGTAGCCATATCCAAAGAGAGCGCATAAAAAATGACTACTGATGCATGCAAACCAAGTTAATCATGGGCTCGGGGACTAAGTTATGAAATGGAAAGTTGCTAGGCATCCATACCGCCCTTTTGGTCTCTCATGGTTAGTAAAATGTTCTCCATCTCCTAAAACATGTGAGCATTTATACAATGTGTAAGGGTGTGCTCTGTGTGCGAAACGAAAAATGTGTGTGTGTATATATATATATATATATATATATATATATATATATATATATATATATATATATATATATATATAATGTGTTTGAAGAGTGATGTCATTGTATTCGTGTCATGGAAAATACGGGAATCAATCACTATAATGAGTAAAACTAACAGTAAAAAAGGGAAATATAAAGATATCCAGAATATGAGTGATGCACTTGATCGTGACTCACTATGATCAAGTGAATACACATGTCAACGAGACTACTAAAAAAGTAGAAAAATAAGGAAAATTTATATACTACGAGCAATGCACCATATCGTGACTTTTTATGAAAGAGTGAATATGCATGTCAACGAGACCACTAAAAAGTGATCACATAAGTGAAAATAGATAATCTATGAGCGATGCGCTGGATCTTGACTCAAAAAAGTGAATACGCATGTCAATGGGTCTTCTTAAAAGTGATGAAATAAGTAAACTAACTACATATAAAATATATAGGTAGAATACTAGTAAGGATAAAGTAAAACAAGTAAAATGAGGACCCGAATTGCAAAATAGTTTTGGGATGCATATGTAGCCGAAAAGGGTATCAAAGTCCACATATTTTGAAAAAGGGGGACAAGGTGGAGTCTGAACATTTATCCAAAATTAGAGTTTCTCTTATTCTTATACGAAAATGGAGTGTGAAATGTGGTGAAAATGTGAGAAAAGTAAGAAAACTCTAATTTGGGATTTATAGGATAAACCCTCTTTTTGGGTATAAGTTTAAAAGTATTTCATAAGAAAAAGTATGAATAATGTTTGGAAAAAACAAGAATTAACTAAGAGATGTGCTAAAAGTAATGAAATATGCGAAATGACACTAAATTAGGAAAGTAGAATGAAGACGGTTTGGACCTTCTAAGTTGTTTGAATTCTAATTTTTGGAGGTTTAGTAATCTATTTTTTAGATGTAATGTTTGGTGGGGTAAAATGTGTTGTAAGAGAATTTTTATGGGAATGATGTAATAGGGTTGTCACACGAATAACGAGGCTAAAAGATCTCGAATGGTGAGGTCAGGGTTTCCTTAAATAGGAAACCCTAAAAGGTTAAAATAACCATGCTTACCCTTGGGGGGGGGGGGGGTGCCAGATGGTATAGGAGTTAGCCTTCCTTCCGACAGGGGTGCCAGACTTGGTGGTCGAGCAATTTCCTTCCTACCAGTAGTCAGGGGGTTCCAATTGGCAGGCTGAAATGTTTTTTTTAGTAAAATGTCCTCGAAATGCAAATCATAAGTCCAATTCGTTCACGTACATGACTATTGGAAAGAGAATTTATATCTCTATGATAGTGTATTTAGATACTCTTGGGTCTGAGAGTTGATCATAGTAAAATGAAGCTCGAAAAGCATCCAATCATTCTCCCGTTAGGTTTTTTTTAGTAGAAATGTGAACCATAAGTTCGATTCACTTACGATTAGAATCACTGGAAAGACGATTGAGAGCTCTTTAAATGTGTGTTGAGATAATTTTAGGTCCAAGAGTTGACCAAAGTCAAATAGATCTGAAAAATCACCCACTTGTCGTCTGATTAGGGTTTGAAGGAGGATCGGGGGTCCGGGATCCAAATGGGCTTTATTTGGACCATGTGGGGGTGTATGGGGGTAGCAGAATGGGGTGTCTACAATGTACAAGACTTTAATATTAGTTACCCCTCATTGCATTATCCTTCCACTGCTAGCAATGTTGATATGGCTTTGGAAATTCTTTATGCCTTCTTTCATATTTCTCCCTGTGTGTTGATGAAAGGAATTATCAAAATAATTATAGGATTGCATGATCATCCAAAACTTTTGAAGATTATCCACTCATTCCCAAGGCCCATATTGCCTTTTTCTTTTAGAACTATCCTTCTTTCATTAGGAGGTTGAGGTGAATTCGCACTGAATTCAAAAATTATAATGCTTGACTTACTGCCCAAGATGATCTTCAGTCCACAACCAATGGGGTTTGGGAGGATTGGAGAGACTTTGCAAATATTTATGTGAATGGATAAGGCGACCCAAAAGACTATGGTCTTGAAGTTCTTTCCCCATAGGAGGTTACTCTTAAAACCAAAGAGCTGAAGGAAAAAGCTCAGGAGGCACTTCAGAACTTTCAACGCCATGAAGAATTTATTTTTAACTAGCTCAAGATAAAGATTACTTGGACTCAGTGCATAATCATATATTTTTTTTGTGGAATACATTCCATAAATTTGTCACCTATATATTTTCCTATTACTAATCAATCCAAAGGAAGTTGTGCCAATGTGTTTGGATACTACCAACTTCTTGTGATATATTTATTCATTTATTTTGGAGGTTAGTTTTAATTAAACCAATTTTATGATTATGGCATATCACTAACCTCACTTTAATGAAAACTTTATATTGTAACGAAATTTGGTATGGTGTATGTACTTGTGAATGCTTTTGTACCTTTAAACACAAAAATATTTTAATTTTGGTCTAATTTGCATACATGTCTTGTTATTGGCAGTGGTCCCACCAAATCAATTTGCATGTGTGGATGTGTCCAAATAGTGACTTTTTGTTCTCTATTGGAATAATTAAATCCCATAAATGGACAACTTTTTCTATTGCCATTAACCAATTTATTTGTATGCCTTGCAATTACCATCACATGATTTCAGTTTCTTAGGCCATTAACGAGCCGTCAATCTAATCATAAGCGAGTTCTGATCGATTAACCCAACAATGGTGTTTTTTTTCTCTCCGCGTCCCCATAACTTTGCCCTTTTGCAAGGAAAATCTTTTGAGACATGTGTTGGCTTTTTTTGGCACAATTCTTGCATTTCAACTGTCCCTTTTGAGCTATTTAATTCGCTTCTTAGTTTGTCTTCCTTTTTATTCTTTACTTTCTCTCTCTAGGCAACTTTCTGGTTCTCTACTTTACTTTATCTCTCCCCTCTCGACTCCTTTTACTATCAATGGCTTCCAATTCAGTAAACCTAAATGCTTACATGTATTTTGAAAGAACCATTGAGGAGTGCATAGCTGATAACTCTATTGTCGATGGGGATATTGTTTCCCCCATTCAGATATCATATGGCCTTCCCACTTTATTGAGGGTCTACTTTTCTAGAATGAACTTCCCTTGAAGATATTTGTTTTCTATCCTCGGTTTGGGGAAGAAAATATTCCCATTGAAGATTTTACTTTCTTCAAAGAGTCCTCTTCCTTTATATTTAGGGTTTATCCCAAGCGATTGGATAATGACGGGTGCCCTAATAGGTGAAATGCATGCTCAAACTGAAGGCAAGAGATATGGAAAAAAACTGGCATTCTTGATGTTGTCAGACTTACATTGAATGACATTGAATATGATCCATTCATCTGTAGTGTCATATAATTTTGGAACTCAGCATCTTCGAATTTAACTTTATGATGGTTGTTCCCACTGTATTGGACACCTGTTAACTGACTGGCTTAAAATCTACTGGGGAGGACGTTCATCCTAAAATTACATTCACTGCAATCCATATTCAATTGAAGAATGATAATGTCATTTTGTCTTACTCCAATTTTATGAAGAAACACAGGACAGTTGTAGAGTTGGTGACTGAGAGAGTACTATTTATTTCATTTTCCTTGGCTATCAAAGCATGTATTCTATGTCAAATCCCAATGGGTAATGTTGGAGAATTATTTCTTGACTACCATTCTTGTTAAGGGAAGAGAGGTGGCTCTAGCCCCTTATCTCTTAGGTTCTCTTTACAGAAGCTGCTATGAGCTTCAAGGTGATCCTTTCAAGCCTGCTCAAGGTGGGTCGATATGGGTCCTCTAACTATAGTTGCATTCCTATTTCCTTGAGATTGGGCATATTAAAGGCAGCTCTGGTTTTATCCATCTTAACGTTTTTTATCTCACTAAAGTTGGTAACAAGAACTTCAAAGCTCTTATTAGTATGTTTAGGGGTCTAAAACTTGATTGTCCAAGGTTCCTTCTTCAACCCTTGTTGAAGGTTGCTCAGGCCCCTCATTGGCTTATTCAAATTTTGAATAATTCCTCCCTCGTTGAGGTGAGGGACTCTTGTTGGGGAAGTTTTCTGATTCCCAAAGACTTGTTTTATGGAAGTGAACCCCCCAATACCTCTAATCCTAGATCTTGTGTGGAACTTTACATGCCTACCAAATTTTTGAGATAGTTTGGAATGTATCAATCCGTTTTTCCCCTAAAAGGAGTAAGCTCAACCCTTTTTGTTAGCTAGATCCTCTAGGTTGAGGTTCAAAGAACTTTTAACATAGTTGATGTTGAGTTTAATGCTAGAGTGATTGGGGCCTTTGAAAAGTGGTAGGGATTTTAGCTTTTGATTAGACATTTTGTGTTGTAGGTTCCCCTTCCCTCGTTCCTTATATCTCCTCTACAAAGAGAAATCTTATATTTGTGGAAGAAGAAGAAGAAGAAGAAGAAGAAGAAGAAGAAGAAGAAGAAGAAGAAGAAAATGTGGCCCCTCTTATTCGACAGCCAAAGAAGAATCCTTTTCTGTGGTTCTAGTTGGCACTCCATTAACTATTCTGGCACCTGTCGAACCTCCATTGAATGAAAAGAAGAAGAAGAAGAAGAAGAAGAAGAAGAAGAAGAAGAAGAATAAGAAGAAGAAGAAGAAGAAGAAGAAGAATAAGAAATGTGGCACCTCTTATGCGACGACCAAAGAAGAAACCTTTTTTGTGGTTCTAATTGGCACTCCATTAACTATTCTGGCACCTGTCGAACCCCATTGAATGAAATGATTAAGGTTCTAAAGAGGAAAAGGATTAAGACCATCACTAGCAAACCTTCTTATAACGTTAAAATGATAGGTAATGTTAATGTTTCCATGTTTGACAATAATCTTCATGCTTTAGTGATAATATACTGATATTTCTAACTTTGAATTAAATTTTTTCTTAATCTAGGTCTGGTAGAAACTTTAACTCGGGTAATGGAGCCTTTCCAAATAAGGATCATAAATCTCCTCCACTTACATCCCCTAGTCCTTTTTCAGTTGGAACTCCTGTTCAAGAGTCTACTTTGAATTCAATTCATGCACCGAATTCAACTCCAATTATCTTTGAATCTCTTGGGTCCATTCATGTTCTAACAAATGAGGTTGTTGGCACTCTAATTTTTGTGTAAGAGGATCCAAATAGATGGGAAATCCTTTTGAGCTCACTCTTAAGTTATCTACTACCCCACATTCTACTGAGGGTGCTCCAGAACCACATGTCTTACCTTTGAAGGAAACTCTTCCACAAACTATGGTTGTTCCACCAATTGTGGGTGCTCCTGAATTGATCTCCCCTGGGGCAATCCATGTTTTTTAATAGGAGCATCAACAATTGATGTCTCAAGCCTCTGTTCAAGCATAAGATGTTTTTCGTCAAGTGTTGAACACAAATTGTAACATATTCTCCAACCTTATTCCTTCCTTTTGGAAATTGGAAACTTTTTAGACTTTGAAGCTTTTCTAGAGTGACGTTTGAATCTTTTGATTCGTCACTTTTACTGTATTTTATACCCCGTTAATTTGTACATTCTAGCATTCCCGTGCATGTATTTCCCGGTTCTTATACTCATTTATTGACTAACCCCTGAGTTCATCATATATATTTTGTATGTGTCTTTATTGAGCTTTTATAGTTCTCGGGAATGCATTTTGGGAAGTTTGGTTTTGATCCGGAAAAGTTCCGTTGACACTTGCACAGTCGGGGGCATTTTGGTAATTTCAGCACTCGGGTTTTGATCCCGATTTCTTCACGGAAATTGTAGACCTTCTTCTTATCTTCGCGTGGCCTCCGACGATGCTTGAATCCGACCTTGAACGAAGAAGTTACGGTTGTTTCGGTGAAACATGGGAGAAATAATGCCAATATAGGCAACTTTCCTTCTCCAGCAGGCCCGAATCGATTCGCGATTAATGCCGAATCGATTCGGTTTCATACAGGGGGCAAATCTCTACACTTCCGAATCGATTCGGATTTGGCACCGAATCGATTCGGCCTTGCATTTCCAGATTTCTTCTTATTACTAGTTTGCCATTTTGGTTGGATTTTTGGGGATTTATCCCTTGTTTTTCCTCTTTTGTAGGGAGATTACTTTTGTTAGATATTTGGTGATATAGAAAAACACTCTCTTCTCTCTCCTAGGTCAAGTTCATTTATGGTTTCTACCAACTTGTAAAGCTTTGATTACTAGTTTAATTGTTGTTATTAATGCAAGAAAGGTTCATTTACTTCTTCTCTACTTGTTCTACTAGCTTTAATTTGCATTTAATTCCATCTCTTGCATTGGTTTGTGTTTAAACTAGATAACTAACTTAACTATGTTGTTAACTAGCATGTGTAGTTTAGTTTCAATTATGAGTAGCTAGACTTATGATTGGGGATCAAAATCCCACTTTGGATGCTTGAACTTCATATTTAGGGTTTGGTTTATAATTGTTCTAATGGAACTTCATGTGTTGGTATTGGAGTATCATAGTTTCTTAACATCTCTTGTCATGCAAGGGTTAGTGTTTGAAGCTTTACTATAAACCCAACCCATCTAGCAATAATTAATTAACCCCTAATCCTCCATTGTTGAGTTTAGTCTCTACATGGTTGATGTTCGGACTTAATTAGTTATGCTCGATTATAATTAATTTCAACCATGCCCTATAATCCCCTTCTTTGTGAATCCGAGGTGGGAGAATGATCCTCGATCCCTTTAATTTCTTGAACTCAAGCTTATCTTAGTTCTTTTCATAGTTCCGTAATTATTAATAATTAACTTATCATCAATAGTATGTTAGTTTAGAGATTAGTCTCAATCACTTTTCCAAACTATTAAATCATCTTTTACACTTTAACTTTTGTGACGTTTAGAGAATCCCTTTAACCTAATCCAGTTCTCTTAGGAGTGTTTCAATCCCTGTGGATCATGATTCCGTACTTACCGGATATTACTTGTTGCGATAGATTTGCACTTGAATCACAAGCTTTATTTTGGGTGCTCCAAGTTTTTGGCGTCGTTGCCGGGGATTGGCAACCATCTTAGGTTTTAGAAATTCTCTTTACACTATCGTTCCCTGTGGTCACCGTGACGTCACGGTTTCCAAAAATCAATCCAAAATTCAGTAAATGCATGACGCGAGTAGTAGCAATTTGAATCCTATTCGTGAACCATCTCCTAGTGAACCCTCGGATTATTGGAGACCTTTACCATCAATTTCTCGTTCTAGTTCGGTCTCGTCTTCTTCATATACCTGGGCCCACTCCGATCCTACAACCATGGCCGACAATGTTAGTGAGCACGGTAGTCAAGGGGTTGCACCCGCGCCCCCGTATAGGACCATGCGTTATTATTTGCAACCGGAGAGGACCACCTCTCCGTCTTGTATCATTTTTCCCTACAATGCCGCGCAATTCCATTTTCGTAATGGAATGATTCAATTACTTCCTACTTTCCACGGCATGGACAGTGAACAACCTTACCTTCATGTTAGAGACTTTGAGGAGGTGTGCGCTACTTTTAGCGATCAAAACTGTCCTCTAGATGTCACATGACTCAAACTCTTCCCGTTTTCTTTAAAAGACAAGGCCAAAACTTGGCTTTGGTCTTTAGCTCCTAATTCCATCGGGAGTTGGCGCGAAATGCAAGCGCAGTTTTTAAAAAAAATCTTTCCAACTCATCGCACCAACTCTTTAAAGAGTCAAATCCAAACATTCGTTCAAACTGAAGGTGAATCATTCGAGCGATGTTGGGAGAGATTTAATGAGGTTCTTCATAAATGCCCACACCACGGTTTCGAAAAGTGGAGATTAATCTCATTTTTCCACAATGGGCTTACACTTAATGCAAAACAAATGGTGGAGACAATGTGCTCCGGTGAGTTCTTTGGTTTAGATCCCGATGATGCGTGGGCACATTTCAAATATTGTGCCGAGACCACCCAAGCATGGGATACCTCGGATCCGAACAAAACCAGTTCGCGACCTTTGGTTCCGTCCTCGTCTAACCCTGGTATGTATCACCTCACTAACGAGGATGAGATGAAAATGAGATTAGATAAATTATCTAAGAAAGTTGAGGAGTTCGGTTCGAAGGTTTGAGATCCCGTTGTTCAAACTCATTCCGTAATTGAGGATTTGTGTGCCATTTGTGACACTAATGCTCATTCGACCCAAGAGTGTCCTACTATTCCGGCTTACAAAGTGATCCTCCATGACCAAGCGAACGCTATGGGAGTTCTTAGAAGATCCCAAAACGTTCCCGACCAAGGGTTTAATCCATCTTGGGGTAACCAACTCGGTTACCAATATCAACAATCTCGTTCTCCCCCGCCTCAGAATTACCAACAACCGTACAACCAACATCCTCCTCCCCAAGTTGTAATGCAAGATCCCCCTCAGGGACCACCTCCACCAGTTATACCTGCCTATGCGCACCCGAACAAGAGAAGTCTAGAAGAAATTTTTCAATCTTTTGCGACTTCTCAACAAGCCACAAATGCTAGGCTCGAAAAAGAAATTTCCAAGTTGACCATTTCTTTAAGTGTGCAAGAAAAAGGAAAATTCCCGTCACAACCTCATGGGCCCGTTGGGAAAAATAGCATGAATTTCGATGTTTCTACTCCTTCTTCCGATCAATGTAGGTCTATGGAACATGCTAATTCCATCACCACTCTTAGGAGTGGGAAGGTGATTGAAAATCCACCTCCACCTTCCCCGAAAGAATCCGACGAGGTCACAATAACTCCCCGAGAGAGTGAAGTGACTCCTAAAAAGAAAAGAGATAAGTCGCCGACCAAGGGGCCGGAAACTTCAATCCCTTGTCCATTTCCCGCACCCTTCCCTCAAAGGCTCCTTCCCATTGTTAAACCCAACAAAGATCAAGAGATCATGGAGACATTCAAACAAGTAAAAATCAATCTCCCTCTCCTTGATGCGATTAAGCAAATCCCTTCCTATGGCAAGTTTTTGAAAGATTTGTGCACCTTTAAGAGAAATCATGTTTCTCGCAAAAAGGTGGAGTTGACTGAACAGGTTAGTTCCATTTTCCAACACAACACGATTCCAAAATTTAAGGACCCAGGCTGTCCAACGGTTTCGTGTAAGATTGGAAACTTCGCCATTAATCGCGCTCTTCTTGATCTAGGAGCCAGTGTGAACCTCTTGCCGTATTCGGTTTATCTTCAATTGGACTTGGGAGAACTTAGTCCTACCAAAACTAAAATTCAATTAGCCGACGGCTCCACCAAAATTCCACGGGGCGTCTTGGAAGATATCCTCGTCCAGATAGACACCTTTGTGTTCCCGGTCGACTTATCGTTCTTGATACCCAACCTGTTTTAAGCCCGAACAATCAACCTCCCGTCATCTTAGGACGACCATTCCTCGCGACCGCGAATGCTTCGATAAGTTGTAGGAATGGTGAGATGAACTTGTCTTTTGGGAAAATGACATTAGATGTCAATATTTTCAATGTGTCGCACCTCTCGAGTGACGAAGATGATTGTGTGAGGGAAGTGAATTTCGTTGGAATGATATGTGTGGACGATGATCATATTACGAGGGAGGAAATTGAATGGAGTGTGTTAGATGTGTGTTTTGACATGCTAGGAGAGGTTGGCGTAGGAGAAAACCATGAAATTGGGGATAAATTAGGCAATTTTGATTTTTCTCCGATTGATGACTCTATCGTTTCCGAAACTGACATTTACATAGAGTCATCAATCCCGTGTAAGGAGGGTTGCTCGGAGAAAAATAGGGTAGAAAATGTCTCTATCGATTTGTGCACCGACCCTCTGGTCCGTCACTTTAAGAACCCATGGCCCCCTCTTTCAAATATTAATCCGGTTTTCAAAACCAAACGCGGGTCCAGCGGTTGGGGTAGTCCATTTTGGATAGGTGACATATCCTCCGATCTTGAACCCGATATAATTGTTAAGTGTGTATGAGCCTTAGTTGGAGCGAAGTCGGACCGAGGGGAAGGATAGGTGTTCACATTGTGAAGTACGTCCTAATAATATCTGCGGATTTTCAACCGGACATCGTACGCAGCAGCGCCCCGTTAGCAGGGGTGATTCGGTTCGGTGAATCCTCAATTTTGGTGCCGAGCAGTCCCCGGCACGTGAGGGGTTGCAATTTTTTGGTTCCGGACCAGTTACATACATATGGTATATCATTTTGGTCCATGAAATCCAGTTGAGGTGGCCCCAAAATTTAAACTTCATGAGAATTATAAATTCAGCCTAGCAGAAAGTTGGATCTCTTCATCCGAATCGATTCGGTTTATCACCGAATCGATTCGACCCTTCCCAGTGGCAAAATTTAGAGTCAGCGAATCGATTCGCTATTCAGCCGTTAATCCAAAGTGTCAGGTCTCTTCTCCCGAATCGATTCGGATTAATACCGAATCGATTCGGCCCCTTCTAGTGTTCAATCCGAGAGTAGCGAATCGATTCGGTTTAACTACCGAATCGATTCAGAGCACCTGTCACTTAAAATTCCCACATTTTATTTTAATCCTCTTCTCATTCTCTCTACTCTCTTAACCTGCGAACACTGCCTCTCCCATATCTTTTCCCTTCTTCCACATTTCTTCCCCCTCATGGCTTCCTCTTCCAAGGCATCCTCATCCAAGGTAACTAATTCAACCCTATTAAATCAATTTCAATTCTTATTTAGTGTTCTTGGTATAGAAAGTAGGGTTAATTGGGGTATTTTAAAAATTCATATTTTATGCCAACGGCTCCATTTATTCTCATTGTTTGTGGTATGAATCCAACAAATCCAACTTGTTTATGTTGCTTTGATGATTCAGTTGTATTTGTTGGGGTTGTTTCACATTAAACATGTTATTTTCACCCTACTCTCTATACATTGCACACTAAGTGTTCGATAAATTGCCTCTGTGAAGATTTTGTGCGCTAATGCTTCATCTTCGCACTTTTTATCGCACATTCTTGTTGAATTATCCTTGTTTGAGTGCGGTGTGCGTCGGTTATGTCTATTCAACCAATTTTTCCCAATGCACACCCTCCGAACCTAGTTCCCTTTATTTCACAATTACTTTGATTTTGTGCATCGCACTTATGGTGTGTGTATTGAATTATTGTTTTGTAGGTTTCTTCGATCTCCAAGCCCACATCCAATATAATTTCGGGTCGGGGAGGTTTCGAATCCTTTCGTTCAAAGCAGGAAAAGGACTGGTTCCGGGCTAAATTTCCTTCGGGTCGCCCAATTGCTATTGAGAGGCCTGTGCACCTTGAGGATTTCCCCGCCTCTGTTCGTCGGTACTTTCAGAAGTTTAATTGGGAAGCCCACCTTGCCAGGGCGGGTGATGTCAATGATGAGCATGTTCGTCGGTTCTATGCGTCTCTCGTCCCAACTGGGGACATAACTTTTGAGGCTTACGTGCGGGGTAAGCGAATTCCTATTTCAAAGCCTCTCTTGGCTATGCATCTGACTGGGGCCGATAACCCCGAGGATTTTGATTACCCTTGCTCCGATGAGGGGAGGCTGACGAATGAGACCCTGATTGCGCGTCTGGCGCCAGGGAATGTTTGGGCTGGGGAGACTTTCCCCACATCTCTTATGCCCGACAACCACCGTATCATCCACCTTGTTGCTGTTAATTCCATCATGCCGACCCAAACCAAGGCTGTTCTTCGCTCCGCCCAGGCCCACTTCCTTTACCATCTCTTGGACGCCAATTCTATCGTCAACCTTCCCGCATTGGTACTTCAGCGGATGCTAAAGGCCGCTTACTGTGAGAAGGGTACCACTACCCTCCCGTACGCGCGGTTGGTTTCCCGAATTTGTAGAGATGCTGATTGTGAGGTGGCGGGTACGGATAACATTCCTCGCCTCCCCAAGTTGCTTGGCGAGAAGGCCATTGAGAAAAGTTTAGGAAAGGATTATTGGGAGAGGAGGAAGAAGCGAATGTTGGATGCTCCTGATGCTGCGGATGCCCCTGATGCTCCTATGCCGGATATTCCGGAAGTGCCTCATCCTGTCCCACCTCCTGCCCCATCTTCTGTTGACCCCATTACATATCTTGGGGTGCGGATGGATGAGCTGCAGGCGGATTTTACCGAGTTTCGGGGCACGTATATGTCGAGCTTTGCTTCGTTCCAGGCTAATTTTACCGCGTATCGGGGTGCTTACGAGCGCGATATCTCGATGATTACTCGGGCGCAGATGGACCTATTTTCAGATCTACGAGGGGGCGAGGCTGCTGTGCCTCCGTACCTTTATGACCCCTATGCCCCTCGTGACCCCACCGCGCCCGAGTCCCCGTGCCGCCATCCGTACGATATGTAGTCCGCTGTCATCCTACTTTCTCTGCTGCTGACTTTTGTGGTTCTTCATTTTGATTTTTTGGGTTTGTAACTTTGTAGTTGTGTATTGGTGTGGGGAAGAGAGAGTACATTGATTGTATTTTCTAATTTTGGTTTTTTGTGCCCCATGTACACAACTCGTGATTATTAATGAAGTTACTCATTTGCAGTTTCATATTTGTTCTTGTATATATCTCTTTTGTATATATTATTGTTTATGGTACTAACTTGTAACAGGCATGCCGTTGCGCGTTTCTCGAGTTACTCCTTACGGGGTGACTATTTTCTAACCCCTTTTCCCTTTTTATCCCTACTAACATGGGGACAATGTTTCATTCAAGTTAGGGGGTATGGTTTACAATTGTGATGCCGGTTATCATGTTAGTATTTATTTATTTATTAAATATAAAAAAAAATAAAAATAAAAAATAAAATAATTTTTTTTTCTTTTTCTCTCTCATATCTACTATGATTACTTATATGATCGGCATATCCTATTGTATAGCTATGAAGCATGCTTTGAGTCATTGATTTATTACCCTTTAGCCCGTTATTGTTTGCATTGTGAATAGCATCATAAAATTAAACTGTGAAGCTTTGAGCATATACACAAATAATTATTTATGATTTGGTTTAAAGTGTTTCAAATTCGTTATTCTAAGGCGCATGCTATACCCTTACAAAAGTGAAAATTGAGACTTATCATCATTTGTGAGCGTATACACCCACTCTATCTCTTTCTTGTCAATGAACTCGTTGTCAATCTCATTTTCTTTTCATTTGATTGCATACTAACTGATTTATCACTTGAGCATGATTTTCAATGGTGTTGAGTTCCGCGAATCACATGAAACTCTAGGAAAGGATTATAGGCCCTTGTTGTTGTTTAACCCATATGACCTTGACCTTACCCTTAAATGTTTCCCCTAGTCAACCCCCTTGAGCCTTATTATTCCTTTCGTTTCAACCCCAAATCCCTTGTCCAACTCCACATTGGAGTCCTAAACCCTTATTTACTCCTCCCGTACCTTGATTAGGGATTGTTCCCGGGATTGAATGATGTTGGTTATATGGATTGCAACCAAGCTATGAGTGAGAAAAGCAAAAGAAAATCAAATAAAAGAAAAGAAAAGAAAAGCAAAAGAAAATCAAAGAAAAGAAAAGAAAAGAAAGCAAAAGAAAATCAAAGAAAAGAAAAGAAAAGAAAAGAAAATCAAGGAAAAGCAAAGAAAAGAATAAGTTTCGAATAAAATGGGTCCTTGTTGTTTCCCATTTCACCATGTGCATGAATATCAAAGTCTCACTCTCATGAATACATTGCTTGTGGAATTTGACCATCGATTCCCGAATCTCCTTTGATCCTACACACATCCCTTTCTTTTCCTAACCCTAACCTAGCCTAAATTCTATACCCCAAAAGTCCTATTTGATCCTAGGGTGATGTGATTCAAAGGTCGAACATTAGCGATAATCTGTTTAAATGCTTTTCTCTTGGTTAATATGCGATATCCTTTCATGAGATTGTATTTTTCACTTTTATATTGCGTTCTTCATTGATGACATGTGTGTGGCCTAGTTTCCCTTTACAATTACTCTTAATGCCCGCATGTCCCGTGTGTGTTACCTCCCATTTCTAAGTATTTCTTTTGTTGAGTGTAACAACCGGAGAGAACTTGAGTATGCATGCCTTAGCTTTTATATGGATTTTGAAAGTTTTGCCAAATCTAAATTACCACATGTGTCCGCTTATTTCGCATTTCCATGGTTTCGATTTTTATTGAAGTTATTTGTTTAATGCCGATAATTGCCGTCTTTTGTGTGAGCTTCGTTCACTTTGTTGATAAATTGTGCTTCTTAGATATTTGTTGGGCTACGCATTGGATTTTGCCGGATCATAGTATGAGTTGATTTGATGTTTGTGGGTGTCATCCTTCGAAACCCTCACGAGACCTCACTCGGCCCCTAGGGCCACCTAGGGGTTTAAAACGGCTTATTGCATACGCTAAATGCAATCGTGCGCCCGCGAGAGTGACATTTTCCTTTGTTGTACATATTTCCTCTATTTTGGTTGCGTTGTTGGCCCTTGTTTCTTCATACTTCATTGCTCGGGACTAGCAATGTATAAGTTAGGGGGTGTGATTCGTCACTTTTATTGTATTTTATACCCCGTTAATTTGTACATTCTAGCATTCCCGTGCATGTATTTCCCGGTTCTTATACTCATTTATTGACTAACCCCTGAGTTCATCATATATATTTTGTATGTGTCTTTATTGAGCTTTTATAGGTCTCGGGAATGCATTTTGGGAAGTTTGGTTTTGATCCGGAAAAGTTCCGTTGACACTTGCACAGTCGGGGGCATTTTGGTAATTTTTGCACTCGGGTTTTGATCCCTATTTCTTCACGGAAGTTGTAGACCTTCTTCTTATCTTCGTGTGGCCTCCGACGGTGCTTGAATCCGACCTTGAACGAAGAAGTTACGGTTGTTTCGGTGAAACATGGGAGAAATAATGCCAATATAGGCAACTTTCCTTCTCCAGCAGGCCCGAATCGATTCGCGATTAATGCCGAATCGATTCGGTTTCATACAGGGGGCAAATCTCTACACTTCCGAATCGATTCGGATTTGGCACCGAATCGATTCGGCCCTGCATTTCCAGCTTTCTTCTTATTACTAGTTTGCCATTTTGGTTGGATTTTTGGGGATTTATCCCTTGTTTTTCCTCTTTTGTAGGGAGATTACTTTTGTTAGATATTTGGTGATATAGAAAAACACTCTCTTCTCTCTCCTAGGTCAAGTTCATTTATGGTTTCTACCAACTTGTAAAGCTTTGATTACTAGTTGAATTGTTGTTATTAATGCAAGAAAGGTTCATTTACTTCTTCTCTACTTGTTCTACTAGCTTTAATTTGCATTTAATTCCATCTCTTGCATTGGTTTGTGTTTAAACTAGATAACTAACTTAACTATGTTGATTAACTAGCATGTGTAGTTTAGTTTCAATTATGAGTAGCTAGACTTATGATTGGGAATCAAAATCCCACTTTGGATGCTTAAACTTCATATTTAGGGTTTGGTTTATAATTGTTCTAATGGAACTTCATGTGTTGGTATTGGAGTATCATAGTTTCTTAACTTCTCTTGTCATGTAAGGGTTAGTGTTTGAAGCTTTACTACAAACCCAACCCATCTAGCAATAATTAATTAACCCCTAATCCTCCATTGTTGAGTTTAGTCTCTACATGGTTGATGTTCGGACTTAATTAGTTATGCTCGATAAGAATTAATTTCAACCATGCCCTATAATCCCCTTCTTTGTGAATCCGAGGTGGGAGAATGATCCTCGATCCCTTTAATTTCTTGAACTCAAGCTTATCTTAGTTCTTTTCATAGTTCCGTATTTATTAATTAATTAACTTATCATCAATAGTATGTTAGTTTAGAGATTAGTCTCAATCACTTTTCCAAACTATTAAATCATCTTTTACACTTTAACTTTTGTGACGTTTAGAGAATCCCTTTAACCTAATCCAGTTCTCTTAGGAGTGTTTCAATCCCTGTGGATCACGATTCCGTACTTACCGGATATTACTCGTTGCGATAGATTTGCACTTGAATCACAAGCTTTATTTTGGGCGCACCATCTTTGGTTGACTTTTACTTCTTTATTGGGCTAAAAATGGCATGTTCATTCATTTCCTAACTCAGTGACATTGAAGCAGATGTTCTACAAGATCTAATAACTAGTGCCTCTTCTCTCTCATTCTTTCTTGGGATGATGGCCCCGGTTGATGTAGAGGAAATGATTTATCTACTGATCATGCCCAATATTCTCAATAGAATACTAAAACGGCTAGAGGCCTATAGCAATTGAGGATTGTCCAAGCTAGAAGGGTTGCTCTTATTATAGAGAAGGAAGAACTAGAGAAATAATTGGCTCAAATTAATACTGAGATGGAAGTGACTGCTATAAAGGAGGTGGATTCCAATAAAGGTTGAAGTAGTTGGTGGGAGAAATGCATGTATCTAGTAGAAATACAACATTATTTTAAGGAAAGGATGATCTAAATTAAAACCAAAAGGGCCATGTATCAAAGCCATTGGACCAACTTTAGGTAAATATATTTCATTATGCCTTTGTACCTATAGTGTCTTGCTTCCCCTATGGTTGGATAATATGCTTTTAAGAATCTAGCATTTGTTTTCCTCATTTGTATATGACCATTCATATCTTTCAAATGCTAAAATTCATCTTTGAATGCTATATATATTTGTAAAGGTCCTTTCCACTTTAGAGACCATTTTTCATAGGCAAGATCTTTTAATTACATTATTTGTAGACTTTTCCCGACCATTTGATTAAGCGTAGTAGGGTGAAGCCTTAGTCAAGGTTATTCCAAGCCTTGAAGTAAACTCCAACACCATTTCTGAATCAAAGATGCTTAAATTGTATGGGGTTATGGTTTTTGGGATTTAAAACCTATACACAATATCTTTCAAGAAGTTTACTAATTAATTTTTGGTAACTGACTTTGATGCCTTGGTTTCTAACTTTGGCCATCCCGAACGCTCTACAACTCTAACGCTTGTGCCAAAGGCATCGTATAATGTGAGGCATGTGAGTGTATAAAGATTAGGGTTGCGAGTTTTTTTTACTCAAAACAGACAAAAGAGATTAGTGCGTGCACAACAAAATAAGGTATGGGCTTACTGGGAAGGTGTTAGGCACTCATTTAGCCCTTTTGATCTCTCATGAGCTACAAAACATTCTCCTTATCCTAAAGTGTGTGTACATGTGTATAGTATGTAAAATGTGTCTTATGTGCAAAGTGTGTAGAGTAAAAACATGCATGAATGTGCAAATTTGTATGAGAGAGAGAGAGAAGCGAAATCATCTTATCCACGACATCAAAAAGACGAGAACGAGTCATTCTAAGGAGATAAACTAACTAAAAAGTGCAAAAACAACTCAAATATGAGTCGTGTACCATTCTTAGCGCCATTACAGAAAAGTGAGCAGGCGTGTCACGGAACTGCTAAGAAATGATAATGTAAAAAAGCCAACTGTATAACCAAAATGAGTGAAAACAACTAAAATGTGATCGGGATACCGGATCATAATGCCGCTATAGAAAAGTGAGCGCACATGTCACGAAACCACTAGGAAGTGACAAACATAAAGAAAGAACAATATGAGCAAATGAAACAAGTTTATGGGTGAAATAACAATATTTGAATATGAAGATAAAAGAGAATGAGGACTTGACGCCTAAAAGTGATTTGGGACCGCCGACATAGTCAAAAACGGCATCAAAGTCCACGTAGATCTTAGGGAAAATAAGTCAAGGCTAACCCATAGTCCAAACCTAAAATTTATCCCTTATTTTAATTGAAAAGTGTGTAAAGTGTAGTGAAAGTTTGATAAAAATGAGATAACATTAAATTGGGAACTAGGGTGTAACTCCTTTTTTTTGGGTTTTTCGATTTATCAAAATAAGTTTGGAGATATATATAATAAATGGGTGATATTAGTGATAAGAGAAACAAAATTCAACTAAAAGTATGCTAGAAATGACAAAGTATGCGAATAAAAAGTAGTTGGCAATAAAGGAATGGAAAGGATTAGGACCTTCAAAGTTATTTGAATTCTATTTTTTGGGACTTTATAAGATGATTTTTTAGTGTATCTAGTGGTGGGGTGGTGGCTAATAGTTAGGCAAGGATGATGTAAGAGAATGTAGAGGGAATATTATGAAAGTGATGTAATGGAAGTTATTGCACTGATTTCAAGGCTAAAGGTCTAAATAATGAGGTCAGGGTTTCCTTAAATAGGGAACCCTAAAGGAGAAAAACGACCAAGATTCCACAAGTGGATTGTTGTACAACATAATTCTTACCTGCCTATCGACAGGGTGGTTAAACATGGTGGCCAAGAAATTTCCCACCTGCCTGCAGGCCGGTGAGGTGTCCTACCGATATGTAGGTAGAATAAGTTTTTTATTATAAAATGCGAATTGTAGTTACGATTTATGCATGGTTGGGACCGTTGTAAAGAGGATTAAGATCTTTATGAAAGTGTGTTGAGATAATCTCTAGTTCGAGAGTTGACCAAAGTCAAATGGGTCCTAGAGAGCCTGCAATTATTCTTCAGTTAGGGTTTAAAGGAGGACCAGGGGTCTTAAAGTTGAAGGGACATTTTCTGGATCATATGGAAGAGTGTGGGGGCATTAGAATGGTGTGTCTATAGATTCCCAAGACGGGCGATCTTTGGATAAGTGACAGGTCATCGAAAGATAGACGTCCTGATGGAAGTTGTGAGTGTTGAGTCCCTTTGTATCGAAACTTTGGTGGAGATTGAAGGCCTGATTTTGAGAATCTAGGTGTTGTATGCAATGGTTGTAGCCTGATTCTGAGGGAAGAATGTTTTTTAATCCTTATTTTTATGAGGTAATTTCGATGACCCAAAGAGTATGTGAAACCAACACGAGGATCGCGGCTAATTTTAAGGGCCAAGGGCAATTTTGAGGACCAGAGTGTGTACGATCAATACAACGATCATGATCGATTATGATAGTGTAGGTCAATTATGAGAACCTAAAGATTTTGTGTGACCAATACGAGGTTCTTGTCCCAATTCTAAGGGTCACGGCTATTTATGAGGACCTAAAGAGTTTTTTTGTTTTGGGAAAATGTGTGTATACAGAACCGAAACTAATTACAGAGAAATTAAGCAAATTACCTAGGGGCATACCCCAAAGGCATTACAACCCAACACTTGGAACCAACCAAACAAAACTTGACATGAAAGGCATAATGCCATACAACCAAGGATATAATTATCCTCGATGTAGCAATCAGGCAGTCCCCAATTAATACATATCATCCAATTAGTGTAGGTTCTCCTAGCTCTCCCCCATTGACCAACCTTGGCTTTGATCATTTCCTCAATATCCTTCAAAATAACAGCTAAATCTCTATGTATTCTTCTCATGGTCCTCCCGTTCCTCTCCATCCAAATGCAATAGGTGGTAACCGAAAAATAAACGCATCTGATTTTCTTTAAGAAAGACTTACCATTATAATTATGAGTAGCATGCTCCAGCTCATTCTCCCAATTAAGAACATCCCTATATTGCAGGTTCCTAAAAAGAACTTCATTCCAGTTTTGTTTAGCCCATATACACTCAGAGAAAAGGTGGATAATGGTCTCATCATGTGAGTTACACATCCCACAAATTTTACTCTCAGTAATTCCCCAAGTGAACAGCTTATCCCTAGTATACAAGGCCTCTCTGCAGACCAAACAAGATGAAAGTACACTTAGGAATGCAACATTTGCTCCAAACCAACTTACTCCATCTTACATGGGGAATAGAGGGGATGAGAAGCCTATAAGCAGAACCAGTAGTAAAACTCTTAGAGTTATCAGCAGCCCAAACAACACTTTCCTCTCTATCAGGGGACCTAAAGAGTTTATGCAACCAATACGTGGATCGTGGCCAATTCTGAGGGTCAAGGTCAATTCTGAGGACCTAAGGAGTGTGTGTAATCAATATGAGGATCACGATCAATTCTAAGGGGCAAGGTCAGTTATGAGAACCTAAAGAGTATGTGAAATCAAAATAGGTATCACAACCTGAATTTGAGGGCCAAGATCAATTCTAAGGCCTACAGAATGTCTATGATTAATACGAGGATCGCGGTTGATTCTGAGGGCCAAGTTCAATTCTGGGGACCTAAAGAGTTTTTGTGATTAATATGGGAATCGCGGATGATTCTAGTGCCAAGGTCAACTCTGTGGACCTAAAGTGTGACTAATAGATGTGGAAAGGATATGTGGTGATGTGAGAATTTTCTAGAAAATTTTGACTTTTTTATGTCTTGTGATTTTTGATGATTTTTTAATGCTTGTATAATGTTGAACTTCGATGTTTTTTATGAAATATACTTTTTTACAGAATTGAGATTTATGAGCTTTGGGATTTTTTGGTAAATTTGAGATTTTCGGGGCATTTTGGACTTTTTGGAATTTTGTAACAAAATTTGGAGCAGGTACGTATCGGTAAGGGGTGGCCTATGCCATACGGAAGGTAGCCAACAGTCTGTTGGGATCGCGGGTTCCCAAGGGAAACCTTTTAGCAGGCACAGGGGGTGATTGTCGGCAGGCCCCTTACTCTTATATAAAAGGGCGAGGGCAACCCTCATTCTTCATACCAAATCGAATTCTCTCTCTCTCTCTCTCTCTCTCTCTCTCTATATATATATATATATATATATATATATATATATATATATATATATATATGTGTGTGTGTGTGTGTGTGTGTATTAGAGTTTTATGTGAGTGTTTTTTTTTATCTTTCTTTGAAGAATATAGAGAATATTATGAACAACGACAATCGGGCTAACATTGAGTGGGATCATCCAGAGGGGATACCCTTGGGGGTGGAGAATATTTACCATGGTGCCAAACCGGTGGCGGATGAGCGAATTCGTTGAGGGAGCCTCAAATTCATCGTTCATTTGCAGTGAAGAGCCATAGTGCTATGTAAGTATTATTTTTGCTTATTTTTTTGTTTTGTTTTGTTTTGAATTGAATTATTTATTCATTAATTTTTTATTATTATCTATGTTTTTTGAGAAACTTATGTTCTTTTTCCAGACGAATATCTCATTGTTGAAGATTTGTTATTGGGGGTCGATTGGAGTGAAGGCAGTTTGGGATTACCTCCCTAATGAGGTGAAGAGCTTGGTGCATATGGAGAGTTTTAGGGTTTTGGAGGGGGACCTGAATGAGACATCGCAATCTTCAACGCTGTTGTGTTCCCTCGGGGAGAGATAAAGGCACACCACCCAACCTTCCATTTTAGTGTGGGTGAAATGATAGTGATGTCGGTGGACGTGTACCCAATTTTGATACTGTTATGTGAGGGTTCTCAAATTATGGTCAACCAGTCACTCCGTTTGACTGATGTGGTGATCCAGATTGGTTGGGGAAAGCCTGTTAAGGTGTCCTTGATGAAGGACACTTTGCTTTGGAGAGTGGCGAAGAGCAATGTGACACCCCGTCTAATTAAATACCGGGTAGCTACTCCTTTATTAAATTAATTCAAAATGCCAAGTTGGTTCAGTTAATAGCATCACTGTCGAAAACATTTTTTTTTTTTAATAATTACGAACCACCTAGTATTTAAAAAGTAAGTGCCAGATTTTAAGTTAAGTCTGATTAACATGCAGTAAAAGAATAATGAAAGAATAACAACCATTCACCATAATGAAGTAATGAATAACCAACAACTAATAATAAGTCCAGAGGAAAACTCCTCACAACAATCCCACAAATGAAAATAATACGACGTGTCTGAATCCTGAATAATTACATGCCAAAAGTCTGAATACTGAAATAAATGAAATGTCTCTAAAAGAAATGGGCGACATGCCCTACAACTGATAACTGATAAATATCGAGTCAAGATAAATGAAGCGGCTACAAGCAAAGTCCTGTAACTTCCACAAACAGCTACAGCTCGTCACCTGAATGAGAATCCTAAGCATGGTGTCCTTGTGGCTGGGCACCTAATATGGTTTTTACAAAAATAGCTTTGAAAGCAAATGGGTCAGAGCCCGAAAGTGGAAATCATTTTGAAAACAACAAGTGTTTTAATAGCATTAAAACATTAAATGCAAATTACATGTTAGGACGTGCACTCACATGAAATTCTCACCTCTCTACTACATGTGCACTCCTAGCGTACCGTACCCATCTACATGACATAAACATCTAACCAAACCGTAATAAGTTCTACCCCTTACTACTCGATCCCCATATTACATTCTAGCGTTATCAAATAAATAGAGGGCTTCACTTAAATTCAGATTCTCAATTAGTAACATTATTCACTATCGGTTAACCCGTTATGTTCTCTCACTACATTACCATAATTATGTTCACAATAACAACATGAAAGTTCCCATTAATAAGTGTATATTATTCACGTCATAAATATACAATACAAGCACCCCGAGACTAGCTGTGGTGCACACATACTCTGCTACCCATCCCGGTACATCACGTACATAAGGATCACATATTCCGAATCTCTCAGGAATAGTTCTCAGATAACAACATCACAAATAATGGAGGCGAACACAGTCACATCACATGGGTCACGCACATACCTGCGCTCCCACGATCAGCAGACTTATTAACATCCCAATAAGTCCTTCTCTGACCTATGTTCATCGAGGTAACCAGTCTAAATTCGGGCAACACAAGGATTAGAGGGCCCTAAGCGAACGCAAACCTCCCGTGATAGCAAGTATGGTAGGTATGTCATACACATAAATCAATACATATACTAGGTAGTCACACATCTTAGTAATCACCATAATATATTGGTGGTACACTTCTCACTCTCGTACCGACATATAATACTACACAATTTATATGTTCCCGGTTAATATAATAAATTAGGCCGTCAATAGTTCTCACATCGTAATAGACACTCACGTCCTACTTCATATTTTCCCTTAGGTTCAAACTACACTACTAGGTTTGACTCCTCATTATATCCCAAACATCCCAAATATATCAATTAATCATCAAGGAAAGGTTATCTCTATGAATACACAAGGTTACGGGACACTCGGGATCAAAACAGGCTAAAAAGCCTAAACTGTCAACTCGTTCGAAGTCTCGTTCGAACGAGAGTTCGTTTGAATGAACTGGGCTATCTAACGAGATCTCGTTCGAACGAGATTATCGAATGAACTTCACCCTCGTTAGAAGTCAAAGGTCAACTCGTTAGAAGCTCATTCGAACGAGCTCGTTCGAACGACCTGGGCAGGTCTTCTAACGAGTGGCCAGTTTCGAGCCCAGAAATCCTTATTTCGTTTTTCCCAAATTTTCTTCACTCCTAATCCCAGATAAAAATCGACCCAACATCATTTTAAGGTTCATAATTCGTACTAAACACTCATAGGTCATAATCAAACGTTTATATAGGGCTAACTCATCTTAAACATCATCAAATCTTAAATTCTCTTTATTTATCCCCAAATTATATGAACATGAACCCTAACATTTATAAATCATCATTGAACCTACTATAATCCGTTTTTGTTTCATCCAAGATATTATTAACATCAGAATAATCGCCTACATATAATTCTACATGCAATTCTTCATCAATATGTAAGATTCTATTTCCAATTTAATGGGTTTTTCATTAACTCCCAAGAACAATCAGATTTAATTGAATATCCTACGCATGGAAGAAGCATTCTCTATAAAAACGAAAATTAATTCACTTGCCTTATTAGAATCTCTGAATTTGATGACGAATTTCTGAAGTGTTCTCTCTCTCTCTCTGCAGAATTCCTTCTCTCTCTCTCAATAAGCTTTTCTTCTCAAGGTGTTAATGGAGGTGGGGTTGGTTTTTGCCTAAGCTTTAAGGTTTCTAACTTCCCCCGTAGCCCACTACCTAAATTGGGGTTGGAAAATGGCTTAGTGGGTTAAAGTCAGATTTTTAACTCTAATTTTCGTGGGTTTTAATTACCCAATTTCCGAAATTACCAAAATGCCCTTATAAGTTACCGGTATGGCCCAATAATGCCCCGGGACCCAAACTTAACCCCCGACTAGTGTTTTCTGACTATTTCGACCCTTCCGGACGCGTTGGCGCACTCAAAACGACCATACGGTTAATAGAACTAAAATTCACTTTTTAATTAAAGTAGATATTTCTCTGACGCGACTGTCACACGCGTCTCAATAAAATTTTCCAACTTGCCGTATTTAAATCTCACGACAAATTTCATACTTCAATATTCATATATAATCATATATGCACATTATATTCAAATACCAACTCGCATCTCGCTAGTATTTTAATCCGGATTAATTTCCAATTAATACGCATTTACTTTAATTAATCCCATAAATAAATATCACAAAAATACGGGGTATTACATACTTCCCCCCTAATAACTGAATTTCGTCCCGAAATTCGGAACTAGAAAGTACCTGGTAAGAACAACTCTGGATAACGTTCGCGCATCTCATCCTCGCGCTCCCAGGTGGACTCCTCGACATTATGATGTCGCCACTGAACACGCACTAACGGAACTATCTTTGACCGCAGTTTCCGCTCACTTCGGTCCAAAATAGCAATCGGCCCCTCCTCGTAGGAGCTATCCGGCAGGAGATCGATGTCCTCCAAAGCAATGTGAGAATGAGCCAAGTTGTCTCTAAGATATTTCCTTAGCGAGAAAATATTAAACACATCGTGAATCCGATGCAAGTGCTCCGGTAATCCAAGCCTATATGCAACCGGTCCAATCTGCTCAATAATAGGAAATGGTCCCACATATCTCGGTGCCAACTTCCCTTTCTTCCCGAAACGCATAATCCCCTTCATAGGAGATACCCTGAGCAAAACCTGGTCCCCCACTTGGAACTCTCTGAAGAACCTCTTCGCATCAGCATAGCTCTTCTGCCGATCCTGAGCTACCCGAATGCGACTCCGAATCAATTCTATTTTTGCCGAAGTATCCTGAATCACTTCTGGCCCAAGTAGTTTGTTGTCCCCCACCTCCAACCAACATGCTGGGGAACGACAAGGTCTACCGTACAACGCCTCAAATGGAGCCATGCCAATAGTGAACTGGTAGGAGTTGTTGTAAGCAAACTCCACCAGTGGAAGGTACTGCTCCCATCCACTCCCAAAATCAATGATACTCATCCGTAGCATGTCTTCCAACATCTGATTTGTACGCTCAGTTTGCCCATCAGTCTGCGGGTGATACGCCGTACTCAACCGAAATTCCGTGCCCATGGCCTCCTGAAAACTCTCCCAAAACCGTGAAACAAATATCTTGTCTCGGTCAGATACGATATTTAGGGCCACACCGTGAAGTCTCACTATCTCGGAAATAAAGAGCTGGGCATACTGTCCCGCAGTGTAGTCTGTCCTTACGGGTAGAAAATGAGCGACTTTGGTCAACCTGTCCACAATTACCCAAATGGAGTCGTGACCCCTCTGTGACGTAGGCAACTTCGTGATAAATTCCATGGAGATGCTCTCCCACATCCACATCGGGACCTCTAACGGCTGTAGCAGTCCTGCCGGTCTCTGATGATCCACTTTTACTAGCTGACAAGTGGCGCATTTTGAAACAAACTCGGCAATATCTCTCTTCATCCCGCTCCACCAATACTGTCGTCTCATGTCTTGGTACATTTTGTCCCCACCGGGATGTACCGCGAACCGTGAGCCGTGCGACTCTGCCATCACCTCGTGCCGCAGTTCCTCCCCTTCCGGAACTACCAATCTCCCATTGAAGCGTAATCCCCCGTCTGAGCTAACGGTATAGGAATCAGCTCCCTCTGCTAATAATTGAACTATCTGCTCCTGACAGAACGAGTCATTTGCCTGTGCCCTTACTACCTTCGTGACAATCTGCGGTGTAACGGTCATCACAGACATGAACGATCGGGCCACTGCATCCTGGTGTCCCAATTCCTTCCACTTGGCCTTCCACACCTCTGCCACTTCATCTGCTGGCCTACGGCTCAACGCGTCTGCTACCACGTTAGCCTTCCCCGGGTGATACTGGATATTAAACTGGTAGTCCTTCACAAACTCAAGCCACCTTCGCTGCCGCATATTCAACTCCTTCTACGTGAATAGGTACTGTAGGGACTTGTGGTCTGTGAACAACCGAAACTTTTCCCCCAAAAGATAATGTCTCCATATCCGAAGGTCAAATACAACTGCCGCCAACTCCAAGTTATGAGTGGGGTAATTCTTCTCTTGAGGCTTTAGCTTACGGGAAGCATAAGCTATGGCCTGACTCTCCTGCTGTAATACACCTCCTAGTCCTTGCAAGGACGCATCGGTGTAGACTAAATACTCAACTCCCGGTCTCGGCAATGCTAACACAGGTGCTGAGGTCAACTTATCCTTCAACTCATCGAATGCCAACTGACAGGCATCACTCCAGATGAATGGCACACCCTTACGAGTCAGATGTGTCAAAGGACCTGCTATCTTCAAAAATCCCCGAATGAACCTCCTGTAGTATCCTGCTAGACCCAAGAAACTACGGATCTCCGTTGGTGTCGTGGGCTGTCCCCACTCCCTCACCGCGGATACCTTCCCCGGATCAATAGATATCCCCCGGTCGGAAATAATGTGTCCCAAAAACTGGACCTCCTTCAGCCAAAACCCGCACTTCTCATACTTTGCATACAGCTCGTTCTGACGTAGCGTCTGCAAAACTTGTCTCAAATGCTCAGCGTGCTCCTCCTCTGTCTGGGAGTAAACCAGAATATCATCAATGAAGACAATGACAAACTGATCTAGGAAATCCCTGAACACCCTATTCATCAAGTCCATAAACACGGCTGGAGCATTGGTCAAACCAAAAGGCTTATGCCCGAAACTCGTAAGAACCATATCTCGATAAGAACGCAGTCTTCGAGACGTCCTCCTCCCTGATACGCAACTGATGGTATCCCGATCTCAAATCAATCTTTGAGAAGAAGGAAGCTCCTCTCAACTGGTCGAATAAGTCATCGATTCGAGGCAACGGGTACTTATTCCGTATCGTGACCTTATTCAACTCTCGGTAGTCCACACACAATCTCAGTGAACTGTCTCTCTTCTTCACGAACAACACAGGGGCACCCCACGGTGAAGTACTCCTCCGAATAAACCCCTGACCTAACAACTGCTCAATCTGATCCCGTAACTCCCTCATCTCAGCTGGAGCCATACGGTACGGTGCGCGTGCTATAGGTCTCGTATCTGGCAATAAGTCTATAACAAAGTCTATCTCTCGACTGGGGGGTAGGCCTGGTATCTTTAGAAACACATCAGAATACTCCCTTACAACAGGGATCGAATCTAAAGGAATCACAACCTCCTTAGAGGTATCCTCCTCTATGTAATACAAATGAGCGGTCGAGCCTCCCTCTGGGCGAGGCATCGCCACTACAAATATCTCTTGCCCCGGAATGGCAAAAACAATGCTCCCACCGAAGCAATCAATCATGGTTCTATAATCCGCGAGCCAATCCATACGGATAATCACATCGTGCACATGCCTATCTAATACCAACATATCTGCAGGTAATACCAGACTACCAATCTCTACCCCCACTCCCCGGCATATAAAGAAAAAAAGTGACCCACTCCCCAATGGTGAGTCTACACACGTCACTGTGCTCTCTACCGTAGCTAACAACCCTAAGGCTTTCGCAAAATGTGTAGCTATAAAATAATGCGTTGCCCCCGTATCAAACAAAACCCAACCCATAGTACCATGGATAGGAAACATACCCTTAATGGCTGGCGGATTCTGTGGGGCTGTGACATGCTGAAGCTGATACACTCTCCCCTACTGAAACTGTCCCTGCTGAACTGGGGCCGCTAGCACGGGCGATAGTGCTGCCATCTGTGGTGGTGCTGGGAGGGCGGTGGGAAACATAGGCCTCAGTGGCTCGTGTCGAGCACCCTGCTGCTGCTGCGGTGGGGCTCTGCCCTTATCAGGACAATCCTGACGTTTGTGGCCAATCTTACCATAAATGAAACACTTCCTTTGGAAGTTTCCCCCTCGCCGTTCATGCTGACCACGGCCCTGGCGACCGTTATCCTTTCTGCCCTGGCATTGCTGGCCCTGTTGAAACTGTTGTTGACCATTCTGTCCCTGCTGCACTGGAGCCACTGGAAAGGTTGGTAGGGCTAGTACCTGAGCTGGTGCTGTGAGAGCGATTGTAAAAAGTGGCCCCTGTGGATCATTACGGGCACCCTGCTGCTGGGGGGCCCTAACACCCTTTGGGCAATCCTGGCGTTTATGGCCATGCGTGCCACACACAAAACATCGGCCTCTGAAGTTACTCCCCCTCTGACCCTGCTGCTGACGGTGTCGTCCTTGCAGACTTGGAACTTTATTCCTCTCCCAAAAATGCTTCATTTTACCACGTTGTTGATTAGATCCGACTCGGTCTTGGGTAGTTTGTTGTCGAATTTTCGAGGTCTTCGCACATTTGTCAGCTTTATTCACATGCATTTGGCTAACCTCTCTAGGTCTTTTGCTTCCTTTAAGTTGAATGCTGCGTTCCTGGTATTGTAAAACTGCAGTGGTAACTGCTTGTGCCACGATACTCGCTAACTCGGCGGTTGATATTCTCTCTGGGGATACCCGAGGTGGGAGTCGATCTTGCCCGTTGATTCCCTTAACCGTTTGAGCTAATTCTTCTTGACGGTCCATCTGAAAGTTTAAGTAAATTTGGATGAGTTCATCATTCAAATAAACAAATCGCGGAAGTACGAATTCCCAATGTACAGAGATGAACACAACATTCCTAATATTTAGGGCTCTATATCAAAGAAAGCTCAGCGGAAACAAAGTAAGCCGTACAGATCCTAAAGGACACTAGAACCTTTTTTTTTTTTTTTTGGGAATTTAATTGTATATATAAAAAGACCAAAAGATATACAGAGGAAGAAACCCCTCCACAGAACAAGAAAGGCCTAGGGCATACCCCACAGGCAAACAGCCAACCAGGCCGGAAC
Source organism: Sambucus nigra (assembly GCA_949130495.1). Lineage (NCBI taxonomy): Eukaryota > Viridiplantae > Streptophyta > Magnoliopsida > Dipsacales > Adoxaceae > Sambucus > Sambucus nigra. Next base: position 109,238,717 of record OX422217.1, on the reverse strand, counting down.
CAAACAAAAAACTAAACTAGAAGTTCCAGTACGTACAAGCCATCCAGTTAGTAAAACTCCTTCTGTCCTTCTTCCACGTGAGAGCTTTTGCTCTAACCATGTTTTCAATACCCTTGATAATAGAATCTGATGCTCTGATACCACCTGTGACACCCCGTCTAATTAAATACCGGGTAGCTACTCCTTTATTAAATTAATTCAAAATGCCAAGTTGGTTCAGTTAATAGCATCACTGTCGAAAACATTTTTTTTTTTTAATAATTACTAACCACCTAGTATTTAAAAAGTAAGTGTCGGATTTTAAGTTAAGTCTGATTAACATGCAGTAAAAGAATAATGAAAGAATAACAACCATTCACCATAATGAAGTAATGAATAACCAACAACTAATAATAAGTCCAGAGGAAAACTCCTCACAACAATCCCACAAATGAAAATAATACGACGAGTCTGAATCCTGAATAATTACATGCCAAAAGTCTGAATACTGAAATAAATGAAATGTCTCTAAAAGAAATGGGCGACATGCCCTACAACTGATAACTGATAAATATCGAGTCAAGATAAATGAAGCGGCTACAAGCAAAGTCCTGTAACTTCCACAAACAGCTACAGCTCGTCACCTGAATGAGAATCCTAAGCATGGTGTCCTTGTGGCTGGGCACCTAATATGGTTTTTACAAAAATAGCTTTGAAAGCAAATGGGTCAGAGCCCGAAAGTGGAAATCATTTTGAAAACAGCAAGTGTTTTAATAGCATTAAAACATTAAATGCAAATTACATGTTAGGACGTGCACTCACATGAAATTCTCACCTCTCTACTACATGTGCACTCCTAGCGTACCGTACCCATCTACATGACATAAACATCTAACCAAACCGTAATAAGTTCTACCCCTTACTACTCGATCCCCATATTACATTCTAGCGTTATCAAATAAATAGAGGGCTTCACTTAAACTCAGATTCTCAATTAGTAACATAATTCACTATCGGTTAACCCGTTATGTTCTCTCACTACTACATTACCATAATTATGTTCACAATAACAACATGAAAGTTCCCATTAATAAGTGTATATTATTCACGTCATAAATATATAATACAAGCACCCCGAGACTAGCTGTGGTGCACACATACTCTGCTATCCATCCCGGTACATCACGTACATAAGGATCACATATTCCGAATCTCTCAGGAATAGTTCTCAGATAACAACATCACAAATAATGGAGGCGAACACAGTCACATCACATGGGTCACGCACATACCTGCGCTCCCACGATCAGCAGACTTATTAACATCCCAATAAGTCCTTCTCTGACCTATGTTCATCGAGGTAACCAGTCTAAATCCGGGCAACACAAGGATTAGAGGGCCCTAAGCGAACGCAAACCTCCCGTGATAGCAAGTATGGTAGGTATGTCATACACATAAATCAATACATATACTAGGTAGTCACACATCTTAGTAATCACCATAATATATTGGTGGTACACTTCTCACTCTCGTACCGACATATAATACTACACAATTTATATGTTCCCGGTTAATATAATAAATTAGGCCGTCAATAGTTCTCACATCGTAATAGACACTCACGTCCTACTTCATATTTTCCCTTAGGTTCAAACTACACTACTAGGTTTGACTCCTCATTATATCCCAAACATCCCAAATATATCAATTAATCATCAAGGAAAGGTTATCTCTATGAATACACAAGGTTACGGGACACTCGGGATCAAAACAGGCTAAAAAGCCTAAACTGTCAACTCGTTCGAAGTCTCGTTCGAACTGGGCTATCTAACGAGATCTCGTTCGAACGAGATTATCGAACGAACTTCACCCTCGTTAGAAGCTCATTCGAACGAGCTCGTTCGAACGACCTGGGGCAGGTCTTCTAACGAGTGGCCAGTTTCGAGCCCAGAAATCCTTATTTCGTTTTCCCCAAATTTTCTTCACTCCTAATCCCACATAAAAATTGACCCAACATCATTTTAAGGTTCATAATTCGTACTAAACACTCATAGGTCATAATCAAACGTTTATATAGGGCTAACTCATCTTAAACATCATCAAATCTTAAATTCTCTTCATTTATCCCCAAATTATATGAACATGAACCCTAACATTTATAAATCATCATTGAACCTACTATAATCCGTTTTTGTTTCATCCAATATATTATTAACATCAGAATAATCGCCTACATATAATTCTACATGCAATTCTTCATCAATATGTAAGATTCTATTTCCAATTTAATGGGTTTTTCATTAACTCCCAAGAACAATCAGATTTAATTGAATATCCTACGCATGGAAGAAGCATTCTCTATAAAAACGAAAATTAATTCACTTGCCTTATTAGAATCTCTGAATTTGATGACGAATTTCTGAAGTGTTCTCTCTCTCTCTCTGCAGAATTCCTTCTCTCTCTCTCAACAAGCTTTTCTTCTCAAGGTGTTAATGGAGGTGGGGTTGGTTTTTGCCTAAGCTTTAAGGTTTCTAACTTCCCCCGTAGCCCACTACCTAAATTGGGGTTGGAAAATGGCTTAGTGGGTTAATACTAAGTCAGATTTTTAACTCTAATTTTCGTGGGTTTTAATTACCCAATTTCCGAAATTACCAAAATGCCCTTATAAGTTACCGGTATGGCCCAATGATGCCCCGGGACCCAAACTTAACCCCCGGCTAGTATTTTCTGACTATTTCGACCCTTCCGGACGCGTTGGTGCACTCAAAACGACCATACGGTTAATAGAACTAAATTCACTTTTTAATTAAAGTAGATATTTCTCTGACGCGACTGTCACACGCGTCTCAATAAAATTTTCCAACTTGCCGTATTTAAATCTCACGACAAATTTCATACTTCAATATTCATATATAATCATATATGCACATTATATTCAAATACCAACTCGCATCTCGCTAGTATTTTAATCCGGATTAATTTCCAATTAATACGCATTTAATTTAATTAATCCCATAAATAAATATCACAAAAATACGGGGTATTACAAGCAATGGCAACTTCCACCAATGGTTCCTGCCCTACCTTCGAGATATCTAATGAAAAGGCATGTATGGGGGGGGGGGGGGGGGGAGCCTTACATTGGCGAACTTGGATGCCCCCATCCACTGCTGTTGGTCGATTTCTATGGGGTTTCCATATCTCCCGGAGGTAATCTTATTTTTATGCCTTTTATAATTTATTCTTTCATTTTTTGTGATAGATTTTCTAAATATTTTTGAAATTTTTGTTGTTTTTAGGTATGGTTCTATGAGGTGATTGGGTACAACACCGAATTGATGTTGTTGAAGTTGGAGGAGGCCTACGCATGGCCTAGGATTAGGAGGTGGAGAAGGGAAAATAGGGTCACTAAGAACCTATCGATTCTCAGAGATGTGAGAGTGGTTCTGAACACTTTGACGAGCGGCTAGGGTAGCCTTTATTTTTGTTAGTTTTTGGATTTTCTTTTTGATTTTTATTTATTTTGGATTGCATGTTGATGGCTGGATTGGTTTGGATAGTAGTCGTTCTTCCCTTGGAGATGATCGTTAGAGGAGATGGGGATTATCAATTTCTACACACAGATGCGTCGGCTTCTATCGCACGAGTTTGAGTACAAATGGTACATGGGGGAGCGAGTGGTACGACAAGTTACAGAGGGAGAGGTGATGGTTACTACGATGAACCCTCCATTATATATGCAAGAAATGGAGGCAATGCCAGAGGGGGAGAGGACGGTGGAGATGAAAGGGGAGCACTAATCCACCTAAACGGATACGATGGTGATTCATGACTATATGGACTTTTTGACTAGTTGGTCGGTGTTGACGTCCATCTATGATGTGGAGGTAGCTTCTCCTCCATCGGCAGAGCAAGGGGGTAGTGGTGTGTTGTTGTCTTTAGCTTAGGCTTCGGGGAATGGTCTGGGGATAACAGAGGATCCCCCTCTTCGAGAGTAGGGGTTTCCCTCTCACTATGTGCATAAGGGAGGTGAAACACAGTCGACATTCCCCACCAGTCTCACTTAGTGTTAGAAGGTTTTCCTCACATGCTGTTAGATGACTTTACGTTGGGGGTAAGTGTTCTTTCTTTTTAAGTTGATTACCACATTCTAATTTATGTACTTCTGCTTATTACTGACTTCAATCTTTTTCATTTATTTCTTCTTTACAGACTGCATCTATGCAAACCACGTGGTTGCACGATGTTTGAGGTTGGATGGCGTCTGCGATCGAGCAGATTCGGGTAATGAATCGGTCTGTGCTAATCCTCCTGCAACTGATGATTATGTCCCATCCACGAGCTCTGGGAGTGGGGCTTCTACCTCCCTCCATCACGAGAAGCATCCCCGCCACGATCACTACTACTGATTGGTAATATAGGCTAGGTTTCAAGAGGAAGTCCGGGTTGCTCCCAGGTAATTTTTTTTATTTTTGTTCTTTTATGTCTTCTCTTATGTACCTGAAAAATCAAAATCATATATAAAATGACGCATTTTTCTTTTAATTATCTTGATTTAGTGATTTATTCTACAAGAACTTTAATTTATCACTAAGGGTTTTATTGAGAAAAAAGTGAGTTGTATTTTTAAATATTTTGAATATATTTATTTTAATGTTTAAGTAAAGAAATTCTCAGGAGACTTTGTATTGACAAGCCATTTTTGAAGGGATTATTTGGAAATTAGAAGGATAAAAAAGGAAATAGAGAATCTCCCCAAGTAGGGGTTCGATAGACATACTACCTGCCGGCATACCCCTTGGACTACCCGTCGGCATATCTATCCAGGTACTTGGCTTTTTATCCTTTAGTACTCTCTTGTTCCTCTCTAGGTTCTTTGATTTCAGCTGGTTCAAAGTTTTGTAGAGAGGTTTTTCTATAAAAGGAGGCCCGAGAAAGTCTTTTTGAATCACCCCACAATTTCTTCTCTTATCTCTTATATACAACTTCATTCTTTTTTTAAGGCCATTCCTATGACCGAAACATTTTTGGCTTATCATGAGGGCTTGGAAGCCGTGATCATGTACAACATTGACTATGCGGCATTCAACCTACGCCCGATAATTTTGTGGCATAATCATTTGACTAAATAGATCCTTCTAGAAACGGCCCTTCAATTCTGGTATCCAGAGGATTATAGGTTTCTTTTTCGGGTTCGATGAGGTGTGTCCAACCTATTAAGAAATTTATGCTATGATAGGAATTCGGCCTCAAGTTCCTGTTACCCTACCTAAATTTCTCATTCTTTGCTAGAAGTTTTGGCCGAGTTATTGCTTATTTCTTCATCTACAACCCGACCTTTATGTTTATGGGAGCCATCTGTCTCCCTGTGGTGCTTGAAACCTTGCGTCAGAGGGATTTCATAGATAATGGATTTATTGGAGCAGTGGCCCTAGGCGTGACCACAAGAATACTTTTAGTGACAGATGGTATGAGTTTGGAGACTCAAGTAGTTGCCATGGTATTATGGATGTGTTATCACTATAACCCTATTACCACTATCCTAGCGGAGACATTTAACGGTCTTAATAACTGGAAGGAGAATTCATCTACTCTCTTGTGAGGTAGCCCCATGATGTTGTACATGTGGCTAGTAGAGAGGCTCTGGTTAGATGCGCCTCGAAAGTATCCTTCGATCGGTATGCCCAATTTTTTTCTTCATCATTACTTGGAATTTATTTTGTCTGTGGATGTCTGGTCTGAATGGCTAATGGAAAGTGAAGTTAGTCCCCTCCGTTGTGTTTTGCCTTGGTGAGGTGAACTAGAGCCTGTTCTGCAATTGGATTATTATCATTTTGTTCAACTAGTCGGCCTCCATCAGACCTCCTTCTACCTCTCTTGGAGACTTTTACTCCAAGTAAGATGGGAGACAATTAACCATCCCACATAAGTCATCATTTCTATAAATGATTTGACTGAATCTCTGAGGATGTCTTTGGGGAGTTTGTGGCAGCATTACAATCCGGCCCATCGCCCGAACCTATCTATAAGCTTCGATAGTTTTGGGTGACTACTTGAATGCATATGGAAGGATTTGGTTTTGAAGATTTGTGCTAAAGATTCTACCCTAAGGTGGCTTATAGGAATTGAAGTTATGGAAGAGGGCATTGTGGTTCTGTCTAAGCTTTTCAAGGTGTACCATCACATAATGCGCATGCAAGAGCATACCCAGGATAGAGACTATTGAGGAACCCAAAATGTGATGGTGCTTATGACAATGATGATGATGAAGAAGGAGCCTCTAGAAGTTGAGGAAGGTTTTTATGAAGCTCTCCGAAGAGAGAGGTTAATTTAGGTGTTGGTTTCTAATTTAGCGTAGCTTTCTATATTGATTTTAATGAAGGCATGTTGTATGTTTGGTGTAGTTTTGGTTATTATGATCTTAGGTATGGTTATGGGTATTTTTTGTGTTTGGAAAGACTGTTGATGATGCTTTATGTAAAGACTATTTTTGAATAAAAATTGTTGAAATTAATGTTAGTTTCATCGTATCTTGTTGTGTCTTTATGGAAGACGTATTTTTGCTTGAACTATCTATACTGATTGTTAAGACATACATAATCCGTTTGTCCAATTAAACAATGAAAGCGACTTATGCCTCTTGATGGGAGAATATAAGAGTATTTTGTGAAAGAATAAAGGACCGCACCCAAATTTATTTTATAGGTTGCCTACGTACGTATATGGTAATGAAAAGGGTTATAATGTTTTAAAAAATATTTTGAGAGGATCAAGTTTTATATTTTTTAGAATAAAATGGAGGTGAGAATTGCATAGCGCAACGAGAGTCAGATTATGGATAGATATTCTTAAGATGATTTAGTTTAACCGGTTGCATCATCTCTCTCCGTCGAGATCCATGAGCATAGCGGCTCCTCCTAGTAAGATTTTCTCCATGAGGTATGGTCCACTCTAGTCGGGCTTTAATTTCCCTCTAGAGTCCTAAATAGGTTCTACAATCTCTTTGAGAATGAGGTATCCTTCGCCTCTTTTCATCCAAGAGTGCTAGCTCATCGTAATGACTTTGGAACCAATCAAATTCACTAATTTTTCTTTCGATCATGATCCGTACGAAAGGAATCTCAAGTTGGATGGGTAAGAATGTCTCCATGCCATAACTAGGGAGTAGGTAGTAGCACCAATGGGCATTCTGGTGGATGTGAGGTAGCCCCAGAGGGCGTATGGGATCATGTCGGCCCAATCTCAATAACTTTATGTCATCTTACTAGTTATGGATTTGAGGCTCTTATTCATAGCTTCAATAGCCCTATTAGTTTGCGATTCGTAAGGTGAGTACTTGTTTATCTAAATTTCGTACTCTTCGACTACTTCCATAACTTCAGCTTCAAAAAGGAGGCCATCATCTGATACGATCTCGTGAGGGATCTCATAGCGATAGATGATAGTTTTTTGGATGAACTTGGTCCCTTTCTTTGCATTTAGTATTGTTGATCACTTAGCTTCCACCTATTTAGTGTAATAGTCGATGGAAACCAAGATGAACTCGTGCCCATTAGATGTGTTGGGAATGACATTCCCAATGATGTCAATACCCCAAGTTAAGAAGGGTCGTGGAGAGGTCATGTTGTACAACTCTTGGGGAGGTAAGTGTTGAAGATTGATGAATTTTATCATTTGAGGAACCTATTGATATAGGCTCGGTCTTGAACTATGGTAGTCTAATAGTATCCTTATTGGACGATTTTCTTGGCAAGCATATGTTTTTCATGTGGGGTTCTCATTCCCCGCCATGGATTTTCTACATAATCTCGTCAGTGTCATCCCTATGCATTTCAAATGGGTGCCTCAGATCATGTATTGGGTTGTGTGTTTTTGGAGGGTCATATGATCCTTCTTATTAGCCCCTTGAGGTATCGACCATGTTTGAGTAGGCACCAAATATCATAATACCGTAATCCGACATTGTCTGAATCTTCCTTAGTGGCGAGATCAATGTCGTAGCAACGAGTTGGCCTGGACTCTTTTTAAACTTTCAAGGGAACAATTATTATTCCCTTAGGTGTGTCGACCATGGAGGAAAATGTTGCCAATGTGTCATTAAAGTTGTTCCTTGAATGAGAGAGGTAATGCAAGGTGACATCTTTGAATCGAGAAGAGAAATTTTCAAAATGAGGACAAAAGGGTAGGAGTTTCTCGTCCTTACTTTCCATTTCCAGAGGAACTGACCTATGATGAGGTTCGAGTCTCCATAAAAATTGAGGTATTGGATTCCTTTATTGAGAGCAATCTTAAGCCCTATGGTGAATGCCTCACACTCTGCGATATTGTTGGTGCAGGGGAAGTCTAACTTAATGGTGATGGGAGTATGAGAATCATTAGGCATAATTTAAAGGATTCCAATGCCGTATACCTTTTCATTGGTTGCTCCATCAAAGAGCATTTTCCACTAGAGTTCTTCATGAGTAGTACAGAGAATTTCTTCATCTGGGAATTCAAAGCTCCACATGAAAACTTCTTCTATAGGGTGGTTGGCTAAGTAATCAGAGATGTCTCTCCCTTTGATGGCTATTTGTGTCACGTAGGTGATGTCGAATTCGTCTAGTAAAAGAAACCATCGAGCCATGCATCTTGACAAAGTAGGCTTCTCCGGTAAATACTTCATGGGATCCATTCGGGATGCTAACTTGATAAGGAAGGCAAGGATGTAGTGTCGGAATTTTTGAGTGACCCACTAAGGCGACACACGCCTTTTCCAATGATGTATTGTTCACCTTATACCTTGCCAACTTTTGACTGACCTAGTAGCTGACTTTCTATTTGCATGACTTCTCAATGTTTTGGGCGAGCATAGCCCCCATAGTAGTATCGATGATGGTTAGGTACAAAAGGAGGGTATATCAGGCTACGGTGGCATGATCACCGGTAATTGAGTAAGATGCTATTTGATTTTGTCGAAGGCTTGTTGACATGCCTCATTCCATACTTTGGTTGAATATTTTTGGAGTTTAAAAATAGGCTCCCAAATGGATGTGAGTTGGATAATGTATCTACTGATGTGTTGGAGAATTCCTAAGAAAACGGCGTACTTATTTCTCAGTCCGAGGTGATGACATTTCAAGGATTTTCTTCATCTTGGGAGGGTCCTCTTCGATTCTCATTTCACTAACCATTAAGCCTAGGATTTTTCCTTTTGTAACATCGAAAATGCACCTTTTTGGATTGATGCGCATTTGTTACTATCGCAACCGCTCGAAGAACCTTCTCGAGTTTTAGAATTGATGTTCACGTCGTCAAGATAAACTTTGAATTATTTATGAATAAGGTAATGTAGGATGGTTGTGTTTGTTCTTTGATATGTAGCCCTTATATATAATCTTGAGGCTGAAATGCATAACGGTGTAGTAGAAGGTCCCCCATGGGGTGGTGAAGTCAGTCTTCTCTTGGTGATTGAGATGCATCTTGATCTGATTATGCCCTGTAAATCCATCAACGAATGGCTTGAGCATGTAATTAGCAGTATTATTGATAAATCATATCAATACTGGGCAAAGGGAAGTCATCTTTTGGAGAAACTTTGTTAAAATACCTGTAGTCAACGCACATGTGGACTTTCCCTCTTGACTTAAGCATGTTGTCAAGCCAAGTTGAATATTCGACTATGCGGATGAAACCCACATTCAATTGTTTGACTACTTCTTCTTGCACTTTGAGGGCCATTGTAGTTAGAGATTTCTCATCTTTTACTTGACTGGTTTGCACTTAGGAAATGTAGGGATCTTATATTGCACGAATTCTGGGTCGATGTCAAGCATGTCGACATAAGACCATATGAAGATGCCCACAAACTCCTTCAGAAGCTAGTCAAACAACATCTGCTCATGTTCGTTAAGTGTTGATCATATCCTAATCTCGCATGGAGTTATACTAGAACAAAGATTAATGACAATAGTCTCCTCATCATTATTTTGAACATGGTTATGGTGTTTTATTTTTTCTTTATTGAGATCAGCTAAGAATTATTCATTCATTAAATCATCTTCTGAACTATTTGATCATTAGTTACACTAGAAATAATATAAGGGACAACAAGATACTCAAAATCTTCATTCATTTCATTGATATCATTTGTTTTTGGGAAAATTTAAATGTATAAAGAAAAAGGAAGAATACACTGAGGAAAGAACCTCAAAGATAAAAAAAAACCAGGGCATACCCCAGAGTCAAGCAACTAAACAAGGCAAAAACAAGGCAAACATGCCTAACAAACTAGCTTAGAGGCCTATCTTCAGGGATGTTCCAGTACATACAAGCCATCCAGTTAGTGTAGTTCCTTCTATCCTTCTTCCAAGTAAGGGCTTTGGCTCTAACCATGTTTTCAATACCCTTCACAATGGTATCTAGGGAATTGAAGGCATGCTTAAAGCACCTTGAATTCCGTTCCATCCAGATGCAGTAGATAGTTGTAGTGAAAGAAAGGGATCTAATATTGTCACATAAGGACTTTGTGGAATGGTTAACAGTGGCCAAAGATAACTCTCTATTCAAACTTTGAAACATCCTGCAACACTGGTTTCTAAGCATCACCTCCTCCCATATACTCTTACTAAGGCTGCATTGAGAGAAAAGGTGGTTATATGTTTCCCTCTTAAACCCACATATCCGACACAGGTCATCCTCCGAAATACCCCACTCAAATAACTTGACCTTAGTATTGATGGCCTTTCTAAATACTAACCAAGCAATGAAAGAGCACTTAGGAATGCAAGCCTTGCTCTAGACAAACTTGCTCCAAGTGACAGGAGGCTTATGGGTATTCAATAGCTCCCAAGTAAATGCAATGGTGAAGGTCCCTACCTTGGAAGGAAGCCAAACCACATAGTCATTTCCCTCAAGAATTTCAGGTAAGTTAGCATTCTTCACTTCATTTAACTCCCAGATCATAGTTGAGGGCCATCTCCACTCCATTTGGTGGATGAAATCAGAAACTTTAGCTTTAAGGCTACTAGCAGAGTCATACACAATGTTATTACCATAAAGGGGAAGCAATGTCCCATTAGGATGCCAATAATCAAACCACATAAAAGTTTGAGTCCCATTCCCAATGATTGTTTTGATATGTCTTCTAAACTTATCCCTAATCTTGAGAATTTTCCTCCAACTCCATGAAGCATCATTTGGAATACTCAAAGCCCATATGCTCCTTCCTTTGATTTTGTATATATTGCACCACTTGATCGATAAACTATCCTTCTTACTGCATAGGTTCCATAAGTGCTTAGCCATGGTAGCTATGTTCCATGTCTCTAGACTCTTGATATTTAGCCCCCCTTCCTCTAAAGACACACAGATGTCCTCCCAAGAAACTTTAGCACCTTTACTGTTAGTTTCATCCCCTTTCCACAGATTATTCTTCATAATTTGCTCAATCTTCTTTATGATGATTTTAGGCAAAATAAAGGTGCAAGCCCAATAGGATCCTCAAAAGGAGCCTCATTTATGTTAATATAAAAAACAGAAGAAGTAGAAGCAAGTTTAGTTTTAAGGTGATAGTCATAAGGTTTTTTGTTTATAGGATCGGATTGGTCGGGCTGCTCAACCAGTTGAGAAGAGGTTTGACAATATGAGAGATTATCTTAATAGGATCAAATGTCTCAAATTTGGAACGAATCATCCGAAGGTCCATTCCCATCGCAGCGAGGTCGAAGATTCATTGCTATTAGTGATTTTCGTATAAGAGGAACTTGAATTGATTGAATTGATGGTTAAAAGCTTCACCATACATCGGTCTAAGTGATTTATATCCTCAAAGAATATTTCAAATCTTGACTTCATCTTCTTTTCAATCGTATCATACCAAGGCTAAGGAAAGCCATAATATGGGAAATCTTTGCCTTCCTTGATAAAGTGACCATTTAGAGAATCTCAACAAATGATGTATTTCCTCTTCAACACCCTATTTATATATGTTTGATGGAGAGACAAGAGTTCAGTTGAGGAAGGTTGATACCCCAGACCATGTAGAGGGTAATCTATCTTTAATAGAATCGGCTTGAGGAACCCTTATTGTTAGCTGCCTAGCCTCATTTCGGACATAAAGTACATTTTCTTGCGCATTTGAATGACGTCTCCATTCCCATGATAGCTACGTTCAGGGCTCACCTTGTTTTTGAAATTATTTCTAGTTGGGAAAGGGAGTGAATCAATATTGAAGCTTGAGAGGAGTATGTCATTGGTTACTATAATGAATTTCTAGAATTGAGTTGTTGGTGCCAACACCATCCGAACTGTCATCATCCCCGATAATAGTAATGACCTAATTATTTGAGAAGAATTTAAATTTCTGATGAAGATAATAAGCAACTCCTCTGATGTTGTGACATATGTTGGATTGAAGTCACTGACTTGTAGCTCGTATAATGACATATGTTGGATTGAAGTCACTGACTTGTAGCTCGTATAATGACATATGTTGGATTGAAGTCACTGACTTGTAGCCCCAAGCCTCGGAGAATTCAGAGTGGGCATACATTCAAGTCATAAACGATTATCAACAAATACTAATTGGACCATCTTTTGTAGAACTTCAATGAAGATATTGAGAGCATAATTATGATGAGGCCTGAACATTGGCTATTCCTCATCAGCAAAAGAGAAGAGCCTCTTGGCAGTCAAAGTTCAGACTATATAAATTGCCTCATCAAGAGAGGTATAAGGAGGAACTGTAGCTTGTGTGAGTAGCTTGATAAGAGAATTTCTGTGAAGTTGGGAGAATATGAAAATTCTCCACGTAGTGATATTGGATTGGGTCTTCAATTGTTAGCGAATCTTTCTTTCCTCGATGTTCATCTCAAGCATCAGTTTTTCTTCAATGACTCTTTTCCCCTTATTTGTGAGTGCACTTTATGTGGGAAGGAATGGATTATTATAGTATATACAATAGTTTTGACTCGTCAAGACTCCATTTCATACATATAAGCCAATTGGAGAAGTTTTTTCTCGACTTGGTCCACTTGTGGGACTTGCACCTGAGGAAGAAGGAAATATCGTTCATGATATCTTTGTGATTAGCCTTTGTGTTCCTGAAAATTCTGTTGTTGCGCTCCATCCATAAGCAGTAGACAACAGCAGCAAATGATGATCTTCTAATCTTGTCAATAAGGGTCTTACCTTTGAAGTCTCTAGCTGCTGCCGCCAACACCTCATTCCAGTTAGTGTCAACATTTGTGAAGGAGTTATTGAATTTTGTATCCTCACAGATTGCCTTAGAGAACTGGTAAGTAAAGAACAAATGGTCTCGGTCTTCAACTGCATTGTCACAAAACACACAGATATTATGAAGGCTGTAACCCCAGCTGAACGTCTTGTCCTTAGTGTTAATGGCATCATTACAAACAAGCCAGAGGATGAAGGCTCACTTTGGTATGTTGCTGCTATTCCAAAGAAAATCAGGCCAGATAGGATGAGGGGAATGAGGACGAATAGCGTTCCATGCAGACCTGGTAGTGAAGAGTCCATCAGTCATGGGTAACCAAATGGTTCTGTCATCCGAAGAGAGGTTGATGATGGGAAGATTGGCATTCTTTATCTCATTCAGTTCCCACGTAATTGTGGAAGGCCAAGCCCAGTTTTCATTAGAGACGAAATTAGCCACTTTAGCCAAGTGATTACTAGCAGCATCATAAAAGGTTCTCTCACCATAGCTCATCCATAAGGGACCCTTTGGATGCCAATTGACATGCCAAATGAATGTGCTATTACCATTGCCAATGATCGTTTTGATTAGGGGCCTAATCTTGCTTCTGAGGCTCATAAGCTTTGTCCAAGTCCAGGAAGCATCAGTAGGGGTTTTTATGTGCCATAAGATTCTTCCCTTCAATTTGTAGTTATGGCACCACTTAACCCATAGGGTATCCTTCTTGTTGCATAGATTCCAGAGATGCTTGAGCATGACAACCTTGTTCCACTCACTAGCACTTTTAATTCCTAGACCTCCCTCATAATTAGGATAGCAGACATCACTCCATTTCACCTTAGCCCCGGTAGATTTCATGTCAGGAGCAGCCCATAAAAATCTGCGAAGTCTTGTGTCAATCTCATTGGTTATTCTTTTGGGTAAAAGGAAGATAGTGGATCAGTAAATCTGCATGCTGGAAAGCACAAAAAATGACAAGGTATAGTCTACCAGAATAGCTCAAAAACTTGTTGGTCCAGCTAGAGATTCTATGCGTTATCTTGTCAATAAGAGGGAGGCAATCATCATGCTTTAGTTTGGTAGAAATTAGGGGAACCCCCAGGTACTTTATGGGGAAGCCACAAGGATGGAAGCCAATTGGATTTGACATTGTGTTTTTATCCATCTCAGATATACCAACAGCGAGGAAGGAGCATTTGGAGGGGTTAGGCTCAAGACCAGATAAGGAACTGAACTCCTTTAAAGCAGTGTCAATAATGGTGATCGAATTAATATCAACATCTGCTAAGATAAACAAGTCATCAGCAAAACTTAGGTGGTTAATACGAAGTTCCTTGCATTTGGGGTGACACGTGAAATAAGGTGAACTCGTGTGGAGGTCAAGAATCCCAGCGAAGGCCTCCATAACAAAGAGGAATAAGTAGGGAGAGAGAGGATCACCTTGTCTCAAGCCTCTCTGATATGGGAAGAAACCATGAGATGCACCATTGATAATGATGGAGAAGCTAGCCATTGTAATGCATTCTTTGATCCATCCAATGAGCAGAGGAGGGAACCCCATGTGAAGTATGACATGGAGTAAAAACTTCCAGCTAATAGTGTCATAAGCCTTGAGAATGTCAATCTTCAATGCACATCTAGGGGGGCCATGGTTTCGATGGTAGTTGCGCATTAACTCCTGCATAATCAAGATATTATCACCAATGGAGCGACCATGCACAAAGGAATCTTGCCTCTCATTTATGAGGTAAGGGATGAAAGTCTTAATTTTATTCACAATAATCTTAGAGATGCATTTATAGATCGTGTTACAACATGCAATGGGTCTGAAGTCCTTCATGGAGTTTTAACTAGTTCATTCCAATGAGATTTTATTTTTGTTTAAACAACTTTAGGGCCCTGCCTGATTGCTACATCGAGGATACTTAGTTCTTTGGATGTTGGCGTTCTGCCTTTTATGTTAAGTTTTTGCTTGTTTGATGCAAGTGTTGGTGTTGTCTTGCCTTTGGGGTATGTCCTTGGGTGTTTTTCTTGATTTCTCTGTAATTAGTTTTAGTTCTATATACACACATTTTCCCAAAAAAACTTTAGGGGTTTTGTTCAAACCAGCTTCAAGCGAGCATCAAGTGAGTCTATTTTGGTTGACAATTTTTTTCGCTCGAAAGTAGTTCAAACGAGATTCGCATTGTCATTCAAAAGGGTTATAGTTGCATTGTCTTATGCGTGTTTCCTTTCATATCTCTTATGAACTGAAAAGTGTTTCGCACAGTGGAGGTCATGTTTATGTTGTGTGACGACTGGACCAGTCAAGAGATAAATCAGATAAGTGGGATACCGAGACGTGAGAAATCACCTATGTTGTGTTTGTCGTTAGAAGACATCCAACTGTGGCTGCGAAGAAGGTAACAAGGAACGAGAAAGGGCATCAAGGCTTGAAGGCTTCGAGTCGTTAATTAATTCTAAGTTGTTCTTGCACATAGATCTACATCATAGTGGACTTGTGTGGTTCGCTCCTTCGAGGTTTTCTCGTTGTGGGTTTTTCCCTGTACATATCCGTGTTGTGGTTTGCTCTATTTTATTATTGTTATATCGCTTAGATTCATGATTAGGTAAAGATAAAATTGGTCAACTGTTTATACAACACTTCAGTTTAATTGGTGCAAAGATTAAAACTGATTTAAATAATTTGAAAATTAAAAATTGACGTGTTTCGTATAACGCAATTAGCACTATAACACTTTCAAATTGGTATCAGAGTAGGTAAACTAAGTTATCGTGTTGATCCCTATTTTAATGTTGTTTGATTATCTCTCTCGTTGTTTATTTGTTTCCCTCGATGGGTCATCAAAGTTAAAAGTTATCCGATGTGTTTAGTGATGATAATAATTTTGATATTCAATAGGAGTTCTCGTACTGAAAAGTTAACTCATTTGAATTTGAATTTTGCAAAAGGAGATAAGCTTCTTAAAGAGGAAAATTTATTCTCAAAAGATGAAATTGAATTTTTGCGAACTATTCAAAGTCAAAGTGATATTCTTAACAGGAAGCTCGAGGACATAAAATGTGATTTCCATAATTTAGAAGTGTTCAAAAAATAGCTTGAGACTAGAGTCTGTGTTTTAGAGAGTGAGTTAAAGGACTCTAAGATTTTGAGGCTGTGGTGAAAGAACGTGCACAGAGGATAATGATTAATTGATGGATGATTTAAGAGCACGTGAGAAGACTCTTCAGTATAAGTTCACTTGCATAGAGGGGGAGTGAGATAACCTTCTAAGAATTATTGAAAATATGAAGAAGGAGTTTTAAAAGTTTGAAGAGTCTATTTTTTTCTTGGATCTAGGATTTTGAAGTTAAAAGATGATTTAAGAGACTCAAGTCGCGTAAAATTTGATTTGGAATCTAGGTCAAAAAAGTTGGATAAGATGTTAGGAACTATCCAAATAAAAAATTACAAAGTTAGTATTGGCTTTGATAATTGAAATACATCCATTGCTAAAGCCAAGACCATGTATTTGAGAGCGTTAACCATTTCTTAGAAAAGGTAAACCCAAGGGTAAAATTCCTCATGTTTACACAACCGCACATTTTTGTAGAAAGGTTACCTTAAGGAGCTTTGTTATGATCTTAGAAAAGGTCCTAAAAATTCTAAATCCCATGTCACCATGGTTCCCCAAACCCAGGGCATTAAGTATTCATATATTTCGGTTCGAAAATAGGATTTGTAGACATATAGTGTTAGACCGGTTGATTCTCTTATACTTGCACATGACTTATCTCATGCTATTTATTATGGTTGATTGTTTTTTTTTTGGGAAAAAATATGTATATATAAACGAACGGAACTACAACAAGTTCAAGTTGGGTGAAAACCCTGAAACACCCTTAGGGGCATACCCCAAAAGAGAGGAAACAAACAACAAACAAAAGGGAAGAAGGCCCCTGACCCCACAAAGCTCTAAACAAGTGCACTCTCAGGGATTCCCCAGTTCATGCAAGCCATCCAGTTTGTATTTGCATAAACTAGATTTTATGCTTCATGTTATATGTTTTTGCTAGTTTTATGATGCTTGTTTCTTTTGAATTTTAATTTTTGATTTATTGGGTCTATTTGAAAAAATAGAAAAATAATTTGTTTATCTTTTGAGTCATTTAAAAAATGTTTACAACTATTTTTTTTTGTTTTTTTTGTGTAATAATTTTACACATTTTAGATAGCATATCAATGTGTTTGAATCCCATTTATTCCATGTTTCCATGTGGATAGAACATTTTATTATGCTTTGCAATGCTTTGGATTGCTAATAATCATTCCTGCATAGAGTTGTTTGACTTTTTTTTTGGTAAGATAATAATATATTGGAAACAAATATACAAGATACCCAAGGCCAAGGAGTCAGCTAGATATAGGCATCTAGAGACCAACAAAACATAAACAAAAGCACACAACTAAGCAAGGAAAAACCTCCCAGTCAAAGCCCCCAAAGAAAGGAAAACAACAAAACTAAGTCCCAACCAGAAAGGATTAGTCATACAAAAGAGAGTTGGATAAACCCCATAAGTTACAAGTCATCCAATTGGTGTAAGATCTTCTTTATTTCTTCCATTTGCTTGCCTTTCCTTTCCTTTCACCATGCCTCCAATACTCCTAATCACCTCATCAGCAGAACAAGGGCCTTTGTTATGAAGTCTAATGTTCCTATCTTGCCATAAACAATAAGTGGTGGCAGAGAAGGAAATGGTCTTTACCATGGAGTTGAGGCATTTTCCATTGGCATAAGCACTTGCACTAATAATCTCAACATCCTAACTGCCCAAGGCTCTGAAGAATTGATTACGAAACAGTACCTCATCCCAAACAAGGGTGGACTAAGAGCATTGAATCAAGATGTGATTGATGGTCTCAACCCAAGAGTTGCTTGACTTTGATTTGCTTAATGGATTCACTTTGTATATGCCTCCGTACACACTCGCACAAGCTCTTTTGGATTTTAACTACTTATATTACATGAGCTAAGTGAGTTGTTCTCCTATCAATGTTGTCGTATACATATCTGTTTGATTAGGGAATTTGTGCATGTAAGAACCATTGCTCGAGATATTATTTTTGTTTAAACAAATATGAGAGTGCAAAGGAAAAGGGATACTAGGGGAGTGAATCTCATTTGTGTGAAAGACCAGCATTAGCAAGAGCCTACTGTTTTTTTTTATGCATTTTCTTTGCCCTTGGTGGGCTTTGTTTTCTTTTTGTGTTAGTTTTGGTGGGATTGCCCACAATGTTTTTTTTGTCTTCCTTTGGGGTATGCCCCTTGGATTCTTTGAATTGAGGCTTCTCCTCTACTGTACTTGTAAAGTGTTTGGTTACTGTTTCTTTATACTCATAAAATTTCCCAAAAAAAAAAAGCAAGAGCCTAAAAGAAAATAGAGGAAAAAGAAAAGAAAACATAAGCTTTTCACACTCGTATGGGAAAAATGTGTTATTGGCATCACCAAAGACACAAAACACATGTAATTATGTGTTATTGCTCTCTCTCTCTCTCTCTCTCTCTCTCTATATATATATATATATATATATATATATATATATATATATATATATATATATATTTGAGTCTCTTGATTTCATGTAATCCGTGTTTGCCATATGCTTATCATAATGGTAACATTTGTTATCCTTTTGTGGATTATTTGTGCTTATGTTTCCGAGTTTATTTGTCATTGTTGTTTCACTTCACTCAACTCAACAAATCCTTTTCCCATTTATTTGGACTCGGCTAGCTATTTTTCCATTCCATTATGTTAAGTGCAATCTTTGGTTAAGCCACATTATACCATGTGCTTTTTTATAATATCTCACCAAGTCAATTTAGCCCCACCTCTACCCCTTGCATTACCATAAATACTAACTAAATTACGCTTCCTTGCGAGGGCATCCATTGGTCCACACTTGACGTGTCCAAACCATCTAAGTCGATTTTCTCTCAATTTATCTTCAATAGGAGCTACTTTTATCATTTCACAAATTTGTTCATTTCTAATTTTAACCTTTTGAGTTTTACCACAATTCCATCTTAGCATTTGCATATTCGTCACACTCATTTTCTGCACATTTTATTTTTTGGTTGCCCAACACTCTGTCCCGCATAACATGGCGGGTCTAATGACCGTCTTATAAAATTTCCCTTTTAACTTCAAGGGTATATGCCTGTCACACAATATGTCGGTAGCACTTTCTCCACTTATTAACATGATTTAATTCTATGAGTAACATCATTAGAACTATCTCCATCTTTTTCGATAATCGAGCCTAAATAACGAAAATGATCATTTCTAGATATCTATTGACCCTTAATTTCACCACATCCCCATTTGTCCTCCTATTACTACTAAAATTGCACTCCACATAGTCTGTTTTAGTCCTGCTTATTTTAAATCCTCTTATTTCTAGAGTTTCTCTCCACTATTCCAATCTAGCATTAATCCCCATCTTAATCTATTCCACTAAAACAATATCATATACAAATAGCATACACCATGGCACTTCATCTTGTATTTGTCCAAGCAACTCATCCATAACAAGATCAAAGAGATAAAGACTTAGTGATGAACCTTAGTGTAGACATATAGTAATTCAGAATTTACTACTTTCTCCAACCGATGTTCTTATTATAGTCATGGCCCCATCATACTCATCCTTTATCACATCAATATATCTACGAGTCACTCCTTTTTTGTGTAGAACCCGCCATATTATATATCGTAGTTTCCTATCATATGCCTTTTCCAAATCTATAAAAAAAACATATGAAAGTCCTTCTTCTTATTTTTTTTTTTTTTGGGGGGGGGGGGGGGCTGGAAATTATGTATATTAGAACAAAGAAAAATTTATAAGCGAGAATGAGATACTACTCTAAAACTAAACTAATGGACATGCCCCACCAGAAGGACACCTTACAAGGGAAAACCATGAGAAATAAACACTAAAACCCACACAAAACAACATGCCTAGGTTAAACAACTATCAGGAATATTTCAATTCAAACACGCCATTTAGTTTTTATAAGATCTCCTCCTATTCCTCCATCTGATAGCTTTGGTTCTAACCATACTCTCAATCTCCTTGATGATAACCTCTGCAGGCTTGATCAAACAATTGAAAAGCCTCCCATTTCTTTCCATCCATAGGCAATAAATGGTTGAAGAAAAGGAGATACACCTGAGCCTATCTATTGTGCTAGATCCTCCATATGAGTTAGTGGCATTCTGAAGCTCTCCATCCCAATTGAGCCTACCTCTATATTCCTGGTTCCTCCATCTAATGTCTTCCCACACTGATTCAGCAAAACTGCACTCATTAAATAAGTGACCAATGGTTTCAATCTTTTGATTGCAGCAGCAACAAAGGTTATTATCCAAAATACGCCAATCAAAGAACTTGTCCTTCGTGTGTCCTTCTTGCAAGTGAGCCAAAGAATGAAAGCACATTTCAGAATGTTTGTCTTGTTCCAAACCAACTTATGTCAGTTAATGGCACTACCATTAGGGTAAATGTCCCTATAAACAGACCTTATAGAGAACCCATGATTAGAGGGAATCCATAACACTTCATCACAGTGACCCAATCTGATATCAAGCAACTCAGCATTTTTAATTTTCATTAACTAACTCCCAAGAGTTTGGGGGCCACACCCAATTAGAGCCGTGAATGTGGTCTGCTACCACAGCTTTGTGGTTGTTGCCATCATCATAAATGACTCTCTCCCCGTATCGCTCCATTAAAGGGCCATTGGGTTGCCAATTATCATACCAAAGAAAAGTCCCACTGCCATCCCCAATCCTATGCTTAATTAGAGGTCTACCCAGATATGTAATTTGCAATATCTTCCTCCATCCCCAAGACGAATCATTCGGAATTGCCAATGCCCATATGCTTCTTCTTTTTAACTTGTAGATGTTGCACCATCTCACCCAAAGGCAATCTTTCTTACTACAATTCTTGCAGCCACATTCCACATCTCTAGGCTTTTGATGCCCAATCCCCCATTCTCAGTGGTATTGCATATGTCCTTCCATGCCACCTTGGCACATGTGTGTCTTTGATCGCTCCCAATCCACAAAAAGTCTCTCAACAGTTGATCAATTTTTGTAGTAACACCTTTGGTCAGAATGAATAGGCCAGCCCAATAAACTTGCATGCTAAATAACACTGACTTGATGAGTTGAAGTCTCCCAGCGTAGCTCAAGTACCTATTAGCCCAGCCATTGATGCGGTTAGTAATCCTCTCAATCAGCCTATTACAGTCATCAACCTTCAGCCTTGAAGTAATGAGGGGCACACCCAAGTACATGGAGGGGGGCATGCAACTTGAGAATCCCATAATTTCCTTTATCTCCTGAATCGTAGCTTCCTCCACACCAGAAGAATAGAAACTGCTCTTACTAACATTAGGCTTAAGGCCAGTTAATACACTAAAGCCATCAATGGTATCCTTAATAAGACTGCAAGAGTTAATGTCTCCCCCACTTAGGATGATCAGATCATCAGTAAAGCTCAAGTGATTCAGCCCTACTTCCTTACACTTCAGGTGGTAATTAATGTTTGGATGTCTGCTAGTTCTATCCATATCGCAAGATAAACTCTCCATGACCAAAAGGAAAAGGTAGGGGACAGAGGGTCCCCTTGCCTAAGGCATCTCTTGCCTTCGAAAAATCCATGAAGCTAGCCATTCAAGGATATAGAGAATCTGGCGATGGTCACACATTCATGGATCCATCCCACAAACATCGATGGGAATCCCATGTGCATGAGAAATTTGAAAAGGAAATCCCAATTGACGGTATCATGGTCCTTTTATTTTTTGGTAATTAAAATATACATAAAAAAGGAACGACGATATAAGAGAAAAGACCAAGTCCATTAGAAATAAGCTTTTAGGCCAACAAAAAACACACAACAACACAAGGCTCAAAGGCCCTCACCTATCAAGCCCAAGGACAAACCCTACTCATAAAATAAGGACTGAGGCAGGCCCCCATAAACAGCCCATCCAGATCTCATAAGATCTTCTAAGCTTCTTTCATCTTCTCGATTTGGCTTGGACCATCTCTTCAATTCCTCTGATCACATCACCAAAGTTCCTAGCATCCCTGTTGTGGAATTTGTTGTTTCTTTCCATCCAAATACAGTAAGAAGTGGCAGCAAAATAGGAGATTCTAATTAAGGACATGAAGTTCTTTCCCTTAGCTTCATTAGAAGCATAGGTGATCTCCTCCTCCCAGTTCTCAAGATTCCTATAAGTCTAATTCATGTGCAACACCTCTTCCCAAACAAGAGTAGAGAAAGGACACTCATTCATTATATGATCAATGGATTCAATACCATTGCTACAAATGAGGTAATTGGAGTTATCCACAATGCCCCAATCCATAAGCTTATCCTTAACAATAAGAGCTTTATGGAACACAAGGATAAAAGAGAATTTAGGGATGTAGCCCTTATGCCACACTAGGTTAGCCTAATGGACATCAGCAGAATGCGATCTAGTAATGTCAAAGGTAGAAGCAATAGAGAAATTACCATTGCTATTAGGAGTCCAGATCATTCTGTCATCTAAGTTCAGCTGAATAGGAGGAAGAAGGGAGTTTATAATGTCATTAAGCTCCCAAGTAACAGAGGTACGCTAAGCCCAGGCAGAGCCCTGCATAAAATCAGCAACTTTGGCCCCAGAGTTACTAGCTGCATCATAAATAGTCATGTCCCCGAATAGAGGTTGAAGAGGGTCCAGGTAGTGCCAATTGTCATGCCAAATGAAGGTGTCCTTCCCATTGTCCAAAATGACTTTTATGTATGGTCTAACCTCCTCCTTACCTTTAAGAGTTTTCCTCCAACTCTAAGAAGAATCTTGAGGGCACTTAATTGCCCAGAGACTTCTCCCCTTTATCTTGTAGGTATGGCACCATCTAACCCATAAGTTGTCCTTTTTTAGAAGAGGTTCCAAAGGTTTTTAGTAATAGCAACCCTATTTCGAGTTTCCAAATCTTTAATGCCAAGACCCCCTACCTTCTTGGGCTTACACACATTATCCCAAGCCACTTTGGCCCCACTGTGGTTGAGCTCAGCCCCATTCCATAAGAAATCCAAAATGCATTGATCAATGACCTTAATAACACTTTTAGGAAGGATAAATAAGGAAGCCCAATAAACTTGAGTGCTGAACAGGACAGAAGTGGTAAGTTGTAGCCTCCCAGCAAAATTAAGAAACCTGATGGTCCAACTCTTAACTTTGGAAGTTATCTTGTCAATAAGATCCTTACAAATAGAGCTTTTGAGTCTAGTAGAGATTAGAGGGACCCCTATGTACTTTAAAGGGGGAGTATTCTGCTCAAACCCAAGAAGAGAGGACAAGGCGTCGATGTTAAATTGATCCACCCCAAAACTGTAGAAGTTGCTTTTGGCAAGGTTGGGGAAAAGACCACTCAAATTGGCAAAATCATCCAAGGCATTCTTCACATAAATAACTGAATCCACATCTCCACTGCAAAAAATGACTAGGTCATCAGCAAAGCTAAGGTGAGTAATATTGTTATCCCTGCATTTGGGGTGGAAAGTGAAAGAGGGGGAGCTGGTACGTCTATCCAAAAGGCAAGAGAGGGCCTCCATTACTAGAAGGAATAGGAAGGGGGAAAGGGGATCCCCTTGTCTCAAACCTCTTTTTCCAGCAAAAAAACATTAAGCCCCCCATTGAGGTTAATAGAATACCAAACACTTGCCACAAAAGCTTTAATCCAAGCTATAAACTTGGGGGGGAGGTTAATCTACTCCAGAATAGAAAACAAGAAGTTCCAATCAACAGTATCATAAGCTTTCATGATGTCCACCTTCAGAGTGCATTTAGGAGTATTAGAGTCCCTATGCTAGTTCCTCATAAGCTCTTGGAGAAGGAGAATGTTGTCATTGATGGACCTGCCATGAATAAGGGCACCTTGCCTATTACTGATAAGGAAGGGCATGAGGGGAAACCTAGTAGTAATAATTTTGGAGATACATTTGTACACAGAGTTGCACCAAGCTATAGACCTAAAATCCCTCATGGAGTTGGGGTTATGGATTTGGGGAATAAGAGCTAAAATTGTATAATTCCACTGCCTAGGCATATATCCAAAGGAAAATAAGTGCTTAACCCCAGAGATCATATCCTCCCCCACCACATCCCAATTCTTCTTAAAAAAGACAACATTATCAGGCCTAGGAGATTTGTTAGAGCCAATAGCAAAAAAAGCCTATTTGATTTCAACCTCAGTGGCAGGATCAGTAAGCCCATTACACTGGTGAGCATCCAGCTTGTTGACCATAAGATTTACAGGGGTGTCATTGCCCTTCCCATTCCTCACCTTCCCTACCAGGTTACTGAAAAAATCAACAGCTTCCTTGGCAACAACCTCGAAGCCTTCAACAGTGGCCCCATTCTGATCCTGAATACTAAGAACTTTCCTCCTAGCATTGTTAGATTTGATTTTATTATGAAAAAAGGAGGTGTTGAGATCACCTTCTTGGAGCCATTTAATTCTACACTTTTGCTTGAACAAGGTTTCTTCAGCAGCTCTGAGAATATTATACTCCATAGCACATGACTGCTCCTCCTGTCTGAGTAACACGTTGGAGCCATCTCTATCCAGGGATGCTCGGAGAGAATCTAACTTTTGTTTGGCAGTCTTAACTCTCATGGAAATATTGGAGTAATACTTGAAGTTCATGAGTTCTTGCTTAAGTCTTTTGATCTTGCAGGACAACTTGGCCATAGGGGAAAGGGAACGATATTCAGCCCAAGAGTTCTCAAGGGTGGGGAGGAAATCATCGTGAAGCATAGAAAAATCATAAAATTTTAAAGGCTTAGGGATGTTGCTTCTAAGATCAAGCATAAAGACAACAATAGGGCTGTGATCCGAAATATTAGGACACAGATAATTAGATTAGGAAGCTCAGAAGGAAACACTACATTGAGAGTTATGCATCACTCTATCAATTCTAGTCCAAGTGTTAGAAGCTCAATCATTCTTGTTGGACCATGAGTACCACAACCCAGAAGTGGCCCTATCCTCCATCATATCTAAGCAGTTGTTGAAGTCCTCAGTAGCCCTCAAATTAATGCCACATCTCCCTATCTTCTCTTCATTGTTTCTAACAATATTGAAGTCACCCATAATGGTCCACTGCTGAGCAGCAATGGAGTTGTTGTTAGCTCTCAAAAAATTCCTCAAAAAGATTCTCTCATGGGCAAGGTTCAGGCCGTATGGTTTCAAAAATGGCAAAGTCCCAAACAATGGTAACCCTAGCAACTCCCCCATTATCAAGGCTGTTGTGGCACAAGCTCCAATTTTGGAAGCAGTTATTTGCTATTGTAGCGATATGGTTCTTCCTAACTTTAGATTGAAGGATATAAACAAGGGATAAATGATTATCGTGGATAACCTTCTTCACTTCTTGTTGCTTATGAGGGGAGTTGAGTCCCCTAATGTTCCAAGTAATCAGCTTGGTCATTTGGATTGTTTGGTTTTGCCTCCTGACCTCTTCTTGCCTTTGCCTCTCCCACTAGAGTTGTTGCTATCCTTGAAATTGAGTAAACTCTTATTCTTATCAGCCAGTTCATCCACAACTTTGATTTTCAAAGCCAGTTCAGAGGGTTCTGGAGTAGCTTCATATTCTTCTTGATTCCCTTCTAGCACCTTAAAGGTGTTAGAAGTTTTGGTAAGAGGAGAAATATGGGCCATGGCTGTTGAAGTGGTTGTAGCATTACAGACACTTCTTTCAGTCCGTAAGTCAATAACTTCCTCATCAAGAGTCTTATCATTCACAGCGGTAGGAGGGTTTGGAGTGACTTCCTCCCTAGAGTTTTTCCTTATAATTTTTTACCATCCCTCCTTCATTTCCTTCAAGACCCCTCTATAGTTTGGGACTGGGTAAGACTCCTCCTTGTTATCTTCGAAAACCCACATATGTTTTGTTTTGGAACAACTGAGAGTAGAGTGACCAAATATCCTACACGAATTGCCTCATATTCCACTCCAATCTCAGCTATCGGACCATCCTCCATTACCACATCTATAGTCTTAGGATATTCTTCTTTTACCTGTAGTTCCACACATATTCTGGCAAAGCTTATCCTCTTCATTTCTTCTGTGACATAATCAGCATATAGAGGTATTCCCATAGAGCTCGCAATGTAGTTGAGACCTTCTTTAGTCCATAGCTGGACTGGGATTTGTGGAACTAATCCAAACAGGTAACTTTTTAGTTTATTTGCTGAATATAAAATTGGGCTTCCATCTTTGAAGAATAATGGGGTTGCCAGAGAAAAACCAAGGTCCATTATCCAAGACTTCTTCACGCATAGAGTGGTTATCAAACACAAAGACGAAGAAACCATTATCATGGGCTAGGATGTCTTTGAGTCCATAGGTGTCCCATAGTTTGTGAGCAACATTACAAACACATTGATTTTTGAATCCACTATAGCTGGTTTGTGGTAGGTGAGATTGAGTTTGGTTGCACGTTTGGAAGCAACCACATTGCTTCATGAACGGTCAGGAACATGAACAATGTAGGGATGGTATGGTTAGATTTCTCTTTCCCAAGATCGTCTGACACCTTTTTCCTTTCAGTCACACCTGCTCCTATGTTGGTACCATTAGTCCCAATGACACTAACAGGCCCACAGTCTGGCAAAGCATGAGCCCTCCATGAGGGTAGCCAGTTGCACACCACCATCAGAGGTGGTTGCCATGGTGCAAAACTTATTGATATCATTAAAGGAGTAGCCTTTGCTCTTGAGAAATTCCCAGTAGACGTTTTTCTCTTCATTAAACTCTTTTAACCAGACATATGAGCATTGGCTCTAAGAATACTAGCCTCAGAAATGAGAACTTGGCCTTCTTCAATCTCTTCCATACTGGTGGTGCCCCCCATGGCATACTCATTAGTGGCCAAGGGAACTGGAGGCAGCCATGGGAGATTAGGTGGAGGGGGAGGAGGTGGAAAAGGTGTTTGGTTGGTGGTTTAGGGATGTAAGGTGGGAGGGAGTTCTAGAGAGAAGGGGGATCATTTTTATTTTATAATATATCTAGAGGGAAGAAAGTCCTTCTTCTCCCTATACCTCTCCATTGATCTCCTTAATAAATAAATTGCTTTCATTATTGACCTTCCAGGCATAAACCTAAATTGATTCTCAGATATTTTTGTTTTCAATCTCAACTTATATTCAATCACTCTCTCCTAAAGTTTCATTCTATGACTCATTAACTTGATACCACAATAATTTGAACAACTTTGTATGTCCCCTTTATTTTTATAAATTGGTACTAAAGCACTTGTTTTCCATTCATTAGGCATCCTAATATCCATTTTAATTCTATTAAATAATATTTTTAAATCCAAGACACTCCTTCCTCTCCTAAACATTTTCAGACCTCAATAGGGATACCATATTTTCATCTTTTTACAACAATCCTAACCTTTGTTATCCCAATTCTATGAAAAAATATATTTTCTCGAGTCTCCCTAGGTTCCTCTATATCTAATATAGTACCATTATCTCCATTCAATAACCTCTCAAAGTTCCATATTTCCATAATCTCAACATCATTAATTAGGACTCTCAAATCATCACTTTTAATACTTAACGCTATTAAAATCTTTTGTTTTTATGTCCCCAAGTTTAGCAAGCTTATAAATACTTTTTTCCCTTTCTTGTACACCTAATTTTGTATAAAGATCATCATACGTCTTTAACTTAACATCTCTTACCATTTTCTTACATCCTTTTTAGCCCAATTATATTTCTCAAAATTTTCTTTGTTTCTAGTTGTTTATTCATCTCTTTGTAAGTTATTAAGTGTTCAAGCCTCTTTTTAAAACATGTATTTTCTACTACAAAATCACAAGCCATTGCAAAATCTAAGATAGACTCTCCACCGTCGTTCCTATTTCCAAAACCATATCCTCTATGAAATACCCCATATCCTACAAGATCTTCTCCTACGTAGCCATTAAAATCATCCCCTACATATATTTTCTTACCTACGGGTATTTCTTGAATTAGTTCATCCATTTGTTCCCAAAATTATGCTTTGGTGTGCTCATCTAATCATACACAGGGTGCATAAGCACTATGAATATTAGTTGTATTTGAACCTAATACCAGTTTTATAAGTATAAGTCTATCACCTTTCCCAATAACGGTTATGGTATCATCCTTAAGGTTCTTATCTATTATTATTATTATTATTATTATTATTATTATTATTATTATTATTATTATTATTATTATTATTATTATTATTATTATTATTATTATTCTGACGTTGTTCCTATTTCTATGTTCTCCTATATAATATAAATTAAATACTGCATTTTATATTTCTCTAGATTTCTCACTGACCCATTTAGTTTTCTTGTAAACAAGCTATGCTAAATTTTCTTCTTATCGTGGTATCCACTAACTCCATCCCTTTCCCTATCATAGTCCCTATGTTCTAAGTCTCCAACCTATGTCTACTATCATGGATTATCTACTTTACTTGCACACGTCCAGATTTTTACCGGACCCATTTCTCATCGCACCCAAACGTCAAGGCGACGCCCTTTGCCTATTTTTCGAGAAACTCAGTGGCAGGCGCAATACCCCTTGCCTAATTTTCAGGACACCCAGTGGCAGGTGCAACGCATCGCTTAAAGGGAATGCCCTAGTATTAGCAATATTGCTTGTTTTCCTTTATATTCACATGCGTTACATTTAGGGGCAAAAGTTGTTTATATTGTGCACCTTTACCTTTGTCTATTACCCAATAAAAATGGGGAGAGATTTTTACCTTATGGTAGACTTCTTATGTTAGGTGAAGTTGTTTTGGTATACAGTTTATATAGTTTTTTTTTTGGTAACTAAGAATCATATTATTAAAAATAGAAGAATGTACAAGACAAAGGAGGGCATACCCTCCTTGGATCAAAATTCACAAGAGTAAGTGATCCACATAAATCATGAGAAGCTAAAATAAAACCAAAAAAAATTGAACAAGAAGCCAACTAACTAAGAAGCATTAGATTATCACCAAGGCCCCAGTTCTTGCAGATAAGCCAGTTGTTGAAGTTCCTCCTAGATTTTTCTCATCTTTTGGCCTTTCATTTGACAAGGAAGTTAATGTCTCTCAGGATATCAACATCGGAGGAGGCTTTGTTCTTAAAAATTATGTTGTTTCTTTCAAGCCATATGCAGTAGTTGGCAGCAGCAAAGGAAGATCTTCTTATTTTATCGATGATGGTTTTCCCATTGAAGTGGGTGGAGGCTTCAGCAATCACCTCCTCCCATGTAGTAGCAGTACTACCGAATGAGTTATTGTAATAATCTCCATCCAAATTGAGTTAGAGAAACTTCAATTGAAGAAAAGGTGATCACGATTTTCAATTTCATTGGCACATAGAACATAATAATTATCATTGGAAATTTCCCAGATGAAAGTCTTGTCCTTGGTATTGATAGCATCCTTACTTACCAGCCAAAGAATGAATGCGCATTTGGGGATAACATTGCTATTCCAAACAATATTGGCCCACACACGAGAGGGAGGGTTACTTCTGAAAGTATTCCATGCGGAGTTGAAGGTGAAAATGCCATTAGACATAGGGGTCCAGATGGTGCGATCATCACTATTGATGTTGATGTTAGGGAGAACATCATTCTTTATCTCATTCAGTTCCCATGTACTTTATAAGGAAATGGCCAATTTGGTAAGACAAACAAAGGTATTTTGTCCATTTCCAATGGTTGTTTTAATGAGACGTCTGAGTTTGCTTCTGAGTTTCATGAGCTTTAACCATGTCCACGATGCATCAACAGGAATGCAATATGCCATAGACTTCTACCTTTTGATTTGTAAATGTGGCACCGTTTTACCCATAGTTTATCTTTCTTGGAATAGAGATTCCAAATATGTTTGGCCACGATTGCTTTGTTTCACTCATGCGAGTTTTTAATACCAAGGCCTCCCTCAGATTTTGTGGAGCAAACATCACTCCAATTGACCTTAGCTCATATTAGGCCCAGACCACAGGAATCTTCTAAGATTTGTGTCAATCTTCTTGGTTGTTCTTTTAGGAAAAATGAAGATACTTAACCAATAAATCTTCATGCTGGAGAGAGGACTAAGGTTACAAGGTTTAGCCTACCTGCATAACTCATAAATCTATTGGTCCAACTCTTGATTCTGCTTGTGATCTTGTCAATAAGAGGAAGGCAGTCCTCATGTTTTAGTTTGGTGGAGTTCAGGCGAACCCCTAGGTACTTTATAATGAAATGGCCAATTTGGTAACCCAAGAGGTTGTCTATGGAGGATTTATCATGGTCAGAGATCCCTGAAGCAAAAAAAGAGCATTTTATAGGGTTAGGGTAAGACAGACATGGCACTAAACTCTTGAATAGCAGTGCTAATGATGGCCAGGGAGGTAAAGTCGGCACCTGCTAAGATAAACAGATCATCAGCAAAACAAAGGTGATTGATTTTGGAGTTCTTTGCATTTAGGGTGGAAGGTAAAAAGAGGGGACTTTGTATGGAGGTCAAGAAGCCTAGAAAAAGCTTCCATAATACAGAGGAACAAGAAAGGGGAGAGAGTGTCTCCTTGTCTCGGCCCTCTCTTAGCAAGGAAGAAACCATGAGAGGCAGCATTAATTAGGATGGAAAACATAGGACTGGTCACACACTCTTTAATCCAGCTAATAAACTTAGGAGGGAATCCCATGTGGATGAGGACATGGATTAGAGAATCCCAATTGACAGATTCATAGGCTTTGAGGATATCATCTTTAAGGCACATCTAGGGGCCTTGATTTTTATGGCAGTTTATCATCAGCTCTTGCATGAGAAGGATATTGTTCCCAATGGATCTACCTTGAACAAAAGCAGATTTCCTTTCAATTTATAATAGAGGGAATGAGATGTTTCATCCTATTAACAATGACTTTTGAGATGCACTTGTATATAGAGTTGCAACAAGTAATGGGTCCGAAGTCTTTCATTGAGGTTGGGGTGTTTGTTTTAGGGATCAGCACAAGGTTAGTATAATTCCATTTCTTTAGGAGGGTGCCTTTGAGAAAGAAAGATGCCAGTAACTTCATCCCCCACAATATTCCAACTATGGGTAAAGAACTCAGTGTTGAATCCATCAGGCCCAGGAGCGTCGTCCTTACCAAGATTTAGGAAGGCCATCTTAATTTCCTCTTTAGATATGGGGGCAATGAGGAGACTAGCCTGCTCAGAAGAAAGTTTCTTGGTAATGGCATAATTTAGAATGTGAGGGTAAGGTGAAGTGTAGGAATGACCCAAGAGGTTAGAGAAGTACTGGACAACTTCATTTACCACTTGATCATGCCCCTCCAATTTTTGGCCATGTTGGTTATGTATGCTGAGGATCTTATTCCTGTTGATATTGCCTCTAACTCTAGAATGAAAGAAGCTAGTGTTTAGGTCACCCTCTTGTAGCCACCTGGTCCTAGACTTCTGTTTGAAGTATGCCTCTTCAGCCATACAACACTTAGCATAAACAACTCTGGCATTTAGCTCCTCCTCCTGCAAAGTAGAGTTGCTTCCTTCATTGTTGAGTGGCTTTGGATATTCATCAGTACTTCTTTCACATAAGAGGTTCTCCGGGAAATATTTTTGTTGAATTTATGGTTGAAACCTTTTAGGGCAAGTTCGACCCTCTTAAGTTTTGTAGAAACTTGATACATTGCCATGCACATAACTTCCCCATGTTTCCTCAAGAACAGAGTTGAACTCACTATGAAGCATCTAATAATTAAAGAACTTGAGTGGCATGAACACATTTGGAGGGTTGGGGATGATGGTTGTAATGATAGGGCAATGGTTATTAACCCCTGACATATAATCTCAGCTTGGGACTCAGTGAAATCAGCCTTCCAACTCTCATTTGTGAGTACTCTGTCGATTTTAATTTGGATTATGGTTTCCTCATCGTGGTTTCTAGTCCAGGTGAAAAAGATCCCCCTATTATCATATCATCCACCTGAATGTTGTAGAGGCATTGATTGAAATCATTTACAGCATTGACATCAATGTCAAGGATGACTCTCTTTTCATTATGAAACCTGAACACATTAAAGTCACCCATGATGATCCAGCTATGATCCTGTAAGGTCTGACAGTAGTCTTAAGGTAGGACCAGAGGGGAAGTCACTGGAAGGGGAGGTTTAGGGCATAAATAAAGGTGGAAAAGAAGAATTTATCAAGGCAAAAAAAAGTGAGTGGCGTTTTGCTGAATCAGTGTGGGAAGACATTAGATGGAGGAACCAGGAATATAGAGGTAAGCTCAATTGGGATGGAGATCTTCAGAATGCCACTAACTCTTACGGGGGATCTAGCACAGTGGATAGGCTCAGGTGTTTCTCCTTCTCTTCAACCATTTATTGCCTATGGATGGAAAGAAATGGGAGGCCTTTCAATGGTTTAATCAAGCCCACAGAGGTTATCATAAAGGAGATTGAGAGTATGGTTAGAACAAGAGCTATCAGATGGAGGAATGGGAGGAGATCCTATAAAAACTGGATGGCGTGTTTGAATTGGAACATTCCTGATAGTTGTTTAACCTAGGCATGTTGTTTTGTGTAGGTTTTAGTGTTTATTTCTCATGGTTTTCCCTTGTAAGGGGTCCTTCTGGTGGGGCATGTCCATCAGTTTAGTTTTGGAGTAGTTTCTCCTTCTCGCTTGTAAAGTTTTTCTTTGTTCTGATATAAATTATTTTCCCCCAAAAAAAAGAAAGTATGGTAGACTTAAAATGGTTTGGATTCCAACCCACAATAAGTCTAGCCACGCCTCCCTCTAAGGGGTAATTGTGTATGGTTTCCCATTGAGGTAAGCAGTTTGTAATGACACTGAGCATATTGCTCCTTCCGACTTTGGTTTCCACAAGGCAAATAAGAGAAAGATTGCCGTCTCTTATGATTTTTCCGACTTCCTGCTATTTAAAAGGGGAATTAAGACCCCTGATGTTCCATGTGGCTAATTTAATCATTGAGATTGGTGGTGGTTGAGGAAATACCAGTCTTGGAGGTGGGAATACCTTGCTGCCTTTTAAGTAGTTTCTTCTTCTATTTGTTAGTAAGGTTGGGGTTAAGAATCCCTCCCATCCCATATATATCTTTGATTTTAAGGGCAATTGCACAAGGAGCAGGGGTGACAACAGGTTCATTCTCCTAATGCATTCCTTGGAGGGCTTCAAAACTATTAGAGATGAACTGTAGATCAAATGACTTAGGAGCTTGAGAAGTAGAAGGGGTACTGGGCCTAGAAAGCTCATGTTGCTCAATGGAATTAGAGACATTCACAGTTACAATATGAATTTGGGAATCCTTAGGACCTTCTATCCCAACCTTGATCCACTCAGAGCTTTGGGGTTGAGTTTGCGTTTAAATTTTTTGGGTCTCCATTCCCTAGTGACATGAGGGCATTTTGAGATCTTGTGCCCAAAAACAAGGCAGTTAGAGCATGAATAGGGCATGCCTTGGTATTCCACATGAGTTTCAGTAGTTTCCCCATCATTATGCAGTAAGTCAATGGTCTTGGGATATTTTTTTTGGCTTCTACTTCAATGCATATCCTAGCATAGCTAATTCTGTTCATCTTCTCAGTGGTTGCATCATCATAGAGGGGTTTGCCAATGGCTATGTAGCTTAGCCCATCTTCTGTCCAGTATTGGATAGGAATATTACGGAACCTAACCCAAATGGGGACGGTTTTGGTTAGATATTTGGATTTGAAGTTGGTTTGCCATTTTTTCAAAATGATTGGATTACCAGCAAAAAGCCATGGTCCACTGGTGGTGACAAGGTCTCTATCTTCACTACACCAAAAACAGCAATTTGGCACACCCTGATATTAAAAATCTGGCACAGTTTAAAACTGTGCCAGATTTTGGCACGGTTTAATAGCATTTTGGCACACTTTAAAACAGTGCCAAAATTTGGCACTGTTTTAAAGTGTGCCAAAATTGAGTACACTTACTAAAATATAAATAGTCTAAAAAAATAATATGCTTCCTTCCAAATTTTTGTCTCCCGCTCTCTCTCCTCTCTCAATTAGATCTCCCGCTCGTCTCTCCTCCCTCTCGTCTCTATCCCTCACACGACCTCATTTTTTTGGTCTCATCTCTCTCTCTCTCAAGATGAACCTCAACTGCCAGATTTCTGATCTTTTTGATCAAACAGATTTGATTTGGTCTCTTTTGGGGTTTGAAGGAGATCTTAGTTTCAACGTGTTCGAATTTTTTTTTTTGGTTTTTCCGCTGTGGCTTTTTTGTTCCAACGCGTTTTCTTTTTCTGTTATGGTTCCAGTCCCGGTTGTCCCCATTTTTAGAGTCGCATTATTTCCGGTGGTTTTGGCTTTTTCAGTCCGGCGTGGTACTGGGTTTCTGGTGTTGAGATTCCGGTGTGGAGGTTTTTATTCAGGCGAGTTTTTTCGGTGGTACAAGTTTCTCCGGTGGTGATTTCGGTGGTCGGTATTTGGGTAAGTTTTTTTTTTAATTTATAAATATATATACATATCTATACATATATACTTACGGTTATATATATATATATATATATATATATATATATATATATATATATATATATATATATATAATCTGTTGTTGCTGTGTAAGATTGAAACTTTTGCGGTTGGTGTGTTTTAAAGCTCAAACTGATCTGATAACAAAGACTTTTAAGTTTGAATCTGTGTTGAATTTTTTTTGTTTTGTTTGAGTTTCTTTTTGGGTTTAATTTATTAACAATCTGTTTAATTAATTTAGATATTAAATTCTGGACTGATTTTTGTTGTTGGTTTGTTGGAAAGTTTGGGACTGATTTGTTGTTTTTTTTGAAAAATATTAATCTGTTGGGTTTAATTTATTAACAATCTGTTTGATTTGATTTTTGAGCAGAGGGTTTCTTCTTTCGATTTGAGCTTGGTGTTTATTTAGTGGGATTTGGGGTTAGTTGTTTGTAGAGAGGGTGAGAGCATTGTGGTGGTGGAGGCTAGGGCCGGCAAAATTCAATCTGTAGTCAGGAAAAATTTCCCTCCAAGCACTTGAGATAGGCACGCGCACATAACATTTTTCCACCGAGCCAAATGACCTCCACCTCCGCCTCTCGCAACAGTAGCATTGCCAGAAGAATCAAGTCCGTCGCTTCAGCTATTTACTCGGACAATCAATCTGTCGTCGCTGTAAATTTCCTCTTCCTTAAACCGTCAAACTAATTTTTTATGCAAATTGAGTTTTGATTGTGTGTTTCAGGAAATCCAAAAAGCTCTAATGGAGATGAAGGAAATTGGGATTAATTTGGAGAGAGAATCAATCTCAAATGGTAACCATTAATTCATAACCTTTGGAACTTAGGAAACTTATTCTATTTTAGTTTTTTTTTCTGAAGGTAATGCCTCTACTACATTACTAATATAAAAGGGTTTACTTAGATTGTATGTAACTATAATATATATGCTCTATTAATAAGATGAGTAATTCTAGATGATTTGATGATGCAGGAAGACAAACTAAATGATTTTATCGGCTGACCTAATCTAGTTCCGGACATTCAAGTTATACTATCGTCAAATTGATACGGATAAAGGTAATTTTAATTCTTGGTCATTGATTAATAATATTATTAGTTTTTGTACTCGATTGGGTTGTAGTGGTGATCGGAGGTTGAGGGTGAGCCAATTAAAACCCGGATTGTCAACTGGTTGTTATAGTATAGTTTTAAGATTAATTTATGAAAATATTTGATAATATATAGATTAGGTTTAAAAACAAGCCCTTAAAGGGTGAAAATTCAAACCAGCCCCCAAACTGCCCCGTAAGAGGCCCGAACACCTCGCACGGGACCAATGTAACTTGTACGAACTGACCGCATAGTCACGGGTCTTCCGGTTTGAGAATATGACGATAATTTCAAAATATGTATATTAGGCTTAAAAACAAGCCGTTTGGGG
The DNA here is from genome assembly GCA_949130495.1 of Sambucus nigra. Lineage (NCBI taxonomy): Eukaryota > Viridiplantae > Streptophyta > Magnoliopsida > Dipsacales > Adoxaceae > Sambucus > Sambucus nigra. The sequence goes on along the minus strand of OX422217.1, from coordinate 109,202,512 downwards.
GTGAAAACCCAAACCAGCCCCCTAACGGTCCCGTAAGAGGCACGAACACCTCGCACGAGACCAATGTAACTTGTACAAACTGACAGAATAGTCACGGGTCTCTCGGTTTGAGAATATAATGATAATTTGAATATATATCGATTAAGCTTAAAAATAACCTTTAAAGGATGGAAACCCAAACGGCCCCGTAAGAGGCACGAACACCTCGCACGGGACCAATGGAACTTGTACGAAGTGACCGCGTAGTCACGGGTCTCCCGGTTTGATAATATGATAATAATTTTGCAAAAATAACACTTAAACTTAAAAACAGGTCGTTAAAGGGTGAAAACCTAAACCAGCCACCAAACGTCCTCGTAAGAGGCACGAACACCTCGCACAAGACAATTGTAACTTGTATGAACTGACCGCGTTGTCCCGGGTCTCCCGGTTTGAGATATGTTGAAAATTTGCAAAAATCAACACTTAGACTTAAAAACAGGCCGTTAAAGGGTGAAAACCTAAACCAGCCACCAAACGACCCTGTAGGAGGCACGAACACCTCGCACGGGACCAATGTAACTTCTAGGAACTGACCGCGTTGTCCCGAGTCTCCCGATTTTAGAATACTACGATAATTTCCAAAAATCAACTCTTAAACTTAAAAAGACGCCGTTAAAGGGTGAAAACCCAAACCAGCCCCGAAACGACCCCGTCGGAGGCACGAACACCATGCACGGGACCAATGTAACTTGTAAGAACTGACCGCGTAGTCCCGGGTCTCCCGGTTTGAGAATATGACGATAATTTGCAAAAATCAACACTTACACTTAAAAACAAGCCGTTAAAGGGTGAAAGCCCAAACCAACCCCCAAACGACCTCGTACGAGGCATGAACACCTCACACGGGACCAATGTAACTTGTACGAACTGGCCGCATAGTCTCAGGTCTCCCGATTTGAGAATACGATGATAATTTGCAAAAATCAACACTTAAACTTAAAAACAAGTCGTTAAAGGGTGAAAACCCAAACCAACCCCCAAGCGATCCCGTAGGAGGAATGAACACGTCGCACGGGACCAATGTAACTTATTGGAACTAATCGCGTCGTCCCGGGTCTCCCGGTTTGAGAATATGACGATAATTTGCAAAAATCAACGCTTAAACTTAAAAACAAGCCGTTAAAGGGTGAAAACCCAAACCAACCCCCAAACGACCCCGTAGGAGGCACAAACACCTCGCACGGGACCAATGTAACTTCTAGGAACTGACCACGTTGTCCTGAGTCTCCCGGTTATAGAATACTACGATAATTTGCAAAAATCAACTCTTAAACTTAAAAAGACGCCGTTAAAGGGTGAAACCCCAAACCAGCCCCCAAACGATCCCGTACGAAGCACGAACACCTCGCACGGGACCAATGTAACTTGTAGGAACTGACCGCGTAGTCCCGGGTCTCCCGGTTTGAGAATATGACGATAATTTGATAAAATCAACACTTAAACTTAAAAACAAGCCGTTAAAGGGTGAAAGCCCAAATCAACCCCCAAACGACCTCGTACGAGGCACGAACACCTCACACGGGACCAATGTAACTTGCACGAACTGACCGCATTGTCTCAGGTCTCCCCATTTGAGAATACGATGATAATTTGCAAAAATCAACACTTAAACTTAAAAACAAGCCGTTAAAGGGTGAAAGCCCAAATCAGCCCCCAAACGACCCCGTACGAGGCACGAACACCTCGCATGGGACTAATGTAACTTGTACGAACTGACCGCATAGTCTTAGGTCTTCCGATTTGAGAATACGATGATAATTTGAAAAATCAACACTTAAACTTGAAAACAAGCCGTTAAAGGGTGAAAACCCAAACCAACCCCCAAACGATCCCGTAGGAGGCATGAACACCTCGCACGGGACCAATGTAACTTGTTGGAACTGACTGCGTAGTCCCGGGTCTCCCGGCTTGAGAATATGACGATAATTTGCAAAAATAAAAGCTTAAACTTAAAAACAAGACGTTAAAGGGTGAAAACCAAAACCAGGCGCCAAACGACCCCGTAGGAGGCACAAACACCTCGTACGGGACCAATGTAACTTGTAGGAACTGACCGCGTTGTCCCGGGTCTTCTGGTTTTAGAATATGATGATAATTTGCAAAAATCACACTTAGACTTAAAAACAAGCCGTTAAAGGTTGACAACCTAAACCAACCCCCAAACGACCCCGTGAGAGGCACGAACGCCTCGCACGGGACCAATGTTACTTGTAGGAACTGACCGCGTAGTCTCGGGTCTCCCGGTTTAAGCATATGATGATAATTTGCAAAAATCAACTCTTAAACTTAAAACGACGTCGTTAAAGGGTGGAAAGTCAAACCAGCCCCCAAACGACCCCGTAGGAGGCACGAACACCATGCACGGGACCAATGTAACTTGTAGGAACTGACCGCGTAGTCCCGGGTCTCCCGGTTTGAGATATGATGAAAATTTGCAAAAATTAACACTTAAACTTAAAAACAAGCCGTTAAAGGGTGAAAACCACAACCAGCCCCCAAACGACCCTGTAAGAGGCACGAACACCTCGCACGGGACCAATGTAACTTGTAAGAACTGATCGCGCAGTCCCGGGTCTCCTCGTTTGAGAATATGACGATAATTTGCAAAAATCAACACTTAGACTTAAAAACAGGCCGTTAAAGGGAGAAAACCTAAACCAGCCACCAAACGACCCCGTAGTAGGCACGAACACATCGCACGGGACCAATGTAACTTCTAGGAACTGACCGCGTTGTCCTGATTTTAGAATACTACGATAATTTGCAAAAATCAACTCTTAAACTTAAAAAGACGCCGTTAAAGGGTGAAAACCCAAACCAGCCCCCAAACCGCCCCGTAGGAGGCACGAACACCATGCACGGGACCAATGTAACTTGTAGGAACTAACCGCGTAGTCCCGGGTCTCCCGGTTTGAGAATAAGATGATAATTTGCAAAAATCAACACTTAAACTTAAAAACAAGCAATTAAAGGGTGAAAGCCTAAATCAGCCCCCAAACGACCTCGTACGAGGCACGAACACCTCGCACGGGACCAATGTAACTTGTACGAGCTGATCGCATAGTCTCAGGTCTCCCGATTTGAGAATAAGATGATAATTTGCAAAAATCCAAAAACAAGCCGTTAATGGGTGAAAACCCAAACCAACCCCCAAGCGATCCCGTAGGAGGCAGGAACACCTCGCACGGGACCAATGTAACTTGTTGGAACTAATCGCGTTGTCCCGGGTCTCCCGGTTTGAGAATATGACGATAATTTGCAAAAATCAACACTTAGACTTAAAAACAGGCCGTTAAAGGGTGAAAACCTAAACCAGCCACCAAACGACCCCGTAGAAGGCACGAACACATCGCACGGGACCAATGTAACTTCTAGGAACTGACCGCGTTGTCCCGAGTCTCCCGGTTTTAGAATACTACGATAATTTGCAAAAATCAACTCTTAAACTTAAAAAGACGCCGTTAAAGGGTGAAAACCCAAACCACCCCGTAGGAGGCACGAACACCATGCATGGGACCAACGTAACTTGTAGGAACTGACCGCGTAGTCCCGGGTCTCCCGGTTTGAGAATATGATGATAATTTGCAAAAATCAACACTTAAACTTAAAAACAAGCCGTTAAAGGGTGAAAGCCCAAATCTGCCCCCAAACGACCTCGTACGAGGCACGAACACCTCGCACGGGACCAATGTAACTTGTACGAACTGATCGTATAGTCTCAGGTCTCCCGATTTGAGAATAAGATGATAATTTGCAAAAATCCAAAAACAAGCCGTTAAAGGGTGAAAACCCAAACCAACCCCCAAGCGATCCCGTAGGAGGCATGAACACCTCGCACGGGACCAATGTAACTTGTTGGAACTAATCGCGTTGTCCCGGGTCTCCCGGTTTGAGAATATGACGATAATTTGCAAAAATCAACACTTAGACTTAAAAACAGGCCGTTAAAGGGTGAAAACCCAAACCAGCCCCCAAACCACCCCGTAGGAGGCATGAACACCATGCACGGGACCAATGTAACTTGTAGTAACTGACCGCGCAGTCCCGGGTCTCCCAGTTTGAGAATATGATGATAATTTGCAAAAATCAACACTTAAACTTAAAAACAAGCCGTTAAAGGGTGAAAGCCCAAATCAGCCCCCAAACGACCTCGTACGAGGCACGAACACCTCGCACGGGACCAATGCAACTTGTACAAACTGACCGCATAGTCTCAGGTCTCCCGATTTGAGAATACGATGATAATTTGCAAAAATCCAAAAACAAGCCGTTAAAGGGTGAAAACCCAAACCAACCCCCAAGCGATCCCGTAGGAGGCATGAACATGTCGCACGGGACCAATGCAACTTGTTGGAACTAATCCCGTTGTCCCGGGTCTCCCGGTTTGAGAATATGACGATAATTTGCAAAAATCAACGCTTAAACTTAAAAACAAGCCGTTAAAGGGTGAAAACCCAAACCAACCCCCAAACGACCCCGTAGGAGGCACAAACACCTCGCACGGGACCAATGTAACTTCTAGGAACTGACCACGTTGTCCCGAGTCTCCCGGTTTTAGAATACTACGATAATTTGCAAAAATCAACTCTTAAACTTAAAAAGACGCCGTTAAAGGGTGAAAACCCAAACCAGCCCCCAAACGACCCCGTAGGAGGCACGGACATCTCGCACGGGACCAATGTAACTTGTAGGAACTGACCGCGTAGTCCCGGGTCTCCCGATTTGAGAATATGACGATAATTTGCAAAAATCACACTTAGACTTAAAAACAATGTAATTTGTAGGAACTGACCCCAAAGACCCCGTAAGAGGCACGAACACCTCGCACGGGATCAATGTAATTTGTAGGAACTGACCGCGTAGTCCCGGGTCTCCCGGTTTGTGAATATGATGATAATTCGCAAAAATCACACTTAGACTTAAAAACAAGCCATTAAAGGGTGAAAACCCAAACCAGACCCCAAAGACCCCGTAAGAGGCACGAACACCTCGCACGGGATCAAAGTAATTTGTAGGAACTGACCGCGTAGTCCCGGGACTCCCGGTTTGTGAATATGATGATAATTTACAAAAATCACACTTAAACTTAAAAAGAAGCCGTTAAAGGGTGAAAATCCAAACCAGCCACCAAACGACCCCGTAGGAGGCACGAACACCTCGCACGGTACCAATGTAACTTCTATGAATGGACCGCGTAGTCCCGGGTTCGGTTTTAGAATACGACGACAATTTGCAAAAATCAACTCTTAAACTAAAAAAGACGCCGTTAAAGGATGAAAACCCAAACCAGCCCCCAAACGATCCCGTAGGAGGCACAAACATCTCGCACGGGACAAATGTAACTTGTAGGAACTGACCGCATAGTCCCGGGTCTACCGGTTTGAGAATATGACGATAATTTGCAAAAATCAACACTTAAACTTAACAACAAGCCGTTAAAGGGTGAAAGCCCAAATCAGCCCCCAAACGACCTCGTACGAGGCACGAACACCTCGCACGGGACCAATGTAACTTGTACGAACTGACCGCATAGTCTCAGGTCTCCCGATTTGAGAATACGATGATAATTTGCAATAATCAACACTTAAACTTAAAAACAAGCCGTTAAAGGGTGAAAACCCAAACCAACCCCCAAACGACCTCGTACGAGGCACGAACACCTCGCACGGGACCAATGTAACTTGTACGAACTGACCGCATAGTCTCAGGTCTCCCGATTTGAGAATACGATGATAATTTGCAAAAATCAACGCTTAAACTTAAAAACAAGTCGTTAAAGGGTGAAAACCTAAACCAGCCACACCACGACCCTGTAGGAGGCACGAACTCCTCGCACGGGATCAATGTAACTTCTAGGAACTGACCGCGTTGTCCCGAGTCTCCCGGTTTTAGAATACTACGATAATTTGCAAAAATCAACTCTTAAACTTAAAAAGACGCCGTTAAAGGGTGGAAACCCAAACCAGCCCCCAAACGATCCCGTAGGAGGCACAAACACCTCTCACGGGACCAATGTAACTTGTAGGAACTGACCGCATAGTCCCGGGTCTACCGGTTTGAGAATATGACGATAATTTCCAAAAATCAACACTTAAACTTAAAAATAAGCCGTTAAAGGGTGAAAGCCCAAATCAGCCCCCAAACGACCTCGTACGAGGCACGAACACCTCGCACGGGACCAATGTAACTTGTACGAACTGACCGCATAGTCCCAGGTCTCCCGATTTGAGAATACGATGATAATTTGCAAAAATCAACACTTAAACTTAAAAACAAGTCGTTAAAGGGTGAAAGCCCAAGTCAGCCCCCAAACGACCCCGTACGAGGCACGAACACCTCGTACGGGACCAATGTAACTTGTACGAACTGACCGCATAGTCTCATGTCTCCCAATTTGAGAATACGATGATAATTTGCAAAAATCAACACTTAAACTTAAAAATAAGCCGTTAAAGGGTGAAAACCCAAACCAACCCCCAAGCGATCCCTTAGGAGGCATGAACACCTCGCACGGGACTAATGTAACTTGTTGTAACTAATCGCGTTGTCCCGGGTCTTCCGGTTTGAGAATATGACGATAATTTGCAAAAATCAACGCTTAAACTTAAAAACAAGCCGCTAAAGGGTGAAAACCAAAACCAGCCACTAAACGACCCTGTAGGAGGCACGAACACCTCGCACGGGACCAATGTAACTTCTAGGGACTGACCGCGTTGTCCCGAGTCTCCCGGTTTTAGAATACTATGATAATTTGCAAAAATCAACTCTTAAACTTAAAAAGACGCCGTTAAAGGGTGAAAACCCAAACCAGCCCCCAAACGATCCCGTACGAGGCACGAACACCTCGTACGGGACCAATGTAACTTGTAGGAACTGACCGCGTAGTCCCGGGTCTCCCGGTTTGAGAATATGACGATAATTTGCAAAAATCAACACTTAAACTTAAAAACAAGCCGTTAAAGGGTGAAAGCCCAAATAAGCCCCCAAACGACCTCGTACGAGGCAGGAACGCCTCGCACGGGACCAATGTAACTTGTACGAACTGACCGCATAGTCTCAGGTCTCCCGATTTGAGAATACGATGATAATTTGCAAAAATCAACACTTAAACTTAAAAACAAGCCGTTAAAGGGTGAAAACCCAAACCAACCCCAAAACGATCCCGTAGGAGGCATGAACACCTCGCACGGGACCAATGTAACTTGTTGGAACTGACTCCATACTCCCCGGTCTCCCGGTTTGAGAATATGACTATAATGTTCAAAAATCAACGCCTAAACTTAAAAACAAGCCGTTAAAGGGTGAAAACCCAAACCAGGCCCCAAACGACCCCGTAGGAGGCACAAACACCTCGCACGGGACCAATGTAACTTGTAGGAACTGACTGCGTTGTCCCGGGTCTTCTAGTTTGAGAATATGATGATAATTTGCAAAAATCAACACTTAGACTTAAAAACAAGCCGTTAAAGGCTGAAAACCCAAACCAACCCCCAAACGACCCCGTAAGAGGCACGAACACCTCGCACGGGACCAGTGTAACTTGGAGGAAGTGACCGCGTAGTCCCGGGTCTCCCGGTTTGAGAATATGACGATAATTTGCAAAAATCAACACTTAAACTTAAAAAGAAGCCGTTAAAGGGTGAAAATCCAAACCAGCCCCCAAACGACCCCGTAGGAGGCACGAACACCTCGCACGGGATCAATGTAATTTGTAGGAATGGACCGCGTAGTCCCGGGTCTCCCGGTTTGTGAATATGATGATAATTTTAAAAAATCACACTTAAACTTAAAAACAAGCCGTTAAAGGTTCAAAACCTAAACCAACTACCAAACGACCCTGTAGGAGGCACGAACACCTCGCACGGGACCAATGTAACTTGTACGAACTGACCGCATAGTCTCAGGTCTCCCGATTTGAGAATACGATGATAATTTGCAAAAATCAACACTTAAACTTAAAAACAAGCCGTTAAAGGGTCAAAACCCAAACCAACCCCCAAGCGACCAATGTAACTTGTTGGAACTAATCGCGTTGTCCCGGGTCTCCCGGTTTGAGAATATGACGATAATTTGCAAAAATCAACGCTTAAACTTAAAAACAAGCCGTTAAAGGGTGAAAACCTAAACCAGCCACCAAACGACCCCGTAGGAGGCACGAACACCTCGCACGGGACAATGTAACTTCTAGGAACTGATCGCGTTGTCCCGAGTCTCCCGGTTTTAGAATACTACGATAAGTTGCAAAAATCAACTCTTAAACTTAAAAAGACGCCGTTAAAGGGTGAAAACCCAAACCAGCCCCCAAACGACCCCGTAGGAGGCACGGACACCTCGCACGGGACCAATGTAACTTGTAGGAACTGACCGCGTAGTCCCGGGTCTCCCGATTTGAGAATATGACGATAATTTGCAAAAATCACACTTAGACTTAAAAACAATGTAATTTGTAGGAACTGACCCCAAAGACCCCGTAAGAGGCACGAACACCTCGCACGGGATCAATGTAATTTGTAGGAACTGACCGCGTAGTCCCGGGTCTCCCGCTTTGTGAATATGATGATAATTCGCAAAAATCACACTTAGACTTAAAAACAAGCCATTAAAGGGTGAAAACCCAAACCAGAGCCCAAAGACCCCGTAAGAGGCACGAACACCTCGCACGGGATCAATGTAATTTGTAGGAACTGACCGCGTAGTCCCGGGTCTCCCGGTTTGTGAATATGATGATAATTTACAAAAATCACACTTAAACTTAAAAAGAAGCCGTTAAAGGGTGAAAATCCAAACCAGCCACCAAACGACCCCGTAGGAGGCACGAACACCTCGCACGGTACCAATGTAACTTCTATGAATGGACCGCGTAGTCCCGGGTCTCCCGGTTTTAGAATACGACGACAATGTGCAAAAATCAACTCTTAAACTAAAAAAGACGCCATTAAAGGGTGAAAACCCAAACCAGCCCCCAAACGATCCCGTAGGAGGCACAAACATCTCGCACGGGACAAATGTAACTTGTAGGAACTGACCGCATAGTCCCGGGTCTCCCGGTTTGAGAATATGACGATAATTTGCAAAAATCAACACTTAAACTTAACAACAAGCCGTTAAAGGGTGAAAGCCCAAATCAGCCCCCAAACGACCTCGTACGAGGCACGAACACCTCGCACGGGACCAATGTAACTTGTACGAACTGACCGCATAGTCTCAGGTCTCCCGATTTGAGAATACGATGATAATTTGCAAAAATCAACACTTAAACTTAAAAACAGGCCGTTAATAAAGGGTGAAAACCCAAACCAACCCCCAAACGACCTCGTACGAGGCACGAACACCTCGCACGGGACCAATGTAACTTGTACGAACTGACCGCATAGTCTCAGGTCTCCCGATTTGAGAATACGATGATAACTTGCAAAAATCAACGCTTAAACTTAAAAACAAGTCGTTAAAGGGTGAAAACCTAAACCAGCCACACCACGACCCTGTAGGAGGCACGAACTCCTCGCACGGGATCAATGTAACTTCTAGGAACTGACTGCGTTGTCCTGAGTCTCCCGATTTTAGAATACTACGATAATTTGCAAAAATCAACTCTTAAACTTAAAAAGACGCCGTTAAAGGGTGAAAACCCAAACCAGCCCCCAAACGATCCCGTAGGAGGCACAAACACCTCGCACGGGACCAATGTAACTTTTAGGAACTGACCGCATAGTCTCGGGTCTCCCGGTTTGAGAATATGACGATAATTTGCAAAAATCAACACTTAAACTTAAAAACAAGCCGTTAAAGGGTGAAAGCCCAAATCAGCCCCCAAACGACCTCGTACGAGGCATGAACACCTCGCACGGGACCAATGTAACTTGTACGAACTGACCGCATAGTCTCAGGTCTCCCGATTTGAGAATACGATGATAATTTGTAAAAATCAAAACTTAAACTTAAAAACAAGCCGTTAAAGGGTGAAAACCCAAACCAACCCCCAACCGATCCCGTAGGAGGCATGAACACCTCGCACGGGACCAATATAACTTGTTGGAACTAATCGCGTTGTCCTTGGTCTCACGGTTTGAGAATATGACGATAATTTGCAAAAATCAACGCTTAAATTTAAAAACAAGATGTTAAAGGGTGAAAACCTAAACCAGCCACCAAACGACCCTGTAGGAAGCACGAACACCTCGCACGGGACCAATGTAACTTCTAGGAAATGACCGCGTTGTCCCGAGTCTCCCGGTTTTAGAATACTACGATAATTTGTAAAAATCAACTCTTAAACTTAAAAAGACGCCGTTAAAGGGTGAAAACCCAAACCAGCCCCCAAACGATCCCGTAGGAGGCACAAACACCTCTCACGGGACCAATGTAACTTGTAGGAACTGACCGCATAGTCCCGGGTCTACCGGTTTGAGAATATTACGATAATTTCCAAAAATCAACACTTAAATTTAAACATAAGCCGTTAAAGGGTGAAAGCCCAAATCAGCCCCCAAACGACCTCGTACGAGGCACGAACACCTCGCACGGGACCAATGTAACTTGTACGGACTGACCGCATAGTCCTAGGTCTCCCAATTTGAGAATACGATGATAATTTGCAAAAATCAACACTTAAACTTAAAAACAAGACGTTAAAGGGTGAAAGCCCAAGTCAGCCCCCAAACGACCCCGTACGAGGCACGAACACCTCGTACGGGACCAATGTAACTTGTACGAACTGACCGCATAGTCTCATGTCTCCCGATTTGAGAATACGATGATAATTTTCAAAAATCAACACTTAAACTTAAAAACAAGCCGTTAAAGGGTGAAAACCCAAACCAACCCCCAAGCGATCCCGTAGGAGGCATGAACACCTCGCACGGGACTAATGTAACTTGTTGGAACTAATCGCGTTGTCCCGGGTCTCCCGGTTTGAGAATATGACGATAATTTGCAAAAATCAACGCTTAAACTTAAAAACAAGCCGCTAAAGGGTGAAAACCAAAACCAGCCACCAAACGACCCTGTAGGAGGCACGAACACCTCGCACGGGACCAATGTAACTTCTAGGGACTGACCGCGTTGTCCCGAGTCACCCGGTTTTAGAATACTATGATAATTTGCAAAAATCAACTCTTAAACTTTAAAAGAAGCCGTTAAAGGGTGAAAACTCAAACCAGCCCCCAAACGATCCCGTACGAGGCACGAACACCTCGTACGGGACCAATGTAACTTGTAGGAACTGACCGCGTAGTCCTCTCCCGGTTTGAGAATATGACGATAATTTGCAAAAATCAACACTTAAACTTAAAAACAAGCCGTTAAAGGGTGAAAGCATAAATAAGCCCCCAAACGACCTCGTACGAGGCAGGAACGCCTCGCACGGGACCAATGTAACTTGTTGGAACTGACTCCATACTCCCCGGTCTCCCGGTTTGAGAATATGACGATAATTTGCAAAAATCAACACTTAAACTTAAAAAGAAGCCGTTAAAGGGTGAAAATCCAAACCAGCCCCCAAACGACCCTGTAGGAGGCACGAACACCTCGCACGGGATCAATGTAATTTGTAGGAATGGACCGCGTAGTCCCTGGTCTCCCGGTTTGTGAATATGATGATAATTTGAAAAAATCACACTTAAACTTAAAAACAAGCCGTTAAAGGTTCAAAACCTAAACCAACCACCAAACGACCCCGTAGGAGGCACGAACACCTCGCACGGGACCAATGTAACTTGTACGAACTGACCGCATAGTCTCAGGTCTCCCGATTTGAGAATACGATGATAATTTGCAAAAATCAACACTTAAACTTAGAAACAAGCCGTTAAAGGGTCAAAACCCAAACCAACCCCCAAGCGACCAATGTAACTTGTTGGAACTAATCGCGTTGTCCCGGGTCTCCCGGTTTGAGAATATGACGATAATTTGCAAAAATCAACGCTTAAACTTAAAAACAAGCCGTTAAAGGGTGAAAACCTAAACCAGCCACCAAACGACCCCGTAGGAGGCACGAACACCTCGCACGGGACAATGTAACTTCTAGGAACTGATCGCGTTGTCCCGAGTCTCCCGGTTTTAGAATACTACGATAATTTGCAAAAATCAACTAACTTAAAAAGACGTCGTTAAAGGGTGAAAACCCAAACCAGCCCCCAAACGACCCCGTAGGAGGCACGAACACCTCGCACGGGACCAATGTAACTTGTAGGAACTGACCGCGTAGTCCCGGGTCTCCCGATTTGAGAATATGACGATAATTTGCAAAAATCACACTTAGACTTAAAAACAATGTAATTTGTAGGAACTGACCCCAAAAACCCAGTAAGAGGCACGAACACCTCGCACGGGATCAATGTAATTTGTAGGAACTGACCGCGTAGTCCCGGGTATCCCGGTTTGTGAATATGATGATAATTCGCAAAAATCACACTTAGTAAAAACAAGCCATTAAAGGGTGAAAACCCAAACCAGACCCCAAAGACCCCGTAAGAGGCACGAACACCTCGCACGGGATCAATGTAATTTGTAGGAACTGACCGCGTAGTCCCGGGTCTCCCGGTTTGTGAATATGATGATAATTTAAAAAAATCACACTTAAACTTAAAAAGAAGCCGTTAAAGGGTGAAAATCTAAACTAGCCACCAAACGACCCCGTAGGAGGCACGAACACCTCGCACGGTACCAATGTAACTTCTATGAATGGACCGCGTAGTCCCGGGTCTCCCGGTTTTAGAATACGACGACAATTTGCAAAAATCAACTCTTAAACTAAAAAAGGCGCCATTAAAGGGTGAAAACCCAAACCAGCCCCCAAACGATCCCGTAGGAGGCACAAACATCTCGCACGGGACAAATGTAACTTGTAGGAACTGACCGCATAGTCCCGGGTCTCCCGGTTTGAGAATTTGACGATAATTTGCAAAAATCAACACTTAAACTTAACAACAAGCCGTTAAAGGGTGAAAGCCCAAATCAGCCCCCAAACGACCTCGTACGAGGCACGAACACCTTGCACGGGACCAATGTAACTTGTACGAACTGACCGCATAGTCTCAGGTCTCCCGATTTGAGAATACGATGATAATTTGCAAAAATCAACACTTAAACTTAAAAACAGGTCGTTAATAAAGGGTGAAAACCCAAACCAACCCCCAAACGACCTCGTACGAGGCACGAACACCTCGCACGGGACCAATGTAACTTGTACGAACTGACCGCATAGTCTCAGGTCTCCCGATTTAAGAATACGAAGATAATTTGCAAAAATCAACGCTTAAACTTAAAAACAAGTCGTTAAAGGGTGAAAACCTAAACCAGCCACACCACGACCCTGTAGGAGGCACGTACTCCTCGCACGGGATCAATGTAACTTCTAGGAACTGACTGCGTTGTCCCGAGTCTCCCGGTTTTAGAATACTACGATAATTTGCAAAAATCAACACTTAAACTTAAAAAGACGCCGTTAAAGGGTGAAAACCCAAACCAGCCCCCAAACGATCCCGTAGGAGGCACAAACACCTCGCACGGGACCAATGTAACTTTTAGGAACTGACCGCATAGTCTCGGGTCTCCCGGTTTGAGAATATGACGATAATTTGCAAAAATCAACACTTAAACTTAAAAACAAGCCGTTAAAGGGTGAAAGCCCAAATCAGCCCCCAAACGACCTCGTACGAGGCATGAACACCTCGCACGGGACCAATGTAACTTGTACGAACTGACCGCATAGTCTCAGGTCTCCCGATTTGAGAATACGATGATAATTTGTAAAAATCAAAACTTAAACTTAAAAACAAGCCGTTAAAGGGTGAAAACCCAAACCAACCCCCAACCGATCCCGTAGGAGGCATGAACACCTCGCACGGGACCAATATAACTTGTTGGAACTAATCGCGTTGTCCTTGGTCTCCCGGTTTGAGAATATGACGATAATTTGCAAAAATCAACGCTTAAATTTAAAAACAAGATGTTAAAGGGTGAAAACCTAAACCAGCCACCAAACGACCCTGTAGGAAGCACGAACACCTCGCACGGGACCAATGTAACTTCTAGGAAATGACCGCGTTGTCCCGAGTCTCCCGGTTTTAGAATACTACGATAATTTGTAAAAATCAACTCTTAAACTTAAAAAGACGCCGTTAAAGGGTGAAAACCCAAACCAGCCCCCAAACGATCCCGTAGGAGGCACAAACACCTCTCACGGGACCAATGTAACTTGTAGGAACTGACCGCATAGTCCCGGGTCTACCGGTTTGAGAATATGACGATAATTTCCAAAAATCAACACTTAAATTTAAACATAAGCCGTTAAAGGGTGAAAGCCCAAATCAGCCCCCAAACGACCTCGTACGAGGCACGAACACCTCGCACGGGACCAATGTAACCTGTACGGACTGACCGCATAGACCTAGGTCTCCCGATTTGAGAATACGATGATAATTTGCAAAAATCAACACTTAAACTTGAAAACAAGACGTTAAAGGGTGAAAGCCCAAGTCAGCCCCCAAACGACCCCGTACGAGGCACGAACACCTCGTACGGGACCAATGGAACTTGTACGAACTGACCGCATAGTCTCATGTCTCCCGATTTGAGAATACGATGATAATTTGCAAAAATCAACACTTAAACTTAAAAACAAGCCGTTAAAGGGTGAAAACCCAAACCAACCCCCAACCGATCCCGTAGGAGGCATGAACACCTCGCACGGGACTAATGTAACTTGTTGGAACTAATCGCGTTGTCCCGGGTCTCCCGGTTTGAGAATATGACAATAATTTGCAAAAATCAACGCTTAAACTTAAAAACAAGCCGCTAAAGGGTGAAAACCAAAACCAGCCACCAAACGACCCTGTAGGAGGCACGAACACCTCGCACGGGACCAATGTAACTTCTAGGGACTGACCGCGTTGTCCCGAGATAATTTGCAAAAATCAACTCTTAAACTTTAAAAGAAGCCGTTAAAGGGTGAAAACTCAAACCAGCCCCCAAACGATCCCGTACGAGGCACGAACACCTCGTACGGGACCAATGTAACGTGTAGGAACTGACCGCGTAGTCCTCTCCCGGTTTGAGAATATGACGATAATTTGCAAAAATCAACACTTAAACTTAAAAACAAGCCGTTAAAGGGTGAAAGCCCAAATAAGCCCCCAAACGACCTCGTACGAGGCAGGAACGCCTCGCACGGGACCAATGTAACTTGTACGAACTGGCCGCATAGTCTCAGGTCTCCCGATTTGAGAATACGATGATAATTTGCAAAAATCAACACTTAAAATTAAAAACAAGCCGTTAAAGGGTGAAAACCCAAACCAACCCCCAAACGATCCCGTAGGAGGCCTGAACACCTCACACGGGACCAATGTAACTTGTTGGAACTGACTGCATAGTCCCCGGTCTCCCGGTTTGAGAATATGACGATAATGTTCAAAAATCAACGCCTAAACTTAAAAACAAGCCGTTAAAGGCTGAGAACCCAAACCAACCCCCAAACGACCCCGTAAGAGGCACGAACACCTCGCACGGGACCAGTGTAACTTGGAGGAACTGACCGCGTAGTCCCGGGTCTCCCGGTTTGAGAATATGACGATAATTTGCAAAAATCAACACTTAAACTTAAAAAGAAGCCGTTAAAGGGTGAAAATCCAAATCAGCCCCCAAACGACCCTGTAGGAGGCACGAACACCTCGCACGGGATCAATGTAATTTGTAGGAATGGACCGCGTAGTCCCTGGTCTCCCGGTTTGTGAATATGATGATAATTTGAAAAACTCACACTTAAACTTAAAAACAAGCCGTTAAAGGTTCAAAACCTAAACCAACAACCAAACGACCCCGTAGGAGGCACGAACACCTCGTACGGGACCAACGTAACTTGTACGAACTGACCGCATAGTCTCAGGTCTCCCGATTTGAGAATACGATGATAATTTGCAAAAATCAACACTTAAACTTAGAAACAAGCCGTTAAAGGGTCAAAACCCAAACCAACCCCCAAGCGACCAATGTAACTTGTTGGAACTAATCGCGTTGTCTCGGGTCTCCCGGTTTGAGAATATGACGATAATTTGCAAAAATCAACGCTTAAACTTAAAAACAAGCCGTTAAAGGGTGAAAACCTAAACCAGCCACCAAACGACCCCGTAGGAGGCACGAACACCTCGCACGGGACAATGTAACTTCTAGGAACTGATCGCGTTGTCCCGAGTCTCCCGGTTTTAGAATACTACGATAATTTGCAAAAATCAACTAACTTAAAAAGACGTCGTTAAAGGGTGAAAACCCAAACCAGCCCCCAAAGGACCCCGTAGGAGGCACGAACACCTCGCACGGGACCAATGTAACTTGTAGGAACTGACCGCGTAGTCCCGGGTCTCCCGATTTGAGAATATGACGATAATTTGCAAAAATCACACTTAGACTTAAAAACAATGTAATTTGTAGGAACTGACCCCAAAGACCCAGTAAGAGGCACGAACACCTCGCACGGGATCAATGTAATTTGTAGGAACTGACCGCGTAGTCCCGGGTCTCCCGGTTTGTGAATATGATGATAATTCGCAAAAATCACACTTAGTAAAAACAAGCCATTAAAGGGTGAAAACCCAAACCAGACCCCAAAGACCCCGTAAGAGGCACGAACACCTCGCACGGGATCAATGTAATTTGTAGGAACTGACCGCGTAGTCCCGGGTCTCCCGGTTTGTGAATATGATGATAATTTACAAAAATCACACTTAAACTTAAATAGAAGCCGTTAAAGGGTGAAAATCCAAACTAGCCACCAAACGACCCCGTAGGAGGCACGAACACCTCGCACGGTACCAATGTAACTTCTATGAATGGACCGCGTAGTCCCGGGTCTCCCGGTTTTAGAATACGACGACAATTTGCAAAAATCAAATCTTAAACTAAAAAAGACGCCGTTAAAGGGTGAAAACCCAAACCAGCCCCCAAACGATCCCGTAGGAGGCACGAACATCTCGCACGGGACAAATGTAACTTGTAGGAACTGACCGCATAGTCCCGGGTCTCCCGGTTTGAGAATATGACGATAATTTGCAAAAGTCAACACTTAAACTTAACAACAAGCCGTTAAAGGGTGAAAGCCCAAATCAGCCCCCAAACGACCTCGTACGAGGCACGAACACCTCGCACGAGACCAATGTAACTTGTTCGAACTGACCGCATAGTCTCAGGTCTCCCGATTTGAGAATACGATGATGATTTGCAAAAATTAACACTTAAAGTTAAAAACAGGCCGTTAAAGGGTGAAAACCCAAACCAACCCCCAAACGACCTCGTACGAGGCACGAACACCTCGCACGGGACCAATGTAACTTGTACGAACTGACCGCATAGTCTCAGGTCTCCCGATTTGAGAATACGATGATAATTTGCAAAAATCAACGCTTAAACTTAAAAACAAGTCGTTAAAGGGTGAAAACCTAAACCAGCCACACCACGACCCTGTAGGAGGCACGAACTCCTCGCACGGGATCAATGTAACTTCTAGGAACTGACCGCGTTGTCCCGAGTCTCCCGGTTTTAGAATACTACGATAATTTGCAAAAATCAACTCTTAAACTTAAAAAGACGCCGTTAAAGGGTGAAAACCCAAACCAGCCCCCAAACGATCCGGTAGGAGGCACAAACACCTCGCACGGGACCAATGTAACTTTTAGGAACTGACCGCATAGTCCCGGGTCTCCCGGTTTGAGAATATGACGATAATTTGCAAAAATCAACACTTAAACTTAAAAACAAGCCGTTAAAGGGTGAAAGCCCAAATCAGCCCCCAAACGACCTCGTACGAGGCACGAACACCTCGCACGGGACCAATGTAACTTGTACGAACTGACCGCATAGTCTCAGGTCTCTCGATTTGAGAATACGATGATAATTTGCAAAAATCATCGCTTAAAAACAAGTCGTTAAAGGGTGAAAACCTAAACCAGCCACACCACGACCCTGTAGGAGGCACGAACTCCTCGCACGGGATCAATGTAACTTCTAGGAACTGACCGCGTTGTCCCGAGTCTCCCGGTTTTAGAATACTACGATAATTTGTAAAAATCAACTCTTAAACTTAAAAAGACGCCGTTAAAGGGTGAAAACCCAAACCAGCCCCCAAACGATCCGGTAGGAGGCACAAACACCTCGCACGGGACCAATGTAACTTTTAGGAACTGACCGCATAGTCCCGGGTCTCCCGGTTTGAGAATATGACGATAATTTGCAAAAATCAACACTTAAACTTAAAAACAAGCCGTTAAAGGGTGAAAGCCCAAATCAGCCCCCAAACGACCTCGTACGAGGCACGAACACCTCGCACGGGACCAATGTAACTTGTACGAACTGACCGCATAGTCTCAGGTCCATCGATTTGAGAATACGATGATAATTTGCAAAAATCATCGCTTAAAAACAAGTCGTTAAAGGGTGAAAACCTAAACCAGCCACACCACGACCCTGTAGGAGGCACGAACTCCTCGCACGGGATCAATGTAACTTCTAGGAACTGACCGCGTTGTCCCGAGTCTCCCGGTTTTAGAATACTACGATAATTTGTAAAAATCAACTCTTAAACTTAAAAAGACGCCGTTAAAGGGTGAAAACCCAATCCAGCCCCCAAACGATCCCGTAGGAGGCACAAACACCTCGCACGGAACCAATGTTACTTTTAGGAACTGACCGCATATTCCCGGGTCTCCCGGTTTGAGAATATGATGATAATTTGCAAAAATCAACATTTAAACTTAAAAACATGGCGTTAAAGGGTGAAATCCCAAATCAGCCCCCAAACGACCTCGTACGAGGCACGAACACCTCGTACGGGACCAATGTAACTTGTACGAACTGACCGCATAGTCTCAGGTCTCCCGATTTGAGAATACGTTGATAATTTGTAAAAATCAACACTTAAACTTAAAAACAAGCCGTTAAAGGGTGAAAACCCAAACCAACCCCCAAGCGATTCCGTAGGAGGCATGAACACCTCGCACGGGACCAATGTAACTTGTTGGAACTAATCGCGTTGTCCTTGGTCTCCCGGTTTGAGAATATGACGATAATTTGCAAAAATCAACGCTTAAATTTAAAAACAAGACGTTAAAGGGTGAAAACCTAAACCAGCCACCAAACGACCCTGTAGGAGGCACGAACACCTCGCACGGGACCAATGTAACTTCTAGGAAATGACCGCGTTGTCCCGAGTCTCCCGATTTTAGAATACGACGATAATTTGCAAAAATCAACTCTTAAACTTAAAAAGACGCCGTTAAAGGGTGAAAACCCAAACCAGCCCCCAAACGATCCCGTACGAGGCACGAACACCTCGTACGGGACCAATGTAACTTGTAGGAACTGACCGCGTAGTCCCGGGTCTCCCGGTTTGAGAATATGACGATAATTTGTAAAAATCAACACTTAAACTTAAAAACAAGCCGTTAAAGGGTGAAAGCCCAAATAAGCCCCCAAACGACCTCGTACGAGGCAGGAACGCCTCGCACGGGACCAATGTAACTTGTACGAACTGACCGCATAGTCTCAGGTCTCCCGATTTGAGAATACGATGATAATTTGCAAAAATCAACACTTAAACTTAAAAACAAGCCGTTAAAGGGTGAAAACCCAAACCAACCCCCAAACGATCCCGTAGGAGGCATGAACACCTCGCACGGGACCAATGTAACTTGTTGGAACTGACTGCATAGTCCCCGGTCTCCCGGTTTGAGAATATGACGAAATTTTTTAAAAATCAACGCCTAAACTTAAAAACAAGTCGTTAAAGGGTGAAAACCCAAACCAGGCCCCAAACGACCCCGTAGGAGGCACAAAACCTCGCACGGGACCAATGTAACTTGTAGGAACTGACGGCGTTGTCCCGGGTCTTCTAGTTTGAAAATATGATGATAATTTGCAAAAATCAACACTTAGACTTAAAAACAAGCCGTTAAAGGCTGAAAACCCAAACCAACCCCCAAACGACCCCGTAAGAGGCATGAACACCTCGCACGGGACCAATGTAACTTGTTGGAACTGACTGCATAGTCCCCGGTCTCCCGGTTTGAGAATATGACGAAAATTTTTAAAAATCAACGCCTAAACTTAAAAACAAGTCGTTAAAGGGTGAAAACCCAAACCAGGCCCCAAACGACCCCGTAGGAGGCACAAAACCTCGTACGGGACCAATGTAACTTGTAGGAACTGACTGCGTTGTCCCGGGTCTTCTAGTTTGAAAATATGATGATAATTTGCAAAAATCAACGCCTAAACTTAAAAACAAGCCGTTAAAGGCTGAAAACCCAAACCAACCCCCAAACAACCCCGTAAGAGGCACGAACACCTCGCACGGGACCAGTGTAACTTGGAGGAACTGACCGCGTAGTCCCGGGTCTCCCGGTTTGAGAATATGACGATAATTTGCAAAAATCAACACTTAAACTTAAAAAGAAGTCGTTAAAGGGTGAAAATCCAAACCAGCCCCCAAACGACCCCGTAGGAGGCACGAACACCTCGCACGGGATCAATGTAATTTGTAGGAATGGACCGCGTAGTCCCGGGTCTCCCGGTTTGTGAATATGATGATAATTTGAAAAAATCACACTTAAACTTAAAAACAAGCCGTTAACGGTTCAAAACCTAAACCAACCACCAAACGACCCCGTAGGAGGCACGAACACCTCGCACGGGACCAATGTAACTTGTACGAACTGACCGCATTGTCTCAGGTCTCCCGATTTGAGAATACGATGATAATTTGCAAAAATCAACACTTAAACTTAAAAACAAGCCGTTAAAGGGTCAAAACCCAAACCAACCCCCAAGCGACCAATGTAACTTGTTGGAACTAATCGCGTTGTCCCGGGTCTCCCGGTTTGAGAATATGACGATAATTTGCAAAAATCAACGCTTAAACTTAAAAACAAGCCGTTAAAGGGTGAAAACCTAAACCAGCCACCAAACGACCCCGTAGGACGCACGAACACCTCGCACGGGACAATGTAACTTCTAGGAACTGATCGCGTTGTCCCGAGTCTCCAGGTTTTAGAATACTACGATAATTGGAAAAAATCAACTCTTAAACTTAAAAAGAAGTCGTTAAAGGGTGAAAACCCAAACCAGCCCCCAAACGACCCCGTAGGAGGCACGAACGCCTCGCACGGGATCAATGTAATTTGTAGGAACTGACCGCGTAGTCCCGGGTCTCCCGGTTTGTGAATATGATGATAACTCGCAAAAATCACACTTAGACTTAAAAACAAGCCATTAAAGGGTAAAAACCCAAACCAGACCCCAAAGACCCCGTAAGAGGCACGAACACCTCGCACGAGATCAATGTAATTTGTAGGAACTGACCGCGTAGTCCCGGGTCTCCCGGTTTTTGAATATGATGATAATTTACAAAAATCACACTGAAACTTAAAAAGAAGCCGTTAAAGGGTGAAAATCCAAACCAGCCACCAAACGACCCCGTAGGAGGCACGAACACCTCGCACGGTACCAATGTAACTTCTATGAATGGACCGCGTAGTCCCGGGTCTCCCGGTTTTAGAATACGACGACAATTTGCGAAAATCAACTCTTAAACTAAAAAAGACGCCGTTAAAGGGTGAAAACCCAAACCAGCCCCCAAACGATCCCGTAGGTGGCACAAACATCTCGCACGGGACAAATGTAACTTGTAGGAACTGACCGCATAGTCCCGGGTCTCCCGGTTTGAGAATATGACGATAATTTGCAAAAATCAACACTTAAACTTAAAAACAAGCCGTTAAAGGGTGAAAGCCCAAATCAGCCCCCAAACGACCTCGTACGAGGCACGAAAACCTCGCACGGGACCAATGTAACTTGTACGAACTGACCGCATAGTCTCAGGTCTCCCGATTTGAGAATACGATGATAATTTGCAAAAATCAATACTTAAACTTAAAAACAGGCCGTTAAAGGGTGAAAACCCAAACCAACCCCCAAACGACCTCGTACGAGGCACGAACACCTCGCACGGGACCAATGTAACTTGTACGAACTGACCGCATAGTCTCAGGTCTCCCGATTTGAGAATACGATGATAATTTGCAAAAATCAACGCTTAAACTTAAAAACAAGTCGTTAAAGGGTGAAAACCTAAACCAGCCACACCACGACCCTGTAGGAGGCACGAACTCCTCGCACGGGATCAATGTAACTTCTAGGAACTGACCGCGTTGTCCCGAGTCTCCCGGTTTTAGAATACTACGATAATTTGCAAAAATCAACTCTTAAACTTAAAAAGACGCCGTTAAAGGGTGAAAACCCAAACCAGCCCCCAAACGATCCCGTAGGAGGCACAAACACCTCGCACGGGACCAATGTAACTTTTAGGAACTGACCGCATAGTCCCGGGTCTCCCAGTTTGAGAATATGACGATAATTTGCAAAAATCAACACTTAAACTTAAAAACAAGCCGTTAAAGGGTGAAAGCCCAAATCAGCCCCCAAATAGGCACGAACACCTCGCACGGGACCAATGTAACTTGTACGAACTGACCGCATAGTCTCAGGTCTCCCGATTTGAGAATACGATGATAATTTGCAAAAATCAATACTTAAACTTAAAAACAGGCCGTTAAAGGGTGAAAACCCAAACCAACCCCCAAACGACCTCGTACGAGGCACGAACACCTCGCACGGGACCAATGTAACTTGTACGAACTGACCGCATAGTCTCAGGTCTCCCGATTTGAGAATACGATGATAATTTGCAAAAATCAACGCTTAAACTTAAAAACAAGTCGTTAAAGGGTGAAAACCTAAACCAGCCACACCACGACCCTGTAGGAGGCACGAACTCCTCGCACGGGATCAATGTAACTTCTAGGAACTGACCGCGTTGTCCCGAGTCTCCCGGTTTTAGAATACTACGATAATTTGCAAAAATCAACTCTTAAACTTAAAAAGACGCCGTTAAAGGGTGAAAACCCAAACCAGCCCCCAAACGATCCCGTAGGAGGCACAAACACCTCGCACGGGACCAATGTAACTTTTAGGAACTGACCGCATAGTCCCGGGTCTCCCAGTTTGAGAATATGACGATAATTTGCAAAAATCAACACTTAAACTTAAAAACAAGCCGTTAAAGGGTGAAAGCCCAAATCAGCCCCCAAATGACCTCGTACGAGGCACGAACACCTCGCACGGGACCAATGTAATTTGTACGAACTGACCGCATAGTCTCAGGTCTCCGGATTTGAGAATACGATGATAATTTGTAAAAATCAACACTTAAACTTAAAAACAAGCCGTTAAAGGGTGAAAACCCAAACCCACCCCCAAGCGATCCCGTAGGAGGCATGAACACCTCGCACGGGACCAATGTAACTTGTTGGAACTAATCGCGTTGTCCTTGGTCTCCCGGTTTGAGAATATGACGATAATTTGCAAAAATCAACGCTTAAATTTAAAAACAAGATGTTAAAGGGTGAAAACCTAAACCAGCCACCAAACGACCTTGTAGGTGGCACGAACACCTCGCACGGGACCAATGTAACTTCTAGGAAATGACCGCGTTGTCCCGAGTCTCCCGGTTTTAGAATACTACGATAATTTGAAAAAATCAACTCTTAAACTTAAAAAGACGCCGTTAAAGGGTGAAAACCCAAACCAGCCCCCAAACGATCCCGTAGGAGGCACGAACTCCTCGCACGGGATCAATGTAACTTCTAGGAACTGACCGCATAGTCCCGGGTCTACCGGTTTGAGAATATGACGATAATTTTCAAAAACCAACACTTAAACTTAAAAATAACCCGTTAAAGGGTGAAAACCCAAACCAGCCCCCAAACGATCCCGTAGGAGGCACAAACACCTCGCACGGGACCAATGTAACTTTTAGGAACTGACCGCATAGTCCCGGGTCTCCCGGTTTGAGAATATGACGATAATTTGCAAAAATCAACACTTAAACTTAAAAACAAGCCGTTAAAGGGTGAAAGCCCAAATCAGCCCCCAAATGACCTCGTACGAGGCACGAACACCTCGCACGGGACCAATGTAACTTGTACGAACTGACCGCATAGTCTCAGGTCTCCCGATTTGAGAATATGATGATAATTTGTAAAAATCAACACTTAAACTTAAAAACAAGCCGTTAAAGGGTGAAAACCCAAACCCACCCCCAAGCGATCCCGTAGGAGGCATGAACACCTCGCACGGGACCAATGTAACTTGTTGGAACTAATCGCGTTGTCCTTGGTCTCCCGGTTTGAGAATATGACGATAATTTGCAAAAATCAACGCTTAAATTTAAAAACAAGATGTTAAAGGGTGAAAACCTAAACCAGCCACCAAACGACCCTGTAGGAGGCACGAACACCTCGCACGGGACCAATGTAACTTCTAGGAAATGACCGCGTTGTCCCGAGTCTCCCGGTTTTAGAATACTACGATAATTTTAAAAAATCAACTCTTAAACTTAAAAAGACGCCGTTAAAGGGTGAAAACCCAAACCAGCCCCCAAACGATCCCGTAGGAGGCACAAACACCTCTCACGGGACCAATGTAACCTGTAGGAACTGACCGCATAGTCCCGGGTCTACCGGTTTGAGAATATGACGATAATTTCCAAAAATCAACACTTAAACTTAAAAATAAGCCGTTAAAGGGTGAAAGTCAAAATCAGCCCCCAAACGACCTCGTACGAGGCACGAACACCTCGCACGGGACCAATGTAACTTGTACGAACTGACCGCATAGTCCCAGGTCTCCCGATTTGAGAATACGATGATAATTTGCAAAAATCAACACTTAAACTTAAAAACAAGCCGTTAAAGGGTGAAAGCCCAAGTCAGCCCCCAAACGACCCCGTACGAGGCACGAACACCTCGTACGGGACCAATGTAACTTGTACGAACTGACCGCATAGTCTCATGTCTCCTGATTTGAGAATACGATGATAATTTGCAAAAATCAACACTTAAACTTAAAAACAAGCCGTTAAAGGGTGAAAACCCAAACCAACCCCCAAGCGATCCCGTAGGAGGCATGAACACCTCGCACGGGACTAATGTAACTTGTTGGAACTAATCGCGTTGTCCCGGGTCTCCCGGTTTGAGAATATGACGATAATTTGCAAAAATCAACGCTTAAACTTAAAAACAAGCCGCTAAAGGGTGAAAACCAAAACCAGCCACCAAACGACCCTGTAGGAGGCACGAACACCTCGCACGGGACCAATGTAACTTCTAGGGACTGACCGCGTTGTCCCGAGTCTCCCGGTTTTAGAATACTATGATAATTTGCAAAAATCAACTCTTAAACTTAAAAAGACGCCGTTAAAGGGTGAAAACCCAAACCAGCCCCCAAACGATCCCGTACGAGGCACGAACACCTCGTACGGGACCAATGTAACTTGTAGGAACTGACCGCGTAGTCCCGGGTCTCCCGGTTTGAGAATATGACGATAATTTGCAAAAATCAACACTTAAACTTAAAAACAAGCCGTTAAAGGGTGAAAGCCCAAATAAGCCCCCAAACGACCTCGTACGAGGCAGGAACGCCTCGCACGGGACCAATGTAACTTGTACGAACTGACCGCATAGTCTCAGGTCTCCCGATTTGAGAATACGATGATAATTTGCAAAAATCAACACTTAAACTTAAAAACAAGCCGTTAAAGGGTGAAAACCCAAACCAACCCCCAAACGATCCCGTAGGAGGCATGAACACCTCGCACGGGACCAATGTAACTTGTTGGAACTGACTGCATAGTCCCCGGTCTCCCGGTTTGAGAATATGATGAAAATTTTCAAAAATCAACGCCTAAACTTAAAAACAAGCCGTTAAAGGGTGAAAACCCAAACCAGGCCCCAAACGACCCCGTAGGAGGCACAAACACCTCGCACGGGACCAATGTAACTTGAAGGAGCTGACTGCGTTGTCCCGGGTCTTCTAGTTTGAAAATATGATGATAATTTGCAAAAATCATCACTTAAAAACAAGCCGTTAAAGGCTGAAAACCCAAACCAACCCCCAAACGACCCCGTAAGAGGCACGAACACCTCGCACGGGACCAGTGTAACTTGGAGGAACTGACCGCGTAGTCCCGGGTCTCCCGGTTTGAGAATATGACGATAATTTGCAAAAATCAACACTTAAACTTAAAAAGAAGCCGTTAAAGGGTGAAAATCCAAACCAGCCCCCAAACGACCCCGTAGGAGGCACGAACACCTCGCACGGGATCAATGTAATTTGTAGGAATGGACCGCGTAGTCCCGGGTCTGGCGGTTTGTGAATATGATGATAATTTGAAAAAATCACACTTAAACTTAAAAACAAGCCGTTAACGGTTCAAAACCTAAACCAACCACCAAACGACCCCGTAGGAGGCACGAACACCTCGCACGGGACCAATGTAACTCGTACGAACTGACCGCGTAGTCCCGGGTCTCCCGATTTGAGAATACGATGATAATTTTCAAAAATCAACACTTAAACTAAAAAACAAGCCGTTAAAGGGCCAAAACCCAAACCAACCCCCAAGCGACCAATGTAACTTGTTGGAACTAATCGCGTTGTCCCGGGTCTCCCGGTTTGAGAATATGACGATAATTTGCAAAAATCAACGCTTAAACTTAAAAACAAGCCGTTAAAGGGTGAAAACCTAAACCAGCCACCAAACGACCCCGTAGGACGCACTAACACCTCGCACGGGACAATGTAACTTCTAGGAACTGATCGCGTTGTCCCGAGTCTCCAGGTTTTAGAATACTACGATAATTTGCAAAAATCAACTCTTAAACTTAAAAAGACGTCGTTAAAGGGTGAAAACCCAAACCAGCCCCCAAACGACCCCGTAGGAGGCACGAACACCTCGCACGGGACCAATGTAACTTGTAGGAACTGACCGCGTAGTCCCGGGTCTCCCGATTTGAGAATATGACGATAATTTGCAAAAATCACACTTAGACTTAAAAACAATGTAATTTGTAGGAACTGACCCCAAAGACCCCGTAAGAGGCACGAACGCCTCGCACGGGATCAATGTAATTTGTAGGAACTGACCGCGTAGTCCCGGGTCTCCCGGTTTGTGAATATGATGATAATTCGCAAAAATCACACTTAGACTTAAAAACAAGCCATTAAAGGGTGAAAACCCAAACCAGACCCCAAAGACCCCGTAAGAGGCACGAACACCTCGCACGGGATCAATGTAATTTGTAGGAACTGACCGCGTAGTCCCGGGTCTCCCGGTTTTTGAATATGATGATAATTTACAAAAATCACACTGAAACTTAACAACAAGCCGTTAAAGGGTGAAAGCCCAAATCAGCCCCCAAACGACCTCGTACGAGGCACGAAAACCTCGCACGGGACCAATGTAACTTGTACGAACTGACCGCATAGTCTCAGGTCTCCCGATTTGAGAATACGATGATAATTTGCAAAAATCAATACTTAAACTTAAAAACAGGCCGTTAAAGGGTGAAAACCCAAACCAACCCCCAAACGACCTCGTACGAGGCACGAACACCTCGCACGGGACCAATGTAACTTGTACGAACTGACCGCATAGTCTCAGGTCTCCCGATTTGAGAATACGATGATAATTTGCAAAAATCAACGCTTAAACTTAAAAACAAGTCGTTAAAGGGTGAAAACCTAAACCAGCCACACCACGACCCTGTAGGAGGCACGAACTCCTCGCACGGGATCAATGTAACTTCTAGGAACTGACCGCGTTGTCCCGAGTCTCCCGGTTTTAGAATACTACGATAATTTGCAAAAATCAACTCTTAAACTTAAAAAGACGCCGTTAAAGGGTGAAAACCCAAACCAGCCCCCAAACGATCCCGTAGGAGGCACAAACACCTCGCACGGGACCAATGTAACTTTTAGGAACTGACCGCATAGTCCCGGGTCTCCCGGTTTGAGAATATGACGATAATTTGCAAAAATCAACACTTAAACTTAAAAACAAGCCGTTAAAGGGTGAAAGCCCAAATAAGCCCCCAAACGACCTCGTACGAGGCAGGAACGCCTCGCACGGGACCAATGTAACTTGTACGAACTGACCGCATAGTCTCAGGTCTCCCGATTTGAGAATACGATGATAATTTGCAAAAATCAACACTTAAACTTAAAAACAAGCCGTTAAAGGGTGAAAACCCAAACCAACCCCCAAGCGATCCCGTAGGAGGCATGAACACCTCGCACGGGACTAATGTAACTTGTTGGAACTAATCGCGTTGTCCCGGGTCTCCCGGTTTGAGAATATGACGATAATTTGCAAAAATCAACGCTTAAACTTAAAAACAAGCCGCTAAAGGGTGAAAACCAAAACCAGCCACCAAACGACCCTGTAGGAGGCACGAACACCTCGCACGGGACCAATGTAACTTCTAGGGACTGACCGCGTTGTCCCGAGTCTCCCGGTTTTAGAATACTATGATAATTTGCAAAAATCAACTCTTAAACTTAAAAAGACGCCGTTAAAGGGTGAAAACCCAAACCAGCCCCCAAACGATCCCGTACGAGGCACGAACACCTCGTACGGGACCAATGTAACTTGTAGGAACTGACCGCGTAGTCCCGGGTCTCCCGGTTTGAGAATATGACGATAATTTGCAAAAATCAACACTTAAACTTAAAAACAAGCCGTTAAAGGGTGAAAGCCCAAATCAGCCCCCAAATGACCTCGTACGAGGCACGAACACCTCGCACGGGACCAATGTAACTTGTACGAACTGACCGCATAGTCTCAGGTCTCCCGATTTGAGAATACGATGATAATTTGCAAAAATCAACGCTTAAACTTAAAAACAAGTCGTTAAAGGGTGAAAACCTAAACCAGCCACACCACGACCCTGTAGGAGGCACGAACTCCTCGCACGGGATCAATGTAACTTCTAGGAACTGACCGCGTTGTCCCGAGTCTCCCGGTTTTAGAATACTACGATAATTTGCAAAAATCAACTCTTAAACTTAAAAAGACGCCGTTAAAGGGTGAAAACCCAAACCAGCCCCCAAACGATCCCGTAGGAGGCACAAACACCTCGCACGGGACCAATGTAACTTTTAGGAACTGACCGCATAGTCCCGGGTCTCCCGGTTTGAGAATATGACGATAATTTGCAAAAATCAACACTTAAACTTAAAAACAAGCCATTAAAGGGTGAAAGCCCAAATCAGCCCCCAAACGACCTCGTACGAGGCACGAACACCTCGCACGGGACCAATGTAACTTGTACGAACTGACCGCATAGTCTCAGGTCTCCCGATTTGAGAATACGATGATAATTTGTAAAAATCAACACTTAAACTTAAAAACAAGCCGTTAAAGGGTGAAAACCCAAACCCACCCCCAAGCGATCCCGTAGGAGGCATGAACACCTCGCACGGGACCAATGTAACTTGTTGGAACTAATCGCGTTGTCCTTGGTCTCCCGGTTTGAGAATATGACGATAATTTGCAAAAATCAACGCTTAAATTTAACAACAAGCCGTTAAAGGGTGAAAGCCCAAATCAGCCCCCAAACGACCTCGTACGAGGCACGAACACCTCGCACGGGACCAATGTAACTTGTACGAACTGACCGCATAGTCTCAGGTCTCCCGATTTGAGAATACGATGATAATTTGCAAAAATCAACACTTAAACTTAAAAACAGGCCGTTAAAGGGTGAAAACCCAAACCAACCCCCAAACGACCTCGTACGAGGCACGAACACCTCGCACGGGACCAATGTAACTTGTACGAACTGACCGCATAGTCTCAGGTCTCCCGATTTGAGAATACGATGATAATTTGCAAAAATCAACGCTTAAACTTAAAAACAAGTCGTTAAAGGGTGAAAACCTAAAGCAGCCACACCACGACCCTGTAGGAGGCACGAACTCCTCGCACGGGATCAATGTAACTTCTAGGAACTAACCGCGTTGTCCCGAGTCTCCCGGTTTTAGAATACTACGATAATTTGCAAAAATCAACTCTTAAACTTAAAAAGACGCCGTTAAAGGGGGAAAACCCAAACCAGCCCCCAAACGATCCCGTAGGAGGCACAAACACCTCGCACGGGACCAATGTAACTTTTAGGAGCTGACCGCATAGTCCCGGGTCTCCCGGTTTGAGAATATGACAATAATTTGCAAAAATCAACACTTAAACTTAAAAACAAGCCGTTAAAGGGTGAAAGCCCAAATCAGCCCCCAAACGACCTCGTACGTGGCACGAACACCTCGCACGGGACCAATGTAACTTGTACGAACTGACCGCATAGTCTCAGGTCTCCCGATTTGAGAATACGATGATAATTTGTAAAAATCAGCACTTAAACTTAAAAACAAGCCGTTAAAGGGTGAAAACCCAAACCAACCCCCAACCGATCCCGTAGGAGGCATGAACACCTCGCACGGGACCAATGTAACTTGTTGGAACTAATCGCGTTGTCCTTGGTCTCCCGGTTTGAGAATATGACGATAATTTGCAAAAATCAACGCTTAAATTTAAAAACAAGATGTTAAAGGGTGAAAACCTAAACCAGCCACCAAACGACCCTGTAGGAGGCACGAACACCTCGCACGGGACCAATGTAACTTCTAGGAAATGACCGCGTTTTCCCGAGTCTCCCGGTTTTAGAATACTACGATAATTTGCAAAAATCAACTCTTAAACTTAAAAAGACGCCGTTAAAGGGTGAAAACCCAAACCAGCCCCCAAACGATCCCGTAGGAGGCACAAACACCTCTCACGGGACCAATGTAACTTGTAGGAACTGACCGCATAGTCCCGGGTCTACCGGTTTGAGAATATGACGATAATTTCCAAAAATCAACACTTAAACTTAAAAATAAGTCGTTAAAGGGTGAAAGCCAAAATCAGCCCCCAAACGACCTCGTACGAGTTCCAACAAGTTAAATTAGTCCCGTGCGATAATTTGCAAAAATCAACGCTTAAACTTAAAAACAAGCCGCTAAAGGGTGAAAACCAGAACCAGCCACCAAACGACCCTGTAGGAGGCACGAACACATCGCACGGGACCAATGTAACTTCTAGGGACTGACCGCGTTGTCCCGAGTCTCCCGGTTTTAGAATACTATGATAATTTGCAAAAATCAACTCTTAAACTTAAAAAGACGCCGTTAAAGGGTGAAAACCCAAACCAGCCCCCAAACGATCCCGTACGAGGCACGAACACCTCGTACGGGACCAATGTAACTTTTAGGAACTGACCGCGTAGTCCCGGGTCTCCCGGTTTGAGAATATGATGATAATTTGCAAAAATCAACACTTAAACTTAAAAACAAGCCGTTAAAGGGTGAAAGCCCAAATAAGCCCCCAAACGACCTCGTACGAGGCAGGAACGCCTTGCACGGGACCAATGTAACTTGTACGAACTGACCGCATAGTCTCAGGTCTCCCGATTTGAGAATACGATGATAATTTACAAAAACCAACACTTAAACTTAAAAACAAGCCGTTAAAGGGTGAAAACCCAAACCAACCCCCAAACGATCCCGTAGGAGGCATGAACACCTCGCACGGGACCAATGTAACTTGTTGGAACTGACTGCATAGTCCCCGGTCTCCCGGTTTGAGAATATGACGATAATTTTCAAAAATCAACGCCTAAACTTAAAAACAAGCCGTTAAAGGGTGAAAACCCAAACCAGGCCCCAAACGACCCCGTAGGAGGCACAAACACCTCGCACGGGACCAATGTAACTTGTAGGAACTGACTGTGTTGTCCCGGGTCTTCTAGTTTGAGAATATGATGATAATTTGCAAAAATCAACACTTAGACTTAAAAACAAGCCGTTAAAGGCTGAAAACCCAAACCAACCCCCGAACGACCCCGTAAGAGGCACGAACACCTCGTACGGGACTAGTGTAACTTGGAGGAACTGACCGCGTAGTCCCGGGTCTCCCGGTTTGAGAATATGATGATAATTTGCAAAAATCAACACTTTTTTTTTTGGGAAAGATTGAGTATATTAAAAAAAAACTAAGAATTTACAGAGGAAAAAACCTTAACAAAAGAAAAGGAACCCCAGGGCATACCCCAAAGGCAAACAAAACAACAATAAGAGCCAAAAACTAGCCTAATTCATAGTACAGAAGACTATCTTTAGGAATGTTCCAGTACATACAAGCCATCCAGTTTGCATAGTTCCTTCTGTCCTTTTTCCAAGTAAGCACTTTTGCTCGAACCATGTTTTCAATACCCTTCACAATGGAGTCAAGGGAATTGGAGACATGCTTGAAGCATCTAGCATTCCTTTCCATCCAAATACAGTAGATAGTAGTAGTAAAGGATAAGGATCTTATCTTATCGCATAGAGTCTTAGTAGAGTGGTTAATAGTAGCCTTATCCAACTCACTATTTAAATCCATGGAATCCCTATAGCATTGGTTTCTTAGCCACACCTCATGCCATATACTTTTACTAAGGCTGCACTGAGTGAACAGGTGGTTATATGTCTCCCTCTCATTCCCACATAACTCACACAGGTCATCCATAGAAACCCCCCACTCATGAAGCTTAACTTTAGTGTTGATGGCCCTCCTAACCACCAACCAGGTAATGAAAGAGCATTTGGGGATGCATACCTTACTCCACACAAACTTGCTCCAGTTAACCATAGGCTTATGTGCCTTTAAAAGATCCCAAGCAGAAGCTATGGTGAACTTCCCATTATTAGAGGGCAGCCACACAACAATATCATTTGCATCCTGAATAGTAGGAAGAATAGCATTCTTAACTTCATTCAGCTCCCAAGTCACAGTTGAAGGCCATCTCCACTCCAAGTGGTGGATAAAATAAGAAACTTTTGCTTTTAGATTACTAGCAGAGTCATACACAATGTTTCCCCCATATAAGGGGTGCAGCGGGCCATTAGGGTGCCAATTATCAAACCACATTAGGGTGCCAATTCCCAATGATGGTCTTTATTTTGCTTCTAAACTTCTCTCTGCTCTTGAGGATTTTCCTCCAGCTCCATGATGAATCATTTGGGATACTCAGAGCCCAGATGCTCCTACCTTTGATCTTATAAATGTTGCACCATTTGATCCATAGGCTGTCCTTCTTACTGTGAAGATTCCACAAGTGCTTAGCCATAGCTGCTCTGTTCCAAGTCTCAAGACACTTGATATTTAGCCCCCCCTCATCCAGAGATACACAAATATCCTTCCAAGCAACTTTTGCCCCTTTGCTATTAGCCTCATCCCCTTTCCATAAGTAATTCCTCATAATCTGCTCAATTTTTTTAATGATGCTCTTGGGAAGGATAAAAATGCTAGCCCAATACACTTGGATGCTGAAAATCACAGTCTTTACAAGGAGGAGCCTACCTGCAAAACTCAGGAATTTATTAGTCCAACATCTGGTTCTCATAGTTATCCTTTCCACCAAGTGAGAGCAATCCTCCTTCTTCAACCTAGTTGTGATGAGAGGAACCCCCAGATATTTGAAAGGAGGGGAGCTGTGCCGTATTCCCAGAATAGAGGAGATCTCCTGAATCCCATCCCCATTAACCCCTGCAGTGAAGAGGCTGCTTTTCTCCATGTTGACCATAAGCCCAGTTAAAGAGCTAAAATTAGATATGGCCTCCTTCACAATGCTGCAAGACACCCTGTCCCCACCAGCAAAAACTATCAGATCATCAGCAAAACTAAGGTGGGTAAGGGCCATCTCCTTGCACCTAGGGTGATAACTGAACAGGTCTGATTCAGCAGCTTTAGAAATAATCCCTGAGAAAGCCTCCATCACCAGCAGGAAAAGATATGGAGAGAGAGGGTCTCCCTGCCTGAGCCCTCTTTCCCATGAAAAAACCCATTCAGTTCCCCATTCAGATTAATGGAGAACCTGGTAGTAGTCACACACTTGGAGATCCACCCAATGACTTTGGGGGGGAAGCCAACATGAGTCAAAAGCTGCATCAGGAAGTCCCAGCTCACTGTATCATAGGCTTTAAGAATATCAATCTTAATTGCACATCTAGGAGGGTCAGAGTCCCTATGATAATTTCTCATTAACTCTTGTAAAAGCAGGATGTTATCAGCAATGGATCTGCCTTCAACAAAGGCAGCCTGATTATTACTAATGAGGTCTGGCATCATCTTCTTAAGCCTGCAAGTGATAACTTTGGAGATGCACTTGTACAAGGTGTTGCAGCACGATATAGGTCTGAAATCTCTCATACTTCTAGGGGCTGCAACCTTAGGAATCAAAGCACAAAAATCAACACTTAAACTTAAAAAGAAGCCGTTAAAGGGTGAAAATCCAAACCAGCCCCCAAACGACCCCGTAGGAGACACGAACACCTGGCACGGGATCAATGTAATTTGTAGGAATGGACCGCGTAGTCCCGGGTCTCCCGGTTTGTGAATATGATGATAATTTGAAAAAATCACACTTAAACTTAAAAACAAGCCGTTAAAGGTTCAAAACCTAAACCAACCACCAAACGACCCCGTAGGAGGCACGAACACCTCGCACGGGACCAATGTAACTTGTAAGGACTGACCGCGTAGTCTCAGGTCTCCCGATTTGAGAATACGATGATAATTTGCAAAAATCAACACTTAAACTTAAAAACAAGCCGTTAAAGGGTCAAAACCCAAACCAACCCCCAAGCGACCAATGTAACTTGTTGGAACTAATCGCGTTGTCCCGGGTCTCCCGGTTTGAGAATATGACGATAATTTGCAAAAATCAACGCTTAAACATAAAAACAAGCCGTTAAAGGGTGAAAACCTAAACCAGCCACCAAACGACCCCGTAGGAGGCACGAACACCTCGCACGGGACAATGTAACTTCTAGGAACTGATCGCGTTGTCCCGAGTCTCCCGGTTTTAGAATACTACGATAATTTGCAAAAATCAACTCTTAAACTTAAAAAGACGCCGTTAAAGGGTGAAAACCCAAACCAGCCCCCAAACGACCCCGTAGGAGGCACATACACCTCGCACGGGACCAATGTAACTTGTAGGAACTGACCGCGTAGTCCCGGGTCTCCCGATTTGAGAATATGACGATAATTTGCAAAAATCACACTTAGACTTAAAAACAATGTAATTTGTAGGAACTGACCCCAAAGACCCCGTAAGAGGCACGAACACCTCGCACGGGATCAATGTAATTTGTAGGAACTGACCGCGTAGTCCCGGGTCTCCCGGTTTTTGAATATGATGATAATTCGCAAAAATCACACTTAGACTTAAAAACAAGCCATTAAAGGGTGAAAACCCAAACCAGACCCCAAAGACCCCGTAAGAGGCACGAACACCTCGCACGGGATCAATGTAATTTGTAGGAACTGACCGCGTAGTCCCGGGTCTCCCGGTTTGTGAATATGATGATAATTTACAAAAATCACACTTAAACTTAAAAAGAAGCCGTTAAAGGGTGAAAATCCAAACCAGCCACCAAACGACCCCGTAGGAGGCACGAACACCTCGCACGGTACCAATGTAACTTCTATGAATGGACCGCGTAGTCCCGGGTTCGGTTTTAGAATACGACGACAATTTGCAAAAATCAACTCTTAAACTAAAAAAGACGCCGTTAAAGGGTGAAAACCCGAACCAGCCCCCAAACGATCCCGTAGGAGGCACAAACATCTCGCACGGGACAAATGTAACTTGTAGGAACTGACCGCATAGTCCCGGGTCTCCCGGTATGAGAATATGACGATAATTTGCAAAAATCAACACTTAAACTTAACAACAAGTCGTTAAAGGGTGAAAGCCCAAATCAGCCCCCAAACGACCTCGTACGAGGCACGAACACCTCGCACGGGACCAATGTAACTTGTACGAACTGACCGCATAGTCTCAGGTCTCCCGATTTGAGAATACGATGATAATTTGCAAAAATCAACACTTAAACTTAAAAACAAGCCGTTAAAGGGTGAAAACCCAAACCAACCCCCAAACGACCTCGTACGAGGCACGAACACCTCGTACGGGACCAATGTAACTTGTACGAACTGACCGCATAGTCTCAGGTCTCCCGATTTGAGAATACGATGATAATTTGCAAAAATCAACGCTTAAACTTAAAAACAAGTCGTTAAAGGATGAAAACCTAAACCAGCCACACCACGACCCGGTAGGAGGCACGAACTCCTCGCACGGGATCAATGTAACTTCTAGGAACTGACCGCGTTGTCCCGAGTCTCCCGGTTTTAGAATACTACGATAATTTGCAAAAATCAACTCTTAAACTTAAAAAGACGCCGTTAAAGGGTGAAAACCCAAACCAGCCCCCAAACGATCCCGTAGGAGGCACAAACACCTCGCACGGGACCAATGTAACTTTTAGGAGCTGACCGCATAGTCCCGGGTCTCCCGGTTTGAGAATATGACGATAATTTGCAAAAATCAACACTAAAACTCAAAAACAAGCCGTTAAAGGGTGAAAGCCCAAATCAGCCCCCAAACGACCTCGTACGAGGCACGAACACCTCGCACGGGACCAATGTAACGTGTACGAACTGACCGCATAGTCTCAGGTCTCCCGATTTGAGAATACGATGATAATTTGTAAAAATCAGCACTTAAACATAAAAACAAGCCGTTAAAGGGTGAAAACCCAAACCAACCCCCAAGCGATCCCGTAGGAGGCATGAACACCTCGCACGGGACCAATGTAACTTGTTGGAACTAATCGCGTTGTCCTTGGTCTCCCGGTTTGAGAATATGACGATAATTTGCAAAAATCAACGCTTAAATTTAAAAAGAAGCCGTTAAAGGGTGAAAATCCAAACCAGCCCCCAAACGACCCCGTAGGAGGCACGAACACCTGGCACGGGATCAATGTAATTTGTAGGAATGGACCGCGTAGTCCGGGTCTCCCGGTTTGTGAATATGATGATAATTTGAAAAAATCACACTTAAACTTAAAAACAAGCCGTTAAAGGTTCAAAACCTAAACCAACCACCAAACGACCCCGTAGGAGGCACGAACACCTCGCACGGGACCAATGTAACTTGTAAGAACTGACCGCGTAGTCTCAGGTCTCCCGATTTGAGAATACGATGATAATTTGCAAAAATCTACACTTAAACTTAAAAACAAGCGGTTAAAGGGTCAAAACCCAAACCAACCCCCAAGCGACCAATGTAACTTGTTGGAACTAATCGCGTTGTCCCGGGTCTCCCGGTTTGAGAATATGACGATAATTTGCAAAAATCAACGCTTAAACTTAAAAACAAGCCGTTAAAGGGTGAAAACCTAAACCAGCCACCAAACGACCCCGTAGGAGGCACGAACACCTCGCACGGGACAATGTAACTTCTAGGAACTGATCGCGTTGTCCCGAGTCTCCCGGTTTTAGAATACTACGATAAGTTGCAAAAATCAACTCTTAAACTTAAAAAGACGCCGTTAAAGGGTGAAAACCCAAACCAGCCCCCAAACGACCCCGTAGGAGGCACGAACACCTCGCACGGGACCAATGTAACTTGTAGGAACTGACCGCGTAGTCCCGGGTCTCCCGATTTGAGAATATGACGATAATTTGCAAAAATCACACTTAGTCTTAAAAACAATGTAATTTGTAGGAACTGACCCCAAAGACCCCGTAAGAGGCACGAACACCTCGCACGGGATCAATGTAATTTGTAGGAACTAACCGCGTAGTCCTGGGTCTCCCGGTTTGTGAATATGATGATAATTCGCAAAAATCACACTTAGACTTAAAAACAAGCCATTACAGGGTGAAAACCCAAACCAGACCCCAAAGACCCCGTAAGAGGCACGAACACCTCGCACGGGATCAATGTAATTTGTAGGAACTGACCGCGTAGTCCCGGGTCTCCCGGTTTGTGAATATGATGATAATTTAAAAAAATCACACTTAAACTTAAAAAGAAGCCGTTAAAGGGTGAAAATCTAAACCAGCCACCAAACGACCCCGTAGGAGGCACGAACACCTCGCACGGGACAATGTAACTTCTAGGAACTGATCGCGTTGTCCCGAGTCTCCCGGTTTTAGAATACTACGATAATTTGCAAAAATCAACTCTTAAACTTAAAAAGACGCCGTTAAAGGGTGAAAACCCAAACCAGCCCCCAAACGACCCCGTAGGAGGCACATACACCTCGCACGGGACCAATGTAACTTGTAGGAACTGACCGCGTAGTCCCGGGTCTCCCGATTTGAGAATATGACGATAATTTGCAAAAATCACACTTAGACTTAAAAACAATGTAATTTGTAGGAACTGACCCCAAAGACCCCGTAAGAGGCACGAACACCTCGCACGGGATCAATGTAATTTGTAGGAACTGACCGCGTAGTCCCGGGTCTCCCGGTTTGTGAATATGATGATAATTCGCAAAAATCACACTTAGACTTAAAAACAAGCCATTAAAGGGTGAAAACCCAAACCAGACCCCAAAGACCCCGTAAGAGGCACGAACACCTCGCACGGGATCAATGTAATTTGTAGGAACTGACCGCATAGTCCCGGGTCTCCCGGTTTGTGAATATGATGATAATTTACAAAAATCACACTTAAACTTAAAAAGAAGCCGTTAAAGGGTGAAAATCCAAACCAGCCACCAAACGACCCCGTAGGAGGCACGAACACCTCGCACGGTACCAATGTAACTTCTATGAATGGACCGCGTAGTCCCGGGTCTCCCGGTTTTAGAATACGACGACAATTTGCAAAAATCAACTCTTAAACTAAAAAAGACGCCATTAAAGGTGAAAACCCAAACCAGCCCCCAAACGATCCCGTAGGAGGCACAAACATCTCGCACGGGACAAATGTAACTTGTAGGAACTGACCGCATAGTCCCGGGTCTCCCGGTTTGAGAATATGACGATAATTTGCAAAAATCAACACTTACACTTAACAACAAGCCGTTAAAGGGTGAAAGCCCAAATCAGCCCCCAAACGACCTCGTACGAGGCACGAACACCTCGCACGGGACCAATGTAACTTGTACGAACTGACCGCATAGTCTCAGGTCTCCCGATTTGAAAATACGATGATAATTTGCAAAAATCAACACTTAAACTTAAAAACAGGCCGTTAATAAAGGGTGAAAACCCAAACCAACCCCCAAACGACCTCGTACGAGGCACGAACACCTCGCACGGGACCAATGTAACTTGTACGAACTGACCGCATAGTCTCAGGTCTCCCGATTTGAGAATACGATGATAATTTGCAAAAATCAACGCTTAAACTTAAAAACAAGTCGTTAAAGGGTGAAAACCTAAACCAGCCACACCACGACCCTGTAGGAGGCACGAACTCCTCGCACGGGATCAATGTAACTTCTAGGAACTGACTGCGTTGTCCCGAGTCTCCCGGTTTTAGAATACTACGATAATTTGCAAAAATCAACTCTTAAACTTAAAAAGTCGCCGTTAAAGGGTGAAAACCCAAACCAGCCCCCAAACGATCCCGTTAGGAGGCACAAACACCTCGCACGGGACCAATGTAACTTTTAGGAACTGACCGCATAGTCCCGGGTCTCCCAGTTTGAGAATATGACGATAATTTGCAAAAATCAACACTTAAACTTAAAAACAAGCCGTTAAAGGGTGAAAGCCCAAATAAGCCCCCAAACGACCTCGTACGAGGCAGGAACGCCTCGCACGGGACCAATGTAACTTGTACGAACTGACCGCATAGTCTCAGGTCTCCCGATTTGAGAATACGATGATAATTTGCAAAAATCAACACTTAAACTTAAAAACAAGCCGTTAAAGGGTGAAAACCCAAACCAACCCCCAAGCGATCCCGTAGGAGGCATGAACACCTCGCACGGGACTAATGTAACTTGTTGGAACTAATCGCGTTGTCCCGGGTCTCCCGGTTTGAGAATATGACGATAATTTGCAAAAATCAACGCTTAAACTTAAAAACAAGCCGCTAAAGGGTGAAAACCAAAACCAGCCACCAAACGACCCTGTAGGAGGCACGAACACCTCGCACGGGACCAATGTAACTTCTAGGGACTGACCGCGTTGTCCCGAGTCTCCCGGTTTTAGAATACTATGATAATTTGCAAAAATCAACTCTTAAACTTAAAAAGACGCCGTTAAAGGGTGAAAACCCAAACCAGCCCCCAAACGATCCCGTACGAGGCACGAACACCTCGTACGGGACCAATGTAACTTGTAGGAACTGACCGCGTAGTCCCGGGTCTCCCGGTTTGAGAATATGACGATAATTTGCAAAAATCAACACTTAAACTTAAAAACAAGCCGTTAAAGGGTGAAAGCCCAAATAAGCCCCCAAACGACCTCGTACGAGGCAGGAACGCCTCGCACGGGACCAATGTAACTTGTACGAACTGACCGCATAGTCTCAGGTCTCCCGATTTGAGAATAGGATGATAATTTGCAAAAATCAACACTTAAACTTAAAAACAAGCCGTTAAAGGGTGAAAACCCAAACCAACCCCCAAACGATCCCGTAGGAGGCATGAACACCTCGCACGGGACCAATGTAACTTGTTGGAACTGACAGCATAGTCCCCGGTCTCCCGGTTTGAGAATATGACGATAATGTTCAAAAATCAACGCCTAAACTTAAAAACAAGCCGTTAAAGGGTGAAAACCCAAACCAGGCCCCAAACGACACCGTAGGAGGCACAAACACCTCGCACGGGACCAATGTAACTTGTAGGAACTGACTGCGTTGTCCCGGGTCTTCTAGTTTGAGAATATGATGATAATTTGCAAAAATCAACACTTAGACTTAAAAACAAGCCGTTAAAGTCTGAAAACCCAAACCAACCCCCAAACGACCCCGTAAGAGGCACGAACACCTCGCACGGGACCA
Source organism: Sambucus nigra (assembly GCA_949130495.1). NCBI lineage: Eukaryota > Viridiplantae > Streptophyta > Magnoliopsida > Dipsacales > Adoxaceae > Sambucus > Sambucus nigra. The sequence goes on along the minus strand of OX422217.1, from coordinate 109,161,692 downwards.
GTGTAACTTGGAGGAACTGACCGCGTAGTCCCGGGTCTCCCGGTTTGAGAATATGACGATAATTTGCAAAAATCAACACTTAATATTAAAAAGAAGCCGTTAAAGGGTGAAAATCCAAACCAGCCCCCAAAGGACCCCGTAGGAGGCACGAACACCTCGCACGGGATCAATGTAATTTGTAGGAATGGACCGCGTAGTCCCGGGTCTCCCGGTTTGTGAATATGATGATAATTTGAAAAAATCACACTTAAACCTAAAAACAAGCCGTTAAAGGTTCAAAACCTAAACCAACCACCAAACGACCCTGTAGGAGGCACGAACACCTCGCACGGGACCAATGTAACTTGTACGAACTGACCGCATAGTCTCAGGTCTCCCGATTTGAGAATACGATGATAATTTGCAAAAATCAACACTTAAACTTAAAAACAAGCCGTTAAAGGGTCAAAACCCAAACCAACCCCCAAGCGACCAATGTAACTTGTTGGAACTAATCGCGTTGTCCCGGGTCTCCCGGTTTGAGAATATGACGATAATTTGCGAAAATCAACGCTTAAACTTAAAAACAAGCCGTTAAAGGGTGAAAACCTAAACCAGCCACCAAACGACCCCGTAGGAGGCACGAACACCTCACACGGGACAATGTAACTTCTAGGAACAGATCGCGTTGTCCCGAGTCTCCCGGTTTTAGAATACTACGATAAGTTGCAAAAATCAACTCTTAAACTTAAAAAGACGCCGTTAAAGGGTGAAAACCCAAACCAGCCCCCAAACGACCCCGTAGGAGGCACGAACACCTCGCACGGGACCAATGTAACTTGTAGGAACTGACCGCGTAGTCCCGGGTCTCCCGATTTGAGAATATGACGATAATTTGCAAAAATCACACTTAGACTTAAAAACAATGTAATTTGTAGGAACTGACCCCAAAGACCCCGTAAGAGGCACGAACACCTCGCACGGGATCAATGTAATTTGTAGGAACTAACCGCGTAGTCCTGGGTCTCCCGGTTTGTGAATATGATGATAATTCGCAAAAATCACACTTAGACTTAAAAACAAGCCATTACAGGGTGAAAACCCAAACCAGACCCCAAAGACCCCGTAAGAGGCACGAACACCTCGCACGGGATCAAGGTAATTTGTAGGAACTGACCGCGTAGTCCCGGGTCTCCCGGTTTGTGAATATGATGATAATTCGCAAAAATCACACTTAGACTTAAAAACAAGCCATTAAAGGGTGAAAACCCAAACCAGACCCCAAAGACCCCGTAAGAGGCACGAACACCTCGCACGGGACCAATGTAACTTGTAGGAACTGACCGCGTAGTCCCGGGTCTCCCGATTTGAGAATATGACGATAATTTGCAAAAATCACACTTAGACTTAAAAACAATGTAATTTGTAGGAACTGACCGCGTAGTCCCGGGTCTCCCGGTTTGTGAATATGATGATAATTCGCAAAAATCACACCTAGTAAAAACAAGCCATTAAAGGGTGAAAACCCAAACCAGACCCCAAAGACCCCGTAAGAGGCACGAACACCTCGCACGGGATCAATGTAATTTGTAGGAACTGACCGCGTAGTCCCGGGTCTCCCGGTTTGTGAATATGATGATAATTCGCAAAAATCACACTTAGACTTAAAAACAAGCCATTAAAGGGTGAAAACCCAAACCAGACCCCAAAGACCCCGTAAGAGGCACGAACACCTCGCACGGGATCAATGTAATTTGTAGGAACTGACCGCATAGTCCCGGGTCTCCCGGTTTGTGAATATGATGATAATTTACAAAAATCACACTTAAACTTAAAAAGAAGCCGTTAAAGGGTGAAAATCCAAACCAGCCACCAAACGACCCCGTAGGAGGCACGAACACCTCGCACGGTACCAATGTAACTTCTATGAATGGACCGCGTAGTCCCGGGTCTCCCGGTTTTAGAATACGACGACAATTTGCAAAAATCAACTCTTAAACTAAAAAAGACGCCATTAAAGGTGAAAACCCAAAACAGCCCCCAAACGATCCCGTAGGAGGCACAAACATCTCGCACGGGACAAATGTAACTTGTAGGAACTGACCGCATAGTCCCGGGTCTCCCGGTTTGAGAATATGACGATAATTTGCAAAAATCAACACTTACACTTAACAACAAGCCGTTAAAGGGTGAAAGCCCAAATCAGCCCCCAAACGACCTCGTACGAGGCACGAACACCTCGCACGGGACCAATGTAACTTGTACGAACTGATCGCATAGTCTCAGGTCTCCCGATTTGAAAATACGATGATAATTTGCAAAAATCAACACTTAAACTTAAAAACAGGCCGTTAATAAAGGGCGAAAACCCAAACCAACCCCCAAACGACCTCGTACGAGGCACGAACACCTCGCACGGGACCAATGTAACTTGTACGAACTGACCGCATAGTCTCAGGTCTCCCGATTTGAGAATACGATGATAATTTGCAAAAATCAACGCTTAAACTTAAAAACAAGTCGTTAAAGGGTGAAAACCTAAACCAGCCACACCACGACCCTGTAGGAGGCACGAACTCCTCGCACGGGATCAATGTAACTTCTAGGAACTGACTGCGTTGTCCCGAGTCTCCCGGTTTTAGAATACCACGATAATTTGCAAAAATCAACTCTTAAACTTAAAAAGTCGCCGTTAAAGGGTGAAAACCCAAACCAGCCCCCAAACGATCCCGTAGGAGGCACAAACACCTCGCACGGGACCAATGTAACTTTTAGGAACTGACCGCATAGTCCCGGGTCTCCCGGTTTGAGAATATGATGATAATTTGCAAAAATCAACACTTAAACTTAAAAACAAGCCGTTAAAGGGTGAAAGCCCAAATAAGCCCCCAAGCGACCTCGTACGAGGAAGGAACGCCTCGCGCTGGACCAATGTAACTTGTACGAACTGACCGCATAGTCTCAGGTCTCCCGATTTGAGAATACGATGATAATTTGCAAAAATCAACACTTAAACTTAAAAACAAGCCATTAAAGGGTGAAAACCCAAACCAACCCCCAAACGATCCCGTAGGAGGCATGAACACCTCGCCGGGACCAATGTAACTTGTTGGAACTGACTGCATAGTCTCCGGTCTCCCGGTTTGAGAATATGACGATAATGTTCAAAAATCAACGCCTAAACTTAAAAACAAGCCGTTAAAGGGTGAAAACCCAAACCAGGCCCCAAACGACCCCGTAGGAGGCACAAACACCTCGCACGGGACCAATGTAACTTGTAGGAACTGACTGCGTTGTCCCGGGTCTTCTAGTTTGAGAATATGATGATAATTTGCAAAAATCAACACTTAGACTTAAAAACAAGCCGTTAAAGGCTGAAAACCCAAACCAACCCCCAAACGACCCCGTAAGAGGCACGAACACCTCGCACGGGACCAGTGTAACTTGGAGGAACTGACCGCGTAGTCCCGGGTCTCCCGGTTTGAGAATATGACGATAATTTGCAAAAATCAACACTTAAACTTAAAAAGAAGCCGTTAAAGGGTGAAAATCCAAACCAGCCCCCAAACGACCCCGTAGGAGGCACGAACACCTCGCACGGGATCAATGTAATTTGTAGGAATGGACCGCGTAGTCCCGGGTCTCCCGGTTTGTGAATATGATGATAATTTGAAAAAATCACACTTAAACTTAAAAACAAGCCGTTAAAGGTTCAAAACCTAAACCAACCACCAAACGACCCCGTAGGAGGCACGAACACCTCGCACGGGACCAATGTAACTTGTACGAACTGACCGCATAGTCTCAGGTCTCCCGATTTGAGAATACGATGATAATTCGCAAAAATCAACACTTAAACTTAAAAACAAGCCGTTAAAGGGTCAAAACCCAAACCAACCCCCAAGCGACCAATGTAACTTTTTGGAACTAATCGCGTTGTCCCGGGTCTCCCGGTTTGAGAATATGACGATAATTTGCAAAAATCAACGCTTAAACTTAAAAACAAGCCGTTAAAAGGTGAAAACCTAAACCAGCCACCAAACGACCCCGTAGGAGGCACGAACACCTCGCACGGTACAATGTAACTTCTAGGAACTGATCGCGTTGTCCCGAGTCTCCCGGTTTTAGAATACTACGATAATTTGCAAAAATCAACTAACTTAAAAACACGCCGTTAAAGGGTGAAAACCCAAACCAGCCCCCAAACGACCCCGTAGGAGGCACGGACACCTCGCACGGGACCAATGTAACTTGTAGGAACTGACCGCGTAGTCCCGGGTCTCCCGATTTGAGAATATGACGATAATTTGCAAAAATCACACTTAGACTTAAAAACAATGTAATTTGTAGGAACTGACCGCGTAGTCCCGGGTCTCCCGGTTTGTGAATATGATGATAATTCGCAAAAATCACACCTAGTAAAAACAAGCCATTAAAGGGTGAAAACCCAAACCAGACCCCAAAGACCCCGTAAGAGGCACGAACACCTCGCACGGGATCAATGTAATTTGTAGGAACTGACCGCGTAGTCCCGGGTCTCCCGGTTTGTGAATATGATGATAATTCGCAAAAATCACACTTAGACTTAAAAACAAGCCATTAAAGGGTGAAAACCCAAACCAGACCCCAAAGACCCCGTAAGAGGCACGAACACCTCGCACGGGATCAATGTAATTTGTAGGAACTGACCGCATAGTCCCGGGTCTCCCGGTTTGTGAATATGATGATAATTTACAAAAATCACACTTAAACTTAAAAAGAAGCCGTTAAAGGGTGAAAATCCAAACCAGCCACCAAACGACCCCGTAGGAGGCACGAACACCTCGCACGGTACCAATGTAACTTCTATGAATGGACCGCGTAGTCCCGGGTCTCCCGGTTTTAGAATACGACGACAATTTGCAAAAATCAACTCTTAAACTAAAAAAGACGCCATTAAAGGTGAAAACCCAAAACAGCCCCCAAACGATCCCGTAGGAGGCACAAACATCTCGCACGGGACAAATGTAACTTGTAGGAACTGACCGCATAGTCCCGGGTCTCCCGGTTTGAGAATATGACGATAATTTGCAAAAATCAACACTTACACTTAACAACAAGCCGTTAAAGGGTGAAAGCCCAAATCAGCCCCCAAACGACCTCGTACGAGGCACGAACACCTCGCACGGGACCAATGTAACTTGTACGAACTGACCGCATAGTCTCAGGTCTCCCGATTTGAAAATACGATGATAATTTGCAAAAATCAACACTTAAACTTAAAAACAGGCCGTTAATAAAGGGCGAAAACCCAAACCAACCCCCAAACGACCTCGTACGAGGCACAAACACCTCGCACGGGACCAATGTAACTTGTACGAACTGACCGCATAGTCTCAGGTCTCCCGATTTGAGAATACGATGATAATTTGCAAAAATCAACGCTTAAACTTAAAAACAAGTCGTTAAAGGGTGAAAACCTAAACCAGCCACACCACGACCCTGTAGGAGGCACGAACTCCTCGCACGGGATCAATGTAACTTCTAGGAACTGACTGCGTTGTCCCGAGTCTCCCGGTTTTAGAATACCACGATAATTTGCAAAAATCAACTCTTAAACTTAAAAAGTCGCCGTTAAAGGGTGAAAACCCAAACCAGCCCCCAAACGATCCCGTAGGAGGCACAAACACCTCGCACGGGACCAATGTAACTTTTAGGAACTGACCGCATAGTCCCGGGTCTCCCGGTTTGAGAATATGATGATAATTTGCAAAAATCAACACTTAAACTTAAAAACAAGCCGTTAAAGGGTGAAAGCCCAAATAAGCCCCCAAGCGACCTCGTACGAGGAAGGAACGCCTCGCGCTGGACCAATGTAACTTGTACGAACTGACCGCATAGTCTCAGGTCTCCCGATTTGAGAATACGATGATAATTTGCAAAAATCAACACTTAAACTTAAAAACAAGCCATTAAAGGGTGAAAACCCAAACCAACCCCCAAACGATCCCGTAGGAGGCATGAACACCTCGCCGGGACCAATGTAACTTGTTGGAACTGACTGCATAGTCCCCGGTCTCCCGGTTTGAGAATATGACGATAATGTTCAAAAATCAACGCCTAAACTTAAAAACAAGCCGTTAAAGGGTGAAAACCCAAACCAGGCCCCAAACGACCCCGTAGGAGGCACAAACACCTCGCACGGGACCAATGTAACTTGTAGGAACTGACTGCGTTGTCCCGGGTCTTCTAGTTTGAGAATATGATGATAATTTGCAAAAATCAACACTTAGACTTAAAAACAAGCCGTTAAAGGCTGAAAACCCAAACCAACCCCCAAACGACCCCGTAAGAGGCACGAACACCTCGCACGGGACCAGTGTAACTTGGAGGAACTGACCGCGTAGTCCCGGGTCTCCCGGTTTGAGAATATGACGATAATTTGCAAAAATCAACACTTAAACTTAAAAAGAAGCCGTTAAAGGGTGAAAATCCAAACCAGCCCCCAAACGACCCCGTAGGAGGCACGAACACCTCGCACGGGATCAATGTAATTTGTAGGAATGGACCGCGTAGTCCCGGGTCTCCCGGTTTGTGAATATGATGATAATTTGAAAAAATCACACTTAAACTTAAAAACAAGCCGTTAAAGGTTCAAAACCTAAACCAACCACCAAACGACCCCGTAGGAGGCACGAACACCTCGCACGGGACCAATGTAACTTGTACGAACTGACCGCATAGTCTCAGGTCTCCCGATTTGAGAATACGATGATAATTCGCAAAAATCAACACTTAAACTTAAAAACAAGCCGTTAAAGGGTCAAAACCCAAACCAACCCCCAAGCGACCAATGTAACTTTTTGGAACTAATCGCGTTGTCCCGGGTCTCCCGGTTTGAGAATATGACGATAATTTGCAAAAATCAACGCTTAAACTTAAAAACAAGCCGTTAAAAGGTGAAAACCTAAACCAACCACCAAACGACCCCGTAGGAGGCACGAACACCTCGCACGGGACAATGTAACTTCTAGGAACTGATCGCGTTGTCCCGAGTCTCCCGGTTTTAGAATACTACGATAATTTGCAAAAATCAACTAACTTAAAACCACGCCGTTAAAGGGTGAAAACCCAAACTAGCCCCCAAACGACCCCGTAGGAGGCATGAACACCTCGCACGGGACCAATGTAACTTGTAGGAACTGACCGCGTAGTCCCGGGTCTCCCGATTTGAGAATATGATGATAATTTGCAAAAATCACACTTAGAATTAAAAACAATGTAATTTGTAGGAACTGACCGCGTAGTCCCGGGTCTCCCGGTTTGTGAATATGATGATAATTCGCAAAAATCACACTTAGTAAAAACAAGCCATTAAAGGGTGAAAACCCAAACCAGACCCCAAAGACCCCGTAAGAGGCACGAACACCTCACATGGGATCAATGTAATTTGTAGGAACTGACCGCGTAGTCCCGGGTCTCCCGGTTTGTGAATATGATGATAATTTACAAAAATCACACTTAAACTTAAAAAGAAGTCGTTAAAGGGTGAAAATCCAAACCAGCCACCAAACGACCCCGTAGGAGGCACGAACACCTCGCACGGTACCAATGTAACTTCTATGAATGGACCGCGTAGTCCCGGGTATCCCGGTATTAGAATACGACGACAATTTGCAAAAATCAACTCTTAAACTAAAAAAGACGCCATTAAAGGGTGAAAACCCAAACCAGCCCCCAAACGATCCCGTAGGAGGCACAAACATCTCGCATGGGACAAATGTAACTTGTAGGAACTGACCGCATAGTCCCGGGTCTCCCGGTTTTAGAATATGACGATAATTTGCAAAAATCAACACTTAAACTTAACAACAAGCCGTTAAAGGGTGAAAGCCCAAATCAGCCCCCAAACGACCTCGTACGAGGCACGAACACCTCGCACGGGACCAATGTAACTTGTACGAACAGGCCGCATAGTCTCAGGTCTCCCGATTTGAGAATACGATGATAATTTGCAAAAATCAACACTTAAACTTAAAAACAGGACCTTAATAAAGGGTGAAAACCCAAACCAACCTCCAAACGACCTCGTACGAGGCACGAACACCTCGCACGGGACCAATGTAACTTGTACGAACTGACCGCATAGTCTCAGGTCTCCCGATTTGAGAATACGAAGATAATTTGCAAAAATCAACGCTTAAACTTAAAAACAAGTCGTTAAAGGGTGAAAACCTAAACCAGCCACACCACGACCTTGTAGGAGGCATGAACACCTCGCACGGGACCAATGTAACTTGTTGGAACTAATCGCGTTGTCCTTGGTCTCCCGGTTTGAGAATATGACGATAATTTGCAAAAATCAACGCTTAAATTTAGAAACAAGATGTTAAAGGGTGAAAACCTAAACCAGCCACCAAACGACCCTGTAGGAAGCACGAACACCTCGCACGGGACCAATGTAACTTCTAGGAAATGACCGCGTTGTCCCGACTCTCCCGGTTTTAGAATACTACGATAATTTGTAAAAATCAACTCTTAAACTTAAAAAGACGCCGTTAAAGGGTGAAAACCCAAACCAGGCCCCAAACGATCCCGTAGGAGGCACAAACACCTCTCACGGGACCAATGTAACTTGTAGGAACTGACCGCATAGTCCCGGGTCTACCGGTTTGAGAATATGACGATAATTTCCAAAAATCAACACTTAAACTTAAACATAAGCCGTTAAAGGGTGAAAGCCCAAATCAGCCCCCAAACGACCTCGTACGAGGCACGAACACCTCGCACGGGACCAATGTAACTTGTATGGACTGACCGCATAGTCCTAGGTCTCCCGATTTGAGAATACGATGATAATTTGCAAAAATCAACACTTAAACTTAAAAACAAGCCGTTAAAGGGTGAAAGCCCAAGTCAGCCCCCAAACGACCCTGTACGAGGCACGAACACCTCGTACGGGACCAATGTAACTTGTACGAACTGACCGCATAGTCTCATGTTTCCCGATTTGAGAATACGATGATAATTTGCAAAAATCAACACTTAAACTTAAAAACAAGCCGTTAAAGGGTGAAAACCCAAACCAACCCCCAAGCGATCCCGTAGGAGGCATGAACACCTCGCACGGGACTAATGTAACTTGTTGGAACTAATCGCGTTGTCCCGGGTCTCCCGGTTTGAGAATATGACGATAATTTGCAAAAATCAACGCTTAAACTTAAAAACAAGCCGCTAAAGGGTGAAAACCAAAACCAGCCACCAAACGACCCTGTAGGAGGCACGAACACCTCGCACGGGACCAATGTAACTTCTAGGGACTGACCGCGTTGTCCCGAGTCACCCGGTTTTAGAATACTATGATAATTTGCAAAAATAAACTCTTAAACTTAAAAAGAAGAAGTTAAAGGGTGAAAATTCAAACCAACCCCCAAACGATTCCGTACGAGGCACGAACACCTCGTACGGGACCAATGTAACTTGTAGGAACTGACCGCGTAGTCCCGGGTCTCCCGGTTTGAGAATATGACGATAATTTACAAAAATCAACACTTAAACTTAAAAACAAGCCGTTAAAGGGTGAAAGCCCAAATAAGCCCCCAAACGACCTCGTACGAGGCAGGAACGCCTCGCACGGGACCAATGTAACTTGTACGAACTGGCCGCATAGTCTCAGGTCTCCCGATTTGAGAATACGATGATAATTTGCAAAAATCAACACTTAAACTTAAAAACAAGCCGTTAAAGGGTGAAAACCCAAACCAACCCCCAAGCGATCCCGTAGGAGGCATGAACACCTCGCACGGGACTAATGTAACTTGTTGGAACTAATCGCGTTGTCCCGGGTCTCCCGGTTTGAGAATATGACGATAATTTGCAAAAATCAACGCTAAAAACAAGCCGCTAAAGGGTGAAAACCAAAACCAGCCACCAAACAACCCTGTAGGAGGCACGAACACCTCGCACGGGACCAATGTAACTTCTAGGGACTGACCGCGTTGTCCCGAGTCACCCGGTTTTAGAATACTATGATAATTTGCAAAAGTCAACTCTTAAACTTAAAAAGAAGCCGTTAAAGGGTGAAAACTCAAACCAGCCCCCAAACGACCCCGTACGAGGCACGAACACCTCGTACGGGACCAATGTAACTTGTAGGAACTGACCGCGTAGTCCCGGGTCTCCCGGTTTGAGAATATGACGATAATTTGCAAAAATCAACACTTAAACTTAAAAACAAGCCGTTAAAGGGTGAAAGCCCAAATAAGCCCCCAAACGACCTCGTACGAGGCAGGAACGCCTCGCACGGGACCAATGTAACTTGTACGAACTGGCCGCATAGTCTCAGGTCTCCCGATTTGAGAATACGATGATAATTTGCAAAAATCAACGCTTAAACTTAAAAACAAGCCGTTAAAGGGTGAAAACCCAAACCAACCCCCAAACGACCCCGTAGGAGGCATGAACACCTCGCACGGGACCAATGTAACTTGTTGGAACTGACTGCATTGTCCCCGGTCTCCCGGTTTGAGAATATGACGATAATGTTCAAAAATCAACGCCTAAACTTAAAAACAAGCCGTTAAAGGCTGAGAACCCAAACCAACCCCCAAACGACCCCGTAAGAGGCACGAACACCTCGCACGGGACCAGTGTAACTTGGAGGAACTGACCGCGTAGTCCCGGGTCTCCCGGTTTGAGAATATGACGATAATTTGCAAAAATCAACACTTAAACTTAAAAAGAAGCCGTTAAAGGGTGAAAATCCAAACCAGCCCCCAAACGACCCCGTATGAGGCACGAACACTCGCACGGGATCAATGTAATTTGTAGGAATGGACCGCGTAGTCCCTGGTCTCCCGGTGTGTGAATATGATGATAATTTGAAAAAATCACACTTAAACTTAAAAACAAGCCGTTAAAGGTTCAAAACCTAAACCAACCACCAAACGACCCCGTAGGAGGCACGAACACCTCGCACGGGACCAATGTAACTTGTACGAACTGACCGCATAGTCTCAAGCTCCCGATTTGAGAATACGATGATAATTTGCAAAAATCAACACTTAAACTTAAAAACAAGCCGTTAAAGGGTCAAAACCCAAACCAACCCCCAAGCGACCAATGTAACTTGTTGCAACTAATCGCGTTGTCCCGGGTCTCCCGGTTTGAGAATATGACGATAATTTGCAAAAATCAACGCTTAAACTTAAAAACAAGCCGTTAAAGGGTGAAAACCTAAACCAGCCACCAAACGACCCCGTAGGAGGCACGAACACCTCGCACGGGACAATGTAACTTCTAGGAACTGATCGCGTTGTCCCGAGTCTCCCGGTTTTAGAATACTACGATAATTTGCAAAAATCAACTCTTAAACTTAAAAAGACGCCGTTAAAGGGTGAAAACCCAAACCAGCCCCCAAACGACCCCGTAGGAGGCACGAACACCTCGCACGGGACCATTGTAGGAACTGACCGCATAGTCCCGGGTCTCCCGATTTGAGAATATGACGATAATTTGCAAAAATCACACTAGACTTAAAAATAATGTAATTTGTAGGAACTGACCCCAAAGACCCCGTAAGAGGCACGAACACCTCGCACGGGATCAATGTAATTTGTAGGAACTGACCGCGTAGTCCCGGGTCTCCCGGTTTGTGAATATGATGATAATTCGCAAAAATCACACTTAGACTTAAAAACAAGCCATTAAAGGGTGAAAACCCAAACCAGACCCCAAAGACCCCGTAAGAGGCACGAACACCTCGCACGGGATCAATGTAATTTGTAGGAACTGACCGCGTAGTCCCGGGTCTCCCGGTTTGTGAATATTATGATAATTTACAAAAATCACACTTAAACTTAAAAAGAAGCCGTTAAAGGGAGAAAATCCAAACCAACCACCAAACTTCCCGTAGGAGGCACGAACACCTCGCACGGTACCAATGTAACTTCTATGAATGGACCGCGTAGTCCCGGGTCTCCCGGTTTTAGAATACGACGACAATTTGCAAAAATCAACTCTTAAACTATAAAAGACGCCGTTAAAGGGTGAAAACCCAAACCAGCCCCCAAACGATCCCGTAGGAGGCACAAACATCTCGCACGGGACAAATGTAACTTGTAGGAACTGACCGCACAAGTCCCGGGTGTCCCGGTTTGAGAATATGACGATAATTTGCAAAAATCAACATTAAACTTAACAACAAGCCGTTAAAGGGTGAAAGCCCAAATCTGCCCCCAAACGACCTCGTACGAGGCACGAACACCTCGCACGGGACCAATGTAACTTGTACGAACTGACCGCATAGTCTCAGGTCTCCCGATTTGAGAATACGATGATAATTTGCAAAAATCAACACTTAAACTTAAAAACAGGCCGTGAAAGGGTGAAAACCCAAACCAACCCCCAAACGACCTCGTACGAGGCACGAACACCTCGCACGGGACCAATGTAACTTGTACGAACTGACCGCATAGTCTCAGGTCTCCCGATTTGAGAATACGATGATAATTTGCAAAAATCAACGCTTAAACTTAAAAACAAGTCGTTAAAGGGTGAAAACCTAAACCAGCCACACCACGACCCTGTAGGAGGCACGAACTCCTCGCACGGGATCAATGTAACTTCTAGGAACTGACCGCGTTGTCCCGAGTCTCCCGGTTTTAGAATACTACGATAATTTGCAAAAATCAACTCTTAAACTTAAAAAGACGCCGTTAAAGGGTGAAAACCCAAACCAGCCCCCAAACGATCCCGTAGGAGGCACAAACACCTCGCACGGGACCAATGTAACTTTTAGGAACTGACCGCATAGTCCCGGGTCTCCCGGTTTGAGAATATGACGATAATTTGCAAAAATCAACACTTAAACTTAAAAAGAAGCCGTTAAAGGGTGAAAGCCCAAATCAGACCCCAACCGACCTCGTACGAGGCACGAACACCTCGCACGGGACCAATGTAACTTGTACGAACTGACCGCATACTCTCATGTCTCCCGATTTGAGAATACGATGATAATTTGCAAAAATCAACACTTAAACTTAAAAACACGCCGTTAAAGGGTGAAAACCCAAACCAACACCCAAGCGATCCCGTAGGAGGCATGAACACCTCGCACGGGACTAATGTAACTTGTTGGAACTAATCGCGTTGTCCCGGGTCTCCCGGTTTGAGAATATGACGATAATTTGCAAAAATCAACGCTTAAACCTAAAAACAAGCCGCTAAAGGGTGAAAACCAAAACCAGCCACCAAACGACCCTGTAGGAGGCACGAACACCTCGCACGGGACCAATGTAACTTCTAGGGACTAACCGCGTTGTCCCGAGTCTCCCGGTTTTAGAATACTATGATAATTTGCAAAAATCAACTCTTAAACTTAAAAAGACGCCGTTAAAGGGTGAAAACCCAAACCAGCCCCCAAACGATCCCGTACGACGCACGAACACCTCGTACGGGACCAATGTAACTTGTAGGAACTGACCGCGTAGTCCCGGGTCTCCCGGTTTGAGAATATGACGATAATTTGCAAAAATCAACAGTTAAACTTAAAAACAAGCCGTTAAAGGGTGAAAGCCCAAATAAGCCCCCAAACGACCTCGTACGAGGCAGGAACGCCTCGCACGGGACCAATGTAACTTGTACGAACTGACCGCATAGTCTCAGGTCTCCCGATTTGAGAATACGATGATAATTTGCAAAAATCAACACTTAAACTTAAAAACAAGCCGTTAAAGGGTGAAAACCCAAACCAACCCCCAAACGATCCCGTAGGAGGCATGAACACCTCGCACGGGACCAATGTAACTTGTTGGAACTGACAGCATAGTCCCCGGTCTCCCGGTTTGAGAATATGACGAAAATTTTCAAAAATCAACGCCTAAACTTAAAAACAAGCCGTTAAAGGGTGAAAACCCAAACCAGGCCCCAAACGACCCCGTAGGAGGCACAAACACCTCGCACGGGACCAATGTAACTTGTAGGAACTGACTGCGTTGTCCCGGATCTTCTAGTTTGAAAATATGATGTTAGTTTGCAAAAATCAACACTTAAAAATAAGCCGTTAAAGGCTGAAAACCCAAACCAACCCCCAAACGACCCCGTAAGAGGCACGAACACCTCGCACGGGACCAGTGTAACTTGGAGGAACTGACCGCGTAGTCCCGGGTCTCCCGGTTTGAGAATATGACGATAATTTGCAAAAATCAACACTTAAACTTAAAAAGAAGCCGTTAAAGGGTGAAAATCCAAACCAGCCCCCAAACGACCCCGTAGGAGCCACGAACACCTCGCACGGGATTAATGTAATTTGTAGGAATGGTCCGCGTAGTCCCGGGTCTCCCGGTTTGTGAATATGATGATAATTTGAAAAAATCACACTTAAACTTAAAAACAAGCCGTTAAAGGTTCAAAACCTAAACCAACCACCAAACGACCCCGTAGGAGGCACGAACACCTCGCACGGGACCAATGTAACTTGTACGAACTGACCGCATAGTCTCAGGTCTCCCGATTTCAGAATACGATGATAATTTGCAAAAATCAACACTTAAACTTAAAAACAAGCCGTTAAAGGGTCAAAACCCAAACCAACCCCCAAGCGACCAATGTAACTTGTTGGAACTAATCGCGTTGTCCCGGGTCTCCCGGTTTGAGAATATGACGATAATTTGCAGAAATCAACGCTTAAACTTAAAAACAAGCCGTTAAAGGGTGAAAACCTAAACCAGCCACAAAACGACCCCGTAGGAGGCACGAACACCTCGCACGGGACAATGTAACTTCTAGGAACTGATCGCGTTGTCCCGAGTCTCCAGGTTTTAGAATACTACGATAATTTGCAAAAATCAACTCTTAAACTTAAAAAGACGTCGTTAAAGGGTGAAAACCCAAACCAGCCCCCAAACGACCCCGTAGGAGGCACGAACACCTCGCACGGGACCAATGTAACTTGTAGGAACTGACCGCGTAGTCCCGGGTCTCCCGATTTGAGAATATGACGATAATTTGCAAAAATCACACTTAGACTTAAAAACAATGTAATTTGTAGGAACTGACCCCAAAGACCCCGTAAGAGGCACGAACGCCTCGCACGGGATCAATGTAATTTGTAGGAACTGACCGCGTAGTCCCGGGTCTCCCGGTTTGTGAATATGATGATAATTCGCAAAAATCACACTTAGACTTAAAAACAAGCCATTAAAGGGTGAAAACCCAAACCAGACCCCAAAGACCCCGTAAGAGGCACGAACACCTCGCACGGGATCAATGTAATTTGTAGGAACTGACCGCGTAGTCCCGGGTCTCCCGGTTTGTGAATATGATGATAATTTACAAAAATCACACTGAAACTTAAAAAGAAGCCGTTAAAGGGTGAAAATCCAAACCAGCCACCAAACGACCCCGTAGGAGGCACGAACACCTCGCACGGTACCAATGTAACTTCTATGAATGGACCGCGTAGTCCCGGGTCTCCCGGTTTTAGAATACGACGACAATTTGCAAAAGTCAACTCTTAAACTAAAAAAGACGCCGTTAAAGGGTGAAAACCCAAACCAGCCCCCAAACGATCCCGTAGGTGGCACAAACATCTCGCACGGGACAAATGTAACTTGTAGGAACTGACCGCATAGTCCCGGGTCTCCCGGTTTGAGAATATGACGATAATTTGCAAAAATCAACACTTAAACTTAACAACAAGCCGTCAAAGGGTGAAAGCCCAAATCAGCCCCCAAACGACCTCGTACGAGGCACGAACACCTCGCACGGGACCAATGTAACTTGTACGAACTCACCGCATAGTCTCAGGTCTCCCGATTTGAGAATACGATGATAATTTGCAAAAATCAACACTTAAACTTAAAAACAGGCCGTGAAAGGGTGAAAACCCAAACCAACCCCCAAACGACCTCGTACGAGGCACGAACACCTCGCACGGGACCAATGTAACTTGTACGAACTGACCGCATAGTCTCAGGTCTCCCGATTTGAGAATACGATGATAATTTGCAAAAATCAACGCTTAAATTTAAAAACAAGTCGTTAAAGGGTGAAAACCTAAACCAGCCACACCACGACCCTGTAGGAGGCACGAACTCCTCGCACGGGATCAATGTAACTTCTAGGAACTGACCGCGTTGTCCCGAGTCTCCCGGTTTTAGAATACTACGATAATTTGCAAAAATCAACTCTTAAACTTAAAAAGACGCCGTTAAAGGGTGAAAACCCAAACCAGCCACCAAACGATCCCGTAGGAGGCACAAACACCTCGCACGGGACCAATGTAACTTTTAGGAACTGGCCGCATAGTCCCGGGTCGCCCGGTTTGAGAATATGACGATAATTTGCAAAAATCAACACTTAAACTTAAAAACAAGCCGTTAAAGGGTGAAAGCCCAAATCAGCCCCCAAACGACCTCGTACGAGGCACGAACACATCGCACGGGACCAATGTAACTTGTACGAACGGACCACATAGTCTCAGGTCTCCCGATTTGAGAATACGATGATAATTTGTAAAAATCAACACTTAAACTTAAAAACAAGCCGTTAAAGGGTGAAAACCCAAACCAACCCCCAAGCGATCCCGTAGGAGGCATGAACACCTCGCACGGGACCAATGTAAGTTCTAGGAAATGACCGCGCTGTCCCGAGTCTCCCGGTTTTAGAATACTACGATAATTTGCAAAAATCAACTCTTAAACTTAAAAAGACGCCGTTAAAGGGTGAAAACCCAAACCAGCCCCCAAACGATCCCGTAGGAGGCACGGACACCTCGCACGGGATCAATGTAATTTGTAGGAATGGACCGCGTAGTCCCGGATCTCCCGGTTTGAGAATATGACGATAATTTCCAAAAATCAACACTTAAACTTAAAAATAAGCCGTTAAAGGGTGAAAGCCAAAATCAGCCCCCAAACGACCTCGTACGAGGCACGAACACCTCGCACGGGACCAATGTAACTTGTACGAACTGACCGCATAGTCCCAGGTCTCCCGATTTGAGAACACGATGATAATTTGCAAAAATCAACACTTAAACTTAAAAACAAGCCGTTAAAGGGTGAAAGCCCAAGTCAACCCCCAAACAACCCCGTACGAGGCACGAACACCTCGTACGGGACCAATGTAACTTGTACGAACTGACCGCATAGTCTCATGTCTCCCGATTTGAGAATACGATGATAATTTGCAAAAATCAACACTTAAACTTAAAAACAAGCCGTTAAAGGGTGAAAACCCAAACCAACCCCCAAGCGATCCCGTAGGAGGCATGAACACCTCGTACGAGACTAATGTAACTTGTTGGAACTAATCGCGTTGTCCCGGGTCTCCCGGTTTGAGAATATGACGATAATTTGCAAAAATCAACGCTTAAACTTAAAAACAAGCCGCTAAAGGGTGAAAACCAAAACCAGCCACCAAACGACTCTGTAGGAGGCACGAACACCTCGCACGGGACCAATGTAACTTCTAGGGACTGACCGCGTTGTCCCGAGTTTCTCGGTTTTAGAATACTATGATAATTTGCAAAAATCAACTCTTAAACTTAAAAAGACGCCGTTAAAGGGTGAAAACCCAAACCAGCCCCCAAACGATCCCGTACGAGGCACGAACACCTCGTACGGGACCAATGTAACTTGTAGGAACTGACCGCGTAGTCCCGGGTCTCCCGGTTTGAGAATATGACGATAATTTGCAAAAATCAACACTTAAACTTAAAAACAAGCCGTTAAAGGGTGAAAGCCCAAATAAGCCCCCAAACGACCTCGTACGAGGCAGGAACGCCTCGCACGGGACCAATGTAACTTGTACGAACTGACCGCATAGTCTCTGGTCTCCCGATTTTAGAATACGATGATAATTTACAAAAATCAACACTTAAACTTAAAAACAAGCCGTTAAAGGGTGAAAACCCAAACCAACCCCCAAACGATCCCGTAGGAGGCATGAACACCTCGCACGGGACCAATGTAACTTGTTGGAACTGACTGCATAGTCCCCGGTCTCCCGGTTTGAGAATATGACGAAAATTTTCAAAAATCAACGCCTAAACTTAAAAACAAGCCGTTAAAGGGTGAAAACCCAAACCAGGCCCCAAACGACCCCGTAGGAGGCACAAACACCTCGCACGGGACCAATGTAACTTGTAGGAACTGACTGCGTTGTCCCGGGTCTTCTAGTTTGAGAATATGATGATAGTTTGCAAAAATCAACACTTAGACTTAAAAACAAGCCGTTAAAGGCTGAAAACCCAAACCAACCCCCAAACGACCTCGTAAGAGGCACGAACACCTCGCACGGGACTAGTGTAACTTGGAGGAACTGACCGCGTAGTCCCGGGTCTCCCGGTTTGAGAATATGACGATAATTTGCAAAAATCAACACTTAAACTTAAAAAGAAGCCGTTAAAGGGTGAAAATCCAAACCAGCCCCCAAACGACCCCGTAGGAGGCACGAACACCTGGCACGAGATCAATGAAATTTGTAGGAATGGACCGCGTAGTCCCGGGTCTCCCGGTTTGTGAATATGATGATAATTTGAAAAAATCAACACTTAAACTTAAAAACAGGCCGTTAAAGGGTGAAAACCCAAACCAACCCCCAAACGACCTCGTACGAGGCACGAACACCTCGCACGGGACCAATGTAACTTGTACGAACTGACCGCATAGTCTCAGGTCTCCCGATTTGAGAATACGATGATAATTTGCAAAAATCAACGCTTAAACTTAAAAACAAGTCGTTAAAGGGTGAAAACCTAAACCAGCCACACCACGACCCTGTAGGAGGCACGAACTCCTAGCACGGGATCAATGTAACTTCTAGGAACTGACCGCGTTGTCCCGAGTCTCCCGGTTTTAGAATACTACGACAATTTGCAAAAATCAACTCTTAAACTTAAAAAGACGCCGTTAAAGGGTGAAAACCCAAACCAGCCCCCAAACGATCCCGTAAGAGGCACAAACGCCTCGCACGGGACCAATGTAACTTTTAGGAACTGACCGCATAGTCCCGGGTCTCCCGGTTTGAGAATATGACGATAATTTGCAAAAATCAACACTTAAACTTAAAAACAAGCCGTTAAAGGGTGAAAGCCCAAATCAGCCCCCAAACGACCTCGTACGAGGCACGAACACCTCGCACGGGACCAATGTAACTTGTACGAACTGACCACATAGTCTCAGGTCTCCCAATTTGAGAATACGATGATAATTTGTAAAAATCAACACTTAAACTTAAAAACAAGCCGTTAAAGGGTGAAAACCCAAACCAACCCCCAAGCGATCCCGTAGGAGGCATGAACACCTCGCACGGGACCAATGTAACTTCTAGGAAATGACCGCGTTGTCCCGAGTCTCCCGGATTTAGAATACTACGATAATTTGCAAAAATCAACTCTTAAACTTAAAAAGACGCCGTTAAAGGGTGAAAACCAAAACCAGCCCCCAAACGATCCCGTAGGAGGCACAAACACCTCTCACGGGACCAATGTAATTTGTAGGAACTGACCGCATAGTCCCGGGTCTACCGGTTTGAGAATATGACGATAATTTCCAAAAATCAACACTTAAACTTAAAAATAAGCCGTTAAAGGGTGAAAGCCAAAAAGAGCCCCCAAACGACCTCGTACGAGGCACGAACACCTCGCACGGGACCAATGTAACTTGTACGAACTGACCGCATAGTCCCAGGTCTACCGATTTGAGAATACGATGATAATTTGCAAAAATCAACACTTAAACTTAAAAACAAGCCGTTAAAGGGTGAAAGCCCAAGTCAGCCCCCAAACAACCCCGTACGAGGCACGAACACCTCGTACGGGACCAATGTAACTTGTATGAACTGACCGCATAGTCTCATGTCTCCCGATTTGAGAATACGATGATAATTTGCAAAAATCAACACTTAAACTTAAAAACAAGCCGTTAAAGGGCGAAAACCCAAACCAACCCCCAAGCGATCCCGTAGGAGGCATGAACACCTCGCACGGGACTAATGTAACTTGTTGGAACTAAATGCGTTGTCCCGGGTCTCCCGGTTTGAGAATATGACGATAATTTGCAAAAGTCAATGCTTAAACTTAAAAACAAGCCGCTAAAGGGTGAAAACCAAAACCAGCCACCAAACGACCCTGTAGGAGGCACGAACACCTCGCACGGGACCAATGTAACTTCTAGGGACTGACCGCGTTGTCCCGAGTCTCCCGGTTTTAGAATACTATGATAGTTTGCAAAAATCAACTCTTAAACTTAAAAAGACGCCGTTAAAGGTTGAAAACCCAAACCAGCCCCCAAACGATCCCGTACGAGGCACGAACACCTCGTACGGGACCAATGTAACTTGTAGGAACTGACCGCGTAGTCCCGGGTCTCCCGGTTTGAGAATATGACGATAATTTGCAAAAATCAACACTTAAACTTAAAAACAAGCCGTTGAAGGGTGAAAGCCCAAATAAACCCCCAAACGACCTCGTACGAGGCAGGAACGCCTCGCACGGGACCAATGTAACTTGTACGAACTGACCGCATAGTCTCAGGTCTCCCGATTTGAGAATACGATGATAATTTGCAAAAATCAACACTTAAACTTAAAAACAAGCCGTTAAAGGGTGAAAACCCAAACCAACCCCCAAACGATCCCGTAGGAGGCATGAACACCTCGCACGGGACCAATGTAACTTGTTGGAACTGACTGCATAGTCCCCGGTCTCCCGGTTTGAGAATATGACGAAAATTTTCAAAAATCAACGCCTAAACTTAAAAACAAGCCGTTAAAGGGTGAAAACCCAAACCAGGCCCCAAACGACCCCGTAGGAGGCACAAACACCTCGCACGGGACCAATGTAACTTGTAGGAACTGACTGCGTTGTCCCGGGTCTTCTAGTTTGAGAATATGATGATAATTTGCAAAAATCAACACTTAGACTTAAAAACAAGCCGTTAAAGGCTGAAAACCCAAACCAACCCCCAAACGACCCCGTAAGAGGCACGAACACCTCGCACGGGACCAGTGTAACTTGGAGGAACTGACCGCGTAGTCCCGGGTCTCCCGGTTTGAGAATATGACGATAATTTGCAAAAATCAACACTTAAACTTAAAAAGAAGCCGTTAAAGGGTGAAAATCCAAACCAGCCACCAAACGACCCCGTAGGAGGCACGTACACCTCGCACGGTACCAATGTAACTTCTATGAATGGACCGCGTAGTCCCGGGTCTCCCGGTTTTAGAATACGACGACAATTTGCAAAAATCAACTCTTAAACTAAAAAAGACGCCGTTAAAGGGTGAAAACCCAAACCAGCCCCCAAAACAATCCCGTAGGAGGCACAAACATCTCGCACGGGACAAATGTAACTTGTAGGAACTGACCGCATAGTCCCGGGTCTCCCGGTTTGAGAATATGACGATAATTTGCAAAATTCAGCACTTAAACTTAACAACAAGCCGTTAAAGGGTGAAAGCCCAAATCAGCCACCAAACGACCTCGTACGAGGCACGAACACCTCGCACGGGACCAATGTAACTTGTACGAACTCACCGCATAGTCTCAGGTCTCCCGATTTGAGAATACGATGATAATTTGCAAAAATCAACACTTAAACTTAAAAACAGGCCGTTAAAGGGTGAAAACCCAAACCAACCCCCAAACGACCTCGTACGAGGCACGAACACCTCGCACGGGACCAATGTAACTTGTACGAACTGACCGCATAGTCTCAGGTCTCCCGATTTGAGAATACGATGATAATTTGCAATAATCAACGCTTAAACTTAAAAACAAGTCGTTAAAGGGTGAAAACCTAAACCAGCCACACCACGACCCTGTAGGAGGCACGAACTCCTCGCACGGGATCAATGTAACTTCTCGGAACTGACCGCGTTGTCCCGAGTCTCCCTGTTTTAGAATACTACGATAATTTGCAAAAATCAACTCTTAAACTTAAAAAGACGCCGTTAAAGGGTGAAAACCCAAACCAGCCCCCAAACGATCTGGTAGAAGGCACAAACACCTCGCACGGGACCAATGTAACTTTTAGGAACTGACCGCATAGTCCCGGGTCTCCCGGTTTGAGAATATGACGATAATTTGCAAAAATCAACACTTAAAGTTAAAAACAAGCCGTTAAAGGGTGAAAGCCCAAATCAGCCCCCAAACGACCTCGTACGAGGCACGAACACCTCGCACGGGACCAATGTAACTTGTACGAACTGACCGCATAGCCTCAGGTCTCCCGATTTGAGAATACGATGATAATTTGCAAAAATCAACACTTAAACTTAAAAACAAGCCGTTAAAGGGTGAAAACCCAAACCAACCCCCAAACGATCCCGTAGGAGACATGAACACCTCGCACGGGACCAATGTAACTTGTTGGAACTAATCGCGTTGTCCTTGGTCTCCCGGTTTGAGAATATGACGATAATTTGAAAAAATCAACGCTTAAATTTAAAAACCAGATGTTAAAGGGTGGAAACCTAAACCAGCCACCAAACGACCCTGTAGGAGGCACGAACACCTCGCACGGGACCAATGTAACTTCTAGGAAATGACCGCGTTGTCCCGAGTCTCCCGGTTTTAGAATACTACGAAAATTTGCAAAAATCAACTCTTAAACTTAAAAAGACGCCGTTAAAGGGTGAAAACCCTAACCAGCCCCCAAACGATCCCGTAGGAGGCAGAAACACCTCTCACGGGACCAATGTAACTTGTAGGAACTGACCGCATAGTCCCGGGTCTACCGGTTTGAGAATATGACGATAATATCCAAAAATCAACACTTAAACTTAAACATAAGCCGTTAAAGGGTGAAAGCCCAAATCAGCCCCAAAACGACCTCGTACGAGGCACGAACACCTCGCACGGGACCAATGTAACTTGTACGAACTGACCGCATAGTCCCAGGTCTCCCGATTTGAGAATACGATGATAATTTGCAAAAATCAACACTTAAATTTAAAAACAAGCCGTTAAAGGGTGAAAGCCCAAGTCAGCCCCCAAACGACCCCGTACGAGGCACGAACACCTCGTACGGGACCAATGTAACTTGTACGAACTGACCGCATAGTCTCATGTCTCCCGATATGAGAATACGATGATAATTTGCAAAAATCAACGCTTAAACTTAAAAACAAGTCGTTAAAGGGTGAAAACCTAAACCAGCCACACCACGACCCTGTAGGAGGCACGAACTCCTCGCACGGGATCAATGTAACTTCTAGGAACTGACCGCGTTGTCCCGAGTCTCCCGGTTTTAGAATACTACGAAAATTTGCAAAAATCAACTCTTAAACTTAAAAAGACGCCGTTAAAGGGTGAAAACCCTAACCAGCCCCCAAACGATCCCGTAGGAGGCAGAAACACCTCTCACGGGACCAATGTAACTTGTAGGAACTGACCGCATAGTCCCGGGTCTACCGGTTTGAGAATATGACGATAATTTCCAAAAATCAACACTTAAACTTAAACATAAGCCGTTAAAGGGTGAAAGCCCAAATCAGCCCCAAAACGACCTCGTACGAGGCACGAACACCTCGCACGGGACCAATGTAACTTGTACGAACTGACCGCATAGTCCCAGGTCTCCCGATTTGAGAATACGATGATAATTTGCAAAAATCAACACTTAAATTTAAAAACAAGCCGTTAAAGGGTGAAAGCCCAAGTCAGCCCCCAAACGACCCCGTACGAGGCACGAACACCTCGTACGGGACCAATGTAACTTGTACGAACTGACCGCATAGTCTCATGTCTCCCGATATGAGAATACGATGATAATTTGCAAAAATCAATACTAAAACTTAAAAACAAGCCGTTAAAGGGTGAAAACCCAAACCAACCCCCAAGCGATCCCGTAGGAGGTATGAACACTTCGCACGGGACTAATGTAACTTGTTGGAACTAATCACGTTGTCCCGGGTCTCCCGGTTTGAGAATATGACGATAATTTGCAAAAATCAACGCTTAAACTTAAAAACAAGCCGCTAAAGGGTGAAAACCAAAACCAGGCACCAAACGACCCTGTAGGAGGCACGAACACCTCGCACGGGACCAATGTAACTTCTAGGGACTGACCGCGTTGTCCCGAGTCTCCCGATTTTAGAATACTATGATAATTTGCAAAAATCAACTCTTAAACTTAAAAAGATGCCGTTAAAGGGTGAAAACCCCAACCAGCCCCCAAACGATCCCGTACGAGGCACGAACACCTCGTACGGGACCAATGTAACTTGTAGGAACTGACCGCGTAGTCCCGGGTCTCCCGGTTTGAGAATATGACGATAATTTGCAAAAATCAACACTTAAACTTAAAAACAAGCCGTTAAAGGGTGAAAGCCCAAATAAGCCCCCAAACGACCTCGTACGAGGCAGGAACGCCTCGCACGGGACCAATGTAACTTGTACGAACTGACCGCATAGTCTCAGGTCTCCCGATTTGAGAATACGATGATAATTTGCAAAAATCAACACTTAAACTTAAAAACAAGCCGTTAAAGGGTGAAAACCCAAACCAACCCCCAAACGATCCCGTAGGAGGCATGAACACCTCGCACGGGACCAATGTAACTTGTTGGAACTGACTGCATAGTCCCCGGTCTCCCGGTTTGAGAATATGACGATAATGTTCAAAAATCAACGCTTAAACTTAAAAACAAGCCGTTAAAGGGTGAAAACCCAAACCAGGCCCCAAACGACCCCGTAGGAGGCACAAACACCTCGCAGGGACCAATGTAACTTGTAGGAACTGACTGCGTTGTCCCGGGTCTTCTAGTTTGAGAATATGATGATAATTTGCAAAAATCAACACTTAGACTTAAAAACAAGCCGTTAAAGGCTGAAAACCCAAACCAACCCCGTAAAAGCCACGAACACCTCTCACGGGACCAGTGTAACTTGGAGGAACTGACCGCGTAATCCCGGGTCTCCCGGTTTGAGAATATGACGATAATTTGCAAAAATCAACACTTAAACTTAAAAAGAAGCCGTTAAAGGGTGAAAATCCAAACCAGCCCCCAAACGACCCCGTAGGAGGCACGAACACCTCGCACGGGATCAATGTAATTTGTAGGAATGGACAGCGTAGTCCCGGGTCTCCCGGTTTGTGAATATGATGATAATTTGAAAAAATCACACTTAAACTTAAAAACAAGCCGTTAAAGGTTCAAAACCTAAACCAACCACCAAACGACCCTGTAGGAGGCACGAACACCTCGCACGGGACCAATGTAACTTGTACGAACTGACCGCATAGTCTCAGGTCTCCCGATTTGAGAATACGATGATAATTTGCAAAAATCAACACTTAAACTCAAAAACAAGCCGTTAAAGGGTCAAAACCCAAACCAACCCCCAAGCGACCAATGTAACTTGTTGGAACTAATCGCGTTGTCCCGGGTCTCCCGGTTTGAGAATATGACGATAATTTGCAAAACTCAACGCTTAAACTTAAAAACAAGCCGTTAAAGGGTGAAAACCTAAACCAGCCACCAAACGACCCCGTAGGAGGCACGAACACCTCGCACGGGACCATTGTAGGAACTGACCGCGTAGTCCCGGGTCTCCCGATTTGAGAATATGACGATAATTTGCAAAAATCAACTAACTTAAAAACAATGTAATTTGTAGGAACTGACCCCAAAGACCCCGTAAGAGGCACGAACACCTCGCACGGGATCAATGTAATTTGTAGGAACTGACCGCGTAGTCCCGGGTCCCCCGGTTTGTGAATATGATGATAATTCGCAAAAATCACACTTAGACTTAAAAACATTAAAGGGTGAAAACCCAAACCAGACCCCAAAGACCCCGTAAGAGGCACGAACACCTCGCACGGGATCAATGTAATTTGTAGGAACTGACAGCGTAGTCCCGGGTCTCCCGGTTTGTGAATATGATGATAATTTACAAAAATCACACTTAAACTTAAAAAGAAGCCGTTAAACGGTGAAAATCCAAACCAGCCACCAAACGACCCCGTAGGAGGCACGAACACCTCGCACGGTACCAATGTAACTTCTATGAATGGACCGCGTAGTCCCGGGTCTCCCGATTTTAGAATACGACGACAATTTGCAAAAATCAACTCTTAAACTAAAAAAGACGCCGTTAAAGGGTGAAAACCCAAACCGGCCCCCAAACGATCTCGTAGGAGGCACAAACATCTCGCACGGGACAAATGTAACTTGTAGGAACTGACCGCATAGTCTCGGGTCTCCCGGTTTGAGAATGACGATTATTTGCAAAAATCAACACTTAAACTTAACAACAAGCCGTTAAAGGATGAAAGCCCAAATCAGCCCCCAAACGACCTCGTACGAGGCACGAAAACCTCGCACGGGACCAATGTAACTTGTACGAACTGACCGCATAGTCTCAGGTCTCCCGATTTGAGAATACGATGATAATTTGCAAAAATCAACACTTAAACTTAAAAACAGGCCGTTAAAGGGTGAAAACCCAAACCAACCCCCAAACGACCTCGTACGAGGCACGAACTCCTCGCACGAGATCAATGTAACTTCTAGGAACTGACCGCGTTGTCCCGAGTCTCCCGGTTTTAGAATACTACGATAATTTGCAAAAATCAACTCTTAAACTTAAAAAGACGCCGTTAAAGGGTGAAAACCCAAACCAGCCCCCAAATGATCCCGTAGGAGGCACAAACACCTCGCACGGAACCAATGTTACTTTTAGGAACTGACTGCATAGTCCCGGGTTTCCCGGTTTGAGAATATGACGATAATTTGCAAAAATCAACACTTAAACTTAAAAACAAGCCGTTAAAGGGTGAAAGCCCAAATCAGCCCCCAAACGACCTCGTACGAGGCACGAACACCTCGCACGGGACCAATGTAACTTGTACGAACTAACCGCATAGTCTCAGGTCTCTCGATTTGAGAATACGATGATAATTTGCAAAAATCAACGCTTAAAAACAAGTCGTTAAAGGGTGAAAACCTAAACCAGCCACACCACGACCCTGTACGAGGCACGAACTCCTCGCACGGGATCAATGTAACTTCTAGGAACTGACCGCGTTGTCCCGAGTCTCCCGGTTTTAGAATACTACGATAATTTGCAAAAATAACTCTTAAACTTAAAAAGACGCCGTTAAAGGGTGAAAACCCAAACCAGCCCCCAAATGATCCCGTAGGAGGCACAAACACCTCGCACGGAACCAATGTTACTTTTAGGAACTGACCGCGTTGTCCCGAGTCTCCCGGTTTTAGAATACTACGATAATTTGCAAAAATCAACACTTAAACTTAAAAACAAGCCGTTAAAGGGTGAAAACCCAAACCAACCCCCAACCGATCCCGTAGGAGGCACGAACACCTCGCACGGGACCAATGTAACTCGTACGAACTGACCGCATAGTCCCAGGTCTCCCGATTTGAGAATACGATGATAATTTGCAAAAATCAACACTTAAATTTCAAAACAAGACGTTAAAAGGGTGAAAATCTAAACCAGCCACCAAACGACCCTGTAGGAGGCACGAACACCTCGCACGGGACCAATGTGACTTCTAGGAAATGATCGCGTTGTCCCGAGTCTCACGGTTTTAGAATACTACGATAATTTGCAAAAATCAACTCTTAAACTTAAAAAGACGCCGTTAAAGGGTGAAAACCCAAACGATCCCGTAGGAGGCACAAACACCTTGCACGGGACCAATGTAACTTGTAGGAACTGACCGCATAGTCCCGGGTCTACCGGTTTGAGAATATGACGATAATTTCCAAAAATCAACACTTAAACTTAAAAACAAGCCGTTAAAGGGTGAAAGCCCAAATCAGCCCCCAAACGACCTCGTACGAGGCACGAACACCTCGCACGGGACCAATGTAACTCGTACGAACTGACCGCATAGTCCCAGGTCTCCCGATTTGAGAATACGATGATAATTTGCAAAAATCAACACTTAAACTTAAAAACAAGCCGTTAAAGGGTGAAAGCCCAAGTCAGCCCCCAAACGATCCCGTACGAGGCACGAACACCTCGTACGGGACCAATGTAACTTGTACGAACTGACCGCATAGTCTCATGTCTCCCGATTTGAGAATACGATGATAATTTGCAAAAATCAACACTTAAACTTAAAAACAAGCCGTTAAAGGGTGAAAACCCAAACCAACCCCCAAGCGATCCCGTAGGAGGCATGAACACCTCGCACGGGACTAATGTAACTTGTTGGAACTAATCGCGTTGTCCCGGGTCTCCCGGTTTGAGAATATGACGATAATTTGCAAAAATCAACGCTTAAACTTAAAAACAAGCCGTTAAAGGCTGAAAACCCAAACCAACCCCCAAACGACCCCGTAAGAGGCACGAACACCTCGCACGGGACCAGTGTAACTTGAAGGAACTGACCGCGTAGTCCCGGGTCTCCCGGTTTGAGAATATGACGATAATTTGCAAAAATCAACACTTAAACTTAAAAAGAAGCCGTTAAAGGGTGAAAATCCAAACCGGCCCCCAACTGACCCCGTAGGAGGCACGAACACCTCGCACGGGATCAATGTAATTTGTAGGAATGGACCGCGTAGTCCCGGGTCTCCCGGTTTGTGAATATGATGATAATTTGAAAAAATCACACTTAAACTTAAAAACAAGCCGTTAAAGGTTCAAAACCTAAACTAACCACCAAACGACCCCGTAGGAGGCACGAACAACTCGCACGGGACCAATGTAACTTGTACGAACTGACCGCATAGTCTCAGGTCTCCCGATTTTAGAATACGATGATAATTTGCAAAAATCTACACTTAAACTTAAAAACAAGCCGTTAAAGGGTCAAAACCCAAACCAACCCCCAAGCAACCAATGTAACTTGTTGGAACTAATCGCGTTGTCCCGGGTCTCCCGGTTTGAGAATACCACGATAATTTGCAAAAATCAACGCTTAAACTTAAAAACAAGCCGTTAAAGGGTGAAAACCTAAACCAGCCACCAAACGACCCCGTAGGAGGCACGAACACCTCGCACGGGACAATGTAACTTCTAGGAACTGATCGCGTTGTCTCGAGTCTCCAGGTTTTAGAATACTACGATAATTTGCAAAAATCAACTCTTAAACTTAAAAAGACGCCGTTAAAGGGTGAAAACCCAAACCAGCCCCCAAACGACCCCGTAGGAGGCACGAACACCTCGCACGGGACCATTGTAGGAACTGACCGCGTAGTCCCGGGTCTCCCGATTTGAGAATATGACGATAATTTGCAAAAATCACACTAGACTTAAAAACAATGTAATTTGTAGGAACTGACCCCAAAGACCCCGTAAGAGGCACGAACACCTCGCACGGGATCAATGTAATTTGTAGGAACTGACCGCGTAGTCCCGGGTCCCCCGGTTTGTGAATATGATGATAATTCGCAAAAATCACACTTAGACTTAAAAACATTAAAGGGTGAAAACCCAAACCAGACCCCAAAGACCCCGTAAGAGGCACGAACACCTCGCACGGGATCAATGTAATTTGTAGGAACTGACCGCGTAGTCCCGGGTCTCCCGGTTTGTGAATATGATGATAATTTACAAAAATCACACTTAAACTTAAAAAGAAGCCGTTAAAGGGTGAAAATCCAAACCAGCCACCAAACGACCCCGTAGGAGGCACAAACACCTAGCACGGTACCAATGTAACTTCTATGAATTGACCGCGTAGTCCCGGGTCTCCCGGTTTTAGAATACGACGACAATTTGCAAAAATCAACTCTTAAACTAAAAAAGACGCCGTTAAAGGGTGAAAACCCAAACCAGCCCCCAAACGATCCCATAGGAGGCACAAACATCTCGCACGGGACAAATGTAACTTGTAGGAACTGACCGCATAGTCCCGGGTCTCCCGGTTTGAGAATGACGATAATTTGCAAAAATCAACACTTAAACTTAACAACAAGCCGTTAAAGGGTGAAAGCCCAAATCAGCCCCCAAACGACCTCGTACGAGGCACGAACACCTCGCACGGGACCAATGTAACTTGTACGAACTGACCGCATAGTCTCCGGTCTCCCGATTTGAGAATACGATGATAATTTGCAAAAATCAACACTTAAACTTAAAAACAGGCCGTTAAAGGGTGAAAACCCAAACAAACCCCCAAACGACCTCGTACGAGGCACGAACACCTCGCACGGGTCCAATGTAACTTGTACGAACTGACCGCATAGTCTCAGGTCTCCCGATTTGAGAATACGATGATAATTTGCAAAAATCAACCCTTAAACTTAAAAACAAGTCGTTAAAGGGTGAAAACCTAAACCAGCCACACCACGACCCTGTAGGAGGCACGAACTCCTCGCACGGGATCAATGTAACTTCTAGGAACTGACGGCGTTGTCCCGAGTCTCCCGGTTTTAGAATACTACGATAATTTGCAAAAATCAACTCTTAAACTTTAAAAGACGCCGTTAAAGGGTGAAAACCCAAACCAGCCCCCAAACGATCCCGTAGGAGGCACAAACACCTCGTACGGGACCAATGTAACTTTTAGGAACTGACCGCATAGTCCCGGGTCTCCCGGTTTGAGAATATGACGATAATTTGCAAAAATCAACTCTTAAACTTAAAAACAAGCAGTTAAAGGCTGAAAGCCCAAATCAGCCCCCAAACGACCTCGTACGAGGCACGAACACCTCGCACGGGACCAATGTAACTTGTACGAACTGTTCGCATAGTCTCAGGTCTCCCGATTTGAAAATACGATGATAATTTGCAAAAATCAACGCTTAAACTTAAAAACAAGTCGTTAAAGGGTGAAAACCTAAACCAGCCACACCACGACCCTGTAGGAGGCACGAACTCCTCGCACGGGATCAATGTAACTTCTAGGAACTGACCGCGTTGTCCCGAGTCTCCCGGTTTTAGAATACTACGATAATTTGCAAAAATCAACTCTTAAACTTAAAAAGACGCCGTTAAAGGGAGAAAACCCAAACCAGCCCCCAAACGATCCGGTAGGAGGCACAAACACCTCGGACGGGACCAATGTAACTTTTAGGAACTGACCGCATAGTCCCGGGTCTCCCGGATTGAGAATATGACGATAATTTGCAAAAATCAACACTTAAACTTAAAAACAAGCCGTTAAAGGGTGAAAGCCCAAATCAGCCCCCAAACGACCTCGTACGAGGTACGAACACCTCGCACGGGACCAATGTAACTTGTACGAACTGACCGCATAGTCTCAGGTCTCCCGATTTGAGAATACGATGATAATTTGTAAAAATCAACACTTAAACTTAAAAACCAGCCGTTAAAGGGTGAAAACCCAAACCAACCCCCAAGCGATCCCGTAGGAGGCATGAACACCTCGCACGGGACCAATGTAACTTGTTGGAACTAATCACGTTGTCCTTGGTCTCCCGGTTTGAGAATATGACGATAATTTGCAAAAATCAACGCTTAAATTTAAAAACAAGATGTTAAAGGGTGAAAACCTAAACCAGCCACCAAACGACCCTGTAGGAGGCACGAACACCTCGCACGGGACCAATGTAACTTCTAGAAAATGACCGCGTTGTCCCGAGTCTCCCGGTTTTAAAATACTACGATAATTTGCAAAAATCAACTCTTAAACTTAAAAAGACGCCGTTAAAGGGTGAAAACCCAAACCAGCCCCCAAACGATCCCGTAGGAGGCACAAACACCTCTCACGGGACCAATGTAAGTTGTAGGAACTGACCGCATAGTCCCGGGTCTACCGGTTTGAGAATATGACGATAATTTCCAAAAATCAACACTTAAAATTAAAAATAAGCCGTTAAAGGGTGAAAGCCAAAATCAGCCCCCAAACGACCTCGTACGAGGCACGAACACCTCGCACGGGACCAATGTAACTTGTACGAACTGACCGCATAGTCCCCGGTCTCCCGATTTGAGAATACGATGATAATTTGCAAAAATCAACACTTAAACTTAAAAACAAGCCGTTAAAGTGTGAAAGCCCAAGTCAGCCCCCAAACGACCCCGTACGAGGCACGAACACCTCAAACGGGACCAATGTAACTTGTACGAACTGACCGCATAGTCTCAGGTCTCCCGATTTGAGAATAGGTTGATAATTTGTAAAAATCAGCACTTAAACTTAAAAACAAGCCGTTAAAGGGTGAAAACCCAAACCAACCCCCAAGCGATCCCGTAGGAGGCATGAACACCTCGCACGGGACCAATGTAACTTGTTGGAACTAATCGCGTTGTCCTTGGTCTCCCGGTTTGAGAATATGACGATAATTTGCAAAAATCAACGCTTAAATTTAAAAACAAGATGTTAAAGGGTGAAAACCTAAACCAGCCACCAAACGACCCTGTAGGAGGCACGAACACCTCGCACGGGACCAATGTAACTTCTAGGAAATGACCGCGTTGTCCCGAGTCTCCCGGTTTTAGAATACTACGATAATTTGCAAAAATCAAATCTTAAACTTAAAAAGACGCCGTTAAAGGGTGAAAACCCAAACCAGCCCCCAAACGATCCCGTAGGAGGCACAAACACCTCTCACGGGACCAATGTAACTTGTAGGAACTGACCGCATAGTCCCGGGTCTACCGGTTTGAGAATATGACGATAATTTCCAAAAATCAACACTTAAACTTAAAAATAAGCCGTTAAAGGGTGAAAGCCAAAATCAGCCCCCAAACGACCTCGTACGAGGCACGAACACCTCGCACGGGACCAATGTAACTTGTACGAACTGACCGCATAGTCCCAGGTCTCCCGATTTGAGAATACGATGATAATTTGCAAAAATCAACACTTAAACTTAAAAACAAGCCGTTAAAGGGTGAAAGCCCAAGTCAGCCCCCAAACGACTCCGTACGAGGCACGAACACCTCGTACGGGACCAATGTAACTTGTACGAACTGACCGCATAGTCTCATGTCTCCCGATTTGAGAATACGATGATAATTTGCAAAAATCAACACTTAAACTTAAAAACAAGTCGTTAAAGGGTGAAAACCCAAACCAACCCCTAAGCGATCCCGTAGCAGGCATGAACACCTCGCACGGGACTAATGTAACTTGTTGGAACCAATCGCGTTGTCCCGGGTCTCCCGGTTTGAGAATATGACGATAATTTGCAAAAATCAACGCTTAAACTTAAAAACAAGCCGCTAAAGGGTGAAAACCAGAACCAGCCACCAAACGACCCTGTAGGAGGCACGAACACCTCGCACGGGACCAATGTAACTTCTAGGGACTGACCGCGTTGTCCCGAGTCTCCCGGTTTTAGAATACTATGATAATTTGCAAAAATCAACTCTAAAACTTAAAAAGACCCCGTTAAAGGGTGAAAACCCAAACCAGCCCCCAAACGATCCCATACGAGGCACGAACACCTCGTACGGGACCAATGTAACTTGTAGGAACTGACCGCGTAGTCCCGGGTCTCCCGGTTTGAGAATATGACGATAATTTGCAAAAATCAACACTTACACTTAAATTAAAGGGAGGAGCATATGGGCTTTGAGTATACCAAATGATGCATCATGGAGTTGGAGGAAAATTCTTAAGATAAGAGAAAAGTTTAGAAGACAAATCAAAACGTTCATTGGGAATGGGACTCAAACCTTTATGTGGTTTGATTTGTGGCATCCAAATGGGCCACTGTTTCCCCTTTATGGGAATAACATTGTGTATGACTCAGCCAGTCGTCTAAAAGCTAAAGTTTCTGATTTCATCCACCAAATGGAGTGGAGATGGCCCTCAACTGTGACCTGGGAATTAAATGAAGTGAAGAATGCTAGCTTACCTGCAATTCTTGAGGGAAATGACTATGTGGTTTGGCTTCCTTCCAAGAAAGGGACCTTCACCATTGCATCTGCTTGGGAGCTATTGAAGACCCACAAGCCTACTGTTACTTGGAGCAATTTTGTTTGGAGCAAGGTTTGCATTCCTAAGTGTTCTTTCATTGCTTGGTTAGTATTTCGTAAGGCCATCAACACTAAGGACAAATTATTTGAATGGGGTATTTCTGAGGATGACCTGTGTGGGATTTGTGGTTCTAAGAGGGAAACATATAACCACCTGTTCTCTCAATGCAGCCTTAGCAAGAGTATATGGGAGGAGGTGATGCTTAGGAATCAGCGGTATAGGAAGTTTCAAAGTTGGAATAGAGAGGTATCCTTGGCCACTGTTAACCACTCTACAAAATCCTTATGTGACAAGATTAGATCCCTTTCTTTCACTACTACGATCTACTGCATCTGGATGGAGAGGAATTCGAGGTGCTTTAAGCATGTCTTCAATTCTCTAGACACCATTGTGAAGGGTATTGAAAACATGGTTAAAGCAAAAGTTCTTACTTGGAAGAAGGATAGAAGAAATTACACTAACTGGATGGCCTGTATGTATTGGAACATCCCTGAAAATAGGCTGTTGAGCTAATCTTTTGTTTGCTTTTTGGTTGGCTACGGGGTATGCCTCGGGGTCTTTTTGAACTTTGAGGTTCCTTCCTCTGTGTATTCTTCTTTTTTTTATATACAACTAATTTCCCAATAAAAAAAAAAAAAAAAACTTAAAAACAAGCCATTAAAGGGTGAAAGCCCAAATAAGCCCCCAAACGACCTCGTACGAGGCAGGAACGCCTCGCCGGGACCAATGTAACTTGTACGAACTGATCGCATAGTCTCAGGTCTCCCAATTTGAGAATACGATGATAATTTGCAAAAATCAACACTTAAACTTAAAAACAAGCCGTTAAAGGGTGAAAACCCAAACCAACCCCCAAACGATCCCGTAGGAGGCATGAACACCTCGCACGGGACCAATGTAACTTGTTGGAACTGACTGCATAGTCCCCGGTCTCCCGGTTTGAGAATATGACGATAATTTCCAAAAATCAACGCCAAAACTTAAAAACAAGTCGTTAAAGGGTGAAAACCCAAACCAGGCCCCAAACGACCCCGTAGGAGGCACAAACACCTCGCACGGGACCAATGTAACTTGTAGGAACTGACTGCGTTGTCCCGGGTCTTCTAGTTTGAGAATATGATGATAATTTGCAAAAATCAACACTTAGACTTAAAAACAAGCCGTTAAAGGCTGAAAACCCCAACCAACCCCCAAACGACCCCGTAAGAGGCACGAACACCTCGCACGGGACCAGTGTAACTTGGAGGAACTGACCGCGTAGTCCCGGGTCTCCCGGTTTGAGAATATGACGATAATTTGCAAAAATCAACACTTAAACTTAAAAAGAAGCCGTTAAAGGGTGAAAATCCAAACCAACCCCCAAACGACCCCGTAGGAGGCACGAACACCTGGCACGGGATCAATGTAATTTGTAGGAATGGACCGCGTAGTGCCGGGTCTCCCGGTTTGTGAATATGATGATAATTTGAAAAAATCACACTTAAACTTAAAAACAAGCCGTTAAAGGTTCAAAACCTGAACCAACCACCAAACGACCCCGTAGGAGGCACGAACACCTCGCACGGGACCAATGTAACTTGTACGAACTGACCGCGTAGTCTCAGGTCTCCCGATTTGAGAATACGATGATAATTTGCAAAAATCAACACTTAAACTTAAAAACAAGCCGTTAAAGGGTCAAAACCCAAACCAACCCCCAAGCGACCAATGTAACTTGTTGGAACTAATCGCGTTGTCCCGGGTCTCCCGGTTTGAGAATATGACGATAATTTGCAAAAATCAACGCTTAAACTTAAAAACAAGCCGTTAAAGGGTGAAAACCTAAACCAGCCACCAAAAGACCCCGTAGGAGGCACGAACACCTCGCACGGGACAATGTAACTTCTAGGAACTGATCACGTTGTCCCGAGTCTCCCGGTTTTAGAATACTACGATAATTTGCAAAAATCAACTCTTAAACTTAAAAAGACGCCGTTAAAGGGTGAAAACCCAAACCAGCCCCCAAACGACCCCGTAGGAGGCACGGACACCTCGCACGGGACCAATGTAACTTGTAGGAACCGACCGCGTAGTCCCGGGTCTCCCGATTTGAGAATATGACGATAATTTGCAAAAATCACACTTAGACTTAAAAACAATGTAATTTGTAGGAACTGACCCCAAAGACCCCGTAAGAGGCACGAACACCTCGCACGGGATCAATGTAATTTGTAGGAACTGACCGCGTAGTCCCGGGTCTCCCGGTTTGTGAATATGATGATAATTCACAAAAAGAACACTTAGACTTAAAAACAAGCCATTAAAGGGTGAAAACCCAAACCAGACACCAAAGACCCCGTAAGAGGCACGAACACCTCGCACGGGATGAATGTAATTTGTAGGAACTGACCGCGTAGTCCCGGGTCTCCCGGTTTGTGAATATGATGATAATTTACAAAAATCACACTTAAACTTAAAAAGAAGCCGTTAAAGGGTGAAAATCCAAACCAGCCACCAAACGACCCCGTAGGAGGCACGAACACCTCGCACGGTACCAATGTAACTTCTATGAATGGACCGCGTAGTCCCGGGTTCGGTTTTAGAATACGACGACAATTTGCAAAAATCAACTCTTAAACTAAAAAAGACGCCGTTAAAGGGTGAAAACCCAAACCAGCCCCCAAACGATCCCGTAGGAGGCACAAACATCTCGCACGGGACAAATGTAACTTGTAGGAACTGACCGCATAGTCCCGGGTCTCCCGGTTTGAGAATATGACGATAATTTGCAAAAATCAACACTTAAACTTAACAACAAGCCGTTAAAGGGTGAAAGCCCAAATCAGCCCCCAAACGACCTCGTACGAGGCACGAACACCTCGCACGGGACCAATGTAACTTGTACGAACTGACCGCATAGTCTCAGGTCTCCCGATTTGAGAATACGATGATAATTTGCAAAAATCAACACTTAAACTTAAAAACAGGCCGTTAAAGGGTGAAAACCCAAACCAACCCCCAAACGACCTCGTACGAGGCACGAACACCTCGCACGGGACCAATGTAACTTGTACGAACTGACCGCATAGTCTCAGGTCTCCCGATTTGAGAATACGATGATAATTTGCAAAAATCAACGCTTAAACTTAAAAACAAGTCGTTAAAGGGTGAAAACCTAAACCAGCCACACCACGACCCTGTAGGAGGCACGAACTCCTCGCACGGGATCAATGTAACTTCTAGGAAGAGACCGCGTTGTCCCGAGTCTCCCGGTTTTAGAATACTATGATAATTTGCAAAAATCAACTCTTAACCTTAAAAAGACGCCGTTAAAGGGTGAAAACCCAAACCAGCCCCCAAACGATCCCGTAGGAGGCACAAACACCTCGCACGGGACCAATGTAACTTTTAGGAGCTGACCGCATAGTCCCGGGTCTCCCAGTTTAAGAATATGTCGATAATTTGCAAAAATTAACACTTAAACTTAAAAACAAGCCGTTAAAGGGTGAAAGCCCAAATCAGCCCCCAAACGACCTCGTACGAGGCACGAACACCTCGCACGGGACCAATGTAACTTGTACGAACTGACCGCATAGTCTCAGGTCTCTCGATTTGAGAATACGATGATAATTTGTAAAAATCAGCACTTAAACTTAAAAACAAGCCGTTAAAGGGTGAAAACCCAAACCAACCACCAAGCGATCCCGTAGGAGGCATGAACACCTCGCACTGGACCAATGTAACTTGTTGGAACTAATCGCGTTGTCCTTGGTCTCCCGGTTTGAGAATATGACGATAATTTGCAAAAATCAACGCTTAAATTTAAAAACAAGATGTTAAAGGGTGAAAACCTAAACCAGCCACCAAACGACCCTGTAGGAGGCACGAACACCTCGCACGGGACCAATGTAACTTCTAGGAAATGACCACGTTGTCCCGAGTCTCCCGGTTTTAGAATACTACGATAATTTGCAAAAATCAACTCTTATACTTAAAAAGACGCCGTTAAAGGGTGAAAACCCAAACCAGCCCCCAAACGATCCCGTAGGAGGCACACACACCTCTCACGGGACCAATGTAACTTGTAGGAACAGACCGCATAGTCCCGGGTCTACCGGTTTGAGAATATGACGATAATTTCCAAAAATCAACACTTAAACTTAAAAATAAGCCGTTAAAGGGTGAAAGCCAAAATCAGCCCCCAAACGACCTCGTACGAGGCACGAACACCTCGCACGGGACCAATGTAACTTGTACGAACTGACCGCATAGTCCCAGGTCTCCCGATTTGAGAATACGATGATAATTTGCAAAAATCAACACTTAAACTTAAAAACAAGCCGTTAAAGGGTGAAAGCCCAAGTCAGCCCCCAAACGACCCCGTACGAGGAACGAACACCTCGTACGGGACCAATGTAACTTGTACGAACTGACCGCATAGTCTCATGTCTCCCGATTTGAGAATACGATGATAATTTGCAAAAATCAACACTTAAACTTAAAAACAAGTCGTTAAAGGGTGAAAACCCAAACCAACCCCCAAGCGATCCCGTAGGAGGCATGAACACCTCGCACGGGACTAATGTAACTTGTTGGAACTAATCGCGTTGTCCCGGGTCTCCCGGTTTGAGAATATGACGATAATTTGCA
This sequence comes from Sambucus nigra, assembly GCA_949130495.1. Classification (NCBI taxonomy): domain Eukaryota; kingdom Viridiplantae; phylum Streptophyta; class Magnoliopsida; order Dipsacales; family Adoxaceae; genus Sambucus; species Sambucus nigra. The sequence goes on along the minus strand of OX422217.1, from coordinate 109,123,224 downwards.
AAAATCAACGCTTAAACTTAAAAACAAGCCGCTAAAGGGTGAAAACCAGAACCAGCCACCAAACGACCCTGTAGGAGGCACGAACACCTCGCACGGGACCAATGTAACTTCTAGGGACTGACCGCGTTGTCCCGAGTCTCCCGATTTTAGAATACTATGATAATTTGCAAAAATCAACTCTTAAACTTAAAAAGACGCCGTTAAAGGGTGAAAACCCAAACCAACCCCCAAGCGATCCCGTAGGAGGCATGAACACCTCGCACGGGACCAATGTAACTTGTTGGAACTAATCGCGTTGTCCTTGGTCTCCCGGTTTGAGAATATGACGATAATTTGCAAAAATCAACACTTAAACTTAAAAACAAGCCGTTAAAGGGTGAAAGCCCAAATAAGCCCCCAAACGACCTCGTACGAGGCAGGAACGCCTCGCACGGGACCAATGTAACTTGTACGAACTGACCGCATAGTCTCAGGTCTCCCGATTTGAGAATACGACGATAATTTGCAAAAATTAACACTTAAACTTAAAAACAAGCCGTTAAAGGGTGAAAACCCAAACCAACCCCCAAACGATCCCGTAGGAGGCATGAACACCTCGCACGGGACCAATGTAACTTGTTGGAACTGACTGCATAGTCCCCGGTCTCCCGGTTTGAGAATATGACGATAATTTTCAAAAATCAACGCCTAAACTTAAAAACAAGCCGTTAAAGGGTGAAAACCCAAACCAGGCCCCAAACGACCCCGTAGGAGGCACAAACACCTCGCACGGGACCAATGTAACTTGTAGGAACTGACTGCGTTGTCCCGGGTCTTCTAGTTTGAGAATATGATGATAATTTGCAAAAATCAACACTTAGACTTAAAAACAAGCCGTTAAAGGCTGAAAACCCCAACCAACCCCCAAACGACCCCGTAAGAGGCACGAACACCTCGCACGGGACCAGTGTAACTTGGAGGAACTGACCGCGTAGTCCCGGGTCTCCCGGTTTGAGAATATGACGATAATTTGCAAAAATCAACACTTAAACTTAAAAAGAAGCCATTAAAGGGTGAAAATCCAAACCAGCCCCCAAACGACCCCGTAGGAGGCACGAACACCTCGCACGGGATCAATGTAATTTGTAGGAATGGACCGCGTAGTCCCGGGTCTCCCGGTTTGTGAATATGATGATAATTTGAAAAAATCACACTTAAACTTAAAAACAAGCCGTTAAAGGTTCAAAACCTAAATCAACCACCAAATGACCCCGTAGGAGGCACGAACACCTCGCACGGGACCAATGTAACTTGTACGGACTGACCGCATAGTCTCAGGTCTCCCGATTTGAGAATACGATCATAATTTGAAAAAATCAACACTTAAACTTAAAAACAAGCCCTTAAAGGGTCAAAACCCAAACCAACCCCCAAGCGACCAATGTAACTTGTTGGAACTAATCGCGTTGTCCCGGGTCCCCCGGTTTGAGAATATGACGATAATTTGCAAAAATCAACGCTTAAACTTAAAAACAAGCCGTTAAAGGGTGAAAACCTAAACCAGCCACCAAACGACCCCGTAGGAGGCACGAACATCTCGCACGGGACAATGTAACTTCTAGGAACTGATCGCGTTGTCCCGAGTCTCCCGGTTTTAGAATACTACGATAAGTTGCAAAAATCAACTCTTAAACTTAAAAAGACGCCGTTAAAGGGTGAAAACCCAAACCAACCCCCAAACGACCCCGTAGGAGGCACGGACACCTCGCACGGGACCAATGTAACTTGTAGGAACTGACCGCGTAGTCCCGGGTCTCCCGATTTGAGAATATGACGATAATTTGCAAAAATCACACTTAGACTTAAAAACAATGTAATTTGTAGGAACTGACCCCAAAGACCCCGTAAGAGGCACGAACACCTCGCACGGGATCAATGTAATTTGTAGGAACTGACCGCGTAGTCCCGGGTCTCCCGGTTTGTGAATATGATGATAATTCGCAAAAATCACACTTAGACTTAAAAACAAGCCATTAAAGGGTGAAAACCCAAACCAGACACCAAAGACCCCGTAAGAGGCACGAACACCTCGCACGGGATCAATGTAATTTGTAGGAACTGACCGCGTAGTCCCGGGTCTCCCGGTTTGTGAATATGATGACAATTTACAAAAATCACACTTAAACTTAAAAAGAAGTCGTTAAAGGATGAAAATCCAAACCAGCCACCAAACAACCCCGTAGGAGGCACGAACACCTCGCACGGTACCAATGTAACTTCTATGAATGGACCGCGTAGTCCCGGGTCTCCCGGTTTTAGATTACGACGACAATTTGCAAAAATCAACTCTTAAACTAAAAAAGACGCCGTTAAAGGGTGAAAACCCAAACCAGCCCCCAAACGATCCCGTAGGAGGCACAAACATCTCGCACGGGACAAATGTAACTTGTAGGAACTGACCGCATAGTCCCGGGTCTCCCGGTTTGAGAATATGACGATAATTTGCAAAAATCAACACTTAAACTTAACAACAAGCCGTTAAAGGGTGAAAGCCCAAATCAGCCCCCAAACGACCTCGTACGAGGCACGAACACCTCGCACGGGACCAATGTAACTTGTACGAACTGACCGCATAGTCTCAGGTCTCCCGATTTGAGAATACGATGATAATTTGCAAAAGTCAACACTTAAACTTAAAAACAGGCCGTTAAAGGGTGAAAACCCAAACCAACCCCCAAACGACCTCGTACGAGGCACGAACACCTCGCACGGGACCAATGTAACTTGTACGAACTGACCGCATAGTCTCAGGTCTCCCGATTTGAGAATACGATGATAATTTGCAAAAATCAACGCTTAAACTTAAAAACAAGTCGTTAAAGGGTGAAAACCTAAACCAGCCACACCACGACCCTGTAGGAGGCACGAACTCCTCGCACGGGATCAATGTAACTTCTAGGAACTGACCGCGTTGTCCCGAGTCTCCCGGTTTTAGAATACTACGATAATTTGCAAAAATCAACTCTTAAACTTAAAAAGACGCCGTTAAAGGGTGAAAACCCAAACCAGCCCCCAAACGATCCCGTAGGAGGCACAAACACCTCGCACGGGACCAATGTAACTTTTAGGAGCTGACCGCATAGTCCCGGGTCTCCCGGTTTGAGAATATGACGATAATTTGCAAAAATCAACACTTAAACTTAAAAACAAGCCGTTAAAGGGTGAAAGCCCAAATCAGCCCCCAAACGACCTCGTACGAGGCACGAACACCTCGCACGGGACCAATGTAACTTGTACGAATTGACCGCATAGTCTCAGGTCTCCCGATTTGAGAATACGATGATAATTTGTAAAAATCAGCACTTAAACTTAAAAACAAGCCGTTAAAGGGTGAAAACCCAAACCAACCCCCAAGCGATCCCGTAGGAGGCATGAACACCTCGCACGGGACCAATGTAATTTGTTGGAACTAATCGCGTTGTCCTTGGTCTCCCGGTTTGAGAATATGACGATAATTTTCAAAAATCAACGCTTAAATTTAAAAACAAGATGTTAAAGGGTGAAAACCTAAACCAGCCACCAAACGACCCTGTAGGAGGCACGAACACCTCGCACGGGACCAATGTAACTTCTAGGAAATGAATGCGTTGTCCCGAGTCTCCCGGTTTTAGAATACTACGATAATTTGCAAAAATCAACTCTTAAACTTAAAAAGACGCCGTTAAAGGGTGAAAACCCAAACCAGCCCCCAAACGATCCCGTAGGAGGCACAAACACCTCTCACGGGACCAATGTAACTTGTAGGAACTGACCGCATAGTCCCGGGTCTACCGGTTTGAGAATATGACGATAATTTCCTAAAATCAACACTTAAACTTAAAAATAAGCCGTTAAAGGGTGAAAGCCAAAATCAGCCCCCAAACGACCTCGTACGAGGCACGAACACCTCGCACGGGACCAATGTAACTTGTACGAACTGACCGCATAGTCCCAGGTCTCCCGATTTGAGAATACGATGATAATTTGCAAAAATCAACACTTAAACTTAAGAACAAGCCGTTAAAGGGTGAAAGCCCAAGTCAGCCCCCAAACGACCCCGTACGAGGCACGAACACCTCGTACGGGACCAATGTAACTTGTACGAACTGACCGCATAGTCTCATGTCTCCCGATTTGAGAATACGATGATAATTTGCAAAAATCAACACTTAAACTTAAAAACAAGCCGTTAAAGGGTGAAAACCCAAACCAACCCCCAAGCGATCCCGTAGGAGGCATGAACACCTCGTACGGGACTAATGTAACTTGTTGGAACTAATCGCGTTGTCCCGGGTCTCCCGGTTTGAGAATATGACGATAATTTGCGAAAATCAACGCTTAAACTTAAAAACAAGCCGCTAAAGGGTGACAACCAAAACCAGCCACTAAACGACCCTGTAGGAGGCACGAACACCTCGCACGGGACCAATGTAACTTCTAGGGACTGACCGCGTTGTCCCGAGTCTCCCGGTTTTAGAATACTATGATAATTTGCAAAAATCAACTCTTAAACTTAAAAAGACGCCGTTAAAGGGTGAAAACCCAAACCAGCCACCAAACGATCCCGTACGAGGCACGAACACCTCGTACGGGACCAATGTAACTTGTAGGAACTGACCGCGTAGTCCCGGGTCTCCCGATTTGAGAATATGACGATAATTTGCAAAAATCAACACTTAAACTTAAAAACAAGCCATTAAAGGGTGAAAGCCCAAATAAGACCCCAAACGACCTCGTACGAGGCAGGAACGCCTCGCACGGGACCAATGTAACTTGTACGAATTGACCGCATAGTCTCGGGTCTCCCGATTTGAGAATACGATGATAATTTGCAAAAATCAACACTTAAACTTAAAAACAAGCCGCTAAAGGGTGAAAACTCAAACCAACCACCAAACGATCCCGTAGGAGGCATGAACACCTCGCACGGGACCAATGTAACTTGTTGGAACTGACTGCATAGTCCCCGGTCTCCGGGTTTGAGAATATGACGATAATGTTCAAAAATCAACGCCTAAACTTAAAAACAAGCCGTTAAAGGGTGAAAACCCAAACCAGGCCCCAAACGACCCCGTAGGAGGCACAAACACCTCGCACGGGACCAATGTAACTTGTAGGAACTGACTGCGTTGTCCCGGGTCTTCTCGTTTGAGAATATGATGATAATTTGCAAAAATCAACACTTAGACTTAAAAACAAGCCGTTAAAGGCTGAAAACCCAAACCAACCCCCAAACGACCCCCGTAAGAGGCACGAACACCTCGCACGGGACCAGTGTAACTTGGAGGAACTGACCGCGTAGTCCCGGGTCTCCCGATTTGAGAATATGACGATAATTTGCAAAAATCAACACTTAATATTAAAAAGAAGCCGTTAAAGGCTGAAAACCCAAACCAACCCCCAAACGACCCCCGTAAGAGGCACGAACACCTCGCACGGGACCAGTGTAACTTGGAGGAACTGACCGCGTAGTCCCGGGTCTCCCGATTTGAGAATATGACGATAATTTGCAAAAATCAACACTTAATATTAAAAAGAAGCTGTTAAAGGGTGAAAATCCAAACCAACCCCCAAACGACCCCGTAGGAGGCACGAACACCTCGCACGGGATCAATGTAATTTGTAGGAATGGACCGCGTAGTCCCGGGTCTCCCGGTTTGTGAATATGATGATAATTTGAAAAAATCACACTTAAACTTAAAAACAAGCCGTTAAAGGTTCAAAACCTAAACCAACCACCAAACGACCCCGTAAGAGGCACGAACACCTCGCACGGGACCAATGTAACTTGTACGAACTGACCGCATAGTCTCAGGTCTCCCGATTTGAGAATACGATGATAATTTGCAAAAATCAACACTTAAACTTAAAAACAAGCCGTTAAAGGGTCAAAACCCAAACCAACCCCCAAGCGACCAATGTAACTTGTTGGAACTAATCGCGTTGTCCCGGGTCTCCCGGTTTGAGAATATGACGATAATTTGCAAAAATCAACGCTTAAACTTAAAAACAAGCAGTTAAAGGGTGAAAACCTAAACCAGCCACCAAACGACCCCGTAGGAGGCACGAACACCTCGCACGGGACAATGTAACTTCTAGGAACTGATCGCGTTGTCCCGAGTCTCCCGGTTTTAGAATACTACGATAATTTGCAAAAATCAACTCTTAAACTTAAAAAGACGCCGTTAAAGGGTGAAAACCCAAACAAACCCCCAAACGACCCCGTAGGAGGCACGGACACCTCGCACGGGACCAATGTAACTTGTAGGAACTAACCGCGTAGTCCAGGGTCTCCCGATTTGAGAATATGACGATAATTTGCAAAAATCACACTTAGACTTAAAAACAATGTAATTTGTAGGAACTGACCCCAAAGACCCCGTAAGAGGCACGAACACCTCGCACGGGATCAATATAATTTGTAGGAACTGACCGCGTAGTCCCGGGTCTCCCGGTTTGTGAATATGATGATAATTCGCAAAAATCACACTTAGACTTAAAAACAAGCCATTAAAGGGTGAAAACCGAAACCAGACCCCAAAGACCCCGTAAGAGGCACGAACACCTCGCACGGGATGAATGTAATTTGTAGGAACTGACAGCGTAGTCCCGGGTCTCCCGGTTTGTGAATATGACGATAATTTACAAAAATCACACTTAAACTTAAAAAGAAGCCGTTAAAGGGTGAAAATCCAAACCAGCCACCAAACGACCCCGTAGGAAGCACGAACACCTCGCTCGGTACCAATGTAACTTCTATGAATGGACCGCGTAGTCCCGGGTTCGGTTTCAGAATACGACGACAATTTGCAAAAATCAACTCTTAAACTAAAAAAGACGCCGTTAAAGGGTGAAAACCCAAACCAGCCCCCAAACGATCCCGTAGGAGGCACAAACATCTCGCACGGGACAAATGTAACTTGTAGGAACTGACCGCATAGTCCCGGGTCTCCCGGTTTGAGAATATGACGATAATTTGCAAAAATCAACACTTAAACTTAACAACAAGCCGTTAAAGGGTGAAAGCCCAAATCAGCCCCCAAACGACCTCGTACGAGGCACGAACACCTCGCACGGGACCAATGTAACTTGTACGAACTGACCGCATAGTCTCAGGTCTCCCGATTTGAGAATACGATGATAATTTGCAAAAGTCAACACTTAAACTTAAAAACAGGCCGTTAAAGGGTGAAAACCCAAACCAACCCCCAAACGACCTCGTACGAGGCACGAACACCTCGCACGGGACCAATGTAACTTGTACGAACTGACCGCATAGTCTCAGGTCTCCCGATTTGAGAATACGATGATAATTTGCAAAAATCAACGCTTAAACTTAAAAACAAGTCGTTAAAGGGTGAAAACCTAAACCAGCCACACCACGACCCTGTAGGAGGCACGAACTCCTCGCACGGGATCAATGTAACTTCTAGGAACTAACCGCGTTGTCCCGAGTCTCCCGGTTTTAGAATACTACGATAATTTGCAAAAATCAACTCTTAAACTTAAAAAGACGCCGTTAAAGGGTGAAAACCCAAACCAGCCCCCAAACGATCCCGTAGGAGGCACAAACACCTCGCACGGGACCAATGTAACTTTTAGGAGCTGACCGCATAGTCCCGGGTCTCCCGGTTTGAGAATATGACGATAATTTGCAAAAATCAACACTTAAACTTAAAAACAAGCCGTTAAAGGGTGAAAGCCCAAATCAGCCCCCAAACGACCTCGTACGAGGCACGAACACCTCGCACGGGACCAATGTAACTTGTACGAATTGACCGCATAGTCTCAGGTCTCCCGATTTGAGAATACGATGATAATTTGTAAAAATCAGCACTTAAACTTAAAAACAAGCCGTTAAAGGGTGAAAACCCAAACCAACCCCCAAGCGATCCCGTAGGAGGCATGAACACCTCGCACGGGACCAATGTAATTTGTTGGAACTAATCGCGTTGTCCTTGGTCTCCCGGTTTGAGAATATGACGATAATTTGCAAAAATCAACGCTTAAATTTAAAAACAAGATGTTAAAGGGTGAAAACCTAAACCAGCCACCAAACGACCCTGTAGGAGGCACGAACACCTCGCACGGGACCAATGTAACTTCTAGGAAATGAATGCGTTGTCCCGAGTCTCCCGGTTTTAGAATACTACGATAATTTGCAAAAATCAACTCTTAAACTTAAAAAGACGCCGTTAAAGGGTGAAAACCCAAACCAGCCCCCAAACGATCCTGTAGGAGGCACAAACACCTCTCACGGGACCAATGTAACTTGTAGGAACTGACCGCATAGTCCCGGGTCTACCGGTTTGAGAATATGACGATAATTTCCAAAAATCAACACTTAAACTTAAAAATAAGCCGTTAAAGGGTGAAAGCCAAAATCAGCCCCCAAACGACCTCGTACGAGGCACGAACACCTCGCACGGGACCAATGTAACTTGTACGAACTGACCGCATAGTCCCAGGTCTCCCGATTTGAGAATACGATGATAATTTGCCAAAATCAACACTTAAACTTAAGAACAAGCCGTTAAAGGGTGAAAGCCCAAGTCAGCCCCCAAACGACCCCGTACGAGGCACGAACACCTCGTACGGGACCAATGTAACTTGTACGAACTGACCGCATAGTCTCATGTCTCCCGATTTGAGAATACGATGATAATTTGCAAAAATCAACACTTAAACTTAAAAACAAGCCGTTAAAGGGTGAAAACCCAAACCAACCCCCAAGCGATCCCGTAGGAGGCATGAACACCTCGCACGGGACTAATGTAACTTGTTGGAACTAATCGCGTTGTCCCGGGTCTCCCGGTTTGAGAATATGACGATAATTTGCGAAAATCAACGCTTAAACTTAAAAACAAGCCGCTAAAGGGTGAAAACCAAAACCAGCCACTAAACGACCCTGTAGGAGGCACGAACACCTCGCACGGGACCAATGTAACTTCTAGGGACTGACCGCGTTGTCCCGAGTCTCCCGGTTTTAGAATACTATGATAATTTGCAAAAATCAACTCTTAAACTTAAAAAGACGCCGTTAAAGGGTGAAAACCCAAACCAGCCACCAAACGATCCCGTACGAGGCACGAACACCTCGTACGGGACCAATGTAACTTGTAGGAACTAACCGCGTAGTCCCGGGTCTCCCGGTTTGAGAATATGACGATAATTTGCAAAAATCAACACTTAAACTTAAAAACAAGCCATTAAAGGGTGAAAGCCCAAATAAGCCCCCAAACGACCTCGTACGAGGCAGGAACGCCTCGCACGGGACCAATGTAACTTGTACGAATTGACCGCATAGTCTCGGGTCTCCCGATTTGAGAATACGATGATAATTTGCAAAAATCAACACTTAAACTTAAAAACAAGCCGCTAAAGGGTGAAAACCCAAACCAACCACCAAACGATCCCGTAGGAGGCATGAACACCTCGCACGGGACCAATGTAACTTGTTGGAACTGACTGCATAGTCCCCGGTCTCCCGGTTTGAGAATATGACGATAATGTTCAAAAATCAACGCCAAAACTTAAAAACAAGCCGTTAAAGGGTGAAAACCCAAACCAGGCCCCAAACGACCCCGTAGGAGGCACAAACACCTCGCACGGGACCAATGTAACTTGTAGGAACTGACTGCGTTGTCCCGGGTCTTCTAGTTTGAGAATATGATGATAATTTGCAAAAATCAACACTTAGACTTAAAAACAAGCCGTTAAAGGCTGAAAACCCAAACCAACCCCCAAACGACCCCCGTAAGAGGCACGAACACCTCGCACGGGACCAGTGTAACTTGGAGGAACTGACCGCGTAGTCCCGGGTCTCCCGATTTGAGAATATGACGATAATTTGCAAAAATCAACACTTAATATTAAAAAGAAGCCGTTAAAGGGTGAAAATCCAAACCAACCCCCAAACGACCCCGTAGGAGGCACGAACACCTCGCACGGGATCAATGTAATTTATAGGAATGGACCGCGTAGTCCCGGGTCTCCCGGTTTGTGAATATGATGATAATTTGAAAAAATCACACTTAAACTTAAAAACAAGCCGTTAAAGGTTCAAAACCTAAACCAACCACCAAACGACCCCGTAGGAGGCACGAACACCTCGCACGGGACCAATGTAACTTGTACGAACTGACCGCATAGTCTCAGGTCTCCCGATTTGAGAATACGATGATAATTTGCAAAAATCAGCACTTAAACTTAAAAACAAGCCGTTAAAGGGTCAAAACCCAAACCAACCCCCAAGCGACCAATGTAACTTGTTGGAACTAATCGCGTTGTCCCGGGTCTCCCGGTTTGAGAATATGACGATAATTTGCAAAAATCAACGCTTAAACTTAAAAACAAGCAGTTAAAGGGTGAAAACCTAAACCAGCCACCAAACGGTGTAGGAGGCACGAACACCTCGCACGGGACAATGTAACTTCTAGGAACTGATCGCGTTGTCCCGAGTCTCCCGGTTTTAGAATACTACGATAATTTGCAAAAATCAACTCTTAAACTTAAAAAGACGCCGTTAAAGGGTGAAAACCCAAACAAACCCCCAAACGACCCCGTAGGAGGCACGGACACCTCGCACGGGACCAATGTAACTTGTAGGAACTGACCGCGTAGTCCAGGGTCTCCCGATTTGAGAATATGACGATAATTTGCAAAAATCACACTTAGACTGAAAAACAATGTAATTTGTAGGAACTGACCCCAAAGACCCCGTAAGAGGCACGAACACCTCGCACGGGATCAATGTAATTTGTAGGAACTGACCGCGTAGTCCCGGGTCTCCCGGTTTGTGAATATGATGATAATTCGCAAAAATCACACTTAGACTTAAAAACAAGCCATTAAAGGGTGAAAACCCAAACCAGACCCCAAAGACCCCGTAAGAGGCACGAACACCTCGCACGGGATGAATGTAATTTGTAGGAACTGACCGCGTAGTCCCGGGTCTCCCGGTTTGTGAATATGACGATAATTTACAAAAATCACACTTAAACTTAAAAAGAAGCCGTTAAAGGGTGAAAATCCAAACCAGCCACCAAACGACCCCGTAGGAGGCACGAACACCTCGCTCGGTACCAATGTAACTTCTATGAATGGACCGCGTAGTCCCGGGTTCGGTTTTAGAATACGACGACAATTTGCAAAAATCAACTCTTAAACTAAAAAAGACGCCGTTAAAGGGTGAAAACCCAAACCAGCCCCCAAACAATCCCGTAGGAGGCACAAACATCTCGCACGGGACAAATGTAACTTGTAGGAACTGACCGCATAGTCCCGGGTCTCCCGGTTTGAGAATATGACGATAATTTGCAAAAATCAACACTTAAACTTAACAACAAGCCGTTAAAGGGTGAAAGCCCAAATCAGCCCCCAAACGACCTCGTACGAGGCACGAACACCTCGCACGGGACCAATGTAACTTGTACGAACTGACCGCATAGTCTCAGGTCTCCCGATTTGAGAATACGATGATAATTTGCAAAAGTCAACACTTAAACTTAAAAACAGGCCGTTAAAGGGTGAAAACCCAAACCAACCCCCAAACGACCTCGTACGAGGCACGAACACCTCGCACGGGACCAATGTAACTTGTACGAACTGACCGCATAGTCTCAGGTCTCCCGATTTGAGAATACGATGATAATTTTCAAAAATCAACGCTTAAACTTAAAAACAAGTCGTTAAAGGGTGAAAACCTAAACCAGCCACACCACGACCCTGTAGGAGGCACGAACTCCTCGCACGGGATCAATGTAACTTCTAGGAACTGACCGCGTTGTCCCGAGTCTCCCGGTTTTAGAATACTACGATAATTTGCAAAAATCAACTCTTAAACTTAAAAAGACGCCGTTAAAGGGTGAAAACCCAAACCAGCCCCCAAACGATCCCGTAGGAGGAACAAACACCTCGCACGGGACCAATGTAACTTTTAGGAGCTGACCGCATAGTCCCGGGTCTCCCGGTTTGAGAATATGACGATAATTTGCAAAAATCAACACTTTAACTTAAAAACACGCCGTTAAAGGGTGAAAGCCCAAATCAGCCCCCAAACGACCTCGTACGAGGCACGAACACCTCGCACGGGACCAATGTAACTTGTACGAATTGACCGCATAGTCTCAGGTCTCCCGATTTGAGAATACGATGATAATTTGTAAAAATCAGCACTTAAACTTAAAAACAAGCCGTTAAAGGGTGAAAACCCAAACCAACCCCCAAGCGATCCCGTAGGAGGCATGAACACCTCGCACGGGACCAATGTAATTTGTTGGAACTAATCGCGTTGTCCTTGGTCTCCCGGTTTGAGAATATGACGATAATTTGCAAAAATCAACGCTTAAATTTAAAAACAAGATGTTAAAGGGTGAAAACCTAAACCAGCCACCAAACGACCCTGTAGGAGGCACGAACACCTCGCACGGGACCAATGTAACTTCTAGGAAATGACTGCGTTGTCCCGAGTCTCCCGGTTTTAGAATACTACGATAATTTGCAAAAATCAACTCTTAAACTTAAAAAGACGCCGTTAAAGGGTGAAAACCCAAACCAGCCCCCAAACGATCCCGTAGGAGGCACAAACACCTCTCACGGGACCAATGTAACTTGTAGGAACTGACCGCATAGTCCCGGGTCTACCGGTTTGAGAATATGACGATAATTTCCAAAAATCAACACTTAAACTTAAAAATAAGCCGTTAAAGGGTGAAAGCCCAAGTTAGCCCCCAAACGACCTCGTACGAGGCACGAACACCTCGCACGGGACCAATGTAACTTGTACGAACTGACCGCATAGTCCCAGGTCTCCCGATTTGAGAATACGATGATAATTTGCAAAAATCAACACTTAAACTTAAAAACAAGCCGTTAAAGGGTGAAAACCCAAACCAGCCCCCAAGCGATCCCGTAGGAGGCATGAACACCTCGCACGGGACCAATGTAACTTGTTGGAACTAATCGCGTTGTCCTTGGTCTCCCGGTTTGAGAATATGACGATAATTTGCAAAAATCAACGCTTAAATTTAAAAACAAGATGTTAAAGGGTGGAAACCTAAACCAGCCACCAAACGACCCTGTAGGAAGCACGAACACCTCGCACGGGACCAATGTAACTTCTAGGAAATGACCGCATTGTCCCGAGTCTCCCGATTTTAGAATACTACGATAATTTGCAAAAATCAACTCTTAAACTTAAAAAGATGCCGTTAAAGGGTGAAAACCCAAACCAGCCCCCAAACGATCCTGTAGGAGGCACAAACACCTCTCACGGGACCAATGTAACTTGTAGGAAATGACCGCATAGTCCCGGGTCTACCGGTTTGGGAATATGACGATAATTTCCAAAAATTAACACTTAAACTTACACATAAGCCGTTAAAGGGTGAAAGCCCAAATCAGCCCCCAAACGACCCCGTACGATGCACGAACACCTCGTACGGGACCAATGTAACTTGTACGAACTGACCGCATAGTCCTAGGTCTCCCGATTTGAGAATACGATGATAATTTGCAAAAATCAACACTTAAACTTAAAAACAAGCCGTTAAAGGGTGAAAGCCCAAGTCAGCCCCCAAACGACCCCGTACGAGGCACGAACACCTCGTACGGGACCAATGTAACTTGTACGAACAGACCGCATAGTCTCATGTCTCCCGATTTGAGAATACGATGATAATTTGCAAAAATCAACACTTAAACTTAAAAACAAGCCGTTAAAGGGTGAAAACCCAAACCAACCCCAAAGCGATCCCGTAGGAGGCATGAACACCTCGCACGGGACTAATGTAACTTGTTGGAACTAATCGCGTTGTCCCGGGTCTCCCGGTTTGAGAATATGACGATAATTTGCAAAAATCAACGCTTAAACTTAAAAACAAGCCGCTAAAGGGTGAAAACCAAAACCAGCCACCAAACGACCCTGTAGGAGGTACGAACACCTCGCACGGGACCAATGTAACTTCTAGGGACTGACCGCGTTGTCCCGAGTCTCCCGGTTTTAAAATACTATGATAATTTGCAAAAATCAACTCTTAAACTTAAAAAGACGCCGTTAAAGGGTGAAAACCCAAACCAGCCCCCAAACGATCCCGTACGAGGCACGAACACCTCGTACGGGACCAATGTAACTTGTAGGAACTGACCGCGTAGTCCCCGGTCTCCCGGTTTGAGAATATGACGATAATTTGCAAAAATCAACACTTAAACTTAAAAACAAGCCGTTAAAGGGTGAAAGCCCAAATAAACCCCCAAACGACCTCGTACGAGGCAGGAACGCCTCGCACGGGACCAATGTAACTTGTACGAACTGACCGCATAGTCTCAGGTCTCCCGATTTGAGAATACGATGATAATTTGCAAAAATCAACACTTAAACTTAAAAACAAGCCGTTAAAGGGTGAAAACCCAAACCAACCCCCAAACGATCCCGTAGGAGGCATGAACACCTCGCACGGGACCAATGTAACTTATTGGAACTAATCGCGTTGTCCTTGGTCTCCCGGTTTGAGAATATGACGATAATTTGCAAAAATCAACGCTTATATTTAAAAACAAGATGTTAAAGGGTGAAAACCTAAACCAGCCACCAAACGACCCTGTAGGAAGCACGAACACCTCGCACGGGACCAATGTAACTTCTAGGAAATGATCGCGTTGTCCCGTGTCTCCCGGTTTTAGAATACTACGATAATTTGCAAAAATCAACTCTTAAACTTAAAAAGACGCCGTTAAAGGGTGAAAACCCAAACCAGCCCCCAAACGATCCCGTAGGAGGCACAAAGACCTCTCACGAGACCAATGTAACTTGTAGGAACTGACCGCATAGTCCCGGGTCTACCGGTTTGAGAATATGACGATAATTTCCAAAAATCAACACTTAAACTTAAATATAAGCCGTTAAAGGGTGAAAGACAAAAAATGAGCCCTCAAACGACCTCGTACGAGGCACGAACACCTCGCACGGGACCAATGTAACTTGTACGAACTGATCGCATAGTCCTAGGTCTCCCGATTTGAGAATACGATGATAATTTGCAAAAATCAACACTTAAACTTAAAAACAAGCCGTTAAAGGGTGAAAGCCCAAGTCAGCCCCCAAACGACCCCGTAAGAGGCACGAACACCTCGTACGGGACCAATGTAACTTGTACGAACTGACCGCATAGTCTCATGTCTCCCGATTTGAGAATAGGATGATAATTTGCAAAAATCAACACTTAAACTTAAAAACAAGCCGTTAAAGGGTGAAAACCCAAACCAACCCCCAAGCGATCCCGTAGGAGCCAGGAACACCTCGCACGGGACTAATGTAACTTGTTGGAACTAATCGCGTTGTCCCGGGTCTCCCGGTTTGAGAATATGACGATAATTTGCAAAAATCAACGCTTAAACTTAAAAACAAGCCGCTAAAGGCTGAAAACCAAAACCAGCCACCAAACGACCCTGTAGGAGGCCCGAACACCTCGCACGGGACCAATGTAACTTCTAGGGACTGACCGCGTTGTCCCGAGTCTCCCGGTTTTAGAATACTATGATAATTTGCAAAAATCAACTCTTAAACTTAAAAAGACGCCGTTAAAGGGTGAAAACCCAAACCAGCCCACAAACGATCCCGTACGAGGCACGAACACCTCGTACGGGACCAATGTAACTTGTAGGAACTGACCGCGTAGTCCCGGGTTTCCCGGTTTGAGAATATGACGATAATTTGCAAAAATCAACACTTAAACTTAAAAACAAGCCGTTAAAGGGTGAAAGCCCAAATAAGCCCCCAAACGACCTCGTACGAGGCAGGAACGGCCCGCACGGGACCAATGTAACTTGTACGAACTGACCGCATAGTCTCAGGTCTCCCGATTTGAGAATACGATGATAATTTGCAAAAATTAACACTTAAACTTAAAAACAAGTCGTTAAAGGGTGAAAGCCCAAATAAGCCCCCAAACGACCTCGTACGAGGCTGGAACGCCTCGCACGGGACCAATGTAACTTCTGGCCTTTAAGTGATAGGGGGAGTCACTCTTGCGTTCTCTGTCTTGGGTAGGTCAGTCTCGCTCTCTCTTGTCGGTAAGTATATCTGTTGTGGTATTGCTGTCGTGCCGTGCCGTTCCAGTAGTGTTTGTGAATGAGTCGTTTTGAGGGGGGAGTGCAAAAAGGTAAATAAAGACCGTAGCCAAAAGCAAGGGATTCCCGGGGCCCGAACGAGAGCAGAGGCGGCAGGGCAGGATGGACGAGAAAAGCGACGAAACTTGTACGAACTGACCGCATAGTCTCAGGTCTCCCGATTTGAGAATACGATGATAATTTGCAAAAATCAACACTTAAACTTAAAAACAAGCCGTTAAAGGGTGAAAACCCAAACCAACCCCCAAACGATCCCGTAGGAGGCATGAACACCTCGCACGGGACCAATGTAACTTGTTGGAACTGACTGCATAGTCCCCGGTCTCCCGGTTTGAGAATATGATGATAATTTGCAAAAATCAACACTTAAACTTAAAAAGAAGCCGTTAAAGAGTGAAAATCCAAACCAGCCCCCAAACGACCCCGTAGGAGGCACGAACACCTGGCACGGGATCAATGTAATTTGTAGGAATGGACCGCGTAGTCCCGGGTCTCTCGGTTTGAGAATATGACGATAATTTGCAAAAATCAACGCTTAAACTTAAAAACAAGCCGTTAAAGGATCAAAACCTAAACCAACCACCAAACGACCCCGTAGGAGGCACGAACACCTCGCACGGGACCAATGTAACTTGTACGAACTGACCGCGTATTCTCAGGTCTCCCGATTTGAGAATACGATGATAATTTGCAAAAATCGACACTTAAACTTAAAAACAAGCCGTTAAAGGGTCAAAACCCAAACCAACCCCCAAGCGACCAATGTAACTTGTTGGAACTAATCGCGTTGTCCCGGGTCTCTCGGTTTGAGAATACGATGATAATTTGCAAAAATCAACGCTTAAACTTAAAAACAAGTCGTTAAAGGGTGAAAACCTAAACCAGCCACACCAAGACCCTGTAGGAGGCACGAACTCCTCGCACGGGATCAATGTAACTTCTAGGAAGTGACCGCGTTGTCCCGAGTCTCCCGGTTTTAGAATACTACGATAATTTGCAAAAATCAACTCTTAAACTTAAAAAGACGCCGTTAAAGGGTGAAAACCCAAACCAGCCCCCAAACGATCCCGTAGGAGGCACAAACACCTCGCACGGGACCAATGTAACTTTTAGGAGCTGACCGCATAGTCCCGGGTCTCCCGGTTTGAGAATATGACGATAATTTGCAAAAATCAACACTTAAACTTAACAACAAGCCGTTAAAGGGTGAAAGCCCAAATCAGCCCCCAAACGACCTCGTACGAGGCACGAACACCTCGCACGGGACCAATGTAACTTGTACGAACTGACCGCATAGTCTCAGGTCTCCCGATTTGAGAATACGATGATAATTTGTAAAAATCAGCACTTAAACTTAAAAACAAGCCGTTAAAGGGTGAAAACCCAAACCAACCCCCAAGCGATCCCGTAGGAGGCATGAACACCTCGCACGGGACCAATGTAACTTGTTGGAACTAATCGCGTTGTCCTTGGTCTCCCGGTTTGAGAATATGACGATAATTTGCAAAAATCAACGCTTAAATTTAAAAACAAGATGTTTAAGGGTGAAAACCTAAACCAGCCACCAAACAACCCTGTAGGAGGCACGAACACCTCGCACGGGACCAATGTAACTTCTAGGAAATGACCGCGTTGTCCCGAGTCTACCGGTTTTAGAATACTACGATAATTTTCAAAAATCAACTCTAAAACTTAAAAAGACGCCGTTAAAGGCTGAAAACCCAAACCAGCCCCCAAACGATCCCGTAGGAGGCACAAACACCTCTCACGGGACCAATGTAACTTGTAGGAACTGACCGCATAGTCCCGGGTCTACCGGTTTGAGAATATGAGGATAATTTCCAAAAATCAACACTTAAACTTAAAAATAAGCCGTTAAAGGGTGAAAGCCAAAATCAGCCCCCAAACGACCTCGTACGGGGCACGAACACCTCGCACGGGACCAATGTAACTTGTACGAACTGACCGCATAGTCCCAGGTCTCCCGATTTGAGAATACGATGATAATTTGCAAAAATCAACACTTAAACTTAAAAACAAGCCGTTAAAGGGTGAAAACCCAAACCAATCCCCAAGCGATCCCGTAGGAGGCATGAACACCTCGCACGGGACTAATGTAACTTGTTGGAACTAATCGCGTTGTCCCGGGTCTCCCGGTTTGAGAATATGACGATAATTTGCAAAAATCAACGCTTAAACTTAAAAACAAGCCGCTAAAGGGTGAAAACCAAAACCAGCCACCAAACGACCCTGTAGGAGGCACGAACACCTCGCACGGGACCAATGTAACTTCTAGGGACTGACCGCGTTGTCCCGAGTCTCCCGGTTTTAGAATACTATGATAATTTGCAAAAATCAACTCTTAAACTTAAAAAGACGCCGTTAAAGGGTGAAAACCCAAACCAGCCCCCAAACGATCCCGTACGAGGCACGAACACCTCGTACGGGACCAATGTAACTTGTAGGAACTGACCGCGTAGTCCCAGGTCTCCCGGTTTGAGAATATGACGATAATTTGCAAAAATCAACACTTAAACTTAAAAACAAGCCGTTAAAGGGTGGAAACCCAAACCAACCCCCAAACGATCCTGTAGGAGGCATGAACACCTCGCACGGGACCAATGTAACTTGTTGGAACTGACTGCATAGTCCCCGGTCTCCCGCTTTGAGAATATGACGATAATTTTCAAAAATCAACGCTTAAACTTAAAAACAAGCCGTTAAAGGGTGAAAACCCAAACCAACCCCCAAACGATCCCGTAGGAGGCATGAACACCTCGCACAGGACCAACGTAACTTGTTGGAACTGACTGCATAGTCCCCGGTCTCCCGGTTTGAGAATATGATGATAATTTGCAAAAATCAACACTTAGACTTAAAAACAAGCCGTTAAAGGCTGAAAACCCAAACCAACCCCCAAACGACCCCGTAGGAGGCACGAACACCTCGCACGGGACCAGTGTAACTTGGAGGAACTGACCGCGTAGTCCCGGGTCTCCCGGTTTGAGAATATGACGATAATTTGCAAAAATCAACACTTAAACTTAAAAAGAAGCCGTTAAAGGGTGAAAATCCAAACCAGCCCCCAAACGACCCCGTAGGAGGCACGAACACCTGGCACGGGATCAATGTAATTTGTAGGAATGGACCGCGTAGTCCTGGGTAGGGGTGGCAACGGGTCGTGTCGAGCCGGGTTCGTGTCGGGTGATAAACGAATCGTGTCAAAAATTCATCCACCCAAACACGATTCGTTTACTAAACGGGTGGAAAAATGAAATTCATACACGATTCGTTTACTTAACGAATGACACGACACGACCCGTTTACACCCGTTAAGTAAACGAATGGTTTTGACCCGGTTCACCCGTTTAACCCGGTTCACCCGTTTAACCCGATTAATTCGTTTAATTCGGTTCACCCGTTTAACCCGGTTCACTCGTTTACCACGATTCACCCGTTTAACCCGGTAACCCGATTACTTTAAAAATCGAAAGAGGTAACAACTTACTTATACTTAGTCAAGAATGGAGAATTTTCATAACAAATCGATGTGGGATGCTTAGATTACGGGTTGTTAACGGGTTAACGGGTTGTAAACGAGTTAACGGGTCACAAACGGGTCGCGGGTTGCAAACGGGTCGCGGGTTCTAAACGGGTGACGGGTTCTAAACGAGTGAAGGGTTATAAACGGGTGACGGGTTGTAAACGGGTAGCGGGTCACACGGATTCTAAACGGGTGACGGGTCACTAACGGGTTTCGCGAATATACACGAACCCGATTCGTTTTCTTAACGGGTCTGGCGGGTCCACCCGTTTATGACCCGAACCCGTTAAGGCTATACCCAAACCCGCTTAAAGCGTGTCGATTTCGTGTCGGGTTAACGGGTCGTGTCGCAAATTGCCACCCCTAGTCCTGGGTCTCCCGGTTTGTGAATATGATGATAATTTGAAAAAATCACACTTAAACTTAAAAACAAGCAGTTAAAGGTTCAAAACCTAAACCAACCACCAAACGACCCCGTAGGAGGCACGAACACCTCGCACGGGACCAATGTAACTTGTACGAACTGACCGCGTAGTCTCAGGTCTCCCGATTTGAGAATACGATGATAATTTGCAAAAATCAACACTTAAACTTAAAAACAAGCCGTTAAAGGGTCAAAACCCAAACCAACCCCCAAGCGACCAATGTAACTTGTTGGAACTAATCGCGTTGTCCCGGGTCTCCCGGTTTGAGAATATGACGATAATTTGCAAAAATCAACGCTTAAACTTAAAAACAAGCCGTTAAAGGGTGAAAACCTAAACCAGCCACCAAACGACCCCGTAGGAGGCACGAACACCTCGCACGGGACAATGTAACTTCTAGGAACTGATCGCGTTGTCCCGAGTCTCCCGGTTTTAGAATACTACGATAATTTGCAAAAATCAACTCTTAAACTTAAAAAGACGCCGTTAAAGGGTGAAAACCCAAACCAGCCCCCAAACGACCCCGTAGGAGGCACGGACACCTCGCACGGGACCAATGTAACTTGTAGGAAGTGACCGCGTAGTCCCGGGTCTCCCGATTTGAGAATATGACGATAATTTGCAAAAATCACACTTAGACTTAAAAACAATGTAATTTGTAGGAATTGACCCCAAAGACCCAGTAAGAGGCACAAACACCTCGCACGGGATCAATGTAATTTGTAGGAACTGACCGCGTAGTCCCGGGTCTCCCGGTTTGTGAATATGATGATAATTCGCAAAAATCACACTTAGACTTAAAAACAAGCCATTAAAGGGTGAAAACCCAAACCAGACCCCAAAGATCCCGTAAGAGGCACGAACACCTCGCACGGGATCAATGTAATTTGTAGGAACTGACCGCGTAGTCCCGGGTCTCCCGGTTTGTGAATATGATGATAAGTTACAAAAATCACACTTAAACTTAAAAAGAAGCCGTTAAAGGGTGAAAATCCAAACCAGCCACCAAACGACCCCGTAGGAGGCACGAACACCTCGCACGGTACCAATGTAACTTCTATGAATGGACCGCGTAGTCCCGGGTTCGGTTTTAGAATACGACGACAATTTGCAAAAATCAACTCTTAAACTAAAAAGACGCCGTTAAAGGGTGAAAACCCAAACCAGCCGCCAAACGATCCCGTAGGAGGCACAAACATCTCGCACGGGACAAATGTAACTTGTAGGAACTGACCGCATAGTCAAGGGTCTCCCGGTTGGGAATATGACGATAATTTGCAAAAATCAACACTTAAACTTAACAGCAAGCCATTAAAGGGTGAAAGCCCAAATCAGCCCCCAAACGACCTCGTACGAGGCACGAACACCTCGCACGGGACCAATGTAACTTGTACGAACTGACCGCATAGTCTCAGGTCTCCCGATTTGAGAATACGATGATAATTTGCAAAAATCAACACTTAAACTTAAAAACAGGCCGTTAAAGGGTGAAAACCCAAACCAACCCCCAAACGACCTCGTACGAGGCACGAACACCTCGCATGGGACCAATGTAACTTGTACGAACTGACCGCATAGTCTCAGGTCTCCCGATTTGAGAATACGATGATAATTTGCAAAAATCAACGCTTAAACTTAAAAACAAGTCGTTAAAGGGTGAAAACCTAAACCAGCCACACCACGACCCTGTAGGAGGCACGAACTCCTCGCACGGGATCAATGTAACTTCTAGGAACTGACCGCGTTGTCCCGAGTCTCCCGGTTTTAGAATACTACGATAATTTGCAAAAATCAACTCTTAAACTTAAAAAGACGCCGTTAAAGGGTGAAAACCCAAACCAGCCCCCAAACGATCCCGTAGGAGGCACAAACACCTCGCACGGGACCAATGTAACTTTTAGGAGCTGACCGCATAGTCCCGAGTATCCCGGTTTGAGAATATGACGATAATTTGCAAAAATCAACACTTAAACTTAACAACAAGCCGTTAAAGGGTGAAAGCCCAAATCAGCCCCCAAACGACCTCGTACGAGGCACGAACACCTCGCACGGGACCAATGTAACTTGTACGAACTGACCGCATAGTCTCAGGTCTCCCGATTTGAGAATACGATGATAATTTGTAAAAATCAGCACTTAAACTTAAAAACAAGCCGTTAAAGGGTGAAAACCCAAACCAACCCCCAAGCGATCCCGTAGGAGGCATGAACACCTCGCACGGGACCAATGTAACTTGTTGGAACTAATCGCGTTGTCCTTGGTCTCCCAGTTATAGAATATGACGATAATTTGCAAAAATCAACACTTAAACTTAAAAAGAAGCCGTTAAAGGGTGAAAATCCAAACCAGCCCCCAAACGACCCCGTAGGAGGCACGAACACCTCGCACGGGATCAATGTAATTTGTAGGAATGGACCGCGTAGTCCCGGGTCTCCCGGTTTGTGAATATGACGATAATTTGAAAAAATCACACTTAAACTTAAAAACAAGCCGTTAAAGGTTCAAAACCTAAATCAACCACCAAACGACCCCGTAGGAGGCACGAACACCTCGCACGGGACCAATGTAACTTGTACGGACTGACTGCATAGTCTCAGGTCTCCCGATTTGAGAATACGATGATAATTTGCAAAAATCAACACTTAAACTTAAAAACAAGCCGTTAAAGGGTCAAAACCCAAACCAACCCCCAAGCGACCAATGTAACTTGTTGGAACTAATCGCGTTGTCCCGGGTCCCCCGGTTTGAGAATATGACGATAATTTGCAAAAATCAACGCTTAAACTTAAAAACAAGCCGTTAAAGGGTGAAAACCTAAACCAGCCACCAAACGACCCCGTAGGAGGCACGAACACCTCGCACGGGACAATGTAACTTCTAGGAACTGATCGCGTTGTCCCGAGTCTCCCGGTTTTAGAATACTACGATAAGTTGCAAAAATCAACTCTTAAACTTAAAAAGACGCCGTTAAAGGGTGAAAACCCAAACCAACCCCCAAACGACCCCGTAGGAGGCACGAACACCTCGCACGGGACCAATGTAACTTGTAGGAACTGACCGCGTAGTCCCGGGTCTCCCGATTTGAGAATATGACGATAATTTGCAAAAATCACACTTAGACTTAAAAACAATGTAATTTGTAGGAACTGACCCCAAAGACCCCGTAAGAGGCACGAACACCTCGCACGGGATCAATGTAATTTGTAGGAACTGACCGCGTAGTCCCGGGTCTCCCGGTTTGTGAATATGATGATAATTCGCAAAAATCACACTAAGACTTAAAAACAAGCCATTAAAGGGTGAAAACCCAAACCAGACCCCAAAGACCCCGTAAGAGGCACGAACACCTCGCACGGGATCAATGTAATTTGTAGGAACTGACCGCGTAGTCCCGGGTCTCCCGGTTTGTGAATATGATGACAATTTACAAAAATCACACTTAAACTTAAAAAGAAGCCGTTAAAGGGTGAAAATCCAAACCAGCCACCAAACGACCCCGTAGGAGGCACGAACACCTCGCACGGTACCAATGTAACTTCTATGAATGGACCGCGTAGTCCCGGGTCTCCCGGTTTTAGAATACGACGACAATTTGCAAAAATCAACCCTTAAACTTAAAAACAGGTCGTTAATAAAGGGTGAAAACCCAAACCAACCCCCAAACGACCTCGTACGAGGCACGAACACCTCGTACGGGACCAATGTAATTTGTACGAACTGAACGCATAGTCTCAGGTCTCCCGATTTGAGAATACGATGATAATTTGCAAAAATCAACGCTTAAACTTAAAAACAAGTCGTTAAAGGGTGAAAACCTAAACCAGCCACACCACGACCTTGTAGGAGGCACGAACTCCTCGCACGGGATCAATGTAACTTCTAGGAACTGACTGCGTTGTCCCGAGTCTCCCGGTTTTAGAATACTACGATAATTTGAAAAAATCAACTCTTAAACTTAAAAAGACGTCGTTAAAGGGTGAAAACCCAAACAACCCCCAAACGATCCCGTAGGAGGCACAAACACCTCGCACGGGACAAATGTAACTTTTAGGAACTGACCGCATAGTCCCGGGTCTCCCGGTTTGAGAATATGACGATAATTTGCAAAAATCAACACTTAAACTTAAAAACAAGCCGTTAAAGGGTGAAAGCCCAAATCAGCCCCCAAACGACCTCGTACGAGGCACGAACACGTCGCACGGGACCAATGTAACTTGTACGAACTGACCGCATAGTCTCAGGTCTCCCGATTTGAGAATACGATGATAATTTGTAAAAATCAACACTTAAACTTAAAAACAAGCCGTTAAAGGGTGAAAACCCAAACTAACCCCCAAGCGATCCCGTAGGAGGCATGAACACCTCGCACGGGACCAATGTAACTTGTTGGAACTAATCGCGTTGTCCTTGGTCTCCCGGTTTGAGAATATGACGATAATTTGCAAAAATCAACGCTTAAATTTAAAAACAAGATGTTAAAGGGTGGAAACCTAAACCAGCCACCAAACGACCCTGTAGGAGGCACGAACACCTCGCACGGGACCAATGTAACTTCTAGGAAATGAATGCGTTGTCCCGAGTCTCCCGATTTTAGAATACTACGATAATTTGTAAAAATCAACTCTTAAACTTAAAAAGACGCCGTTAAAGGGTGAAAACCCAAACCAGCCCCCAAACGATCCCGTAGGAGGCACAAACACCTCTCACGGGACCAATGTAACTTGTAGGAACTGACCGCATAGTCCCGGGTCTACCGATTTGAGAATATGACGATAATTTCCAAAAATCAACACTTAAACTTAAACATAAGCCGTTAAAGGGTGAAAGCCCAAATCAGCCCCCACACGACCTCGTACGAGGCACGAACACCTCGCACGGGACCAATGTAACTTGTACGAACTGACCGCATAGTCCTAGGTCTCCCGATTTGAGAATACGATGATAATTTGCCAAAATCAACACTTAAACTTAAAAACAAGCCGTTAAAGGGTGAAAGCCCAAGTCAGCCCCCAAACGACCCCGTACGAGGCACGAACACCTCGTACGGGACCAATGTAACTTGTACGAACTGACCGCATAGTCTCATGTCTCCCGATTTGAGAATACGATGATAATTTGCAAAAATCAACACTTAAACTTAAAAACAAGCCGTTAAAGGGTGAAAACCCAAACCAAGCCCCAAGCGATCCCGTAGGAGGCATGAACACCTCGCACGGGACTAATGTAACTTGTTGGAACTAATCGCGTTGTCCCGGGT
The DNA here is from genome assembly GCA_949130495.1 of Sambucus nigra. Lineage (NCBI taxonomy): Eukaryota > Viridiplantae > Streptophyta > Magnoliopsida > Dipsacales > Adoxaceae > Sambucus > Sambucus nigra. Next base: position 109,097,852 of record OX422217.1, on the reverse strand, counting down.
CTCCCGGTTTGAGAATATGACGATAATTTGCAAAAATCAACGCTTAAACTTAAAAACAAGCCGCTAAAGGGTGAAAACCAAAACCAGCCACCAAACGACCCTGTAGGAGGCACGAACACCTCGCACGGGACCAATGTAACTTCTAGGGACTGACCGCGTTGTCCCGAGTCTCCCGGTTTTAGAATACTATGATAATTTGCTAAAATCAACTCTTAAACTTAAAAAGACGCCGTTAAAGGGTGAAAACCCAAACCAGCCCCCAAACGATCCCGTACGAGGCACGAACACCTCGTACGGGACCAATGTAACTTGTAGGAACTGACCGCGTAGTCCCGGGTCTCCCGGTTTGAGAATATGACGATAATTTGCAAAAATCAACACTTAAACTTAAAAACAAGCCGTTAAAGGGTGAAAGCCCAAATAAGCCCCCAAACGACCTCGTACGAGACAGGAACGCCTCGCACGGGACCAATGTAACTTGTACGAACTGACCGCATAGTCTCAGGTCTCCCGATTTGAGAATACGATGATAATTTCCAAAAATCAACACTTAAACTTAAAAACAAGCCGTTAAAGGGTGAAAACCCAAACCAACCCCCAAAAGATCCCGTAGGAGGCATGAACACCTCGCACGGGACCAATGTAACTTGTTGGAACAGACTGCATAGTCCCCGGTCTCCCGGTTTGAGAATATGACGATAATGTTCAAAAATCAAGGCCTAAACTTAAAAACAAGCCGTTAAAGGGTGAAAACCAAAACCAGGCCCCAAACGACCCCGTAGGAGGCACAAACACCTCGCACGGGAGTCGGGACCAATGTAACTTGTAGGAACTGACTGCGTTGTCCCGGGTCTTCTAGTTTGAGAATATGATGATAATTAGCAAAAATCAACACTTGGACTTAAAAACAAGCCGTTAAAGGCTGAAAACCCAAACCAACCCCCAAACGATCCCGTAGGAGGCATGAACACCTCGCACGGGACCAATGTAACTTGTTGGAACTGACTGCATAGTCCCCGGTCTCCCGGTTTGAGAATATGATGATAATTTGCAAAAATCAACACTTAGACTTAAAAACAAGCCGTTAAAGGCTGAAAACCCAAACCAACCCCCAAACGACCCCGTAAGACGCACGAACACCTCGCACGGGACCAGTGTAACTTGGAGGAACTGACCGCGTAGTCCCGGGTCTCCCGGTTTGAGAATATGACGATAATTTGCAAAAATCAACACTTAAACTTAAAAAGAAGCCGTTAAAGGGTGAAAATCCAAACCAGCCCCCAAACGACCCCGTAGGAGGCACGAACACCTGGCACGGGATCAATGTAATTTGTAGGAATGGACCGCGTAGTCCCGGGTCTCCCGGTTTGTGAATATGATGATAATTTGAAAAAATCACACTTAAACTTAAAAACAAGCCGTTAAAGGTTCAAAACCTAAACCAACCACCAAACGACCCCGTAGGAGGCACGAACACCTCGCACGGGACCAATGTAACTTGTACGAACTGACCGCGTAGTCTCAGGTCTCCCGATTTGAGAATACGATGATAATTTGGAAAAATCAACACTTAAACTTAAAAACAAGCCGTTAAAGGGTCAAAACCCAAACCAACCCCCAAGCGACCAATGTAACTTGTTGGAACTAATCGCGTTGTCCCGGGTCTCCCGGTTTGAGAATGTGACGATAATTTGCAAAAATCAACGCTTAAACTTAAAAACAAGCCGTTAAAGGGTGAAAACCTAAACCAGCCACCAAACGACCCCGTAGGAGGCACGAACACCTCGCACGGGACAATGTAACTTCTAGGAACTTATCGCGTTGTCCCGAGTCTCCCGGTTTTAGAATACTACGATAATTTGCAAAAATCAACTCTTAAACTTAAAAAGACGCCGTTAAAAGGTGAAAACCCAAACCAGCCCCCAAACGACCCCGTAGGAGGCACGAACACCTCGCACGGGACCAATGTAACTTGTAGGAACTGACCGCGTAGTCCCGGGTCTCTCGATTTGAGAATATGACGATAATTTGCAAAAATCACACTTAGACTTAAAAACAATGTAATTTGTAGGAACTGACCCCAAAGACCCCGTAAGAGGCACGAACACCTCGCACGGGATCAATGTAATTTGTAGGAACTGACCGCGTAGTCCCGGGTCTCCCAGTTTGTGAATATGATGATAATTCGCAAAAATCACACTTAGTAAAAACAAGCCATTAAAGGGTGTAAACCCAAACCAGACCCCAAAGACCCCGTAAGAGGCACGAACACCTCGCACGGGATCAATGTAATTTGTAGGAACTGACCGCGTAGTCCCGGGTCTCCCGGTTTGTGAATATGATGATAATTTACAAAAATCACACTTAAACTTAAAAAGAAGCCGTTAAAGGGTGAAAATCCAAACTAGCCACCAAACGACCCCGTAGGAGGCACGAACACCTCGCACGGTACCAATGTAACTTCTATGAATGGACCGCCTAGTCCAGGGTCTCCCGGTTTTAGAATTCGACGACAATTTGCAAAAATCAACTCTTAAACTAAAAAAGACGCCGTTAAAGGGTGAAAACCCAAATCAGCCCCCAAACGATCCCGTAGGAGGCACGAACATCTCGCACGGGACAAATGTAACTTGTAGGAACTGACTGCATAATCCCGGGTCTCCCGGTTTGAGAATATGACGATAATTTGCAAAAGTCAACACTTAAACTTAACAACAAGCCGTTAAAGGGTGAAAGCCCAAATCAGCCCCCAAACGACCTCGTACGAGGCACGAACACCTCGCACGGGACCAATGTAACTTGTACGAACTGACCGCATAGTCTCAGGTCTCCCGATTTGAGAATACGATGATGATTTGCAAAAATCAACACTTAAACTTAAAAACAGGCCGTTAAAGGGTGAAAACCCAAACCAACCCCCAAACGACCTCGTACGAGGCACGAACACCTCGCACGGGACCAATGTAACTTGTACGAACTGACCGCATAGTCTCCGGTCTCCCGATTTGAGAATACGATGATAATTTGCAAAAATCAACGCTTAAAAACAAGTCGTTAAAGGGTGAAAACCTGAACCAGCCACACCACGACCCTGTAGGAGGCACGAACTCCTCGCACGGGATCAATGTAACTTCTAGGAACTGAGCGCGTTGTCCCGAGTCTCCCGGTTTTAGAATACTACGATAATTTGCAAAAATCAACTCTTAAACTTAAAAAGACGCCGCTAAAGGGTGAACACCCAAACCAGCCCCCAAACGATCCGGTAGGAGGCACAAACACCTCGCACGGGACCAATGTAACTTTTAGGAACTGACCGCATAGTCCCGGGTCTCCCGGTTTGAGAATATGACGATAATTTGCAAAAATCAACACTTAAACTTAACAACAAGCCGTTAAAGGGTGAAAGCCCAAATCAGTCCCCAAACGACCTCGTACGAGGCACGAACACCTCGCACGGGACCAATGTAACTTGTACGAACTGACCGCATAGTCTCAGGTCTCTCGATTTGAGAATACGATGATAATTTGCAAAAATCAACGCTTAAAAACAAGTCGTTAAAGGGTGAAAACCTAAACCAGCCACACCACGACCCTGTAGGAGGCACGAACTCCTCGCACGGGATCAATGTAACTTCTAGGAACTGACCGCGTTGTCCCGATTCTCCCGGTTTTAGAATACTATGATAATTTGCAAAAATCAACTCTTAAACTTAAAAAGACGCCGTTAAAGGGTGAAAACCCAAACCAGCCCCCAAACGATCCCGTAGGAGGCACAAACACCTCGCACGGAACCAATGTTACTTTTAGGATCTGACCGCATAGTCCCGGGTCTCCCGGTTTGAGAATATGACGATAATTTGCAAAAATCAACACTTAAACTTAAAAACAAGGCGTTAAAGGGTGAAAGCCCAAATCAGCCCCCAAACGACCTCGTACGAGGCACGAACACCTCGCACGGGACCAATGTAACTTGTACGAACTGACCGCATAGTCTCAGGTCTCCCGATTTGAGAATACGATGATAATTTGTAAAAATCAACACTTAAACTTAAAAACAAGCCGTTAAAGGGTGAAAACCGAAACCAACCCCCAAGCGATCCCGTAGGAGGCATGAACACCTCGCACGGTACCAATGTAACTTTTTGGAACTAATCGCGTTGTCCCTGGTCTCCCGGTTTGAGAATATGACGATAATTTGCAAAAATCAACGCTTAAATTTAAAAACAAGACGTTAAAGGGTGAAAACCTAAACCAACCACCAAACGACCCTGTAGGAGGCACGAACACCTCGCACGGGACCAATGTAACTTCTAGGAAATGACCGCGTTGTCCCGAGTCTCCTGGTTTTAGAATACTACGATAATTTGCAAAAATCAACTCTTAAACTTAAAAAGACGCCGTTAAAGGGTGAAAACCCAAACGATCCCGTAGGAGGCACAAACACCTTGCACGGGACCAATGTAACTTGTAGGAACTGACCGCATAGTCCCGGGTCTACCGGTTTGAGAATATGACGATAATTTCCAAAAATCAGCACTTAAACTTAAAAACAAGCCGTTAAAGGGGGATAACATAATTGATATTGGAAATTAAAAATCAAAAAATGCTCCTCCTTCTCTCTAGAAACCGTCTAGCCAAATTAACCCAGCCCTAACTTCCACCCAGCTAAACAGCGATGTCTAAACCTAGCCCTAGCATTAGGTCCACCCCAAGTTACTCTCCTTCCACAGTTGTTACTCCCACTACCATGGTTTCCCCCACATCTGCTGGAGTGTCCACCATTAGCCAACATGCCCAAACTGTCATTGTTCCTTGTGGTGGTGAAGTCTGTGATGCTGCTATGGAAGGAATGGAAGAAGGCCAAATTGGTACTGTTGAAGACCACTTCGCAGCTAATCCCAATGGAGACATGATGAATGATTTGGTTGTGGAGAAAAGGGCATATGCCAATTTCATTGAAAGCATGGGTCTGTCTCATGACGACATAATGCACGGCAGGTATTCACTGAAATCTCCTTGTGAACAGATGGGAAAAAGTACAAAATGCCCAATAATTAAGGCTACCACACCACTGAGGCAATCACTGGAGGTGGGAATCATTGGAAGCACAAGTGAAACAGAGAATGTTGGCAGAGGAATTAAGGAAGAGATTAAACAACCTAACAAATCGTGGAAGTCAGTCATTACAAGTAGGAGTGACCCTAAGAATGACCCTAAATTTATTCTCCAATACCACAAACCTACTATTGTTGATGATAGGATTCAAGTTAATCCTCCTATTGAAGTGGCCAAACTTGGGTACTCCCAGATGGAATGTGCTGTGGGATTTTTTCTGGGTAAGAATCTTCCCTATTCTCTAGTTAAGAACATTGCCCATAGAATTTGGGATAAGTATGGGTTAAGTAAAGTGATAGCCAATGATCAAGGACACTACATATTCATGTTTGATAACCAGAATAGTAGGATGAGGTGGTGGAAAATGGGCCTTGGCATTTTGTTGGTAATGCCATTATCCTGCAGAAATGGTATCCGGAGTGCAACTTTGCTAAAGAAGATATTGAGAGAGTTCCAGTTTGGGTCATGTTTCACAATGTCCCTATGCAGTTTTGGACTGCAGAAGGATTAAGCTACATTGCATCTGCTGTTGGTGTTCCATTATATGCTGACTCTATCACTGAAGAAATGAGGAGAATAAGCTATGCCCGTATTTGTGTTGAGATAAAACCTCAAAAGAAATTCCCCACAACCATTGACTTGAAAATGGAAAATGGGGAATTTTCTCATATTAAGGTTGAATATCAAGCAATGCCTCACTCTTGCAGCCACTGCATCGCCTTTGGTCACACAACTATAAAGTGCACGAAGAAGGATAAGGGAGTGAGAGGGGAAACCATTCCTCCAAAGTCAACTGTGGAAGAGCCTAACCATGATGGATGGAAAACCGTAGGAGGCAAAACAAAACCTGGTCTAAAGGACTCAAGCCTGTGCATAGCTGCTATTGAAACAACTTCCAACTCTAACCCCCCTATATTGGAAGCTGCTACTGAACCAAACCCCATACCCAAACTTAACTCCCCCAAAACTACTTCCACCAACTCGTTTGAAGCCTTACTGGATATAGATTCTGAGGACTACACGGCGGAGATTACTCCCTTGCCTTCCGGTATTGTGCTAAAGATTAAAGCTGTGGATGAGCTGTCTACCAAAATCAAGACTGATGAATCTCCCCTATCTTCTAAGGGGAAGAAGAAGAAGAAGGGGGGTACCAAACAACAATTCAAATGACCAAGATTGTGTCCTGGAACATTAGGGGTCTCAACTCCCCTCACAAACAGCAGGAAGTGTGAATGGACCGCCTAGTCCAGGGTCTCCCGGTTTTAGAATACGACGACAATTTGCAAAAATCAACTCTTAAACTAAAAAAGACGCCGTTAAAGGGTGAAAACCCAAACCAGCCCCCAAACGATCCCGTAGGAGGCACGAACATCTCGCACGGGACAAATGTAACTTGTAGGAACTGACTGCATAATCCCGGGTCTCCCGGTTTGAGAATATGACGATAATTTGCAAAAGTCAACACTTAAACTTAACAACAAGCCGTTAAAGGGTGAAAGCCCAAATCAGCCCCCAAACGACCTCGTACGAGGCACGAACACCTCGCACGGGACCAATGTAACTTGTACGAACTGACCGCATAGTCCCAGGTCTCCCGATTTGAGAATACGATGATAATTTGCAAAAATCAACACTTAAACTTAAAAACAAGCCGTTAAAGGGTGAAAGCCCAAGTCAGCCCCCAAACGACCCCGTACGAGGCACGAACACCTCGTACGGGACCAATGTCACTTGTACGAACTGACCGCATAGTCTCATGTCTCCCGATTTGAGAATACGATGATAATTTGCAAAAATCAACACTTAAACTTAAAAACAAGCCACTAAAGGGTGAAAACCCAAACCAACCCCCAAGCGATCCCGTAGGAGGCATGAACACCTCGCACGGGACTAATGTAACTTGTTGGAACTAATCGCGTTGTCCCGGGTCTCCCGGTTTGAGAATATGACGATAATTTGCAAAAATCAACGCTTAAACTTAAAAACAAGCCGTTAAAGGCTGAAAACCCAAACCAACCCCCCAAACGACCCCGTAAGAGGCACGAACACCTCGCACGGGACCAGTGTAACTTGGAGGAACTAACCGCGTAGTCCCGGGTCTCCCGGTTTGAGAATAGGACGATAATTTGCAAAACTCAACACTTAAACTTAAAAAGAAGCCGTTAAAGGGTGAAAATCCAAACCAGCCCCCAAACGACCCCGTAGGAGGCACGAACACCTCGCACGGGATCAATGTAATTTGTAGGAATGGACCGCGTAGTCCCGGGTCTCCCGGTTTGTGAATATGATGATAATTTGAAAAAATCACACTTAAACTTAAAAACAAGCCGTTAAAGGTTCAAAACCTAAACCAACCACCAAACGACCCCGTAGGAGGCACGAACACCTCGCACGGGACCAATGTAACTTGTACGAACTGACCGCATAGTCTCAGGTCTCCCGATTTGAGAATACGATGATAATTTGCAAAAATCTACACTTAAACTTAAAAACAAGCCGTTAAAGGGTCAAAACCCAAACCAACCCCCAAGCGACCAATGTAACTTGTTGGAACTAATCGTGTTGTCCCGGGTCTCCCGGTTTGAGAATATGACGATAATTTGCAAAAATCAACGCTTAAACTTAAAAACAAGCCGTTAAAGGGTGAAAACCTAAACCAGCCACCAAACGACCCCGTAGGAGGCACGAACACCTCGCACGGGACAATGTAACTTCTAGGAACTGATCGCGTTGTCCCGAGTCTCCAGGTTTTAGAATACTACGATAATTTGCAAAAATCAACTCTTAAACTTAAAAGACGCCGTTAAAGGGTGAAAACCCAAACCAGCCCCCAAACGACCCCGTAGGAGGCACGAACACCTCGCACGGGACCATTGTAGGAACTGACCGCGTAGTCCCGGGTCTCCCGATTTGAGAATATGACGATAATTTGCAAAAATCACACTAGACTTAAAAATAATGTAATTTGTAGGAACTGACCCCAAAGACCCCGTAAGAGGCACGAACACCTCGCACGGGATCAATGTAATTTGTAGGAACTGACCGCCTAGTCCCGGGTCTCCCGGTTTGTGAATATGATGATAATTCGCAAAAATCACACTTAGACTTAAAAACAAGCCATTAAAGGGTGAAAACCCAAACCAGACCCCAAAGACCCCGTAAGAGGCACGAAAACCTCGCACGGGATCAATGTAATTTGTAGGAACTGACCGCGTAGTCCCGGGTCTCCCGGTTTGTGAATATGATGATAATTTACAAAAATCACACTTAAACTTAAAAAGAAGCCGTTAAAGGGAGAAAATCCAAACCAGCCACCAAACGACCCCGTAGGAGGCACGAACACCTCGCACGGTACCAATGTAACTTCTATGAATGGACCGCGTAGTCCCGGGTCTCCCGGTTTTAGAATACGACGACAATTTGCAAAAATCAACACTTAACCTAAAAAAGACGCCGTTAAAGGGTGAAAACCCAACCCAGCTCCCAAACGATCCCGTAGGAGGCAAAAACATCTCGCACGGGACAAATGTAACTTGTAGGAACTGACCGCATAGTCCCGGGTCTGTCGGTTTGAGAATATGACGATAATTTGCAAAAATCAACACTTAAACTTAACAACAAGCCGTTAAAGGGTGAAAGCCCAAATCAGCACCCAAACGACCTCGTACGAGGCACGAACACCTCGCACGGGACCAATGTAACTTGTACGAACTGACCGCATAGTCTCAGGTCTCCCGATTTGAGAATACGATGATAATTTGCAAAAATCAACACTTAATTTTAAAAACAGGCCGTTAAAGGGTGAAAACCCAAACCAACCCCCAAACGACCTCGTACGAGGCACGAACACCTCGCACGGGACCAATGTAACTTGTACGAACTGACCGCATAGTCTCAGGTCTCCCGATTTGAGAATACGATGATAATTTGCAAAAATCAACGCATAAAGTTAAAAACAAGTCGTTAAAGGGTGAAAACCTAAACCAGCCACACCACGACCCTGTAGGAGGCACGAACTCCTCGCACGCGATCAATGTAACTTCTAGGAACTGACCGCGTTGTCCCGAGTCTCCCGGTTTTAGAATACTACGATAATTTGCAAAAATCAACTCTTAAACTTCAAAAGACGCCGTTAAAGGGTGAAAATCCAAACCAGCCCCCAAACGATCCCGTAGGAGGCACAAACACCTCGCACGGGACCAATGTAACTTTTAGGAACTGACCGCATAGTCCCGGGTCTCCCGGTTTGAGAATATGACGATAATTTGCAAAAATCAACACTTAAACTTAAAAACAAGCCGTTAAAGGGTGAAAGCCCAAATCAGCCCCCAAACGACCTCGTACGAGGCACGAACACCTCGCACGGGACCAATGTAACTTGTACGAACTGACCGCATAGTCTCAGGTCTCCCGATTTGAGAATACGATGATAATTTGTAAAAATAACCACTTAAACTTAAAAACAAGTCGTTAAAGGGTGAAAACCCAAACCAACCCCCAAGCGATCCCGTAGGAGGCATGAACACCTCGCACGGGACCAATGTAACTTGTTGGAACTAATCGCGTTGTCCTTGGTCTCCCGGTTTGAGAATATGACGATAATTTGCAAAAATCAACGCTTAAATTTAAAAACAAGATGTTAAAGGGTGAAAACCTAAACCAGCCACCAAACGACCCTGTAGGAGGCACGAACACCTCGCACGGGACCAATGTAACTTCTAGGAAATGACCGCGTTGTCCCGAGTCTCCCGGTTTTAGAATACTACGATAATTTGCAAAAATCAACTCTTAAACTTAAAAAGACGCCGTTAAATGGTGAAAACCCAAACCAGCCCCCAAACGATCCCGTAGGAGGCACAAACACCTCTCACGGGACCAATGTAACTTGTAGGAACTGACCGCATAGTCCCGGGTCTACCGGTTTGAGAATATGACGATAATTTCCAAAAATCAACACTTAAACTTAAAAATAAGCCGTTAAAGGGTGAAAGCCAAAATCAGCGCCCAAACGACCTCGTACGAGGCACGAACACCTCGCACGGGACCAATGTAACTTGTACGAACTGACCGCATAGTCCCAGGTCTCCCGATTTGAGAATACGATGATAATTTGCAAAAATCAACACTTAAACTTAAAAACAAGCCGTTAAAGGGTGAAAGCCCAAGTCAGCCCCCAAACAACCCCGTACGAGGCACGAACACCTCGTACGGGACCAATGTAACTTGTACGAACTGACCGCATAGTCTCATGTCTCCCGATTTTTCTTATACGATGATAATTTGCAAAAATCAACACTTAAACATAAAAACAAGCCGTTAAAGGGTGAAAACCCAAACCAACCCCCAAACGATCCCGTAGGAGGCATGAACACCTCGCACGGGACCAATGTAACTTGTTGGAACTGACTGCATAGTCCCCGGTCTCCCGGTTTGAGAATATGACAATAATTTTCAAAAATCAACGCCTAAACTTAAAAACAAGCCGTTAAAGGGTGAAAACCCAAACCAGGCCCCAAACGACCCCGTAGGAGGCACAAACACCTCGCACGGGACCAATGTAACTTGTTGGAACTGACTGCGTTGTCCCGGGTCTTCTAGTTTGAAAATATGATGATAATTTGCAAAAATCAACACTTAGACTTAAAAACAAGCCGTTAAAGGCTGAAAACCCAAACCAACCCCCAAACGACCCCGTAAGAGGCACGAACACCTCGCACGGGACCAGTGTAACTTGGAGGAACTGATCGCGTAGTCCCGGGTCTCCCGGTTTGAGAATATGACGATAGTTTGCAAAAATCAACACTTAAACTTAAAAAGAACCCGTTAAAGGGTGAAAATCCAAACCAGCCCCCAAACGACCCCGTAGGAGCCACGAACACCTCGCACGGGATCAATGTAATTTGTAGGAATGGACCGCGTAGTCCCGGGTCTCCCGGTTTGGGAATATGATGATAATTTGAAAAAATCACACTTAAACTTAAAAACAAGCCGTTAAAGGTTCAAAACCTAAACCAACCACCAAACGACCCCGTAAGAGGCACGAACACCTCGCACGGGACCAATGTAACTTGTACGAACTGACCGCATAGTCTCAGGTCTCCCGATTTGAGAATACGAAGATAATTTGCAAAAATCAACACTTAAACTTAAAAACAAGCCGTTAAAGGGTCAAAACCCAAACCAACCCCCAAGCGACCAATGTAACTTGTTGGAACTAATCGCGTTGTCCCGGGTCTCCCGGTTTGAGAATATGACGATAATTTGCAAAAATCAACGCTTAAACTTAAAAACAAGCCGTTAAAGGGTGAAAACCTAAACCAGCCACTGAACGACCCCGTAGGAGGCACGAACACCTCGCACGGGACAATATAACTTCTAGGAACTGATCGCGTTGTCCCGAGTCTCCAGGTTTTAGAATACTACGATAATTTGCAAAAATCAATTCTTAAACTTAAAAAGACGCCGTTAAAGGGTGAAAACCCAAACCAGCCCCCAAACGACCCCGTAGGAGGTACGAACACCTCGCACGGGACCAATGTAACTTGTAGGAACTGACCGCATAGTCCCGGGTCTCCCGATTTGAGAATATGACGATAATTTGCAAAAATCACACTTAGACTTAAAAACAATGAAATTTGTAGGAACTGACCCCAAAGACCCCGTAAGAGGCACGAACACCTCGCACGGGATCAATGTAATTTGTAGGAACTGACCGCGTAGTCCCGGGTCTCCCAGTTTTTGAATATGATGATAATTCGCAAAAATCAGACTTAGACTTAAAAACAAGCCATTAAAGGGTGAAAACCCAAACCAGACCCCAAAGACCCCGTAAGAGGCACGAACACCTCGCACGGGATCAATGTAATTTGTTGGAACTGAACGCGTAGTCCCGGGTCTCCCGGTTTGTGAATATGATGATAATTTACAAAAATCACACTTAAACTTAAAAAGAAGCCGTTAAAGGGTGAAAATCCAAACCAGCCACCAAACGACCCCGTAGGAGGCACGAACACCTCGCACGGTACCAATGTAACTTCTATGAATGGACCGCGTAGTCCCGGGTCTCCCGGTTTTAGAATACGACGACAATTTGCAAAAATCAACACTTAACCTAAAAAAGACGCCGTTAAAGGGTGAAAACCCAAACCAGCCCCCAAACGATCCCGTAGGAGGCAAAAACATCTCGCACGGGACAAATGTAACTTGTAGGAACTGACCGCATAGTCCCGGGTCTGTCGGTTTGAGAATATGACGATAATTTGCAAAAATCAACACTTAAACTTAACAACAAGCCGTTAAAGGGTGAAAGCCCAAATCAGCACCCAAACGACCTCGTACGAGGCATGAACACCTCGCACGGGACCAATGTAACTTGTACGAACTGACCGCATAGTCTCAGGTCTCCCGATTTGAGAATACGATGATAATTTGCAAAAATCAACGCATAAAGTTAAAAACAAGTCGTTAAAGGGTGAAAACTAAACCAGCCACACCACGACCCTGTAGGAGGCACGAACTCCTCGCACGCGATCAATGTAACTTCTAGGAACTGACCGCGTTGTCCCGAGTCTCCCGGTTTTAGAATACTATGATAATTTGCAAAAATCAACTCTTAAACTTCAAAAGACGCCGTTAAAGGGCGAAAACCCAAACCAGCCCCCAAACGATCCCGTAGGAGGCACAAACACCTCGCACGGGACCAATGTAACTTTTAAGAACTGACCGCATAGTCCCGGGTCTCCCGGTTTGAGAATATGACGATAATTTGCAAAAATCAACACTTAAACTTAAAAACAAGCCGTTAAAGGGTGAAAGCCCAAATCAGCCCCCAAACGATCCCATAGGAGGCATGAACACCTCGCACGGGACCAATGTAACTTGTTGGAACTAATCGCGTTGTCCTTGGTCTCCCGGTTTGAGAATATGACGATAATTTGCAAAAATCAACGCTTAAATTTAAAAACAAGATGTTAAAGGGTGAAAACCTAAACCAGCCTCCAAACGACCCTGTAGGAGGCACGAACACCTCGCACGGGACTAATGTAACTTCTAGGAAATGACCGCGTTGTCTCGAGCCTCCCGGTTTTAGAATACTACGATAATTTGCAAAAATCAACTCTAAAATTTAAAAAGACGCCGTTAAATGGTGAAAACCCAAACCAGCCCCCAAACGATCCCGTAGGAGGCACAAACACCTCTCACGGGACCAGTGTAACTTGGAGGAACTGACCGCGTAGTCCCGGGTCTCCCGGTTTGAGAATATGACGATAGTTTGCAAAAATCAACACTTAAACTTAAAAAGAAGCCGTTAAAGGGTGAAAATCCAAACCAGCCCCCAAACGACCCCGTAGGAGCCACGAACACCTCGCACAGGATCAATGTAATTTGTAGGAATGGACCGCGTAGTCCCGGGTCTCCCGGTTTGTGAATATGATGATAATTTGAGAAAATCACACTTAAACTTAAAAACAAGCCGTTAAAGGTTCAAAACCTAAACCAACCACCAAACGACCCCGTAGGAGGCACGAACACCTCGCACGGGACCAATGTAACTTGTACGAACTGACCGCATAGTCTCAGGTCTCCCGATTTGAGAATACGATGATAATTTGCAAAAATCTACACTTAAACTTAAAAACAAGCCGTTAAAGGGTCAAAACCCAAACCAACCCCCAAGCGACCAATGTAACTTGTTGGAACTAATCGTGTTGTCCCGGGTCTCCCGGTTTGAGAATATGACGATAATTTGCAAAAATCAACGCTTAAACTTAAAAACAAGCCGTTAAAGGGTGAAAACCTAAACCAGCCACCAAACGACCCCGTAGGAGGCACGAACACCTCGCACGGGACAATGTAACTTCTAGGAACTGATCGCGTTGTCCCGAGTCTCCAGGTTTTAGAATACTACGATAATTTGCAAAAATCAACTCTTAAACTTAAAAGACGCCGTTAAAGGGTGAAAACCCAAACCAGCCCCCAAACGACCCCGTAGGAGGCACGAACACCTCGCACGGGACCATTGTAGGAACTGACCGCGTAGTCCCGGGTCTCCCGATTTGAGAATATGACGATAATTTGCAAAAATCACACTAGACTTAAAAATAATGTAATTTGTAGGAACTGACCCCAAAGACCCCGTAAGAGGCACGAACACCTCGCACGGGATCAATGTAATTTGTAGGAACTGACCGCCTAGTCCCGGGTCTCCCGGTTTGTGAATATGATGATAATTCGCAAAAATCACACTTAGACTTAAAAACAAGCCATTAAAGGGTGAAAACCCAAACCAGACCCCAAAGACCCCGTAAGAGGCACGAAAACCTCGCACGGGATCAATGTAATTTGTAGGAACTGACCGCGTAGTCCCGGGTCTCCCGGTTTGTGAATATGATGATAATTTACAAAAATCACACTTAAACTTAAAAAGAAGCCGTTAAAGGGAGAAAATCCAAACCAGCCACCAAACGACCCCGTAGGAGGCACGAACACCTCGCACGGTACCAATGTAACTTCTATGAATGGACCGCGTAGTCCCGGGTCTCCCGGTTTTAGAATACGACGACAATTTGCAAAAATCAACACTTAACCTAAAAAAGACGCCGTTAAAGGGTGAAAACCCAACCCAGCTCCCAAACGATCCCGTAGGAGGCAAAAACATCTCGCACGGGACAAATGTAACTTGTAGGAACTGACCGCATAGTCCCGGGTCTGTCGGTTTGAGAATATGACGATAATTTGCAAAAATCAACACTTAAACTTAACAACAAGCCGTTAAAGGGTGAAAGCCCAAATCAGCACCCAAACGACCTCGTACGAGGCACGAACACCTCGCACGGGACCAATGTAACTTGTACGAACTGACCGCATAGTCTCAGGTCTCCCGATTTGAGAATACGATGATAATTTGCAAAAATCAACACTTAATTTTAAAAACAGGCCGTTAAAGGGTGAAAACCCAAACCAACCCCCAAACGACCTCGTACGAGACACGAACACCTCGCACGGGACCAATGTAACTTGTACGAACTGACCGCATAGTCTCAGGTCTCCCGATTTGAGAATACGATGATAATTTGCAAAAATCAACGCATAAAGTTAAAAACAAGTCGTTAAAGGGTGAAAACCTAAACCAGCCACACCACGACCCTGTAGGAGGCACGAACTCCTCGCACGCGATCAATGTAACTTCTAGGAACTGACCGCGTTGTCCCGAGTCTCCCGGTTTTAGAATACTACGATAATTTGCAAAAATCAACTCTTAAACTTCAAAAGACGCCGTTAAAGGGTGAAAATCCAAACCAGCCCCCAAACGATCCCGTAGGAGGCACAAACACCTCGCACGGGACCAATGTAACTTTTAGGAACTGACCGCATAGTCCCGGGTCTCCCGGTTTGAGAATATGACGATAATTTGCAAAAATCAACACTTAAACTTAAAAACAAGCCGTTAAAGGGTGAAAGCCCAAATCAGCCCCCAAACGACCTCGTACGAGGCACGAACACCTCGCACGGGACCAATGTAACTTGTACGAACTGACCGCATAGTCTCAGGTCTCCCGATTTGAGAATACGATGATAATTTGTAAAAATAACCACTTAAACTTAAAAACAAGTCGTTAAAGGGTGAAAACCCAAACCAACCCCCAAGCGATCCCGTAGGAGGCATGAACACCTCGCACGGGACCAATGTAACTTGTTGGAACTAATCGCGTTGTCCTTGGTCTCCCGGTTTGAGAATATGACGATAATTTGCAAAAATCAACGCTTAAATTTAAAAACAAGATGTTAAAGGGTGAAAACCTAAACCAGCCACCAAACGACCCTGTAGGAGGCACGAACACCTCGCACGGGACCAATGTAACTTCTAGGAAATGACCGCGTTGTCCCGAGTCTCCCGGTTTTAGAATACTACGATAATTTGCAAAAATCAACTCTTAAACTTAAAAAGACGCCGTTAAATGGTGAAAACCCAAACCAGCCCCCAAACGATCCCGTAGGAGGCACAAACACCTCTCACGGGACCAATGTAACTTGTAGGAACTGACCGCATAGTCCCGGGTCTACCGGTTTGAGAATATGACGATAATTTCCAAAAATCAACACTTAAACTTAAAAATAAGCCGTTAAAGGGTGAAAGCCAAAATCAGCGCCCAAACGACCTCGTACGAGGCACGAACACCTCGCACGGGACCAATGTAACTTGTACGAACTGACCGCATAGTCCCAGGTCTCCCGATTTGAGAATACGATGATAATTTGCAAAAATCAACACTTAAACTTAAAAACAAGCCGTTAAAGGGTGAAAGCCCAAGTCAGCCCCCAAACAACCCCGTACGAGGCACGAACACCTCGTACGGGACCAATGTAACTTGTACGAACTGACCGCATAGTCTCATGTCTCCCGATTTTTCTTATACGATGATAATTTGCAAAAATCAACACTTAAACATAAAAACAAGCCGTTAAAGGGTGAAAACCCAAACCAACCCCCAAACGATCCCGTAGGAGGCATGAACACCTCGCACGGGACCAATGTAACTTGTTGGAACTGACTGCATAGTCCCCGGTCTCCCGGTTTGAGAATATGACAATAATTTTCAAAAATCAACGCCTAAACTTAAAAACAAGCCGTTAAAGGGTGAAAACCCAAACCAGGCCCCAAACGACCCCGTAGGAGGCACAAACACCTCGCACGGGACCAATGTAACTTGTTGGAACTGACTGCGTTGTCCCGGGTCTTCTAGTTTGAAAATATGATGATAATTTGCAAAAATCAACACTTAGACTTAAAAACAAGCCGTTAAAGGCTGAAAACCCAAACCAACCCCCAAACGACCCCGTAAGAGGCACGAACACCTCGCACGGGACCAGTGTAACTTGGAGGAACTGATCGCGTAGTCCCGGGTCTCCCGGTTTGAGAATATGACGATAGTTTGCAAAAATCAACACTTAAACTTAAAAAGAACCCGTTAAAGGGTGAAAATCCAAACCAGCCCCCAAACGACCCCGTAGGAGCCACGAACACCTCGCACGGGATCAATGTAATTTGTAGGAATGGACCGCGTAGTCCCGGGTCTCCCGGTTTGGGAATATGATGATAATTTGAAAAAATCACACTTAAACTTAAAAACAAGCCGTTAAAGGTTCAAAACCTAAACCAACCACCAAACGACCCCGTAAGAGGCACGAACACCTCGCACGGGACCAATGTAACTTGTACGAACTGACCGCATAGTCTCAGGTCTCCCGATTTGAGAATACGAAGATAATTTGCAAAAATCAACACTTAAACTTAAAAACAAGCCGTTAAAGGGTCAAAACCCAAACCAACCCCCAAGCGACCAATGTAACTTGTTGGAACTAATCGCGTTGTCCCGGGTCTCCCGGTTTGAGAATATGACGATAATTTGCAAAAATCAACGCTTAAACTTAAAAACAAGCCGTTAAAGGGTGAAAACCTAAACCAGCCACTGAACGACCCCGTAGGAGGCACGAACACCTCGCACGGGACAATATAACTTCTAGGAACTGATCGCGTTGTCCCGAGTCTCCAGGTTTTAGAATACTACGATAATTTGCAAAAATCAATTCTTAAACTTAAAAAGACGCCGTTAAAGGGTGAAAACCCAAACCAGCCCCCAAACGACCCCGTAGGAGGTACGAACACCTCGCACGGGACCAATGTAACTTGTAGGAACTGACCGCATAGTCCCGGGTCTCCCGATTTGAGAATATGACGATAATTTGCAAAAATCACACTTAGACTTAAAAACAATGAAATTTGTAGGAACTGACCCCAAAGACCCCGTAAGAGGCACGAACACCTCGCACGGGATCAATGTAATTTGTAGGAACTGACCGCGTAGTCCCGGGTCTCCCAGTTTTTGAATATGATGATAATTCGCAAAAATCAGACTTAGACTTAAAAACAAGCCATTAAAGGGTGAAAACCCAAACCAGACCCCAAAGACCCCGTAAGAGGCACGAACACCTCGCACGGGATCAATGTAATTTGTTGGAACTGAACGCGTAGTCCCGGGTCTCCCGGTTTGTGAATATGATGATAATTTACAAAAATCACACTTAAACTTAAAAAGAAGCCGTTAAAGGGTGAAAATCCAAACCAGCCACCAAACGACCCCGTAGGAGGCACGAACACCTCGCACGGTACCAATGTAACTTCTATGAATGGACCGCGTAGTCCCGGGTCTCCCGGTTTTAGAATACGACGACAATTTGCAAAAATCAACACTTAACCTAAAAAAGACGCCGTTAAAGGGTGAAAACCCAAACCAGCCCCCAAACGATCCCGTAGGAGGCAAAAACATCTCGCACGGGACAAATGTAACTTGTAGGAACTGACCGCATAGTCCCGGGTCTGTCGGTTTGAGAATATGACGATAATTTGCAAAAATCAACACTTAAACTTAACAACAAGCCGTTAAAGGGTGAAAGCCCAAATCAGCACCCAAACGACCTCGTACGAGGCATGAACACCTCGCACGGGACCAATGTAACTTGTACGAACTGACCGCATAGTCTCAGGTCTCCCGATTTGAGAATACGATGATAATTTGCAAAAATCAACGCATAAAGTTAAAAACAAGTCGTTAAAGGGTGAAAACTAAACCAGCCACACCACGACCCTGTAGGAGGCACGAACTCCTCGCACGCGATCAATGTAACTTTTAGGAACTGACCGCGTTGTCCCGAGTCTCCCGGTTTTAGAATACTATGATAATTTGCAAAAATCAACTCTTAAACTTCAAAAGACGCCGTTAAAGGGCGAAAACCCAAACCAGCCCCCAAACGATCCCGTAGGAGGCACAAACACCTCGCACGGGACCAATGTAACTTTTAAGAACTGACCGCATAGTCCCGGGTCTCCCGGTTTGAGAATATGACGATAATTTGCAAAAATCAACACTTAAACTTAAAAACAAGCCGTTAAAGGGTGAAAGCCCAAATCAGCCCCCAAACGATCCCATAGGAGGCATGAACACCTCGCACGGGACCAATGTAACTTGTTGGAACTAATCGCGTTGTCCTTGGTCTCCCGGTTTGAGAATATGACGATAATTTGCAAAAATCAACGCTTAAATTTAAAAACAAGATGTTAAAGGGTGAAAACCTAAACCAGCCTCCAAACGACCCTGTAGGAGGCACGAACACCTCGCACGGGACTAATGTAACTTCTAGGAAATGACCGCGTTGTCTCGAGCCTCCCGGTTTTAGAATACTACGATAATTTGCAAAAATCAACTCTAAAATTTAAAAAGACGCCGTTAAATGGTGAAAACCCAAACCAGCCCCCAAACGATCCCGTAGGAGGCACAAACACCTCTCACGGGACCAGTGTAACTTGGAGGAACTGACCGCGTAGTCCCGGGTCTCCCGGTTTGAGAATATGACGATAGTTTGCAAAAATCAACACTTAAACTTAAAAAGAAGCCGTTAAAGGGTGAAAATCCAAACCAGCCCCCAAACGACCCCGTAGGAGCCACGAACACCTCGCACAGGATCAATGTAATTTGTAGGAATGGACCGCGTAGTCCCGGGTCTCCCGGTTTGTGAATATGATGATAATTTGAGAAAATCACACTTAAACTTAAAAACAAGCCGTTAAAGGTTCAAAACCTAAACCAACCACCAAACGACCCCGTAGGAGGCACGAACACCTCGCACGGGACCAATGTAACTTGTACGAACTGACCGCATAGTCTCAGGTCTCCCGATTTGAGAATACGAAGATAATTTGCAAAAATCAACACTTAAACTTAAAAACAAGCCGTTAAAGGGTCAAAACCCAAACCAACCCCCAAGCGACCAATGTAACTTGTTGGAACTAATCGCGTTGTCCCGGGTCTCCCGGTTTGAGAATATGACGATAATTTGCAAAAATCAACGCTTAAACTTAAAAACAAGCCGTTAAAGGGTGAAAACCTAAACCAGCCACCAAACGACCCCGTAGGAGGCACGAACACCTCGCACGGGACAATGTAACTTCTAGGAACTGATCGCGTTGTCCCGAGTCTCCCGGTTTTAGAATACTACGATAATTTGCAAAAATCAACTCTTAAACTTAAAAAGTCGCCGTTAAAGGGTGAAAACCCAAACCAGCCCCCAAACGATCCCGTACGCGCACGAACACCTCGTACGGGACCAATGTAACTTGTAGGAACTGACCGCGTAGTCCCGGGTCTCCCGGTTTGAGAATATGACGATAATTTGCAAAAATCAACACTTAAACTTAAAAACAAGCCGTTAAAGGGTGAAAGCCCAAATAAACCCCCAAACGACCTCGTACGAGGCAGGAACGCCTCGTACGGGACCAATGTAACTTGTACGAACTGACCGCATAGTCTCAGGTCTCCCGATTTGAGAATACGATGATAATTTGTAAAAATCAACACTTAAACTTAAAAACAAGCCGTTAAAGGGTGAAAACCCAAACCAACCCCCAAGCGATCCCGTAGGAGGCATGAACACCTCGCACGGGACCAATGTAACTTGTTGGAACTAATCGCGTTGTCCTTGGTCTCCCGGTTTGAGAATATGACGATAATTGGCAAAAATCAACGCTTAAATTTAAAAACAAGACATTAAAGGGTGAAAACCTAAACCAGCCACCAAACGACCCTGTACGAGGCACGAACACCTCGTACGGGACCAATGTAACTTGTACGAACTGACCGCATAGTCTCAGGTCTCCCGATTTGAGAATACGATGATAATTTGTAAAAATCAACACTTAAACTTAAAAACAAGCCGTTAAAGGGTGAAAACCCAAACCAACCCCCAAGCGATCCCGTAGGAGGCATGAACACCTCGCACGGGACCAATGTAACTTGTTGGAACTAATCGCGTTGTCCTTGGTCTCCCGGTTTGAGAATATGACGATAATTGGCAAAAATCAACGCTTAAATTTAAAAACAAGACGTTAAAGGGTGAAAACCTAAACCAGCCACCAAACGACCCTGTACGAGGCACGAACACCTCGTACGGGACCAATGTAACTTGTACGAACTGACCGCATAGTCTCATGTCTCCCGATTTGAGAATACGATGATAATTTGCAAAAATCAACACTTAAACTTAAAAACAAGCCGTTAAAGGGTGAAAACCCAAACCAACCCCCAAGCGATCCCGTAGGAGGCATGAACACCTCGCACGGGACTAATGTAACTTGTTGGAACTAATCGCGTTGTCCCGGGTCTCCCGGTTTGAGAATATGACGATAATTTGCAAAAATCAACGCTTAAACTTAAAAACAAGCCGTTAAAGGGTGAAAACCTAAACCAGCCACCAAACGACCCCGTAGGAGGCACGAACACCTCGCACGGGACAATGTAACTTCTAGGAACTGATCTCGTTGTCCCGAGTCTCCAGGTTTTAGAATACTACGATAATTTGCAAAAATCAATTCTTAAACTTAAAAAGACGCCGTTAAAGGGTGAAAACCCAAACCAGCCCCCAAACGACCCCGTAGGAGGTACGAACACCTCGCACGGTACCAATGTAACTTGTAGGAACTGACCGCATAGTCCCGGGTCTCCCGATTTGAGAATATGACGATAATTTGCAAAAATCACACTTAGACTTAAAAACAATGTAATTTTTAGGAACTGACCCCAAAGACCCCGTAAGAGGCACGAACGCCTCGCACGGGATCAATGTAATTTGTAGGAACTGACCGCGTAGTCCCGGGTCTCCCAGTTTTTGAATATGATGATAATTCACAAAAATCACACTTAGACTTAAAAACAAGCCATTAAAGGGTGAAAACCCAAACCAGACCCCAAAGACCCCGTAAGAGGCACGAACACCTCGCACGGGATCAATGTAATTTGTTGGAACTGAACGCGTAGTCCCGGGTCTCCCGGTTTGTGAATATGATGATAATTTACAAAAATCACACTTAAACTTAAAATGAAGTCGTTAAAGGGTGAAAATCCAAACCAGCCACCAAACGACCCCGTAGGAGGCACGGACACCTCGCACGGTACCAATGTAACTTCTATGAATGGACCGCGTAGTCCCGGGTCTCCCGGTTTTAGAATACGACGACAATTTGCAAAAATCAACACTTAACCTAAAAAAGACGCCGTTAAAGGGTGAAAACCCAACCCAGCTCCCAAACGATCCCGTAGGAGGCAAAAACATCTCGCACAGGACAAATGTAACTTGTAGGAACTGACCGCATAGTCCCGGGTCTCCCGGTTTGAGAATATGACGATAATTTGCAAAAATCAACACTTAAACTTAACAAGCCGTTAAAGGGTGAAAGCCCAAATCAGCACCCAAACGACCTCGTACGAGGCACGAACACCTCGCACGGGACCAATGTAACTTGTACGAACTGACCGCATAGTCTCAGGTCTCCCGATTTGAGAATACGATGATAATTTGCAAAAATCAACACTTAAACTTAAAAACAGGCCGTTAAAGGGTGAAAATCCAAACGACCTCGTACGAGGCACGAACACCTCGCACGGGACCAATGTAACTTGTACGAACTGACCGCATAGTCTCAGGTCTCCCGATTTGAGAATACGATGATAATTTGCAAAAATCAACGCATAAACTTAAAAACAAGTCGTTAAAGGGTGAAAACCTAAACCAGCCACACCACGACCCTGTAGGAGGCACGAACTCCTCGCACGCCATCAATGTAACTTCTAGGAACTGACCGCGTTGTCCCGAGTCTCCCGGTTTTAGAATACTACGATAATTTGCAAAAATCAACTCTTAAACTTCAAAAGACGCCGTTAAAGGGCGAAAACCCAAACCAGCCCCCAAACGATCCCGTAGGAGGCACAAACACCTCGCACGGGACCAATGTAACTTTTAGGAGCTGACCGCATAGTCCCGGGTCTCCCGGTTTGAGAATATGACGATAATTTGCAAAAATCAACACTTAAACTTAAAAACAAGCCGTTAAAGGGTGAAAGCCCAAATCAGCCCCCAAACGACCTCGTACGAGGCACGAACACCTCGCACGGGACCAATGTAACTTGTACGAACTGACCGCATAGTCTCAGGTCTCCCGATTTGAGAATACGATGATAATTTGTAAAAATCAACACTTAAACTTAAAAACAAGTCGTTAAAGGGTGAAAACCCAAACCAACCCCCAAGCGATCCCGTAGGAGGCATGAACACCTCGCACGGGACCAATGTAACTTGTTGGAACTAATCGCGTTGTCCTTGGTCTCCCGGTTTGAGAATATGACGATAATTTGCAAAAATCAACGCTTAAATTTAAAAACAAGATGTTAAAGGGTGAAAACCTAAACCAGCCACCAAATGACCCTGTAGGAGGCACGAACACCTCGCACGGGACCAATGTAACTTCTAGGAAATGACCGCGTTGTCCCGAGTCTCCCGGTTTTAGAATACTACGATAATTTGCAAAAATCAACTCTTAAACTTAAAAAGACGCCGTTAAATGGTGAAAACCCAAACCAGCCCCCAAACGATCCCGTAGGAGGCACAAACACCTCTCACGGGACCAATGTAACTTGTAGGAACTGACCGCATAGTCCCGGGTCTACCGGTTTGAGAATATGACGATAATTTCCAAAAATCAACACTTAAACTTAAAAATAAGCCGTTAAAGGGTGAAAGCCAAAATCAGCGCCCAAACGACCTCGTACGAGGCACGAACACCTCGCACGGGACCAATGTAACTTGTACGAACTGACCGCATAGTCCCAGGTCTCCCGATTTGAGAATACGGTGATAATTTGCAAAAATCAACACTTAAACTTAAAAACAAGCCGTTAAAGGGTGAAAGCCCAAGTCAGCCCCCAAACAACCCCGTACGAGGCACGAACACCTCGTACGGGACCAATGTAACTTGTACGAACTGACCGCATAGTCTCATGTCTCCCGATTTTTCTTATACGATGATAATTTGCAAAAATCAACACTTAAACATAAAAACAAGCCGTTAAAGGGTGAAAACCCAAACCAACCCCCAAACGATCCCGTAGGAGGCATGAACACCTCGCACGGGACCAATGTAACTTGTTGGAACTGACTGCATAGTCCCCGGTCTCCCGGTTTGAGAATATGACGATAATTTTCAAAAATCAACGCCTAAACTTAAAAACAAGCCGTTAAAGGGTGAAAACCCAAACCAGGCCCCAAACGACCCCGTAGGAGGCACAAACACCTCGCACGGGACCAATGTAACTTGTTGGAACTGACTGCGTTGTCCCGGGTCTTCTAGTTTGAAAATATGATGATAATTTGCAAAAATCAACACTTAGACTTAAAAACAAGCCGTTAAAGGCTGAAAACCCAAACCAACCCCCAAACGACCCCGTAAGAGGCACGAACACCTCGCACGGGACCAGTGTAACTTGGAGGAACTGATCGCGTAGTCCCGGGTCTCCCGGTTTGAGAATATGACGATAGTTTGCAAAAATCAACACTTAAACTTAAAAAGAACCCGTTAAAGGGTGAAAATCCAAACCAGCCCCCAAACGACCCCGTAGGAGCCACGAACACCTCGCACGGGATCAATGTAATTTGTAGGAATGGACCGCGTAGTCCCGGGTCTCCCGGTTTGTGAATATGATGATAATTTGAAAAAATCACACTTAAACTTAAAAACAAGCCGTTAAAGGTTCAAAACCTAAACCAACCACCAAACGACCCCGTAGGAGGCACGAACACCTCGCACGGGACCAATGTAACTTGTACGAACTGACCGCATAGTCTCAGGTCTCCCGATTTGAGAATACGAAGATAATTTGCAAAAATCAACACTTAAACTTAAAAACAAGCCGTTAAAGGGTCAAAACCCAAACCAACCCCCAAGCGACCAATGTAACTTGTTGGAACTAATCGCGTTGTCCCGGGTCTCCCGGTTTGAGAATATGACGATAATTTGCAAAAATCAACGCTTAAACTTAAAACCAAGCCGTTAAAGGGTGAAAACCTAAACCAGCCACCAAACGACCCCGTAGGAGGCACGAACACCTCGCACGGGACAATGTAACTTCTAGGAACTGATCGCGTTGTCCCGAGTCTCCCGGTTTTAGAATACTACGATAATTTGCAAAAATCAATTCTTAAACTTAAAAAGACGCCGTTAAAGGGTGAAAACCCAAACCAGCCCCCAAACGACCCCGTAGGAGGTACGAACACCTCGCACGGGACCAATGTAACTTGTAGGAACTGACCGCATAGTCCCGGGTCTCCCGATTTGAGAATATGACGATAATTTGCAAAAATCACACTTAGACTTAAAAACAATGTAATTTGTAGGAACTGACCCCAAAGACCCCGTAAGAGGCACGAACACCTCGCACGGGATCAATGTAATTTGTAGGAACTGACCGCGTAGTCCCGGGTCTCCCAATTTTTGAATATGATGATAATTCGCAAAAATCACACTTAGACTTAAAAACAAGCCATTAAAGGGTGAAAACCCAAACCAGACCCCAAAGACCCCGTAAGAGGCACGAACACCTCGCACGGGATCAATGTAATTTGTTGGAACTGAACGCGTAGTCCCGGGTCTCCCGGTTTGTGAATATGATGATAATTTACAAAAATCACACTTAAACTTAAAAAGAAGCCGTTAAAGGGTGAAAATCCAAACCAGCCACCAAACGACCCCGTAGGAGGCACGAACACCTCGCACGGTACCAATGTAACTTCTATGAATGGACCGCGTAGTCCCAGGTCTCCCGGTTTTAGAATACGACGACAATTTGCAAAAATCAACTCTTAAACTAAAATAGACGCCGTTAAAGGGTGAAAACCCAAACCAGCCCCCAAACGATACCGTAGGTGGCACAAACATCTCGCACGGGACAAATGTAACTTGTAGGAACTGATCGCATAGTCCCGGGTCTCCCGGTTTGAGAATATGACGATAATTTGCAAAAATCAACACTTAAACTTAAGAACAAGCCGTTAAAGGGTGAAAGCCCAAATCAGCCCCCAAACGACCTCGTACGAGGCACGAACACCTCGCACGGGACCAATGTAACTTGTACGAACTGACCGCATAGTCTCAGGTCTCCCGATTTGAGAATACGATGATAATTTGCAAAAATCAACACTTAAAACTTAAAAACAGGCCGTTAAAGGGTGAAAACCCAAACCAACCCCCAAACGACCTCGTACGAGGCACGAACACCTCGCACGGGACCAATGTAATTTGTAGGAATGGACCGCGTAGTCCCGGGTCTCCCGGTTTGTGAATATGATGATAATTTGAAAAAATCACACTTAAACTTAAAAACAAGCCATTAAAGGTTCAAAACCTAAACCAACCACCAAACGGCCCCGTAGGAGGCACGAACACCTCGCACGGGACCAATGTAACTTGTACGAACTGACCGCATAGTCTCCGGTCTCCCGATTTGAGAATACGATGATAATTTGCAAAAATCAACGCTTAAACTTAAAAACAAGTCGTTAAAGGGTGAAAACCTAAACCAGCCACACCACGACCCTGTAGGAGGCACGAACTCCTCGAACGGGATCAATGTAACTTCTAGGAACTGACCGCGTTGTCCCGAGTCTCCCGGTTTTAGAATACTACGATAATTTGCAAAACTCAACTCTTAAACTTAAAAAGACGTCGTTAAAGGGTGAAAACCCAAACCAGCCCCCAAACGATCCCGTAGGAGGCACAAACACCTCGCACGGGACCAATGTAACTTTTAGGAACTGACCGCATAGTCCCGGGTCTCCCGGTTTGAGAATATGACGATAATTTGCAAAAATCAACACTTAAACTTAAAAACAAGCCGTTAAAGGGTGAAAGCCCAAATCAGCCCCCAAACGACCTCGTACGAGGCACGAACACCTCGCACGGGACCAATGTAACTTGTACGAACTGACCGCATAGTCTCAGGTCTCGCGATTTGAGAATACGATGATAATTTGTAAAAATCAACACTTAAACTTAGAAACAAGCCGTTAAAGGGTGAAAACCCAAACCAACCCCCAAGCGATCCCGTAGGAGGCATGAACACCTCGCTCGGGACCAATGTAACTTGTTGGAACTAATCGCGTTGTCCCGGGTCTCCCGGTTTGAGAATATGACGATAATTTGCGAAAATCAACGCTTAAACTTAAAAACAAGCCGTTAAAGGGTGAAAACCTAAACCAGCCACCAAACGACCCCGTAGGAGGCACGAACACCTCGCACGGGACAATGTAACTTCTAGGAACTGATCGCGTTGTCCCGAGTCTCCCGGTTTTAGAATACTACGATAATTTGCAAAAATCAACTCTTAAACTTAAAAAGACGCCGTTAAAGGGTGAAAACCCAAACCAGCCCCCAAACGATCCCGTACGAAGCACGAACACCTCGTACGGGACCAATGTAACTTGTAGGAACTGACCGCGTAGTCCCGGGTCTCCCGGTTTGAGAATATGACGATAATTTGCAAAAATCAACACTTAAACTTAAAAACAAGCTGTTAAAGGGTGAAAGCCCAAATAAGCCCCCAAACGACCTCGTACGAGGCAGGAACGCCTCGCACGGGACCAATGTAACTTGTACGAACTGACCGCATAGTCTCAGGTCTCCCGATTTGAGAATACGATGATAATTTGCAAAAATCAACACTTAAACTTAAAAACAAGCCGTTAAAGGGTGAAAGCCCAAGTCAGCCCCCAAACGACCCCGTACGAGGCACGAACACCTCGTACAGGACCAATGTAACTTGTACGAACTGACCGCATAGTCTCATGTCTCCCGATTTGAGAATACGATGATAATTTGCAAAAATCAACACTTAAACTTAAAAACAAGCCGTTAAAGGGTGAAAACCCAAACCAACCACCAAGCGATCCCGTAGGAGGCATGAACACGTCGCACGGGACCAATGTAACTTGTTGGAACTAATCGCGTTGTCCCGGGTCTCCCGGTTTGAGAATATGACGATAATTTGCAAAAATCAACGCTTAAACATAAAAACAAGTCGCTAAAGGGTGAAAACCAAAACCAGCCACCAAACGACCCTGTAGGAGGCACGAACACCTCGCACGGGACCAATGTAACTTCTAGGGACTGACCGCGTTGTCCCGAGTCTCCCGGTTTTAGAATACTATGATAATTTGCAAAAATCAACTCTTAAACTTAAAAAGACGCCGTTAAAGGGTGAAAACCCAAACCAGCCCCCAAACGATCCCGTACGAGGCACGAACACCTCGTACGGGACCAATGTAACTTGTAGGAACTAATCGCGTTGTCCCGGGTCTCCCGGTTTGAGAATATGACGATAATTTGCAAAAATCAACGCTTAAACATAAAAACAAGTCGCTAAAGGGTGAAAACCAAAACCAGCCACTAAACGACCCTGTAGGAGGCACGAACACCTCGCACGGGACCAATGTAACTTCTAGGGACTGACCGCGTTGTCCCGAGTCTCCCGGTTTTAGAATACAATGATAATTTGCAAAAATCAACTCTTAAACTTAAAAAGACACCGTTAAAGGGTGAAAACCCAAACCAGCCCCCAAACGATCCCGTACGAGGCACGAACACCTCGTACGGGACCAATGTAACTTGTAGGAACTGACCGCGTAGTCCCGGGTCTCCCGGTTTGAGAATATGACGATAATTTGCAAAAATCAACACTTAAACTTAAAAACAAGCCGTTAAAGGGTGAAAGCCCAAATAAGCCCCCAAACGACCTCGTACGAGGCAGGAACGCCTCGCACGGGACCAATGTAACTTGTACGAACTGACCGCATAGTCTCAGGTCTCCCGATTTGAGAATACGATTATAATTTGCAAAAATCAACACTTAAACTTAAAAACAAGCCGTTAAAGGGTGAAAACCCAAACCAACCCCCAAACGATCCCGTAGGAGGCATGAACACCTCGCATGGGACCAATGTAACTTGTTGGAACTGACTGCATAGTCCCCGGTCTCCCGGTTTGAGAATATGACGATAATTTTCAAAAATCAACGTCTAAACTTAAAAACAAGCCGTTAAAGGGTGAAAACCCAAACCAGGACCCAAACGACCCCGTAGGAGGCACAAACACCTCGCACGGGACCAATGTAACTTGTAGGAACTGACTGCGTTGTCCCGGGTCTTCTAGTTTGAGAATATGATGATAATTTCCAAAAATCAACACTTAGACTTAAAAACAAGCCATTAAAGGATGAAAACCCAAACCAACCCCCAAACGACCCCGTAAGACGCACGAACACCTCGCACGGGACTAGTGTAACTTGGAGGAACTGACCGCGTAGTCCCGGGTCTCCCGGTTTGAGAATATGACGATAATTTGCAAAAATCAACACTTAAACTTAAAAAGAAGCCGTTAAAGGGTGAAAATCCAAACCAGCCCCCAAACGACCCCGTAGGAGGCACGAACACCTCGCACGGGATCAATGTAATTTGTAGGAATGGACCGCGTAGTCCCGGGTCTCCCGGTTTGTGAATATGATGATAATTTGAAAAAATCACACTTAAACTTAAAAACAAGCCGTTAAAGGTTCAAAACCTAAACCAACCACCAAACGACCCCGTAGGAGGCACGAACACCTCGCACGGGACCAATGTAACTTGTACGAACTGACCGCATAGTCTCAGGTCTCCCGATTTGAGAATACGATGATAATTTCCAAAAATCAACACTTAAACTTAAAAACAAGCCGTTAAAGGGTCAAAACCCAAACCAACCCCCAAGCGACCAATGTAACTTGTTGGAACTAATCGCGTTGTCCCGGGTCTCCCGGTTTGAGAATATGACGATAATTTGCGAAAATCAACGCTTAAACTTAAAAACAAGCCGTTAAAGGGTGAAAACCTAAACCAGCCACCAAACGACCCCGTAGGAGGCACGAACACCTCGCACGGGACAATGTAACTTCTAGGAACTGATCGCGTTGTCCCGAGTCTCCCGGTTTTAGAATACTACGATAATTTGCAAAAATCAACTCTTAAACTTAAAAAGACGCCGTTAAAGGGTGAAAACCCAAACCAGCCCCCAAACGATCCCGTACGAGGCACGAACACCTCGTACGGGGCCAATGTAACTTGTAGGAACTGACCGCGTAGTCCCGGGTCTCCCGGTTTGAGAATATGACGATAATTTGCAAAAATCAACACTTAAACTTAAAAACAAGCCGTTAAAGGGTGAAAGCCCAAATAAGCCCCCAAACGACCTCGTACGAGGCAGGAACGCCTCGCACGGGACCAATGTAACTTGTACGAACTGACCGCATAGTCTCAGGTCTCCCGATTTGAGAATACGATTATAATTTGCAAAAATCAACACTTAAACTTAAAAACAAGCCGTTAAAGGGTGAAAACCCAAACCAACCCCCAAACGATCCCGTAGGAGGCATGAACACCTCGCATGGGACCAATGTAACTTGTTGGAACTGACTGCATAGTCCCCGGTCTCCCGGTTTGAGAATATGACGATAATTTTCAAAAATCAACGTCTAAACTTAAAAACAAGCCGTTAAAGGGTGAAAACCCAAACCAGGACCCAAACGACCCCGTAGGAGGCACAAACACCTCGCACGGGACCAATGTAACTTGTAGGAACTGACTGCGTTGTCCCGGGTCTTCTAGTTTGAGAATATGATGATAATTTCCAAAAATCAACACTTAGACTTAAAAACAAGCCATTAAAGGATGAAAACCCAAACCAACCCCCAAACGACCCCGTAAGACGCACGAACACCTCGCACGGGACCAGTGTAACTTGGAGGAACTGACCGCGTAGTCCCGGGTCTCCCGGTTTGAGAATATGACGATAATTTGCAAAAATCAACACTTAAACTTAAAAAGAAGCCGTTAAAGGGTGAAAATCCAAACCAGCCCCCAAACGACCCCGTAGGAGGCACGAACACCTCGCACGGGATCAATGTAATTTGTAGGAATGGACCGCGTAGTCCCGGGTCTCCCGGTTTGTGAATATGATGATAATTTGAAAAAATCACACTTAAACTTAAAAACAAGCCGTTAAAGGTTCAAAACCTAAACCAACCACCAAACGACCCCGTAGGAGGCACGAACACCTCGCACGGGACCAATGTAACTTGTACGAATTGACCGCATAGTCTCAGGTCTCCCGATTTGAGAATACGATGATAATTTCCAAAAATCAACACTTAAACTTAAAAACAAGCCGTTAAAGGGTCAAAACCCAAACCAACCCCCAAGCGACCAATGTAACTTGTTGGAACTAATCGCGTTGTCCCGGGTCTCCCGGTTTGAGAATATGACGATAATTTGCGAAAATCAACGCTTAAACTTAAAAACAAGCCGTTAAAGGGTGAAAACCTAAACCAGCCACCAAACGACCCCGTAGGAGGCACGAACACCTCGCACGGGACAATGTAACTTCTAGGAACTGATCGCGTTGTCCCGAGTCTCCCGGTTTTAGAATACTACGATAATTTGCAAAAATCAACTCTTAAACTTAAAAAGACGCCGTTAAAGGGTGAAAACCCAAACCAGCCCCCAAACGATCCCGTACGAGGCACGAACACCTCGTACGGGACCAATGTAACTTGTAGGAACTGACCGCGTAGTCCCGGGTCTCCCGGTTTGAGAATATGACGATAATTTGCAAAAATCAACACTTAAACTTAAAAACAAGCTGTTAAAGGGTGAAAGCCCAAATAAGCCCCCAAACGACCTCGTACGAGGCAGGAACGCCTCGCACGGGACCAATGTAACTTGTACGAACTGACCGCATAGTCTCAGGTCTCCCGATTTGAGAATACGATGATAATTTGCAAAAATCAACACTTAAACTTAAAAACAAGTCGTTAAAGGGTGAAAGCCCAAGTCAGCCCCCAAACGACCCCGTACGAGGCACGAACACCTCGTACAGGACCAATGTAACTTGTACGAACTGACCGCATAGTCTCATGTCTCCCGATTTGAGAATACGATGATAATTTGCAAAAATCAACACTTAAACTTAAAAACAAGCCGTTAAAGGGTGAAAACCCAAACCAACCCCCAAGCGATCCCGTAGGAGGCATGAACACGTCGCACGGGACCAATGTAACTTGTTGGAACTAATCGCGTTGTCCCGGGTCTCCCGGTTTGAGAATATGACGATAATTTGCAAAAATCAACGCTTAAACTTAAAAACAAGTCGCTAAAGGGTGAAAACCAAAACCAGCCACCAAACGACCCTGTAGGAGGCACGAACACCTCGCACGGGACCAATGTAACTTCTAGGGACTGACCGCGTTGTCCCGAGTCTCCCGGTTTTAGAATACTATGATAATTTGCAAAAATCAACTCTTAAACTTAAAAAGACGCCGTTAAAGGGTGAAAACCCAAACCAGCCCCCAAACGATCCCGTACGAGGCACGAACACCTCGTACGGGACCAATGTAACTTGTAGGAACTGACCGCGTAGTCCCGGGTCTCCCGGTTTGAGAATATGACGATAATTTGCAAAAATCAACACTTAAACTTAAAAACAAGCCGTTAAAGGGTGAAAGCCCAAATAAGCCCCCAAACGACCTCGTACGAGGCAGGAACGCCTCGCACGGGACCAATGTAACTTGTACGAACTGACCGCATAGTCTCAGGTCTCCCGATTTGAGAATACGATTATAATTTGCAAAAATCAACACTTAAACTTAAAAACAAGCCGTTAAAGGGTGAAAACCCAAACCAACCCCCAAACGATCCCGTAGGAGGCATGAACACCTCGCATGGGACCAATGTAACTTCTTGGAACTGACTGCATAGTCCCCGGTCTCCCGGTTTGAGAATATGACGATAATTTTCAAAAATCAACGTCTAAACTTAAAAACAAGCCGTTAAAGGGTGAAAACCCAAACCAGGACCCAAACGACCCCGTAGGAGGCACAAACACCTCGCACGGGACCAATGTAACTTGTAGGAACTGACTGCGTTGTCCCGGGTCTTCTAGTTTGAGAATATGATGATAATTTCCAAAAATCAACACTTAGACTTAAAAACAAGCCATTAAAGGATGAAAACCCAAACCAACCCCCAAACGACCCCGTAAGACGCACGAACACCTCGCACGGGACCAGTGTAACTTGGAGGAACTGACCGCGTAGTCCCGGGTCTCCCGGTTTGAGAATATGACGATAATTTGCAAAAATCAACACTTAAACTTAAAAAGAAGCCGTTAAAGGGTGAAAATCCAAACCAGCCCCCAAACGACCCCGTAGGAGGCACGAACACCTCGCACGGGATCAATGTAATTTGTAGGAATGGACCGCGTAGTCCCGGGTCTCCCGGTTTGTGAATATGATGATGATTTGAAAAAATCACACTTAAACTTAAAAACAAGCCGTTAAAGGTTCAAAACCTAAACCAACCACCAAACGACCCCGTAGGAGGCACGAACACCTCGCACGGGACCAATGTAACTTGTACGAACTGACCGCATAGTCTCAGGTCTCCCGATTTGAGAATACGATGATAATTTCCAAAAATCAACACTTAAACTTAAAAACAAGCCGTTAAAGGGTCAAAACCCAAACCAACCCCCAAGCGACCAATGTAACTTGTTGGAACTAATCGCGTTGTCCCGGGTCTCCCGGTTTGAGAATATGACGATAATTTGCGAAAATCAACGCTTAAACTTAAAAACAAGCCGTTAAAGGGTGAAAACCTAAACCAGCCACCAAACGACCCCGTAGGAGGCACGAACACCTCGCACGGGACAATGTAACTTCTAGGAACTGATCGCGTTGTCCCGAGTCTCCCGGTTTTAGAATACTACGATAATTTGCAAAAATCAACTCTTAAACTTAAAAAGACGCCGTTAAAGGGTGAAAACCCAAACCAGCCCCCAAACGATCCCGTACGAGGCACGAACACCTCGTACGGGACCAATGTAACTTGTAGGAACTGACCGCGTAGTCCCGGGTCTCCCGGTTTGAGAATATGACGATAATTTGCAAAAATCAACACTTAAACTTAAAAAAACAAGCTGTTAAAGGGTGAAAGCCCAAATAAGCCCCCAAACGACCTCGTACGAGGCAGGAACGCCTCGCACGGGACCAATGTAACTTGCACGAACTGACCGCATAGTCTCAGGTCTCCCGATTTGAGAATACGATGATAATTTGCAAAAATCAACACTTAAACTTAAAAACAAGTCGTTAAAGGGTGAAAGCCCAAGTCAGCCCCCAAACGACCCCGTACGAGGCACGAACACCTCGTACAGGACCAATGTAACTTGTACGAACTGACCGCATAGTCTCATGTCTCCCGATTTGAGAATACGATGATAATTTGCAAAAATCAACACTTAAACTTAAAAACAAGCCGTTAAAGGGTGAAAACCCAAACCAACCCCCAAGCGATCCCGTAGGAGGCATGAACACGTCGCACGGGACCAATGTAACTTGTTGGAACTAATCGCGTTGTCCCGGGTCTCCCGGTTTGAGAATATGACGATAATTTGCAAAAATCAACGCTTAAACTTAAAAACAAGTCGCTAAAGGGTGAAAACCAAAACCAGCCACCAAACGACCCTGTAGGAGGCACGAACACCTCGCACGGGACCAATGTAACTTCTAGGGACTGACCGCGTTGTCCCGAGTCTCCCGGTTTTAGAATACTATGATAATTTGCAAAAATCAACTCTTAAACTTAAAAAGACGCCGTTAAAGGGTGAAAACCCAAACCAGCCCCCAAACGATCCCGTACGAGGCACGAACACCTCGTACGGGACCAATGTAACTTGTAGGAACTGACCGCGTAGTCCCGGGTCTCCCGGTTTGAGAATATGACGATAATTTGCAAAAATCAACACTTAAACTTAAAAACAAGCCGTTAAAGGGTGAAAGCCCAAATAAGCCCCCAAACGACCTCGTACGGGACCAATGTAACTTGTACGAACTGACCGCATAGTCTCAGGTCTCCCGATTTGAGAATACGATTATAATTTGCAAAAATCAACACTTAAACTTAAAAACAAGCCGTTAAAGGGTGAAAACCCAAACCAACCCCCAAACGATCCCGTAGGAGGCATGAACACCTCGCATGGGACCAATGTAACTTGTTGGAACTGACTGCATAGTCCCCGGTCTCCCGGTTTGAGAATATGACGATAATTTTCAAAAATCAACGTCTAAACTTAAAAACAAGCCGTTAAAGGGTGAAAACCCAAACCAGGACCCAAACGACCCCGTAGGAGGCACAAACACCTCGCACGGGACCAATGTAACTTGTAGGAACTGACTGCGTTGTCCCGGGTCTTCTAGTTTGAGAATATGATGATAATTTCCAAAAATCAACACTTAGACTTAAAAACAAGCCATTAAAGGATGAAAACCCAAACCAACCCCCAAACGACCCCGTAAGACGCACGAACACCTCGCACGGGACCAGTGTAACTTGGAGGAACTGACCGCGTAGTCCCGGGTCTCCCGGTTTGAGAATATGACGATAATTTGCAAAAATCAACACTTAAACTTAAAAAGAAGCCGTTAAAGGGTGAAAATCCAAACCAGCCCCCAAACGACCCCGTAGGAGGCACGAACACCTCGCACGGGATCAATGTAATTTGTAGGAATGGACCGCGTAGTCCCGGGTCTCCCGGTTTGTGAATATGATGATAATTTGAAAAAATCACACTTAAACTTAAAAACAAGCCGTTAAAGGTTCAAAACCTAAACCAACCACCAAACGACCCCGTAGGAGGCACGAACACCTCGCACGGGACCAATGTAACTTGTACGAACTGACCGCATAGTCTCAGGTCTCCCGATTTGAGAATACGATGATAATTTCCAAAAATCAACACTTAAACTTAAAAACAAGCCGTTAAAGGGTCAAAACCCAAACCAACCCCCAAGCGACCAATGTAACTTGTTGGAACTAATCGCGTTGTCCCGGGTCTCCCGGTTTGAGAATATGACGATAATTTGCGAAAATCAACGCTTAAACTTAAAAACAAGCCGTTAAAGGGTGAAAACCTAAACCAGCCACCAAACGACCCCGTAGGAGGCACGAACACCTCGCACGGGACAATGTAACTTCTAGGAACTGATCGCGTTGTCCCGAGTCTCCCGGTTTTAGAATACTACGATAATTTGCAAAAATCAACTCTTAAACTTAAAAAGACGCCGTTAAAGGGTGAAAACCCAAACCAGCCCCCAAACGATCCCGTACGAGGCACGAACACCTCGTACGGGGCCAATGTAACTTGTAGGAACTGACCGCGTAGTCCCGGGTCTCCCGGTTTGAGAATATGACGATAATTTGCAAAAATCAACACTTAAACTTAAAAACAAGCTGTTAAAGGGTGAAAGCCCAAATAAGCCCCCAAACGACCTCGTACGAGGCAGGAACTACTCGCACGGGACCAATGTAACTTGTACGAACTGACCGCATAGTCTCAGGTCTCCCGATTTGAGAATACGATGATAATTTGCAAAAATCAACACTTAAACTTAAAAACAAGTCGTTAAAGGGTGAAAGCCCAAGTCAGCCCCCAAACGACCCCGTACGAGGCACGAACACCTCGTACAGGACCAATGTAACTTGTACGAACTGACCGCATAGTCTCATGTCTCCCGATTTGAGAATACGATGATAATTTGCAAAAATCAACACTTAAACTTAAAAACAAGCCGTTAAAGGGTGAAAACCCAAACCAACCCCCAAGCGATCCCGTAGGAGGCATGAACACGTCGCACGGGACCAATGTAACTTGTTGGAACTAATCGCGTTGTCCCGGGTCTCCCGGTTTGAGAATATGACGATAATTTGCAAAAATCAACGCTTAAACTTAAAAACAAGTCGCTAAAGGGTGAAAACCAAAACCAGCCACCAAACGACCCTGTAGGAGGCACGAACACCTCGCACGGGACCAATGTAACTTCTAGGGACTGACCGCGTTGTCCCGAGTCTCCCGGTTTTAGAATACTATGATAATTTGCAAAAATCAACTCTTAAACTTAAAAAGACGCCGTTAAAGGGTGAAAACCCAAACCAGCCCCCAAACGATCCCGTACGAGGCACGAACACCTCGTACGGGACCAATGTAACTTGTAGGAACTGACCGCGTAGTCCCGGGTCTCCCGGTTTGAGAATATGACGATAATTTGCAAAAATCAACACTTAAACTTAAAAACAAGCCGTTAAAGGGTGAAAGCCCAAATAAGCCCCCAAACGACCTCGTACGAGGCAGGAACGCCTCGCACGGGACCAATGTAACTTGTACGAACTGACCGCATAGTCTCAGGTCTCCCGATTTGAGAATACGATTATAATTTGCAAAAATCAACACTTAAACTTAAAAACAAGCCGTTAAAGGGTGAAAACCCAAACCAACCCCCAAACGATCCCGTAGGAGGCATGAACACCTCGCATGGGACCAATGTAACTTCTTGGAACTGACTGCATAGTCCCCGGTCTCCCGGTTTGAGAATATGACGATAATTTTCAAAAATCAACGTCTAAACTTAAAAACAAGCCGTTAAAGGGTGAAAACCCAAACCAGGACCCAAACGACCCCGTAGGAGGCACAAACACCTCGCACGGGACCAATGTAACTTGTAGGAACTGACTGCGTTGTCCCGGGTCTTCTAGTTTGAGAATATGATGATAATTTCCAAAAATCAACACTTAGACTTAAAAACAAGCCATTAAAGGATGAAAACCCAAACCAACCCCCAAACGACCCCGTAAGACGCACGAACACCTCGCACGGGACCAGCGTAACTTGGAGGAACTGACCGCGTAGTCCCGGGTCTCCCGGTTTGAGAATATGACGATAATTTGCAAAAATCAACACTTAAACTTAAAAAGAAGCCGTTAAAGGGTGAAAATCCAAACCAGCCCCCAAACGACCCCGTAGGAGGCACGAACACCTGGCACGGGATCAATGTAATTTGTAGGAATGGACCGCGTAGTCCCGGGTCTCCCGGTTTGTGAATATGACGATAATTTGAAAAAATCACACTTAAACTTAAAAACAAGCCGTTAAAGGTTCAAAACCTAAACCAACCACCAAACGACCCCGTAGGAGGCACGAACACCTCGCACGGGACCAATGTAACTTGTACGAACTGACCGCATAGTCTCAGGTCTCCCGATTTGAGAATACGATGATAATTTCCAAAAATCAACACTTAAACTTAAAAACAAGCCGTTAAAGGGTCAAAACCCAAACCAACCCCCAAGCGACCAATGTAACTTGTTGGAACTAATCGCGTTGTCCCGGGTCTCCCGGTTTGAGAATATGACGATAATTTGCGAAAATCAACGCTTAAACTTAAAAACAAGCCGTTAAAGGGTGAAAACCTAAACCAGCCACCAAACGACCCCGTAGGAGGCACGAACACCTCGCACGGGACAATGTAACTTCTAGGAACTGATCGCGTTGTCCCGAGTCTCCCGGTTTTAGAATACTACGATAATTTGCAAAAATCAACTCTTAAACTTAAAAAGACGCCGTTAAAGGATGAAAACCCAAACCAGCCCCCAAACGATCCCGTACGAGGCACGAACACCTCGTACGGGACCAATGTAACTTGTAGGAACTGACCGCGTAGTCCCGGGTCTCCCGGTTTGAGAATATGACGATAATTTGCAAAAATCAACACTTAAACTTAAAAACAAGCTGTTAAAGGGTGAAAGCCCAAATAAGCCCCCAAACGACCTCGTACGAGGCAGGAACGCCTCGCACGGGACCAATGTAACTTGTACGAACTGACCGCATAGTCTCAGGTCTCCCGATTTGAGAATACGATGATAATTTGCAAAAATCAACACTTAAACTTAAAAACAAGCCGTTAAAGGGTGAAAGCCCAAGTCAGCCCCCAAACGACCCCGTACGAGGCACGAACACCTCGTACAGGACCAATGTAACTTGTACGAACTGACCGCATAGTCTCATGTCTCCCGATTTGAGAATACGATGATAATTTGCAAAAATCAACACTTAAACTTAAAAACAAGCCGTTAAAGGGTGAAAACCCAAACCAACCCCCAAGCGATCCCGTAGGAGGCATGAACACGTCGCACGGGACCAATGTAACTTGTTGGAACTAACCGCGTTGTCCCGGGTCTCCCGGTTTGAGAATATGACGATAATTTGCAAAAATCAACGCTTAAACTTAAAAACAAGTCGCTAAAGGGTGAAAACCAAAACCAGCCACCAAACGACCCTGTAGGAGGCACGAACACCTCGCACGGGACCAATGTAACTTCTAGGGACTGACCGCGTTGTCCCGAGTCTCCCGGTTTTAGAATACTATGATAATTTGCAAAAATCAACTCTTAAACTTAAAAAGACGCCGTTAAAGGGTGAAAACCCAAACCAGCCCCCAAACGATCCCGTACGAGGCACGAACACCTCGTACGGGACCAATGTAACTTGTAGGAACTGACCGCGTAGTCCCGGGTCTCCCGGTTTGAGAATATGACGATAATTTGCAAAAATCAACACTTAAACTTAAAAACAAGCCGTTAAAGGGTGAAAGCCCAAATAAACCCCCAAACGACCTCGTACGAGGCAGGAACGCCTCGCACGGGACCAATGTAACTTGTACGAACTGACCGCATAGTCTCAGGTCT
Source organism: Sambucus nigra (assembly GCA_949130495.1). Lineage (NCBI taxonomy): Eukaryota > Viridiplantae > Streptophyta > Magnoliopsida > Dipsacales > Adoxaceae > Sambucus > Sambucus nigra. Next base: position 109,058,198 of record OX422217.1, on the reverse strand, counting down.
CCCGATTTGAGAATACGATTATAATTTGCAAAAATCAACACTTAAACTTAAAAACAAGCCGTTAAAGGGTGAAAACCCAAACCAACCCCCAAACGATCCCGTAGGAGGCATGAACACCTCGCATGGGACCAATGTAACTTGTTGGAACTGACTGCATAGTCCCCGGTCTCCCGGTTTGAGAATATGACGATAATTTTCAAAAATCAACGTCTAAACTTAAAAACAAGCCGTTAAAGGGTGAAAACCCAAACCAGGACCCAAACGACCCCGTAGGAGGCACAAACACCTCGCACGGGACCAATGTAACTTGTAGGAACTGACTGCGTTGTCCCGGGTCTTCTAGTTTGAGAATATGATGATAATTTCCAAAAATCAACACTTAGACTTAAAAACAAGCCATTAAAGGATGAAAACCCAAACCAACCCCCAAACGACCCCGTAAGACGCACGAACACCTCGCACGGGACCAGTGTAACTTGGAGGAACTGACCGCGTAGTCCCGGGTCTCCCGGTTTGAGAATATGACGATAATTTGCAAAAATCAACACTTAAACTTAAAAAGAAGCCGTTAAAGGGTGAAAATCCAAACCAGCCCCCAAACGACCCCGTAGGAGGCACGAACACCTCGCACGGGATCAATGTATTTTGTAGGAATGGACCGCGTAGTCCCGGGTCTCCCGGTTTGTGAATATGATGATAATTTGAAAAAATCACACTTAAACTTAAAAACAAGCCGTTAAAGGTTCAAAACCTAAACCAACCACCAAACGACCCCGTAGGAGGCACGAACACCTCGCACGGGACCAATGTAACTTGTACGAACTGACCGCATAGTCTCAGGTCTCCCGATTTGAGAATACGATGATAATTTCCAAAAATCAACACTTAAACTTAAAAACAAGCCGTTAAAGGGTCAAAACCCAAACCAACCCCCAAGCGACCAATGTAACTTGTTGGAACTAATCGCGTTGTCCCGGGTCTCCCGGTTTGAGAATATGACGATAATTTGCGAAAATCAACGCTTAAACTTAAAAACAAGCCGTTAAAGGGTGAAAACCTAAACCAGCCACCAAACGACCCCGTAGGAGGCACGAACACCTCGCACGGGACAATGTAACTTCTAGGAACTGATCGCATTGTCCCGAGTCTCCCGGTTTTAGAATACTATGATAATTTGCAAAAATCAACTCTTAAACTTAAAAAGACGCCGTTAAAGGGTGAAAACCCAAACCAGCCCCCAAACGATCCCGTACGAGGCACGAACACCTCGTACGGGACCAATGTAACTTGTAGGAACTGACCGCGTAGTCCCGGGTCTCCCGGTTTGAGAATATGACGATAATTTGCAAAAATCAACACTTAAACTTAAAAACAAGCCGTTAAAGGGTGAAAGCCCAAATAAGCCCCCAAACGACCTCGTACGAGGCAGGAACGCCTCGCACGGGACCAATGTAACTTGTACGAACTGACCGCATAGTCTCAGGTCTCCCGATTTGAGAATACGATTATAATTTGCAAAAATCAACACTTAAACTTAAAAACAAGCCGTTAAAGGGTGAAAACCCAAACCAACCCCCAAACGATCCCGTAGGAGGCATGAACACCTCGCATGGGACCAATGTAACTTGTTGGAACTGACTGCATAGTCCCCGGTCTCCCGGTTTGAGAATATGACGATAATTTTCAAAAATCAACGTCTAAACTTAAAAACAAGCCGTTAAAGGGTGAAAACCCAAACCAGGACCCAAACGACCCCGTAGGAGGCACAAACACCTCGCACGGGACCAATGTAACTTGTAGGAACTGACTGCGTTGTCCCGGGTCTTCTAGTTTGAGAATATGATGATAATTTCCAAAAATCAACACTTAGACTTAAAAACAAGCCATTAAAGGATGAAAACCCAAACCAACCCCCAAACGACCCCGTAAGAGGCACGAACACCTCGCACGGGACCAGTGTAACTTGGAGGAACTGACCGCGTAGTCCCGGGTCTCCCGGTTTAAGAATATGACGATAATTTGCAGAAATCAACACTTAAACTTAAAAAGAAGCCGTTAAAGGGTGAAAACCCAAACCAGCCCCCAAACGACCCCGTAGGAGGCATGAATACTTCGCACGGGACCAATGTAACTTGTAGGAACTGACCGCGTAGTCCCGGGTCTCCCGATTTGAGAATATGACGTTAATTTGCAAAAATCACACTTAGACTTAAAAACAATGTAATTTGTAGGAACTGACCCCAAAGACCCCGTAAGAGGCACGAACACCTCGCACGGGATCAATGTAATTTGTAGGAACTGACCGCGTAGTCCCGGGTCTCCCGGTTTGTGAATATGATGATAATTCGCAAAAATCACACTTAGACTTAAAACACAAGCCATTAAAGGGTGAAAACCCAAACCAGACCCCAAAGACCTCGTAAGAGGTACGAACACCTCGCACGGGACCAATGTAACTTCTACGAACTGACCGCGTTGTCCTGAGTCTCTCGGTTTTAGAATACTACGCTAATTTGCAAAAATCAACTCTTAAACTTAAAAAGACGCCGTTAAAGGGTGAAAACCCAAACCAGCCCCCAAACGATCCCGTAGGAGGCACAAACACCTCGCACGGGACCAATGAGACTTGTAGGAACTGACCGCATAGTCCCGGGTCTCCCGGTTTGAGAATATGACGATAATTTGCAAAAATCAACACTTAAACTTAAAAACAAGCCGTTAAAGGGTGAAAGCCCAAATCAGCCCCCAAACGACCTCGTACGAGGCACGAACACCTCGCACGGGACCAATGTAACTCGTACGGATTGACCGCAAAGTCTCAAGTCTCCCGATTTGAGAATACGATGATAATTTGCAAAAATCAACACTTAAACTTAAAAAACAAGCCGTTAAAGGGTGAAAACCCAAACAAACCCCCAAGCGATCCCGTAGGAGGCATGAACACCTCGCACGGGACCAATGTAACTTGTTGGAACTAATCGCGTTGTCCCGGGTCTCCCGGTTTGAGAATATGACGATAATTTGCAAAAATCAACTCTGAAACTTAAAAACAAGACGTTAAAGGGTGAAAACCTAAAGCCGCCACCAAACGACCCTGTAGGAGGCACGGACACCTGGCACGGGACCAATGTAACTTCTAGAAACTGACCGCGTTGTCCCGAGTCTGTCGGTTTTAGAATACTACAATAATTTGCAAAAATCAACTCTTATACTTAAAAAGACGCCGTTAAAGGGTGAAAACCCAAACCAGCCCCCAAACGATCCCGTACGAGGCACGAACACCTCGTACGGGACCAATGTAACTTGTAGGAACTGACCGCGTAGTCCCGGGTCTCCCGGTTTGAGAATATGACGATAATTTGAAAAAATCAACACTTAAACTTAAAAACAAGCCGTTAAAGGGTGAAAGCCCAAATAATCCCCCAAACGACCTCGTACGAGGCAGGAACGCCTCGCACGGGACCAAAGTAACTTGTACGAACTGACCGCATAGTCTTAGGTCTCCCGATTTGAGAATACGATGATAATTTGCAAAAATCAACACTTAAACTTAAAAACAAGCCGTTAAAGGGTGAAAACCCAAACCAACCCCCAAACGATCCCGTAGGAGGCACAAACACCTCGCACGGGACCAATGAGACTTGTAGGAACTGACCGCATAGTCCCGGGTTTCCCGATTTGAGAATGCGATGATAATTTGCAAAAATCAACACTTAAACTTAAAAACAAGCCGTTAAAGGGTGAAAGCCCAAATAAGCCCCCAAACGACCTCGTACGAGGCAGGAACACCTCGCACGGGACGAATGTAACTTGTACGAACTGACCGCATAGTCTCAGGTCTCCCGATTTGAGAATGCGATGATAATTTGCAAAAATCGACACTTAAACTTAAAAACAAGCCGTTAAAGGGTGAAAACCCAAACCAGCCCCCAAACGACCCCGTAAGAGGCACAAACACCTCGCACGGGACCAGTGTAACTTGTAGGAACTGACTGCGTAGTCCCGGGTCTCCCGGTTTGATAATATGACGATAATTTGCAAAAATCCACACTTAAACTTAAAAACAAGCCGTTAAAGGGTGAAAGCCCAAATCAACCCCCAAACGACCTCGTAGGAGGCACGAACACCTCGGACGGGACCAATTTAACTTGTACGAATTGACCGCATAGTCTCAGGTCTCCCGATTTGAGAATACGATGATAATTTGCAAAAATCAACACTTAAACTTAAAAACAAGCCGTTAAAGGGTGAAAACCCAAACCAACCCCCAAGCGATCCCGTAGGAGGCATGAACACCTCGCACGAGACCAATGTAACTTGTTGGAACTAATCGCGTTATCCTGGGTCTCCCGGTTTGAGAATATGATGATAATTTGCAAAAATCAACGCTTAAACTTAAAAACAAGACGTTAAAGGGTGAAAACCTAAACCAGCCACCAAACGACCCCGTAGGAGGCACGAACACCTCGCACGGGACTAATGTAACTTGTACGAACTCACCGCATAGTCTTAGGTCTTTTTTTTTTTGGGAAGGTTGAGTATATTAAAAAAACTAAGAATTTACAGAGGAAAAAACCTTAACAAAAGAAAAGGAACCCCAGGGCATACCCCAAAGGCAAACAAAACAACAAGAAGAGCCAAAATCTAGCCTAATCCATAGTACAGAAGACTATCTTCAGGAATGTTCCAGTACATACAAGCCATCCAGTTTGCATAGTTCCTTCTGTCCTTATTCCAAGTAAGCACTTTTGCTCGAACCATGTTTTCAATACCCTTCACAATGGAGTCAAGGGAATTGGAGACATGCTTGAAGCATCTAGCATTCCTTTCCATCCAAATACAGTAGATAGTAGTAGTAAAGGATAACGATCTTATCTTATCGCATAGAGTCTTAGTAGAGTGGTTAATAGTAGCCTTATCCAACTCACTATTTAAATCCATGGAATCCCTATAGCATTGGTTTCTTAGCCACACCTCATTCCATATACTTTTACTAAGGCTGCACTGAGTGAACAGGTGGTTATATGTCTCCCTCTCATTCCCACATAACTCACACAGGTCATCCATAGAAACCCCCCACTCATGAAGCTTAACTTTAGTGTTGATGGCCCTCCTAACCACCATCCAAGTAATGAAAGAGCATTTGGGGATGCATACCTTACTCCACACAAACTTGCTCCAGTTAACCATAGGCTTATGTGCCTTTAAAAGATCCCAAGCAGAAGCTATGGTGAACTTCCCATTATTAGAGGGCAGCCACACAACAATATCATTTGCATCCTGAATAGTAGGAAGAATAGCATTCTTAACTTCATTCAGCTCCCAAGTCACAGTTGAAGGCCATCTCCACTCCAAGTGGTGGATAAAATCAGAAACTTTTTCTTTTAGATTACTAGCAGAGTCATACACAATGTTTCCCCCATATAAGGGGTGCAGCGGGCCATTAGGGTGTCAATTACCAAACCACATAAAAGCAAGATTTCCATTCCCAATGATGGTCTTTATTTTGCTTCTAAACTTCTCTCTGCTCTTGAGGATTTTCCTCCAGCTCCATGATGAATCATTTGGGATACTCAGAGCCCAGATGTTCCTTCCTTTGATCTTATAAATGTTGCACCATTTGATCCATAGGCTGTCCTTCTTACTGCAAAGATTCCACAAGTGCTTAGCCATAGCAGCTCTGTTCCAAGTCTCAAGACACTTGATATTTAGCACCCCCTCATCCAGAGATACACAAATATCCTTCCAAGCAACTTTTGCCCCTTTGCTATTAGCCTCATCCCCTTTCCATAAGTAATTCCTCATAATCTGCTCAATTTTTTTAATGATGCTCTTGGGAAGGATAAAAATGCTTGCCCAATACACTTGGATGCTGAAAATCACAGTCTTCACAAGGAGGAGCCTACCTGCAAAACTCAGGAATTTATTAGTCCAACATCTGGTTCTCATAGTTATCCTATCCACCAAGTGAGAACAATCCTCCTTCTTCAACCTAGTTGTGATGAGAGGAACCCCCAGATATTTGAAAGGAGGGGAGCTGTGCTGTATTCCCAGAATAGAGGAGATCTCCTGAATCCCATCCCCATTAACCCCTGCAGTGAAGAGGCTGCTTTTCTCCATGTTGACCATAAGCCCAGTTAAAGAGCTAAAATTAGATATGGCCTCCTTCACAATGCTGCAAGACACCCTGTCCCCACCAGCAAAAACTATCAGATCATCAGCAAAACTAAGGTGGGTAAGGGCCATCTCCTTGCACCTAGGGTGATAACTGAACAGGTCTGATTCAGCAGCTTTAGAAATAATCCCTGAGAAAGCCTCCATCACCAGCAGGAAAAGATATGGAGAGAGAGGGTCTCCCCGCCTGAGCCCTCTTTTCCCATGAAAAAACCCATTCAGTTCCCCATTCAGATTAATGGAGAACCTGGTAGTAGTCACACACTTGGAGATCCACCCAATGACTTTGGGGGGGAAGCCAACATGAGTCAAAAGCTGTAGCATGAAGTCCCAGCTCAAAGTATCATAGGCTTTAAGAATATCTATCTTAATTGCACATCTAGGAGGGTTAGAGTCCCTATGATAATTTCTCATTAACTCTTGTAAAAGCAGGATGTTATCAGCAATGGATCTGCCTTCAACAAAGGCAGCCTGATTATTACTAATGAGGTCTGGCATCATCTTCTTAAGCCTGCAAGTGATAACTTTGGAGATGCACTTGTACAAGGTGTTGCAGCACGATATAGGTCTGAAATCCCTCATACTTCTAGGGGCTGCAACCTTAGGAATCAAAGCCAGGCTGGTACAGTTCCACTGGTTGAAGAAACTCCCATTATCGAAAAAGAATTTAATAGCCTCGCACACCTCTTCCCCAACAAGCTGCCAATTCATTTTAAAGAAATAACTGTTAAAGCCATCCGGACCAGGGGCCTTGTCAGACCCAATTCCAAACATTGCCTCTTTGATTTCATCACGAGTGACCTCTTTCTCCAAAAACTCAGCTTGAGTAGAGGTAAGTTTATTCTTAATCACCTCCCCCAAAACAGTGTTAGCATCAATACATCGCGACCTATTCCCTAACAAGTTCCCAAAAAATTTCACAGCTTCTCCAGCCACCTGCTCTTTCCCTTCAATTCTCACACCATGATCATCCTCAATGCTCAAAATTTTCCTTCTAGCCACATTTTGATTTACTTTCTTATGAAAGAAAGTATTATTTTGGTCTCCCAGCTGCAGCCACTTAACTCTAGCCTTCTGTCTAAGGAATGACTCCTCCTCATTCCTAAGCTTAGCATATTTGGTTCTCATCGCCTTAGCAGCATCCTGCTTCTCCCTATTAGCACCATCTCTGTCCAGATCACTTTGGATAGCATCAAGCTTAGACTTGGAATCAGCAACCATTGCTGAAATTTTGTTAAAGAACTTCCTATTAAAGTGCTTCAAAGAGGCCTTGACTCTATTCAGCTTCTTGAAGAGCTTCTGCATTGGGTTCCCATCCACTTCAACATCCCAAGCTTCAATGATAGTAGGCATAAACTCATCGTGATTCATCCAAAAGTTGAAGAACTTGAAAGGCTTTGGTCTCCAAATAATAGTGTTATCCATATTGGTGATAATGGGACTGTGGTCCGAAATTCCACAAGGAAGGGTAATAGCTTGAGAATTAGGGAAGAGAGCAGCCCACCTATCATTGTGTATGACTCTATCAATCCTCGATTGAACATTATTTTCACCCCTCTGATTCCTATTCCAGGTGAACCATAATCCACTATTGACCATATCATCCGCATTTAGCTCATTCAAACAATCATTAAACTCCTCAGCAGCAGCTCTGTCAATACCCAATACTCCCACTTTTTCCTCCTGGCATCTGACCACATTAAAATCCCCCATTAGAATCCAAGGTCCATCATTAATAACCAAATTATTTTCTCTAAGGAAAGTCCAAAGGCTTCTCCTCTGCTCAGGAAGGTTTTCCCCATATATGAAGGTAGCATGGAAGGAGCAGCTGGTTCCAATGATATTTACAAGGCAGAACAGGGCCTGTCTATGAGTGTAGATCACCTCAATTTTCAGAATATTTGGGTTCCAGCCCACAATCACTCTGGCCACACCCCCATCCGTGGGGCAATTATGGACATACTCCCAATGATAGAAGCAAGAACTTTTAATAGTCTCCATATTGTTCCTTCTAATCTTAGTTTCCACAAGACTGATAAGGTCTAATCTATTATCCTTGATTAGTTTAACCACTTCCACCTGCTTGTGGGGAGCATTAAGGCCCCTTATATTCCATGTACCCATTCTGGTCATCTAAACTTCTTAACTTTGTTGCCTGATTTCTTCTTCCCTTTCTTGTTACTCCCAGGTGACTCATTGCCTCCACCTTTGTCACCTCCCCTTTCCAGCCCCTTGTCAAGTTCATCAACTGCCTTAATCTTAAGAACCAAGCCAGCTGGTGCAGGAGTGGACATTAGAGGATCTTCATTCTCAGTCTCCAAAATAACAAATGGATTAGGTGAATTTATGCTCTTATCCCCTTCTTCTAACACTGGCTTAGTAACTACCTCAGGCTGCCCTGCTACAGGATCATTCCTGGCATTAGGAACTAGATTGATCCCTACCTCAACCTGAACTTCTTTTGGTTTTATTGCCCTCTTGTCATTATGATTCTTATTGGTTGTGTATTGCACTTGGGTCCATTCCTCTTCTAAGGCCTTCTGAATCTCAGTCTGACTTTTGAAAGGAAACATCATCTCTTTGTTGTTAGTTGCCACCCATGCCTTCTTGGCCTTCTGACAATTGAGGAGATCATGACCAAAAATGCCACATTTGATACACGATGGAGGTTTTTCTTGGTACTCAACTGCAACCACAGCAATGGACCCATCCTCCATTTTAATATCAATGGTCCTTGGGTATTCTCCCATGACTTTTAACTCAACACATATCCTAGCAAAACTGATTTTCTGCATTCCTTCAGTTATAGTATCAGCATACATTGGAATTCCAACTGAGCTAGCCACATAGCTCAGCCCCTCCTCTGTCCATAACTGGACAGGAATGTCATGAAATTTGACCCAAACAGGAATCACAGAAGTGGTGTCTTTGCTGAAAGAGAAGTTTGGAGCCCATTTTTGGATGATAATAGGGTTCCCCACAAAATGCCATGGGCCATTGTCAATTACCTCATCCCTCATATTAGCATTATCAAACATAAAGAAATAGAAACCATTGTTGTGACCCACAACCTGTTTGAGGCCAAACTTGTTCCATAACTTATGTGCTATATTGCAAACTAAGGTGTAAGGTAATTTCCTTCCCAGAAAGCATCCCACCATGCTATTCTCCCATTTAGCATAACCATTTGCTGCTATCTCCACTGGAGGGGCCACTATGATCCTGTTATCAGAAATAGAGGGGGGATGATATGTGAGTCGAAGCTTGGGGCATCTTTTATTGGCAACAACATCCTTCCAAGATTTCTCCACAGCTACGTTCTTGGTGGAGCAAGGAATAGGTCCACTACCATTACAATCCCCTGCTTCTTGCCTTACCCCTCTCTTATCTCCATCCCCATTATTGGGGGATTCCTTGCTTTCGTAAATGGCTCTTCCATGTTGCAGAACATCCTCATACGAGAACCCTTTATGCTTCATGAATTCCTTGTACAACTCTACAATCTTAGAGTCCTGAATCGTATCTTCTAAGGCAACAATTTGTCCCTCTTCAATTTCATCCTCGTCAATTGAAACTTGAATATCAATCGGACCAGACTCCATATTTAGGCCGCTATCTTGATTGGAGGGAAATCTCACAGCATCAAAAGGAACAAATCTAGCAACTTCCAAAGGGGGGGAACGCCTCTGGGAGTTCCCATCCGTGTGCGAGGACGTTTGGGAAGGGGTAGGGTTACGAGCCCACCCACCACGAATGGCCGGAGGTAGTTTGTTCATGGTAGCCTATAGGTTAAGGTGGCCGGAGGTAGATTGGTAGGGTAAGGCGGTGGTCGTTTTAGGGTTGTATTTGGTTGAAGGTTTTTTAGAGAGAAGCGGGAGCATTTTCAAGTTTTTTACCACTTACAATACTTGATCGTAGTGACATAGTCTTAGGTCTTTCGATTTGAGAATACGATGATTATTTGCAAAAATCAACACTTAGACTGAAAAACAAGCCATCAAAGGGTGAAAACACAAATCAGACCACAAAGACCCCGTAAGAGGCACGAACACCTCGTACGGGATCAATGTAATTTGTAGGAACTGACCGCGTAGTCCCGGGTCTCCCGGTTTGTGAATATGATGATAATTCGTAAAAATCACACTTAAACTTAAAAACAAGCCGTTAAAGGATGAAAGCCCAAATCAGCCCCCAAACGACACCGTAGGAGGCACGAACACCTCGCACGGGACCAATGTAACTTCTACGAACTGACCGCGTAGTCCCGGGTCTCCCGGTTTTAGAATACGACGATAATTTTCAAAAATCAACACTTAAACTTAAAAGCAAGCCGTTAAAGGGTGAAAGCCCAAACCAACCCCCAAACGACCCCGTAAGAGGCACGAACACCTCGCACGGGACCAGTGTAACTTGTAGGAACAGACCGCGTAGTCCCGGGTCTCCCGGTTTGAGAATATGACGATAATTTGCAGAAATCAACACTTAAACTTAAAAAGAAGCCGTTAAAGGGTGAAAATCCAAACCAGCCCCCAAACGACCCCGTAGGAGGCACGAACACGTCGCACGGGATCAATGTAATTTGTAGGAACGAACCGCGTAGTCCCGGGTCTCCCGGTTTGTGAATATGATGATAATTCGCAAAAATCACACTTACACTTAAAAACAAGCCATTAAAGGGTGAAAACCCAAACCAGCCCCCAAACGACCCCGTAGGAGGCACGAACACCTCGCACGGGATCAATGTAATTTGTAGGAACTGACCGCGTAGTCCCGGGTCTCCCGGTTTGTGAATATGATGATAATTCGCAAAAATCACACTTAAACTTAAAAACAAGCCGTTAAAGGTTGAAAACCTAAACCAGCCACCAAACGACCCCGTAGGAGGCACGAACACCTCGCACGGGACCAATGTAACTTCTACGAACTGACCGCGTACTCCCGGGTCTCCCAGTTTTAGAATACGAAGATAATTTGCAAAAATCAACTCTTAAATTTAAAAACAGGCCGTTAAAGGGTGAAAACCCAAACCAGCCCCCAAACGACCCCGTAAAAGGCACGAACACCTCGCACGGGACCAATGAAACTTGTAGGAACTGACCGCCTAGTCTCGGGTCTCCCGGTTTGAGAATATGATGATAATTTGCAAAAATCAACACTTAAACTTAAAAAAAAGCCGTTAAAGGCTGAAAACCCAAACCAACCCCCAAACGATCCCGTAGGAGGCATGAACACCTCGCACGGGACCAATGTAACTTGTTGGAACTAATCGCGTTGTCCTGGGTCTCCCGGTTTGAGAATATGACGATAATTTGCAAAAATCAACGCTTAAACTTAAAAATAAGTCGTTAAAGGGTGAAAACCTAAACCATCCACCAAACGACCCCGTAGGAGGCACGAACACCTCGCACGGGACCAATGTAACTTCTAGGAACTGACCGCGTTGTCCCAAGTCTCCCGGTTTTAGAATACTACGATAATTTGCAAAAATCAACTCTTAAACTTAAAAAGACGCCGTTAAAGGGTGAAAACCCAAACCAGCCCCAAACGATCCCGTAGGAGGCACAAACACCTCGCACGGAACCAATGTAACTTGTAGGAACTGACCGCATAGTCCCGGGTCTCCCGGTTAGAGAATATGACGATAATTTGCAAAAATCAACTCTTAAACTTAAAAATAAGCCGTTAAAGGGTGAAAGCCCAAATCAGCCCCCAAACGACCCCATACGAGGCACGAACACCTCGCATGGGACTAATGTAACTTGTACGAACTGACCGCACAGTCTTAGGTCTTTCGATTTGAGAATACGATGATAATTTGAAAAAATCAACACTTAGACTTAAAAACAAGCCGTTAAAGGCTGAAAACCCAAACCAGCCCCCAAACGACCCCGTAAGAGGCACGAACACCTCGCACGGGACCAGTGTAACTTGTAGGAACTGACCGCGTAGTCCCGGGTCTCCCGGTTTGAGAATATGACGATAATTTGCAAAAATCAACACTTAAACTTAAAAAGACGCCGTTAATGGGTGAAAACCCAAACCAGCCCCCAAACGACCCCGTAGGAGGCACGAACACCTCGCACGGGACCAATGTAACTTGTAGGAACTGACCGCGTAGTCCCGGATCTCCCGATTTGAGAATATGACGATCATTTGCAAAAATCACACTTAGACTTAAAAATATTGTAATTTGTAGGAACTGACCCCAAAGACCTCGTAAGAGGCACGAACACCTCGCACGGGGTCAATGAAATTTGTTAAAACTGACTGGGTAATCCCGGGTCTCCCGGTTTGTGAATATGATGATAATTCGCAAAAATCACACTTAGACTTAAAAACAAGCCATTAAAGGGTGAAAACCCAAATCAGACTACAAAGACCCCGTAAGAGGCACGAACACCTCGCACGGGATCAATGTAATTTTTAGGAACTGACCGCGTAGTCCCGGGTCTCCCGGTTTGTGAATATGATGATAATTCGCAAAAATCACACTTACACTTAAAAACAAGCCGTTAAAGGTTCAAAACCTAAACCAACCACCAAACGACCCCGTAGGAGGCACGAACACCTCGCACGGGACCAATGTAACTTGTACGAACTGACCGCATAGTCTCAGGTCTCCCGATTTGAGAATACGATGATAATTTGCAAAAATCAACACTTAAACTTAAAAACAAGCCGTTAAAGGGTCAAAACCCAAACCAACCCCCAAGCGACCAATGTAGCTTGTTTGAACTAATCGCCTTGCCCCGGGTCTCCCGGTTTGAGAATATGACGATAATTTGCAAAAATCAACGCTTAAACTTAAAAACAAGACGTTAAAGGGTGAAAACCTAAACCAGCCACCAAACGACGCTGTAGGAGGCACGAACACCTGGCACGGGACCAATGTAACTTCTAGAAACTGACCGCGTTGTCCCGAGTCTCCCGGTTTTAGAAAACTACGATAATTTGCAAAAATCAACTCTTAAACTTAAAAAGACGCCGTTAAAGGGTGAAAACCCAAACCAGCCCCCAAACGATCCCGTACGAGGCATGAACACCTCGTACGGGACCAATGTAACTTGTACGAACTGACCGCGTAGTCCCGGGTCTCCCGGTTTGAGAATATGACGATAATTTGCAAAAATCAACACTTAAACTTAAAAACAAGCCGTTAAAGGGTGAAAACCCAAACCAGCCCCCAAATGATCCCGTACGAGGCATGAACACCTCGCACGGGACAAATGCAACTTGTAGGAACTGACCGCGTTGTCCCGGGTCTCCCGGTTTGAGAATATGACGATAATTTGCAAAAATCAACACTTAAACTTAAAAACAAGCCGTTAAAGGGTGAAAGCACAAATAAGCCCCCAAACGACCTCGTACGAGGCAGGAACGCCTCGCACGGGACCAATGTAACTTGTACGAACTGACCGCATAGTCTCAGGTCTCCCGATTTAAGAATACGATGATAATTTGCAAAAATCAACACTTAAACTTAAAAACAAGCCGTTAAAGGGTGAAAATCCAAACCAGCCCTCAAACGACCCCGTAAGAGGCACGAACACCTTGCACGGGACCAGTGTAACTTGTAGGAACTGACTGCGTAGTCCCGGGTCTCCCGGTTTGAGAATATGACGATAATTTGCAAAAATCAACACTTAAACTTAAAAACAAGCCGTTAAAGGGTGAAACCCCAAATCAACCCCCAAACGACCTCGTAGGAGGCACGAACACCTCGGACGGGACCAATTTAACTTGTACGAACTGACTGCGTAGTCTCAGGTCTCCCGATTTGAGAATACGATGATAATTTGCAAAAATCAACACTTAAACTTAAAAACAAGCCGTTAAAGGGTCAAAACCTAAACCAACCCCCAAGCGATCCCGTAGGAGGCATGAACACCTCGCACGGGACCAATGTAACTTGTTGGAACTAATCGCGTTATCCTGGGTCTCCCGGTATGAGAATATGACGATAATTTGCAAAAATCAACGCTTAAACTTAAAAACAAGCCGTTAAAGGGTGAAAACCTAAACCAGCCACCAAACGACCCCGTAGGAGGTACGAACACCTCGCACGGGACCAATGTAACTTCTACGAACTGACCGCGTACTCCCGGGTCTCCCAGTTTTTGAATACGAAGATAATTTGCAAAAATCAACTCTTAAATTTAAAAACAGGCCGTTAAAGGGTGAAAACCCAAACCAGCCCCCAAACGACCCCGTAAGAGGCACGAACACCTCGCACGGGACCAATGTAACTTGTAGGAACTGACCGCCTAGTCTCGGGTCTCCCGGTTTGAGAATATGATGATAATTTGCAAAAATCAACACTTAAACTTAAAAAAAAGCCGTTAAAGGCTGAAAACCCAAACCAAGCCCCAAACGATCCCGTAGGAGGCATGAACACCTCGCACGGGACCAATGTAACTTGTTGGAACTAATCGCGTTGTCCTGGGTCTCCCGGTTTGAGAATATGACGATAATTTGCAAAAATCAACGCTTAAACTTAAAAACAAGTCGTTAAAGGGTGAAAACCTAAACCATCCACCAAACGACCCCGTAGGAGGCACGAACACCTCGCACGGGACCAATGTAACTTCTAGGAACTGACCGCGTTGTCCCAAGTCTCCCGGTTTAGAATACTACGATAATTTGCAAAAATCAACTCTTAAACTTAAAAAGACGCCGTTAAAGGGTGAAAACCCAAACCAGCCCCAAACGATCCCGTAGGAGGCACAAACACCTCGCACGGAACCAATGTAACTTGTAGGAACTGACCGCATAGTCCCGGGTCTCCCGGTTAGAGAATATGACGATAATTTGCAAAAATCAACTCTTAAACTTAAAAACAAGCCGTTAAAGGGTGAAAGCCCAAATCAGCCCCCAAACGACCCCATACGAGGCACGAACACCTCGCATGGGACTAATGTAACTTGTACGAACTGACCGCACAGTCTTAGGTCTTCCGATTTGAGAATACGATGATAATTTGCAAAAATCAACACTTAGACTTAAAAACAAGCCGTTAAAGGCTGAAAACCCAAACCAGCCCCCAAACGACCCCGTAAGAGGCACGAACACCTCGCACGGGACCAGTGTAACTTGTAGGAACTAACCGCGTAGTCCCGAGTCTCCCGGTTTGAGAATATGACGATAATTTGCAAAAATCAACACTTAAACTTAAAAAGACGCCGTTAATGGGTGAAAACCCAAACCAGCCCCCAAACGACCCCGTAGGAGGCACGAACACCTCGCACGGGACCAATGTAACTTGTAGGAACTGACCGCGTAGTCCCGGATCTCCCGATTTGAGAATATGACGATCATTTGCAAAAATCACACTTAGACTTAAAAATATTGTAATTTGTAGGAACTGACCCCAAAGACCTCGTAAGAGGCACGAACACCTCGCACGGGGTCAATGAAATTTGTTAGAAC
This sequence comes from Sambucus nigra, assembly GCA_949130495.1. NCBI lineage: Eukaryota > Viridiplantae > Streptophyta > Magnoliopsida > Dipsacales > Adoxaceae > Sambucus > Sambucus nigra. The sequence goes on along the minus strand of OX422217.1, from coordinate 109,042,598 downwards.
TGACTGGGTAATCCCGGGTCTCCCGGTTTGTGAATATGATGATAATTCGCAAAAATCACACTTAGACTTAAAAACAAGCCATTAAAGGGTGAAAACCCAAATCAGACCACAAAGACCCCGTAAGAGGCACGAACACCTCGCACGGGATCAATGTAATTTTTAGGAACTGACCGCTCCCGGTTTGTGAATATGATGATAATTCGCAAAAATCACACTTAAACTTAAAAACAAGACGTTAAAGGTTCAAAACCTAAACCAACCACCAAACGACCCCGTAGGAGGCACGAACACCTCGCACGGGACCAATGTAACTTGTACGAACTGACCGCATAGTCTCAGGTCTCCCGATTTGAGAATACGATGATAATTTGCAAAAATCAACACTTAAACTTAAAAACAAGCCGTTAAAGGGTCAAAACCCAAACCAACCCCCAAGCGACCAATGTAGCTTGTTGGAACTAATCGCCTTGCCCCGGGTCTCCCGGTTTGAGAATATGACGATAATTTGCAAAAATCAACGCTTAAACTTAAAAACAAGACGTTAAAGGGTGAAAACCTAAACCAGCCACCAAACGACCCTGTAGGAGGCACGAACACCTGGCACGGGACCAATGTAACTTCTAGAAACTGACCGCGTTGTCCCGAGTCTCCCGGTTTTAGAAAACTACGATATTTGCAAAAATCAACTCTTAAACTTAAAAAGACGCCGTTAAAGGGTGAAAACCCAAACCAGCCCCCAAACGATCCCGTACGAGGCATGAACACCTCGTACGGGACCAATGTAACTTGTACGAACTGACCGCGTAGTCCCGGGTCTCCCGGTTTGAGAATATGACGATAATTTGCAAAAATCAACACTTAAACTTAAAAACAAGCCGTTAAAGGGTGAAAACCCAAACCAGCCCCCAAATGATCCCGTACGAGGCATGAACACCTCGCACGGGACAAATGCAACTTGTAGGAACTGACCGCGTTGTCCCGGGTCTCCCGGTTTGAGAATATGACGATAATTTGCAAAAATCAACACTTAAACTTAAAAACAAGCCGTTAAAGGGTGAAAGCACAAATCAGCCCCCAAACGACCTCGTACGAGGCAGGAACGCCTCGCACGGGACCAATGTAACTTGTACGAACTGACCGCATAGTCTCAGGTCTCCCGATTTAAGAATACGATGATAATTTGCAAAAATCAACACTTAAACTTAAAAACAAGCCGTTAAAGGGTGAAAACCCAAACCAGCCCTCAAACGACCCCGTAAGAGGCACGAACACCTCGCACGGGACCAGTGTAACTTGTAGGAACTGACTGCGTAGTCCCGGGTATCCCGGTTTGAGAATATGACGATAATTTGCAAAAATCAACACTTAAACTTAAAAACAAGCCGTTAAAGGGTGAAACCCCAAATCAACCCCCAAACGACCTCGTAGGAGGCACGAACACCTCGGACGGGACCAATTTAACTTGTACGAACTGACTGCGTAGTCTCAGGTCTCCCGATTTGAGAATACGATGATAATTTGCAAAAATCAACACTTAAACTTAAAAACAAGCCGTTAAAGGGTGAAAACCTAAACCAACCCCCAAGCGATCCCGTAGGAGGCATGAACACCTCGCACGGGACCAATGTAACTTGTTGGAACTAATCGCGTTATCCTCGGTCTCCCGGTATGAGAATATGACGATAATTTGCAAAAATCAACGCTTAAACTTAAAAACAAGCCGTTAAAGGGTGAAAACCTAAACCAGCCACCAAACGACCCCGTAGGAGGCACGAACACCTCGCACGGGACCAATGTAACTTCTACGAACTGACCGCGTACTCCCGGGTCTCCCAGTTTTAGAATACGAAGATAATTTGCAAAAATCAACTCTTAAATTTAAAAACAGGCCGTTAAAGGGTGAAAACCAAAACCAGCCCCCAAACGACCCCGTAAGAGGCACGAACACCTCGCACGGGACCAATGTAACTTGTAGGAACTGACCGCCTAGTCTCGGGTCTCCCGGTTTGAGAATATGATGATATTTTGCAAAAATCAACACTTAAACTTAAAAAAAAGCCGTTAAAGGCTGAAAACCCAAACCAACCCCCAAACGATCCCGTAGGAGGCATGAACACCTCGCACGGGACCAATGTAACTTGTTGGAACTGACTGCATAGTCCCCGGTCTCCCGGTTTGAGAATATGACGATAATTTTCAAAAATCAATGCCTAAACTTAAAAACAAGCCGTTAAAGGGTGAAAACCCAAACCAGACCCCAAACGACCCCGTAGGAGGCACAAACACCTCGCACGGGACCAATGTAACTTGTAGGAACTGACCGCGTTGTCCCGGGTCTTCTAGTTTGAGAATATGATGATAATTCGTAAAAATCACACTTAAACTTAAAAACAAGCCGTTAAAGGGTGAAAGCCCAAACCAACCCCCAAACGACACCGTAGGAGGCACGAACACCTCGCACGGGACCAATGTAACTTCTACGAACTGACCGCGTAGTCCCGGGTCTCCCGGTTTTAGAATACGACGATAATTTGCAAAAATCAACACTTAAACTTAAAAACAAGCCGTTAAAGGGTGAAAGCCCAAACCAGCCCCCAAACGACCCCGTAAGAGGCACGAACACCTCGTACGGGACCAGTGTAACTTGTAGGAACTGACCGCGTAGTCCCGGGTCTCCCTATTTGAGAATATGACGATAATTTGCAGAAATCAACACTTAAACTTAAAAAGAAGCCGTTAAAGGGTGAAAACCCATACTAGCCCCCAAACGACCCCGTAGGAGGCATGAATACTTCGCATGGGACCAATGTAACTTGTAGGAACTGACCGCGTAGTCCCGGGTCTCCCGATTTGAGAATATGACGTTAATTTTCCAAAATCACACTTAGACTTAAAAATAATGTAATTTGTAGGAACTGACCCCAAAGACCCCGTAAGAGGCACGAACACCTCGTACGGGATCAATGTAATTTGTAGGAACTGACCGCGTAGTCCCGGGTCTCCCGGTTTGTGAATATGATGATAATTCGCAAAAATCACACTTAGACTTAAAACACAAGCCATTAAAGGGTGAAAACCCAAACCAGACCCCAAAGACCTCGTAAGAGGCACGAACACCTCGCACGGGACCAATGTAACTTCTACGAACTGACCGCGTTGTCCTGAGTCTCTCGGTTTTAGAATACTACGATAATTTGCAAAAATCAACTCTTAAACATAAAAAGACGCCGTTAAAGGGTGAAAACCCAAACCAGCCCACAAACGATCCCGTTGGAGGCACAAACACCTCGCACGGGACCAATGAGACTTGTAGGAACTGACCGCATAGTCCCGGGTCTCCCGGATTGAGAATATGACGATAATTTGCAAAAATCCACACTTAAACTTAAAAGCAAGCCGTTAAAGGGCGAAACCCCAAATCAGCCCCCAAACGACCTCGTACGAGGCACGAACACCTCGCACGGGACCAATGTAACTCGTACGGATTGACCGCAAAGTCTCAGGTCTCCCGATTTGAGAATACGATGATAATTTGCAAAAATCAACACTTAAACTTAAAAAACAAGCCGTTAAAGGGTGAAAACCCAAACAAACCCCCAAGCGATCCCGTAGGAGGCATGAACACCTCGCACGGGACCAATGTAACTTGTTGGAACTAATCGCGTTGTCCCGGGTCTCCCGGTTTGAGAATATGATGATAATTTGCAAAAATCAACTCTTAAACTTAAAAACAAGACGTTAAAGGGTGAAAACCTAAAGTCGCCACCAAACGACCCTGTAGGAGGCACGGACACCTGGCACGGGACCAATGTAACTTCTAGAAACTGACCGCGTTGTCCCGAGTCTCCCGGTTTTAGAATACTATGATAATTTGCAAAAATCAACTCTTATACTTAAAAAGACGCCGTTAAAGGGTGAAAACCCAAACCAGCCCCCAAACGATCCCGTACGAGGCACGAACACCTCGTACGGGACCAATGTAACTTGTAGGAACTGACCGCGTAGTCCCGGGTCTCCCGGTTTGAGAATATGACGATAATTTGCCAAAATCACCACTTAAACTTAAAAACAAGCCGTTAAAGGGTGAAGGCCCAAATAAGCCCCCAAACGACCTCGTACGAGGCAGGAACGCCTCGCACGGGACCAATGTAACTTGTACGAACTGACCGCATAGTCTCAGGTATCCCGATTTGAGAATACAATGATAATTTGCAATAATCAACACTTAAACTTAAAAACGCGTTAAAGGGTGAAAACCCAAACCAACCCCCAAACGATCCCGTAGGAGGCACAAACACCTCGCACGGGACCAATGAGACTTGTACGAACTGACCGCATAGTCCCGGGTCTCCCGGTTTTAGAATGCGATGATAATTTGCAAAAATCAACACTTAAACTTAAAAACAAGCCGTTAAAGGGTGAAAGCCCAAATAAGCCCCCAAACGACCTCATACGAGGCAGGAACACCTCGCACGGGACGAATGTAACTTGTACGAACTGACCGCATAGTCTCAGGTCTCCCGATTTGAGAATGCGATGATAATTTGCAAAAATCAACACTTAAACTTAAAAACAAGCCGTTAAAGGGTGAAAACCCAAACCAGCCCCCAAACGACCCCGTAAGAGGCACGAACACCTCGCACGGGACCAGTGTAACTTGTAGGAACTGACTGCGTAGTCCCGGGTCTCCCGGTTTGAGAATGTGACGATAATTTGCAAAAATCCACACTTAAACTTAAAAACAAGCCGTTAAAGGGTGAAAGCCCAAATCAACCCCCAAACGACCTCGTAGGAGGCACGAACACCTCGGACGGGACCAATTTAACTTGTACGAACTGACCGCATAGTCTCAGGTCTCCCGATTTGAGAATACGATGATAATTTACAAAAATCAACACTTAAACTTAAAAACAAGCCGTTAAAGGGTGAAAACCTAAACCAACCTCCAAGCGATCCCGTAGGAGGCATGAACACCTCGCACGAGACCAATGTAACTTGTTGGAACTAATCGCGTTATCCTGGGTCTCCCGGTTTGAGAATATGACGATAATTTGCAAAAATCAACGCTTAAACTTAAAAACAAGCCGTTAAAGGGTGAAAACCTAAACCAACCACCAAACGACCCCGTAGGAGGCACGAACACCTCGCACGGGACTAATGTAACTTGTACGAACTCACCGCATAGTCTTAGGTCTTTCGATTTGAGAATACGATGATTATTTGCAAAAATCAACACTTAGACTGAAAAACAAGCCATCAAAGGGTGAAAACCCAAATCAGACCACAAAGACCCCGTAAGAGGCATGAACACCTCGTACGGGATCAATGTAATTTGTAGGAACTGACCGCGTAGTCCCGGGTCTCCCGGTTTGTGAATATGATGATAATTCGCAAAAATCACACTTAAACTTAAAAACAAGCCGTTAAAGGGTGAAAGCCCAAACCAGCCCCCAAACGACCCCGTAAGAGGCACGAACACCTCGCACGGGACCAGTGTAACTTGTAGGAACTGAACGCGTAGTCCCGGGTCTCCCGGTTTGAGAATATGACGATAATTTGCAGAAATCAACACTTAAACTTTAAAAGAAGCCGTTAAAGGGTGAAAATCCAAACCAGCCCCCAAACGACCCCGTAGGAGGCACGAACACCTCGCACGGGATCAATGTAATTTGTAGGAACGGACCGCGTAGTCCCGGGTCTCCCGGTTGGTGAATATGATGATAATTTGCAAAAATCACACTTAAACTTAAAAACAAGCCGTTAAAGGTTCAAAACCTAATCCAACCACCAAACGACCCCATAGGAGGCACGAACACCTCGCACGGAAACAATGTAACTTGTAGGAACTGACCGCGTAGTCCCGGGTCTCTCGATTTGAGAATATGACGATAATTTGCAAAAATCACACTTAGACTTGAAAACATTGTAATTTGTAGGAACTGACCCCAAAGACCTCGTAAGAGGCACGAACACCTCGCACGGGGTCAATGTAATTTGTAGGAACTGACCGCGTAATCCCGGGTCTCCCGGTTTGTGAATATGATGATAATTCGCAAAAATCAAACTTAGACTTAAAAACAAGCCATTAAAGGGTGAAAACCCAAATCAGACCACAAAGACCCCGTAAGAGGCACGAACACCTCGCACGGGATCAATGTAATTTGTAGGAATTGACCGCGTAGTCCCGGGTCTCCCGGTTTGTGAATATGATGATAATTCGCAAAAATCACACTTAAACTTAAAATCAAGCCGTTAAAGGTTGAAAACCTAAACCAGCCACCAAACGACCCCGTAGGAGGCACGAACACCTCGCACGGGACCAATGTAACTTCTACGAACTGACCGCGTACTCCCGGGTCTCCCAGTTTTAGAATACGAAGATAATTTGCAAAAATCAACTCTTAAATTTAAAAACAGGCCGTTAAAGGGTGAAAACCCAAACCAGCCCCCAAACGACCCCGTAAGAGGCACGAACACCTCGCACGGGACCAATGTAACTTGTAGGAACTGACCGCCTAGTCTCGGGTCTCCCGGTTTGAGAATATGATGATAATTTGCAAAAATCAACACTTAAACTTAAAAAAAAGCCGTTAAAGGCTGAAAACCCAAACCAACCCCCAAGCGATCCCGTAGGAGGCATGAACACCTCGCACGGGACCAATGTAACTTGTTGGAACTAATCGCGTTGTCCTGGGTCTCCCGGTTAGAGAATATGACGATAATTTGCAAAAATCAACGCTTAAACTTAAAAACAAGTCGTTAAAGGGTGAAAACCTAAACCATCCACCAAACGACCCCGTAGGAGGCACGAACACCTCGCACGGGACCAATGTAACTTCTAGGAACTGACCGCGTTGTCCCAAGTCTCCTGGTTTTAGAATACTACGATAATTTGCAAAAATCAACTCTTAAACTTAAAAAGACGCCGTTAAAGGGTGAAAACCCAAACCAGCCCCCAAACGATCTCGTAGGAGGCACAAACACCTCACACGGAACCAATGTAACTTGTAGGAACTGACCGCATAGTCCCGGGTCTCCCGGTTAGAGAATATGACGATAATTTGCAAAAATCAACTCTTAAACTTAAAAACAAGCCGTTAAAGGGTGAAAGCCCAAATCAACCCCCAAACGACCCCATACGAGGCACGAACACCTCGCATGGGACTAATGTAACTTGTACAAACTGACCGCACAGTCTTAGGTCTTCCGATTTGAGAATACGATGATAATTTGCAAAAATCAACACTTAGACTTAAAAACAAGCCGTTAAAGGCTGAAAACCCAAACCAGCCCCCAAACGACCCCGTAAGAGGCACGAACACCTCGCACGGGACCAGTGTAACTTGTAGGAACTGACCGCGTAGTCCCGGGTCTCCCGGTTTGAGAATATGACGATAATTTGCAAAAATCAACACTTAAACTTAAAAAGACGCCGTTAAAGGGTGAAAACCCAAACCAGCCCCCAAACGACCCCGTAGGAGGCACGAACACCTCGCACGGGACCAATGTAACTTGTAGGAACTGACCGCGTAGTCCCGGATCTCCCGATTTGAGAATATGACAATAATTTGCAAAAATCACACTTAGACTTAAATATATTGTAATTTGTAGGAACGGACCCCAAAGACCTCGTAAGAGGCACGAACACCTCGCACGGGGTCAATGTAATTTGTAAGAACTGACTGGGTAATCCCGGGTCTCCCGGTTTGTGAATATGATGATAATTCGCAAAAATCACACTTAGACTTAAAAACAAGCCATTAATGGGTGAACACCCAAATCAGACCACAAAGACCCCGTAAGAGGCACGAACACCTCGTACGGGATCAATGTAATTTTTAGGAACTGACCGCGTAGTCCCGGGTCTCCCGGTTTGTGAATATGATGATAATTCGCAAAAATCACACTTAAACTTAAAAACAGGCCGTTAAAGGTTGAAAACCTAAACTAGCCACCAAACGACCCCGTAGGAGGCACAAACACCTCGCACGGGACCAATGTAACTTCTACGAACTCACCGCGTAGTCCCGGGTCTCCCGGTTTTAGAATACGACGATAATTTGCAAAAATCAACTCTTAAATTAAAAAACAGGCCGTTAAAGGGTGAAAACCCAAACCAGCCCCCAAACGACCCCGTAAGAGGCACGAACACCTCGCACGGGACCAATGTAACTTGTAGGTACTGACCGCATAGTCTCAGGTCTCCCGATTTGAGAATACGATGCTAATTTGCAAAAATCAACACTTAAACTTAAAAACAAGTCGTTAAAGGGTGAAAACCTAAACCAGCCACACCACGACCCTGTAGGAGGCACGAACACCTCGCACGGGACCAATGTAACTTCTAGGAACTGACCGCGTTGTCCTGAGTCTCCCGGTTTTAGAATACTACGATAATTTGCAAAAATCAACTCTTAAACTTAAAAAGACGCCGTTAAAGGGTGAAAACCCAAACCAGCCCCCAAACGATCCCGTAGGAGGCACAAACACCTCGCACGGGACCAATGAGACTTGTAGGAACAGACCGCATAGTCCCGGGTCTCCCGGTTTGAGAATATGACGATAATTTGCAAAAATCAACACTTAAACTTAAAAATAAGCCGTTAAAGGGTGAAAGCCCAAATCAGCCCCCAAACGACCTCGTACGAGGCACGAACACCTCGCACGGGACCAATGTAACTCGTACGGATTGACCGCAAAGTCTCAGGTCTCCCGATTTGAGAATACGATGAAAATTTGCAAAAATCAACACTTAAACTTAAAAAACAAGCCGTTAATGGGTGAAAACCCAAACAAACCCCCAAGCGATCCCGTAGGAGGCATGAACACCTCGCACGGGACCAATGTAACTTGTTGGAACTAATCGCGTTGTCCCGGGTCACCCGGTTTGAGAATATGACGATAATTTGCAAAAATCAACACTTAAACTTAAAAACAAGACGTTAAAGGGTGAAAACCTAAACCCGCCACCAAACGACCCTGTAGGAGGCACGGACACCTGGCACGGGACCAATGTAACTTCTAGAAACTGACCGCGTTGTCCCGAGTCTCCCGGTTTTAGAATACTACGATAATTTGCAAAAATCAACTCTTAAACTTAAAAAGACGCCGTTAAAGGGTGAAAACCCAAACCAGCCCCCAAACGATCCCGTACGAGGCACGAACACCTCGTACGGGACCAATGTAACTTGTAGGAACTGACCGCGTAGTCCCGGGTCTCCCGGTTTGAGAATATGACGATAATTTGCCAAAATCACCACTTAAACTTAAAAACAAGCCGTTAAAGGGTGAAGGCCCAAATAAGCCCCCAAACGACCTCGTACGAGGCAGGAACGCCTCGCACGGGACCAATGTAACTTGTACGAACTGACCGCATAGTCTCATGTATCCCGATTTGAGAATACAATGATAATTTGCAGTAATCAACACTTAAACTTAAAAACGCGTTAAAGGGTGAAAACCCAAACCAACCCCCAAACGATCCCGTAGGAGGCACAAACACCTCGCACGGGACCAATGAGACTTGTACGAACTGACCGCATAGTCCCGGGTCTCCCGGTTTGAGAATGCGATGATAATTTGCAAAAATCAACACTTAAACTTAAAAACAAGCCGTTAAAGGGTGAAAGCCCAAATAAGCCCCCAAACGACCTCGTACGAGGCAGGAACACCTCGCACGGGACAAATGTAACTTGTACGAACTGACTGCATAGTCTCAGGTCTCCCGATTTGAGAATGCGATGATAATTTCCAAAAATCAACACTTAGACTGAAAAACAAGCCATTAAAGGGTGAAAACCCAAATCAGACCACAAAGACCCCGTAAGAGGCACGAACACCTCGCACGGGATCAATGTAATTTGTAGGAACTGACCGCGTAGTCCCGGGTCTCCCGGTTTGTGAATATGATGATAATTCGCAAAAATCACACTTAAACTTAAAAACAAGCCGTTAAAGGGTGAAAGCCCAAATCAGCCCCCAAACGACCCCGTAGGAGGCACGAACACCTCGCACGGGACCAATGTAACTTCTACGAACTGACCGCGTAGTCCCGGGTCTCCCGGTTTTAGAATACGACGATAATTTGCAAAAATCAACACTAAAACTTAAAAACAAGCCGTTAAAGGGTGAAAGCCCAAACCAGCCCCCAAACGACCCCATAAGAGGCACGAACACCTCGCACGGGACCAGTGTAACTTGTAGGAACTGACCGCGTCGTCCCGGGTCTCCCGGTTTGAGAATATGACGATAATTTGCAGAAATCAACACTTAAACTTAAAAAGAAGCTGTTAAAGGGTGAAAATCCAAACCAGCCCCCAAACGACCCCGTAGGAGGCACGAACACCTCGCACGGGATCAATGTAATTTGTAGGAACGGACCGCGTAGTCCCGGGTCTCCCGGTTTGTGAATATGATGATAATTTGCAAAAATCACACTTTTTTTTTTTCGGGAAAGATTGAGTATATAAAAAAACTAAGAATTTACAGAGGAAAAAACCTTAACAAAGGAAAAAGAAAACCACAGGGCATACCCCAAGGCAAACAAAACAAACAAAGAAGAGCCCAATATTAGACTAATCCTTAGCACAGAAGCCTATCTTCAGGAATGTTCCAGTACATACAAGCCATCCAGTTTGCGTAGTTCCTTCTGTCCTTTTTCCAAGTAAGCACTTTTGCTCGAACCATGTTTTCAATGCCCTTCACAATGGAGTCAAGTGTATTGGAGACATGCTTGAAGCATCTAGCATTCCTTTCCAACCAAATGCAATAGATAGTAGTAGTAAAGGATAAGGATCTTATCTTATCACATAGAGTCTTCGTAGAGTGATTAGTAGTAGCCATATCCAACTCACTATTTAAATCCATGGTATCCCTATAGCATTGGTTTCTTAGCCACACCTCTTGCCATATACTTTTACTAAGGCTGCACTGAGTGAACAAGTGGTTATATGTCTCCATCTCATTCCCACATAACTCACACAGGTCATCCATAGAAACCCCCCACTCATGAAGCTTAACTTTAGTGTTGATGGCCCTCCTAACCACCATCCAGGTAATGAAAGAGCATTTAGGGATGCACACCTTACTCCACACAAACTTGCTCCAGTTAACCATAGGCTTATGTGCCTTTAAAAGATCCCAGGCAGAAGCTATGGTGAACTTCCCATTATTAGAGGGCAGCCACACAACTTTATCATTCGCATCCTGAATAGTAGGAAGAATAGCATTCTTAACTTCATTCAGCTCCCAAGTCACAGTTGAAGGCCATCTCCACTCCAAGTGGTGGATAAAATCAGAAACTTTTGCTTTTAGATTACTAGCAGAGTCATACACAATGTTTCCCCCATACAAGGGGTGCAGCGGGCCATTAGGGTGCCAATTATCAAACCACATAAAAGCATGAGTTCCATTCCCAATGATGGTCTTTATTTTGCTTCTAAACTTATCTCTGCTCTTGAGGATTTTCCTCCAGCTCCATGAAGAATCATTTGGGATACTCAGAGCCCAGATGCTTCTTCCCTTGATCTTATAAATGTTACACCATTTGATCCAAAGGCTGTCCTTCTTACTGCATAGATTCCACAAGTGCTTAGCCATAGCTGCTCTGTTCCAAGTCTCAAGACACTTGATATTTAGCCCCCCCTCATCCAGAGAAACACAAATGTCCTTCCAAGCAACCTTTGCCCCTTTGCTATTAGCTTCATCCCCTTTCCATAAGTAATTCCTCATAATCTGCTCAATTTTTTTAATGACACTCTTGGGCAGGATAAAAATGCTTGCCCAATACACTTGGATGCTGAAAATCACAGTCTTCACAAGGAGGAGCCTACCTGCAAAACTCAGGAATTTATTAGTCCAGCATCTGGTTCTCATAGTTATCCTTTCCACCAAGTGAGAGAAATCCTCCCTCTTCAGCCTAGTTGTGATGAGAGGAACCCCCAGATATTTGAAAGGAGGGGAGCTGTGCTGAATTCCCAGAATAGAGGAGATCTCCTGAATCCCATCCTCATTAACCCCAGCAGTGAATAGGCTGCTCTTCTCCATGTTGACCATAAGCCCAGTTAAGGAGCTGAAATTTGATATGGCCTCCTTCACAATGCTGCAAGACATCCTGTCCCCACCAGCAAAAACTATAAGATCATCGGCAAAACTAAGATGAGTCAGGGCCATCTCCTTGCACCTAGGGTGATAACTGAACAGGTTTGAATCAGCAGCTTTAGAAATAATCCCAGAGAAAGCCTCCATCACAAGCAAGAAAAGATATGGAGAGAGAGGGTCTCCATGCCTGAGCCCTCTATTCCCATGAAAAAACCCATTCAGTTCCCCATTCAGATTAATGGAGAACCTGGTAGTAGTCACACACTTGGAGATCCACCCAATGACTTTGGGGGGGAAGCCAACATGAGTCAAAAGCTGCATCAGGAAGTCCCAGCTCACTGTATCATAGGCTTTAAGAATATCAATCTTAATTGCACATCTAGGAGGGCTAGAGTCCCTGTGATAATTTCTCATTAACTCTTGTAATAGCAGGATGTTATCAGCTATGGATCTGCCTTCAACAAAGGCAGCCTGATTATTACTAATGAGGTCTGGCATCATCTTCTTAAGCCTGCAAGTAATAACTTTGGAGATGCATTTGTACAAGGTGTTGCAGCACGAAATAGGTCTGAAATCCCTCATACTTCTAGGGGCTGCAACTTTAGGAATCAAGGCCAGGCTGGTACAATTCCACTGGTTGAAGAAACTCCCATTATCGAAAAAGAATTTGATAGCCTCACACACCTCTTCCCCAACCAGCTGCCAATTCTTTTTAAAGAAATAGCTGTTAAAGCCATCCGGACCAGGGGCCTTGTCAGACCCAATTCCAAACATAGCCTCTTTGATTTCTTCATGTGTGACCTCTCTCTCCAATAACTCAGCTTGATTAGAGGTGAGTTTATTCTTAATCACCTCCCCCAAAACAGTGTTAGCATCAATACATCGCGACCTTTGCCCTAGCAAGTTCCCAAAAAATTTCACAGCTTCTCCAGCCACCTGCTCTTTCCCTTCAATTCTCACACCATGTTCATCATCAATGCTCAAAATTTTCCTTCTAGCCACATTTTGATTCACTTTCTTATGAAAGAAAGTATTATTTTGGTCTCCCAGCTGCAGCCACTTAACTCTAGCCTTCTGTCTGAGGAAAGACTCCTCCTCATTCCTAAGCATAGCATATTTGATTCTCAATGCCTTAGCAGCATCCTGCTTCTCCCTATTGGCACCATCTCTGTCTAGCTCACTTTGGATAGCATCAAGCTTCGACTTGGAATCAGCAACCATTGCTGAAATCTTGTTAAAGAACTTCCTATTAAAGTGCTTCAAGGAGGCCTTGACTCTATTCAGCTTCTTGAAGAGCTTCTGCATTGGGTTCCCATCCACAACAACATCCCAAGCTTCGATGATAGTAGGCATAAACTCATCGTGATTCATCCAGAAGTTGAAGAACTTGAAAGGCTTAGGTCTCCAAGTAATAGTGTTATCCATAATGGTGATAATGGGACTGTGGTCCGAAATTCCACAAGGAAGGGTACTAGCTTGTGAATTAGGGAAGAGAGCAGCCCACCTATCATTGTGTATGACTCTATCAATCCTCGATTGAACATTATTGTCACCCCTCTGATTCCTATTCCAGGTGAACCATAACCCACTGTTGACCATATCATCCGCATTTAGCTCATTCAGACAATCATTAAACTCCTCAGCAGCAGCTCTGTCAATACCCAAAACTCCCATTTTTTCCTCCTGGCATCTGACCACATTAAAATCCCCCATTAGTATCCAAGGCCCATCATTAACCACCATTTTATTTTCTCTAAGGAAAGTCCAAAGGCATCTCCTCTGCTCAGGAAGGTTTTCCCCATATATGAAGGTAGCATGGAAGGAGTAGCTGGTACCAATGATATTAACAAGGCAGAACAGCGCCTGTCTATGAGTGTAGATCACCTCAATCTTCAGAATATTTGGGTTCCAGCCCACAATCACTCTAGCCACACCCCCATCCGTGGGGCAATTATGGATGTACTCCCAATGGTAGAAGCAAGAACTTTTAATAGTCTCCATATTGTTCCTTCTAATTTTAGTTTCCACAAGACTGATAAGGTCTAGTCTATTATCCTTTATTAGTTTAACTACCTCCACCTGCTTATGGGGAGCATTAAGGCCCCTAATATTCCATGTACCCATTCTGGTCATCTAAACTTCTTAACTTTGTTACCTGATTTCTTCTTCCCTTTCTTGTTACTCCCAGGTAACTCATTTCCTCCACCTTTGTCACCTCCCCTTTCCAGCCCCTTGTCAAGTTCATCAACTGCCTTAATCTTAAGGACCAAGCCAGCTGGGGCAGGAGTGGACAAAAGGGGATCTTCATTCTCAGTCTCCAAAATATCAAATGGATTAGGGGAATTTATGCTCTTATCCCCTGCTTCTACCACTGGCTTAGTAACTGCCTCAGGCAGTCCTGCTACTGGATCATTCCAGGCATTAGGAACTAGATTGATCCCTTCCTCAACCTGACCTTCTTTTGGTTTAGTTGCCCTCTTGTCATTGTGATTCTTATTGGTTGTGTAATGCACCTGGGTCCATTCCTCTTCTAAGGCCTTCTGAATCTCAGTCTGACTTTTGAAAGGATACATTATCTCTTTGTTGTTAGTTGCCACCCATGCCTTCTTGGCCTTCTGACAATTGAGGAGGTCATGACCAAAAATGCCACATTTGATACACGATGGAGGTTTTTCTTGGTACTCAACTGCAACCACAGCAATGGACCCATCCTCCATTTTAATGTCAATGGTCCTTGGGTATTCTCCCATGACTTTTAACTCAACACATATCCTAGCAAAACTGATTCTCTGCATTCCTTCAGTTATAGTATCAGCATACATAGGTATTCCAACTGAGCTAGCCACATAGCTCAGCCCCTCCTCTGTCCATAACTGGACAGGAATGTCATGAAATTTGACCCAAACAGGAATCACAGAAGTTGAGTCTTTGCTGAAAGAGAAGTTTGGAGCCCATTTTTGGATGATAATTGGGTTCCCCACAAAATGCCATGGGCCATTGTCAATTACCTCATCCCTCATATTAGCATTATCAAACATAAAGAAATAGAAACCATTGTTATGACCCACAACCTGCTTGAGGCCAAACTTGTTCCATAACTTATGTGCTATATTGCAAACTAAGGTGTAAGGTAATTTCCTTCCCAGAAAGCAACCCACCATGCTATTCTCCCATTTAGCATATCCATTCGCTGCAATCTCCACTGGAGGGGCCACAGTGATCCTGTTATCAGAAATGGATGGGGGATGATATGTGAGTCGAAGCTTGGGGTATCTTTTATCGGCAACAACATCCTTCCAAGATTTCTCCACAGCTACGTTCTTGGGGGAGCATGGAATAGGTCCACTACCACTACACTCCCCTGCTTCTTGCCTTAACCCTCTCTTTTCTCCAACCCCAGTATTGGTGGAGTCCCTGCTTTCGTTAATGGCTCTTCCATGTTGCAGTACATCCTCATATGAGAACCCCTTATGCTTCATGAATTCCTTGTACATCTCTACAATCTTAGAGTCTTGAATCGTATCTTCAAAGGCAACAATTTGACCCTCTTCATTTTCTTCCTTGTCATTAGAACCTTGAATATCTATCGGACTAGACTCCATTTCCAGGCCGCTATTGGTGGGGAATCTCACTGCATCAAAAGGAACAAATCTAGCAACTTCCAGAGAGGGGGTATGCCTCTGGGAGTTCCCATCCATGTGCGAGGGCGTTTGGGAAGGGTTAGGGTTACGAGCCCACCCACCCAGAATGGCCGGAGGTAGATTGTTCATGGTAGCCTATAGGTTAAGGTGGCCGGAGGTCGATTGGTAGGTTAAGGCGGTGGAAGTTTTTGGGTAAAGTCTGGCTGATGGTTTTTTAGAGAGAAGCGGGAGCATTTTGTGTATTTGGTGATGCAAAAATCACACTTAAACTGAAAAACAAGCCGTTAAAGGTTCAAAACCTAATCCAACCACCAAACGACCCCGTAGGAGGCACGAACACCTCGCACGGGACCAATGTAACTTGTAGGAACTGACCGCGTAGTCCCGGGTCTCCCGATTTGAGAATATGACGATAATTTGCAAAAATCACACTTAGACTTAAAAATATTCTAATTTGTAGGAACTGACCCCAAAGACCTCGTAAGAGGCACGAACACCTCGCACGGGGTCAATGTAATTTGTAGGAACTGATCGCGTAATCCCGGGTCTCCCGGTTTGTGAATATGATGATAATTCGCAAAAATCACACTTAGACTTAAAAACAAGCCATTAAATGGTGAAAACCCAAATCAGACCACAAAGACCCCGTAAGAGGCACGAACACCTCCCACGGGATCAATGTAATTTGTAGGAACTGACCGCGTAGTCCCGGGTCTCCCGGTTTGTGAATATGATGATAATTCGTAAAAATCACACTTAAACTTAAAAACAAGCCGTTAAAGGTTGAAAACCTAAACCAGCCACCAAACGACCCCGAAGGAGGCACGAACACCTCGCACGGGACCAATGTAACTTCTACGAACTGACCGCGTAGTCCCGGGTCTCCCAGTTTTAGAATACGACGATAATTTGCAAAAATCAACTCTTAAATTTAAAAACAGACCGTTAAAGGGTGAAAACCCAAACCAGCCCCCAAACGACCCCGTAAGAGGCACGAACACCTCGCACGGGACCAATGTAACTTGTTAGGAACTGTCCGCCTAGTCTCGGGTCTCCCGGTTTGAGGATATGATGATAATTTGCAAAAATCAATACTTAAACTTAAAAAAAAAGCTGTTAAAGGCTGAAAACCCAAACCAACCCCCAAGCGATCCCGTAGGAGGCATGAACACCTCGCACGGGACCAATGTAACTTGTTGGAACTAATCGCGTTGTCCTGGGTCTCCCGGTTTGAGAATATGATGATAATTTGCAAAAATCATCGCTTAAACTTAAAAACAAGTCGTTAAAGGGTGAAAACCTAAACCAGCCACCAAACGACCCCATAGGAGGCACGAACACCTCGCACGGGACCAATGTAACTTTTAGGAACTGACCACGTTGTCCCAAGTCTCCCGGTTTTAGAATACTACGATAATTTGCAAAAATCAACTCTTAAATTTAAAAAGACGCCATTAAAGGGTGAAAACCAAAACCAACCCCCAAACGATCCCGTAGGAGGCACAAACACCTCGCACGGAACCAATGTAACTTGTAGGAACTGACCGCATAGTCCCGGGTCTCCCGGTTTGAGAATATGACGATAATTTGCAAAAATCAACTCTTAAACTTAAAAACAAGCCGTTAAAGGGTGAAAGCCCAAACCTGCCCTCAAACGACCCCGTACGAAGCACGAACACCTCGTACGGGACCAATGTAACTTGTACGAACTGACCGCATAGTCTTAGGTCTTCCGATTTGAGAATACGATGATAATTTGCAAAAATCAACACTTAGACTTAAAAACAAGCCGTTAAAGGGTGAAAACCCAAACCAGCCCCCAAACGACCCCGTAAGAGGCACGGACACCTCGCACGGGACCAGTGTAACTTGCAGGAACCGACCGCGTAGTCCCGGGTCTCCTGGTTTGAGAATATGACGATAATTTTCAAAAATCAACACTTAAACTTAAAAAGAAGCCGTTAAAGGATGAAAATCCAAACCAGCCACCAAACGACCCCGTAGGACGCACGAACACCTCGCACGGGATCAATGTAATTTGTAGGAACGGACCGCGTAGTTCCGGGTCTCCCGGTTTGTGAATATGATGATAATTTCCAAAAATCAAACTTAAACTTAAAAACATGCCGTTAAAGGTTCAAAACCTAATCCAACCACCAAACGACCCCGTAGGAGGCACGAACACCTCGCACGGGACCAATGTAACTTCTACGAACTCACCGCGTAGTCCCGGGTCTCCCGGTTTTAGAATACTACGATAATTTGCAAAAATCAACTCTTATACTTAAAAAGACGCCGTTAAAGGGTGAAAACCCAAACCAGCCCCCAAACGATCCCGTACGAGGCACGAACACCTCGTACGGGACCAATGTAACTTGTAGGAACTGACCGCATAGTCCCGGGTCTCCCGATTTGAGAATATGACGATAATTTGCAAAAATCACACTTAGACTTAAAAACATTGTAATTTGTAGGAACTGACCCCAAAGACCTCGTAAGAGGCACGAACACCTCGCACGGGGTCAATGTAATTTGTAAGAACTGACCGCGTAATCCCGGGTCTCCCGGTTTGTGAATATGATGATAATTCGCTAAAATCACACTCAGACTTAAAAACGAGCCATTAAAGGGTGAAAACCCAAATCAGACCACAAAGACCCCGTAAGAGGCACGAACACCTCGCACGGGATCAATGTAATTTGTAGGAACTGACCGCATAGTCCCGGGTCTCCTGGTTTGTGAATATGATGATAATTCGCAAAAATCACACTTAAACTTATAAACAAGCCGTTAAAGGTTGAAAACCTAAACCAGCCACCAAACGACCCCGTAGGAGGCACGAACACCTCGTACGGGACCAATGTAACTTCTACGAACTGACCGCGTAGTCCCGGGTCTCCCGGTTTTAGAATACGACGATAATTTGCAAAAATCAACTCTTAAATTTAAAAACAGGCCGTTAAAGGGTGAAAACCCTAACCAGACCCCAAACGACCCCGTAAGAGGCAGGAACACCTCGCACGGGACCAATGTAACTTGTAGGAACTGACCGCCTAGTCTCGGGTCTCCCGGTTTGAGAATCTGATGATAATTTGCAAAAATCAACACTTAAACTTAAAAAAAAAGCCGTTAAAGGCTGAAACCTCAAACCAACCCCCAAGCGATCCCGTAGGAGGCATGAACACCTCGCACGGGACCAATGTAACTTGTTGGAACTAATCGCGTTGTCTTGGCTCTCCCGGTTTGAGAATATGTTGATAATTTGCAAAAATCAACGCTTAAACTTAAAAACAAGTCGTTAAAGGGTGAAAACCAAAACCAGCCCACAAACGATCCCGTAGGAGGCACAAACACCTCGCCCGGAACCAATGTAACTTGTAGGAACTGACCGCATATTCCCGGGTCTCCCGGTTAGAGAATATGACGATAATTTGCAAAAATCAACTCTTAAACTTAAAAACAAGCCGTTAAAGGGTGAAAGCCCAAACCTGCCCTCAAACGACCCCGTACGAGGCACGAACACCTCGCACGGGACCAATGTAACTTGTACGAACTGACCGCATAGTCTTAGGTCTTCCGATTTGAGAATACGATGATAATTTGCAAAAATCAACACTTAGACTTAAAAACAAGCCGTTAAAGGGTGAAAACCCAAACCAGCCCCCAAACGACCCCGTAAGAGGCACGGACACCTCGTACGGGACCAGTGTAACTTGTAGGAACTGACCGCGTAGTCCCGGGTCTCCCGGTTTGAGAATATGACGATAATTTTCAAAAATCAACACTTAAACTTAAAAAGAAGCCTTTAAAGGATGAAAATCCAAACCAGCCACCAAACGACCCCGTAGGACGCACGAACACCTCGCACGGGATCAATGTAATTTGTAGGAACGGACCGCGTAGTCCCGGGTCTCCCGGTTTGTGAATATGATGATAATTTCCAAAAATCTAACTTAAACTTAAAAACATGCCGTTAAAGGTTCAAAACCTAATCCAACCACCAAACGACCCCGTAGGAGGCACGAACACCTCGCACGGGACCAATGTAACTTCTACGAACTCACCGCGTAGTCCCGGGTCTCCCGGTTTTAGAATACTACGATAATTTGCAAAAAACAACTCTTATACTTAAAAAGACGCCGTTAAAGGGTGAAAACCCAAACCAGCCCCCAAACGATCCCGTACGAGGCACGAACACCTCGTACGGGACCAATGTAACTTGTAGGAACTGACCGCGTAGTCCCGGGTCTCCCGATTTGAGAATATGACGATAATTTGCAAAAATCACACTTAGACTTAAAAACATTGATTGTAGGAACTGACCCCAAAGACCTCGTAAGAGGCACGAACACCTCGCACGGGGTCAATGTAATTTGTAAGAACTGACCGCGTAATCCCGGGTCTCCCGGTTTGTGAATATGATGATAATTCGCTAAAATCACACTTAGACTTAAAAACAAGCCATTAAAGGGTGAAAACCCAAATCAGACCACAAAGACCCCGTAAGAGGCACGAACACCTCGCACGGGATCAATGTAATTTGTAGGAACTGACCGCATAGTCCCGGGTCTCCCGGTTTGTGAATATGATGATAATTCGCAAAAATCACACTTAAACTTAAAAACAAGCCGTTAAAGGTTGAAAACCTAAACCAGCCACCAAACGACCCCGTAGGAGGCACGAACACCTCGCACGGGACCAATGTAACTTCTACGAACTGACCGCGTAGTCCCGGGTCTCCCGGTTTTAGAATACGACGATAATTTGCAAAAATCAACTCTTAAATTTAAAAACAGGCCGTTAAAGGGTGAAAACCCTAACCAGACCCCAAACGACCCCGTAAGAGGCACGAACACCTCGCACGGGACCAATGTAACTTGTAGGAACTGACCGCCTAGTCTCGGGTCTCCCGGTTTGAGAATATGATGATAATTTGCAAAAATCAACACTTAAACTTAAAAAAAAAGCCGTTAAAGGCTGAAACCTCAAACCAACCCCCAAGCGATCCCGTAGGAGGCATGAACACCTCGCACGGGACCAATGTAACTTGTTGGAAATAATCGCGTTGTCCTGGCTCTCCCGGTTTGAGAATATTTTGATAATTTGCAAAAATCAACGCTTAAACTTAAAAACAAGTCGTTAAAGGGTGAAAACCAAAACCAGCCCCCAAACGATCCCGTAGGAGGCACAAACACCTCGCACGGAACCAATGTAACTTGTAGGAACTGACCGCATATTCCCGGGTCTCCCGGTTAGAGAATATGACGATAATTTGCAAAAATCAACTCTTAAACTTAAAAACAAGCCGTTAAAGGGTGAAAGCCCAAACCTGTCCCCAAACGACCCCGTACGAGGCACGAACACCTCGCACGGGACCAATGTAACTTGTACGAACTGACCGCATAGTCTTAGGTCTTCCGATTTGAGAATACGATGATAATTTGCAAAAATCAACACTTAGACTTAAAAACAAGCCGTTAAAGGGTGAAAACCCAAACCAGCCCCCAAACGACCCCGTAAGAGGCACGGACACCTCGCACGGGACCAGTGTAACTTGTAGGAACTGACCGCGTAGTCCCGGGTCTCCCGGTTTGAGAATATGACGATAATTTTCAAAAATCAACACTTAAACTTAAAAAGAAGCCGTTAAAGGATGAAAATCCAAACCAGCCACCAAACGACCCCGTAGGACGCACGAACACCTCGCACGGGATCAATGTAATTTGTAGGAACGGACCGCGTAGTCCCGGGTCTCCCGGTTTGTGAATATGATGAAAATTTCCAAAAATCAAACTTAAACTTAAAAACATGCCGTTAAAGGTTCAAAACCTAATCCAACCACCAAACGACCCCGTAGGAGGCACGAACACCTCGCACGGGACCAATGTAACTTGTAGGAACTGACCGCGTAGTCCCGGGTCTAACGATTTGAGAATATGACGATAATTTGCAAAAATCAACTCTTAAATTTAAAAACAGGCCGTTAAAGGGTGAAAACCCAAACCAGACCCCAAACGACCCCGTAAGAGGCACGAACACCTCGCACGGGACCAATGTAACTTGTAGGAACTGACCGCCTAGTCTCGGATCTCCCGGTTTGAGGATATGATGATAATTTGCAAAAATCAACTCTTAAACTTAAAAAGACGCCGTTAAAGGGTTAAAACCCAAACCAGCCCCCAAACGATCCCGTTGGAGGCACAAACACCTCGCACGGGACCAATGTAACTTGTAGGAACTGACCGCGTAGTCCCGGGTCTCCCGGTTTGAGAATACGATGATAATTTGCAAAAATCAACACTTAAACTTAAAAACAAGCCGTTAAAGGGTGAAAGCCCAAATCAGCCGCCAAACGACCCCGTACAAGGCACGAATACCTCGTACGGGACTAATGTAACTTGTACGAACTGACCGCATAGTCTTAGGTCTTCCGATTTGAGAGTACGATGATAATTTGCAAAAATCAACACTTAAACTTAAAAACAAGCCGTTAAAGGGTGAAAACCCAAACCAACCCACAAACGATCCCGTAGGAGGCATGAACACCTCGCACAGGACCAATGTAACTTGTTGGAACCGACTGCGTAGTCCCGGGTCTCCCGGTTTGAGAAAATGACCATAATTTGCAAAAATCAACACTTAAACTTAAAAACAAGCCGTTAAAGAGTAAAAACCCAAACCAGGCCCCAAACGACCCCGTAGGAGTCACAAACACCTCGCACGGGACCAATGTAACTTGTAGGAACTGACCGCGTTGTCTCGGGTCTTCTGGTTTGCGAATATGATGATAATTTGCAAAAATCAACACTTAGACTTAAAAACAAGCCGTTAAAGGCTGAGAACCAAAACCAGCCCCCAAATGACCCCGTAAGAGGCACGAACACCTCGCACGGGACCAGTGTAACTTGTAGGAACTGACCGCGTAGTCCCGGGTCTCCCGGTTTTAGAATATGACGATAATTTGCAAAAATCAACGCTTAAACTTAAAAAGAAGCCGTTAAAGGGTGAAAATCCAAACCAGCCCCCAAATAACCCCGTAGGAGGCACGAACACCTCGCACGGGATCAATGTAATTTGTAGGAACGGACCGCGTAGTCCCGGGTCTCCCGGTTTGTGAATATGATGATAATTTTCAAAAATCACACTTAAACTTAAAAACAAGCCGTTAAAGGTTCAAAACCTTTAACAAGCCGTTAAAGGTTCAAAACAAGCCGTTAAAGGTTTCAATAGCTTTAGTAAAAGTATATGGCAAGAGGTGTGGGAATGAGAGGGAGACATATAACCACTTGTTCACTCAGTGCAGCCTTAGTAGAAGTATATGGCAAGAGGTGTGGCTAAGAAATCAATGCTATAGGGATACCCTGGATTTAAATAGTGAGTTGGATAAGACTACTACTAACCACTCTACAAAGACTCTATGCGATAAGATAAGATCCTTATCCTTTACTACTACTATCTACTGCATTTGGATGGAAAGGAATGCTAGATGCTTCAAGCATGTCTCCAATTCCCTTGACTCCATTGTGAAGGGCATTGAAAACATGGTTCGAGCAAAAGTGCTTACTTGGAAGAAGGACAGAAGGAACTATGCAAACTGGATGGCTTGTATGTACTGGAACATTCCTGAAGATAGTCTTCTGTACTAAGGATTAGTCTAGTTTTGGCTCTTCTTGTTGTTTTGTTTGCCTTTGGGGTATGCCCTGGGGTTCCTTTTCTTTTGTTAAGGTTTTTTCCTCTGTAAATTCTTAGTTTTTTTATATACTCAATCTTTCCCCAAAAAAAAGGTTTCAATAGCTTCTTCTTTAAACACAATTGGCAGATTGTTGGGATGGAAGTGTGTGAAGCCATTAAGTATTTCTTTGACACTGGCTCTTTTCTTAACCAATGGAACTGCACTGCCCTTGCAATGATTCCCAAGGTGGCAAATCCTGCTAGTATGAGGGAGTTTAGGCCGATATCCGGTTGTAACACTCTTTATAAATGTGTTTCTAAGGTGATTACTCTGCGACTCAAGAAAATGATGCCAAGCCTCATCAGCAATAATCAGGCTGCCTTTGTTCATGGTAGGTCCATTGCTGACAATATTTTACTATTACAAGAGCTTATGATGAACTATCACAGGGACTCCTCCACTCCTAGATGTGCAATCAAAATTGACATTCTCAAAGCCTATGACACTGTTAGCTGGGACTTCCTGATCAACCTCTTAGCCCATGTTAGGTTTCCCACTAAAGTTATTGGGTGGATCACGAGTTGTATTACCACTACCAGATTTTCCATTAATCTGAATGGGGAGTTACATGGGTTCTTCCATGGGAACAGAGGGCTTAGGCAGGGTGAACCTCTTTCCCCCTACCTGTTCCTGCTTGTAATGGAAGTGTTCACTGGGATAATCACCAAGGCTACAGAGTCTAGCCTTTTTAAGTACCACCCTAGATGCAAGGAGATGTCAATTACCCACCTCAGTTTTGCTGATGATCTGATTGTTTTTGCTGGAGGGGATAGGGAGTCTTATAGCATTATCAAGAATGCCATATCCGAGTTTGGCTCCTATACTGGCCTTATGATAAATCTTGATAAGAGTTGCCTTTACACTACTGGGATTAACTTAGAGGGGATTCAAGAGATTTCCTCTATCCTTGGCATTCAGCATGGGAATCCCCCTTTCAAATACCTGGGGGTTCCCCTCATTACTACTAGATTGAAGAAAGAGGATTGCATTTGCTTGGTGGAGAGGATAACCAAGAGAATCAAGTGCTGGACTAACAAGTTTTTGAGTTATGCAGGTAGGCTGCTCCTGGTGAAGACTGTGCTCTTTAGTATCCAAGTTTATTGGGCCTGCATTTTTATTTTGCCTAAAAGCATTATAAAGAAGATTGAGCAGATCATGAAGAACTACTTATGGAAAGGGGATGACACTAATAGTAAAGGGGCTAAAGTAGCTTGGGAGGACCTTTGTGTGCCCACTGAAGAAGGAGGGCTAAATATTAAGAGTCTTGAGAGCTGGAACATTGCAGCAATGGCAAAACATTTATGGAATTTATGCAGCAAAAAGAATAGCTTATGGATCAAATGGTGTAATACTTACAAGATCAAAGGCAGGTGCATTTGGGCCTTGAGTATTCCAAATGATGCTTCATGGAGCTGGAAGAATATCATGAAGATTAGAGAGAAGTTTAGAATGAAAATCAAAACCTGCATTGGGAATGGTTCTCAGACCTTTATGTGGTTTGATTTTTGGCATCCTAATGGACCTTTGCATAACAGATATGGTGACAACATTGTATTCGATTCTGCTAGTAACCTCAAAGCTAAAGTTTCTGAGTTTATCCACCAATTGGAGTGGAGATGGCCCTCTACTGTGACTTGGGAGCTAAATGAAGTCAAGAATGCAACTCTACCTACAATCTCTAGGGTAAATGACACTGTTATTTGACTTCCTTCTAATAATGGGAAATTTTACATTGATTCTGCTTGGGATATGCTAAGCATTCACAATACTCCTGTCACTTGGAGTAAGCTTGTTTGGAGTAAGGTTCGCATCCCTAAGTGTGCTTTCATTGCTTGGTTAGTGTTTAGGAAGGCCATTAACACTCGAGTTAAGCTACTAGAGTGGGGGATCTCGGACAATGACCAGTGTGGGCTGTGTGGTGCTGAGAGGGAAACATATAACCACCTTTTCTCTCAAAGTATCTTTAGTAAAGGTATTTGGGAGGAAGTAATGCTTAGGAACCAGTGCTACAGGGAGTTTCAAAGTTTGGATAGAGAGATGGCTAGGGCCACTGCTAACCACTCTACCAAGACTTTATGTTATAAGATAAGATCCCTTTCTTTCACTACTACTATTTACTGCATTTGGATGGAGAGAAACTCTAGGTGCTTTGAGCATGTCTTCAATTCCCTAGACACCATTGTGAAGGGTATTGAAAACATGGTTAGAGCCAAAGTTCTCACTTGGAAGAAGGATAGAAGGAACTATGCTAACTGGATGGCTTGTATGTATTGGAACATTCCTGAAGACAGGCTGCTGAGCTAGTTCTGGTAGTCTCCTGCCTTGGTGTTTTGTCTCCTTTGGGGTATGCCCCAGGGAGTTAGTTTTGTGGGGACTCCTTTTTGCTGGTTTCCTTTTCTTTGTTGTTGTTGCCTTTGGGGTATGCCCCTGGGCTTCTGTTTTCTGAGGTCTTTCCTCTTCTCTTGTAAAGTTCCTTTTCTGGTTTATACACATAATTTTCCCAAAAAAAAAAAGGTTCAAAACCTAAACCAACCACCAAACGACCCCATAGGAGGCACGAACACCTCGCACCGGACCAATGTAACTTGTAGGAACTGACCGCGTAGTCCCGGGTCTCCCGATTTGAGAATATGACGATAATTTGCAAAAATCACACTTAGACTTAAAAACAAGCCATTAAAGGATGAAAACCCAAACCAGACCCCAAAGACCCCGTAAGAGGCACGAACACCTCGCACGGGATCAATGTAATTTGGAGGAACTGACTGCGTAGTCCCGGGTCTCCCGGTTTGTGAATATGATGATAATTCACAAAAATCACACTTAGACTTAAAAACAATCCATTAAAGGGTGAAAACCCAAACCAGACCCCAAAGACCCCGTAAGAGGCACGAACACCTCGCTCGGGATCAATGTAATTTGTAGGACTTGACTGCGTAGTCCCGGGTCTCCCGGTTTGTGAATATGATGATAATTCGCAAAAATCACACTTAAACTTAAAAACAAGCCGTTAAAGGTTGAAAACCTAAACCAGCCACCAAACGACCCTGTAGGAGGCACGAACACCTCGCACGGGACCAATGTAACTTCTAGGAACTGATCGCGTAGTCCCGGATCTCCCGGTTTTAGAATACGACGATAATTTGCAAAAATCAACTCTTAAACTTAAAAATAGGCCGTTAAAGGGTGAAAACCCAAGCCAACCCCCAAACGACCCAGTAAGAGGCACAAACACCTCGCACGGGACCAATGTAACTTGTAGGAACTGACCGCGTACTCTCGGGTTTCCCGGTTTGAGAATATGATGATAATTTGCAAAAATCAACTCTTAAACTTAAAAAGACGCCATTAATGGATGAAAACCCAAACCAGACCCCAAACGACCCCGTAGGAGTCACGAACACCATGCACGGGACCAATGTAACTTGTAGGAACTGACCGCGTAGTCCCGGGTCTCCTGGTTTGAGAATATGACGATAATTTGCAAAAATCAACACTTAAACTTAAAAACAAGCCGTTAAAGGGTGAAAGCCCAAATCAGCCCCCAAACGACCTCGCACGGGACCAATGTAACTTTTACGAACTGACCGCATAGTCTCAGGTCTCCCGATTTGAGAATACGATGATAATTTGCAAAAATCAACACTTAAACTTAAAAACAAGCCGTTAAAGGGTGAAAACCCAAACCAACCCCCAAGCGATCCCGTAGGAGGCATGAACACCTCGCACGGGACCAATGTAACTTGTTGGAACTAATCGCGTTGTCCCGAGTCTCCCGGTTCGAGAATATGACGATAATTTGCAAAAATCAACGCTTAAACTTAAAAACAAGCCGTTAAGGGGTGAAAACCCAAACCAGCCCCCAAACGATCCCGTAGGAGGCACAAACACCTCGCACGGGACCAATGTAACTTGTAGGAACTGATCTTGTAGTCTCGGGTCTTCCGGTTTGAGAATATGACGATAATTTGTAAAAATCAACACTTAAACTTAAAATAAGCCGTTAAAGGGTGAAAACCCAAACCAGCCCCCAAACGACCCCGTAGGAGGCACGAACACCTCGCACGGGACCAATATAACTTGTAGGAACTGACCGCGTACTCCCGGGTCTCCCGGTTTGAGAATATGACGATAATTTCCACTCCTATATGTAATTTTTTAGTTTGAGTAATTTTTTTTTGGTAAATTATTGGGTTACTAATATCGTATCTTTTTTGTATCCTATTTTTTTTGCAGGATAACAGTTTATCGTTGGCATTTATTCACGTGGAACACACAGAGAACTCAATGCTTTATAACAAGGGGTTTAGTCATGATTCCATTTTTTTGTGTTATGGCCGTGCGTGCGGGCTTTTGTAGTTTTATTGCTAACTTTTACGGCCGTGCGGACTTTTGTAAGTTAATTGTTATATTTTGTGGCGGGCTTTTATGTTAGGCAGGTTTTGTATTAGCAGGTTTTGGAATGTCCAGAAAATAGAGTAAACTCTGCCCAATTTTTTTTTGGCCTGTGAACTATTAAAGACTTGTAATATTTTGAAGTTTGTATGTACATTACTTTATCAACAACGTGCAATATTTTTAATTTGTGAATTTTTGTGCTTTCAAATAATTATTTTTTTTTCTTTTTATAAAAAAAATTGTCACAGTTCAAAATTGTGGCAAAAGTGTATCATATTTTGGCACGGTTTTGAACTGTGCCAAATTTTTTTAAACTATGTTGAATCTGGCACAGTTAAAAACTGTGCCAAAAGTGTGCCAGAAATATCAAATTCTGGCACGGTTTAAAAGTGTGCCAGAAGTGTTCCTGTTTGGCCAAATCTGGCACACTTTTGAGCCGTGCCAGAAAAAAATGGCCATTTTGGAATACCTGATTCTGGCACTGTTCAAAACTGTACCAGATTTAATCTGGCACAGTTTTAAACCGTGCCAGATTCCTGTTTTTGGTGTAGTGCTTCACCATGCTTAAATTTTAAAAGTAAGAAACCATTATCATGGGGGATTACCTATATGTGCCCATGTTTGTCCCATAGTTTGTGGGCTATGACCAGGGAGTAAGGCAGTCTTCTGCCTATGAAGTAGCCAACAACACTATTCCTCCAAGTTGCATTTGCAGTAGCTGCAACTTCTGGTGGTTGTTTAACTTGGGGTATTCCATTTTCCATTTTCGATTTGTGGTATGAGAGCTTGAGAGTGGGGATGCGTTTGGGAGCTAGAACTGCGCTCCATGACTTTTGATTGATGAGGACCCCACCAGTGGAAAAGTGGGTTGTTATAATTTTATCAAGATCCTCTGACACCTTTTCGTGCACAGCCACATCCGACCCCATTGAAGTACCATTGAGCGCAGTGCAACTTTCCACCTTTGTTGTTAATATAGACCTCTAGGACATCTCCGATGTTGTAGGTGGTTATGCACCACCATCCTTCCAGTCATGAGAGAGTGTAAACTTCTCAAAGTCCTCATGGGAGAACCCTATGCTTTTAAAGAAGTCGTCGAATGTGTTCTTATCATAGTTTATTTCTTTCGTTTTAGACACCTGATTGTTCTCATTAGGAGAACTATTGCCATTAGTGATAATCTAAGAATTTTCACACTCTTCCACACTAGTTATAACCCCACCAACCTTAGATGTAGGACGAGCCTTAGATGTTTGGGGTCGGGTAAAACCATCCACCATGGTGGCCAGACGAGAGGTGGTCATAGGGAAGTTAGAGGGGTTTAGTAACAATGTGTCAAAGTTTCACAAGATCAAAGCTACTCAAGTTTGTGCCAGTAAAGTGTCTGTACTTTTTCCTTTTTGCGATTGGGATTGAGTCTTATAGAGATCTTGGCATCCTAGTAGGTTTTTATTTTTAAGTTTTTTACTGGAATAGCCAAAGGGGGAAATTTGTAAGGGCGAATTTTGATCGAGTCATTTTCTATGCATAGTGGCCTTACTCCATTTGGAAAGAATTTTTTGAGTTATAGGTTAATATTTGAGTTATCATGCATTTTGAAGATTGAAGCGAACAAGTAAAGCAACCAACACATCGTTTCGAGTTTCGTGTCGAGTTTAGTCTCAGCTTCCATGGGATCTCAAGAGGTATGGATACATATTTTGTCTAATCCCCAGATACGTTTTGGGTGTTGTGTTTTAAATGTTCCTTCAGGCATTTTTCGAAAAAGATTTTTTCAATGAAGAAATATTTTTTTTAAAATTAGTTCAAACGATTTTCCAAGTTCGTTCAAATGAGTTTACCTAGTTCGTTCCTATGAGGTTTTATTTTTGTTCAAACGACTTTAGGGGATACATTCGAACTAGCTTCAAGCGAGCATCGAGTGAGTTTATTCTGCTTGACAAAAAGTTTTCGCTCCTCGTTTAAATGAGATTGGTATTTTCATTCGAATGATTTACGTTGCGATCAAATGAAATATCATATCTCATTCGAATGACCCTTGTGTTTTCATTCGAATAAGATTTCTCTAATTTCGTGCCCACTTAAAATTTTCAAAAATCTATATATATCAGGTTTGGAAAGCAGTTTCATTTTTAAGGCTTTTGAAATCAGCTTTCCTAGCGCAATTAAAAGCCTCCAAAACCTTAGTTTACACCCGTTGTTTTGATATCCATGTTTCAACATCTTATATATGTTTGAGATTTCTTGTGTACTGCAGCAAGGTTGTTTGCTCTAAATATTGAAGAGTGCTTTGAGCAGTGAAGACCGTGTTTATGTTGTGCAATGGATGGACCAGTTAAGAGGAAACTAAGATCGGTGGGATACTGAGATGTGGGAAAGCGCCTGCCTTATGGTAACTATTGGAAGGCATCCAATAGTGGTTGCAAAGAAGATAAGAAGTGTTATCACCTAAAAGTAGTATATTGATTTGTTTTAGCTTAAGTACACTAATTAGAAGAAGATATCAAATAAAAGATATAAAATACTAAAATGCTAAACTAGAGAAAATAGTATAGAGATGAGAGAAAGAGAACAATAACTAAATTTATATGGTTTGGCTCCAAGAGGAGCCTACATCCATGTGTTGGTTGTATTGAATTACTATGTAAAATCAATGAATGAATACAATAATGAAGCTCTCAAGTTATCTCCAGAATTATAGAGCGTAACAGTAAGAAAAATATCTTGGATCTCCCAAAAATATGTGTGTGTGTGCTATTTATAGGTTATTAAAAGAAAGAGAAAAAAGTGCCACGTGGCTTGCTTTTATAGGTTAGGCAAGTACATGTCTTCCATGTGAGGTAAGGGAATAATCATAAAGTTAGTTATGGTCACATGGGGAGAATATTTTCAAATCTCCCCCACGTGTGCATTACCGACATAATCCAATCACATAATATATGCCTACTAACATAAACTTAATTAATAGGGTTAGTTGACTGCTACCTAACGAGTTTAAATGACCTGATCAGACTATTGGGCCCAACCAGATTGTTAGGGCCAACCCGGTTGCTAGCTGGGCCGATCTCATTTTTATAGGTGTGAGTCCACATGTCCTCTTCTAATTGATTCACGTGCCCTTCCATATTTATGCTATAATAATAGCCCCTAAGACTTTGCTCAAGATTTTAGCTCATAGAAGATTCTCTAAAGTATCATGTCTTTTGGGCAGGTGTGAAGCAAATTGAGTGAGTGAATTTTTAACTCGTGAAATATCATCGACTCGTGTTCTGGTCGGATTATGATCTCGTTTGCTCGGGATGTCCTCAGCTCGTTTGTCTGAGCACATTTACTTATGAAATTTTTAAAAAAAAATTCTTGGGCTTGAGATTGCTATGTGTCAGACGCTCTGCGGTAGACTCATTAACGTGCATGTGTTTAGGGCAGTGTCACAGTAATTTTGAGGCATTTGTTATCTTTCCAAGGCATGATGTCACGTGTACTTAAAAAAATGTAATCATTACAGCCAATAATCTATAAAACCCCATTTCAAAGTCATTTCAATTTTTTACTTCTACAATACTTCGCACGCAAGCTTTAGAGAGAGAAAACCCTTTTTTTCTCATACCCTTTCTTCCACTGCTAATGTTTCTCGCTTTCTATCACTTCCAGTCACTTTCTTGCTTGAAAGATTCTTTTTGGAGGGGAATTATCTTTCCAGTCATTCACTGACAATCTTTGAGCAATTTTCTGATTCATTCTTCATAGTCTAGGGTTTTAAGTACGCCTTTCTCCCTTATTTAGTTTTTTGGGGTTTTCTCTCTAATTTTCTCATTCTTTGTTACAATTTGTGGTGCTTAGTTGGTATTGTTGTTGATTTGACTATTGATTGATGATTGGTTAATGGATTTATCAATTTTAAGTGTCCATTGAGTTTTTTTTTTTTTTTTTTTGGGCGGGGGGGATGTGTGTATATAGAACCAAGACTAATTACAGAGAAATTAAGCAAATTACCTAGGGGCATACCCCAAAGGCATTACAACCAGCACTTGGAGCCAACCAAACAAAACTTGACATGAAAGGCATAACACTATACAACGAAGGATCTAATTATCCTCAATGTAGCAATCAGGCAGTCCCCAATTCATACATATCATCCCATTAGTGTAGGTTCTCCTAGCTCTCCCCCATTGACCAACCTTGGCTTTGATCATCTCCTCAATATCCTTCAAAATAAAGGCTAAATCTCTATGTGTTATTCTCATGGTCCTCCCGTTCCTCTCCATCCAAATGCAATAGGTGGTAACCGAAAAAGAAAGGCATCTCATTTTCTTCAAAAAAGACTTACCATTGTAGTTATGAGTAGCATGCTCCAGCTCATTCTCCCAATTAAGAACATCCCTATATTGAAGATTCCTAAAAAGAAATTTATTCCAGATTTGTTTAGCCCATATGCACTCAAAGAAAAGGTGGCTAATGGTCTCATCATGTGAGTCACACATCCCACAAATTTTACTCTCAGCAATTCCCCAAGTGAATAGCTTATCCCTAGTATACAAGGCCTCTCTGCAGACCAACCACAAGATGAAAGAACACTTAGGAATGTAGCTCCGTCTGACATTGGGAACAAAGGGGATGAGAAGCCTATAAGCAGAACTAGTAGTAAAACTCTTAGAGTTATCAGCGGCCCAAACAACACTGTACTCCCTATCAGACCAACCACAAGATGAAAGAACACTTAGGAATGCAGCATTTGCTCCAAACCACCTTACTCCATCTGACATGGGGAATAGAGGGGATGAGAAGACTATAAGCAGAACCAGTAGTAAAACTCTTAGAGTTATCAGCGGCCCAAACAACATTGTCCTCCCTATCAGGGTAGATGGTTGGAAGAAGGTCATCCCTAATTTCAAGCAACTCCCACGTAACTGAAGTAGGCCATCGCCATTGAACTCCATGGATAACATTAGCCACCTTAGCTTTGTGATTACTAGCTGCATCATAAATGACCTTATCCCCATACAAAGGTTGAAGAGGACCTCTAGGGTGCCAATTATCGTACCATAAGAAGGTATCATATCCATTCCCAATCTTAGTCTTAATGAAGTTCCTTGCAATGTGTCGTAGCTTTAGGATTTTCCTCCAACTCCAAGAATAATCAGTTGGAGTGTTAACTGCCAATATGCATTTACCTTTTAACATGTACACATTGCACCACTTTATCCAGAGGCTGTCTTTTTTACTGCACAAGTTCCACAGTTGTTTCATCATTGCAGCTTTATTCCAAGCCTCAAGGCTTTTGATGTCAAGGCCCCCCTCATCCTTGTTGCAACAAAGGTCATGCCAAGCTACCTTAGCCCCAGTATGTTTAAGATCACAGCCAGTCCAAAGAAAGTCGTTCATCATTTACTCCACTTTGGTGATCACACTTTTAGGCAGTATAAAAATACTCAACCAGTAAACCTGAATGTTGAAGAAAACTGAATTGATCAATTGCAACCTCCCAGCATAACTTAGAAGTTTGGTAGTCCAGCACTTGAGTTTGTTGGTCACTCTATCAATTAACCTCCTGCAATCATCCTTTATGAGTCTAGTAGAGATGAGAGGAATTCCCAAATAGATAAAAGGTGGATTACAATGGGGAATTCCCAAGTTTCTAACCAAAAACTCAATCTCCTCATTCGAAATACTCAAAGTAAAAAGGCTGCTCTTATTCAAATTTGGCTTGAGCCCAGATATCTCCCCAAACTTCTTCAAAGTGTCATTGACAATATTACAAGAAGTAGTATCCCCCCCCCCCCAAACACCATGAGATCATCAGCAAAACACAAATGGTTTAGCTGAACTTCCTTACATCTGGGGTGGTAGTTGAAGTTAGGATTAAGGCAAGCCTTATCAAGCATACAGGAAAAGCTTTCCATGACAATGATGAAAAGGTATGGAGACAAAGGATCTCCCTGTCTAATCCCTCTTTTGCCCTAAAAAAATCCATGTAACTCCCCACTGATACTAACAGAGAACTTAGTGGTCGTGACACACTCATAGATCCAGCCAATAAATTTTTTAGGAAAACCAAACATTTGAAGCAGTGTGAACAAGAACTCCCAGTTGACAATGTCATATGCTTTAAGGATATAAATTTTAAAGGTGCATCTAGGGGAAGTTAAATCCCTATGGTAATTTATCATAATTTCCTGCGGGAGGAGAATGTTATCAGCAATTGACCTACCTTCCACAAAAGCAGCCTGCTTCTTACTGATAAGATGGGGGAGGGTGGTCTTCGGTCTATTTGCAATGATCTTTGCAATACATATAGATAGTATTGCAGCAGGAGATCGGTATGAAGTCATTCATAGAGTTGGGATTTGGTACTTTGGGGATTAGAGCAAGAGCTGTGCAGTTCCATCTCCATAACAACTAGTCTTCATTAAAGAAAAATAAGACAGCCTCAACCACATCATGGCCAATGATATCCTAATTCTTCTTGAAGAAAAAATCATTGAATCCATCAGGTCCAGGGGCATTTTGAGAGCCAATAGGGAACATAGGTCATCTAATCTCATCATCAGTAATGGGGTTAATAAGGCAAGAAGCAGTAACCGAATCCACCTGCTTATTAATCACATTATGCAGAGAATTCAAGGAGTTAGCACACACCTGGTCCTTACCAATCAGGTTGGTGAAGTAATCCACAACAAGCTGGGACACCTCCATCTTCCCCTCAACTTTGATCCCATTAGCATCAACAATACTAAGAATTTTCCTTCGACTCCTTTGCTGATTCGCCTTTTGTGGAAGAAAGCATTCTTCATGTCACCTAATTGCAGGCACTTCATTCTAGACTTCTGCCTGAAAAAAGACTCTTTAGCATTTCTTACATGTAGGTAATTAATCACTGCCTATTTCTCCTCCATCTGGACATTAACATTATGCCCCTCTGTATCAAGCCTCATCTGGATGCCATCAAGCTTCAACTTAGCCTCCATAACTCTTTTGGAGACATGGGAATTTTTTTTTATCAAAGCCTTTAAGATTAGCTTTAAGCCTACTAAGCTTCTTGCTAACCCTAATCATAGGGTTCCCATGATCAACCTAGCACCACGAGTCAATTAACACCTCTCTGAAATCACCATGATCCATCCAGAAGTTTAAAAACTTGAAGGGTTTTGGTTTTCTAGGGCCATCATGAAACAAACTGGTCACAATGGGGTAATGATCAGAGATACCAAGAGGTAGCACAACAGCGTTAGCGTCAGGGAAGAAGTCAGTCCAATCCCCATTATGCAGCACCCTATCAATTCGGGTTTGTACATTATTATCCCCCTCATGCTTCTTGTTCCAGGTAAACCAAGGACCAGTAGAATTCAAATCATCAAACCCTAACTCCTTCAGGCAGTTATTAAACTCATCAACAGTCACACTTTCAATCCCAAGAACCCCTTTTTTCTCATCATCATTCGTGACACAATTAAAATCACCCATTAGAATCCAAGGCGTATTCGTAGCAGTTTTACTATCCCTCCTCATACAGTTCCATAGATGTGTCCTATTACTGGGCAAATTCTCCCCATACACAAGGGATGCATAAAATTGGCAATGGTGCTCCAACATCTTTACTTTACAAAAAAGTCTTTGATTATTAGAGGAATCAGGTCAATGGAAAGGACATTTGGATTCCATCCCACCATAATCCTAGCAACTCCCCTATCCCCACCACTAGGACAGTTATTCAAGGAATCCCAGTGAAAAAAGTATGAGTTCTTAACATTCTCCAGATTATTCCTTCTAATCTTAGTCTCCAATAAGCACACAAAGTCCAACTTTTGATCCCTAATAAATTTGACCACCTCCTGCTGCTTGTGAGGGGAATTTAATCCCCTAATGTTCGAAGAAGCCATTCTAATCATCTTTTAGATTTGGATTTTTACTTGGGCTTCCCACTGCTGCCTTGGCCAGTAGGAGTAATGTTGGACTTCTTTCCTAAATTTGTCTTCACACATTCATCAATAGCAATAATTTTCAGCACGAGCCCCCTGGGTTTTGGAGTTGCCTCTTGATCACTTTCAATCTCACCCGGGGTAGTCTCTTCTTTATCTTTAGACTCTTCTAAAGCTCCAAAGGAGTTAATCGTGGCAACAACAGCTGGATGTTCAGTGGTTTCGGCCATATTAGTGGGTTTGCCAATATTATCACCATGCTTGCTACTAACAGTGGTCCACTCCTGTGTAACAGATGGAAGAACATCCCCTAAGGGATTGTTTGCCTTACTTAATGCCTTCTCCTGCTTGGGTTCTTCATTATCTTTAACAATCCACACACGTTTGACTTTGTTGCATTTGGAAATGTTATGGCCAAAAGCCATGTAATGGCTGCATGATAGTGGCATGGCCTGGTATTCGACATTGATGAGGTTAATGCTTCCATCTTCCATAACTATATCCACCACCTTGGGGTATTCAATTTGGGGCATCATTTCCACACACATATGCGAGCATAAGAAATCCTTTTCATCTCCTCCGTGGTCGAATCAGCATAAACTGGTACACCCACAACACTGGCTATATAACTCAGCCATTCAGCAGTCCAGTACTGCATAGGAACATTGTGTAAAAGTAACCAAACTGGGACTCTAACATTTGTTTCACTGCTGTAGTTGAAATTAGGTTGCCATTTCTTCAACATCACTGCATTGCCCACAAAATGCCATTGGCCATTTTCCACTACCTCATCTCTATTTTGGATGTTATCAAACTTAAATATAAAATACCCTTTATCGTGTGATATCACCTTGTTTAGCCCATATTTATCTATGGCCTATGAGCTTTGGAGTTTACAAGTGTAAAAGGAAGTTTCTTACCAAGAAAATAGCCTATACAGGCACTCTCCCATTGTGCATAACCCATTTTAGCTATCTCGACCGGTGGCGTAACTTTAACCCTATCCTCCATAACCATAGTTTTATGGTACGAGAGTTTGAATTTTGGTTCCCTCTTGGTAGAGACCACAACTTTCCAGGATTTCATAGCCGTCATATCTGGCTCGGTAGATTGTGTGCTAACAGTGTGTTCCTTACCATTAGAAGTGAAAGAGTTGCTGGGCTTAGGTATGGGAATATCAGCTACAGTTGTAGATTTTTCACCAACTTCCAAATCGCTAGTGGTTTTGCTTTTTCCAATAGTAGTATTACCTAAAACCGTAGTGGTTTTAAGGTTATCTTTCTAGACTGCAACGGCTTCATCTCTTTCT
Source organism: Sambucus nigra (assembly GCA_949130495.1). NCBI lineage: Eukaryota > Viridiplantae > Streptophyta > Magnoliopsida > Dipsacales > Adoxaceae > Sambucus > Sambucus nigra. The sequence continues at coordinate 109,005,503 of OX422217.1, read as the reverse complement.
TGTCTATCCACATCAACGAACCTCTTTTTCAAGTCAATATCACCCTCCTTCATACGAACAAAGCACTAAATATCTTCATAAAAAAATCCTATATTTTCAAGAAATCAATGTAAAGTTGTTTCTCTTCTTGCAACTCATGGATTCTAGAGACGTTAAAGTTGGTTTCAAGGGTGCTATCATCGTCACCACTTGACCTTCTTCAAGTTGTTGATCATCCCTGCCCTTGGAGTCTGTCTCTGGTACTTTTTGGAAACCTTCAACCGAGGCAGCAACCCTCACTTAAACAAGCTCCATCAACACTTGCATCAACATAGGAAGACATCAAGGTTCAGAGGGTGGCGGATGGGTTAGGGCAGGTGTTTGGGAGGTGGTTGGCAAGGGCTGGCTGTTTGGGAATAGTAGACAGAAGGGAGAGCATTTTTCTATCACACTGTCCATTGAGGTTATTGGCCTAAGGTTTCATAGGTTTAGGCTTTTTAGGCGTTCTAGTTTTTTCCTCACCCAACTCCTTTGTTTTGAAATCAAACAACCCCTAAGCCTTTGCTTCCTTACCCAAAGCCTAACCTTTATGAGCAAAAACTCTTGGGTTGAGAGAGTGTTGAATCGCATTCGGAAAATCAACGAACTCTGCCTTGGTTTATACATGGACAAGATACCAGTTCCTCTGCAAGTTATTTGCCCTAAAGACAATCCAGACCACCCTAACTTCACCCCCAAGGTTCCACCCTCTATTGGGTTAGTTCCTCATCCCCCAATTGTATAATACAATAGGTCGTAGTTTTAAGGTTCTACTAGCCGGGACAGTGTTAATCGTGAGCCTGGTGACATGAATTACCTAGACATGGATTTTTAAGTGTCTTTAGTTAATCTTGTGACATATGAAAAAGGGTTCATGTCCAACATGAACTTGGTACCTTTAGAAGAGGAGGATGTGATTTCCTCTAACAACTCATATGACCCAGTATCGTGGTTGTGATGTAACCGAAGACGAACTGGTGACCGAATTAATGTCGACGAGATCTGCTTCCCAGTCTGGGCATTACAGGTTGGAGTTCGTCTGCTTTTCCATCTTATAATTTGATCAATATTGAGAGGGTATGGAGTGACTCCCACCTAACTTCCCCTAGACGCTTACCAAATAATAATGGGAATGATGGTGTATTGGAAGATGCATACATGGTTCGATATTTTTAGGGATGTCTTTAGGAGAATATACGGTAATAAGGAAAATGCTAAAGCCCCTGGAAACTAATACTTATCTCCGAGAAAATCACACTTAAAGCTGGTGAAGATCGCTCAGATAAGAAATCACAACTAGAAGAATAAATTCGTGTTTTTGTTCGGTGATTGGGAGTTCATCCCAAATGAGTGGGAACAAACTGACATTGTTCCCCATAAATGATGTGAGCTGAACATCATTGGTACATACACTTTCTATGTCTGTTCTCCTGTCTTTATTAATTGGATTGTTCTAGTGTTTTTTCAAACAGTTTTCAGTAAAGAATTCCCTTGAGTTGTCCAGCAATCAGAAATGTTTGGTAGAGAGGATTTGCACAAACAACCCTAATTACAAATATTACGCACCAATAGGAGGTGTTGAATTAGAGGAAGTACCCCCATAACCACATGTTGTCGAAGTGCCACTTACGAACGAGGCTTAAAGAAGAGGAGAAGGAGATCGTAGAAGGTAAATTTTTTTGCAAGTGTTTGGTTGTCATCAACTTTTTTATGTAATTTTGTTGACGGTTGAATTCTTATGCAGCTTCAACTCCCACATCTTTAGCTTTTGGGGTTGAACCCTTGTGGGGTATGGTACCCAAGAAAACTGATTGCGACACCATTGAGGCATCCCATAAGAAGAGGCTTGAGCAATAGGCCAAGAAGAGGGCTAATGTTGAGCCCAGATCTTAAAAAGAAAACTAAAGCTGAGGCTAAGAAAAAGGCAAAGGCTGAGGCTGAAGCCAAAAAGAAAGTTGATGTTGTTGCTAAGGCTAGAGACAAAGGGAAAGGAATTGCCCACTCTGATGTTCCTACTTGTAGAAACAAGAGGAAAATTGTGGTTCCATGACCTAAGATGATCACAAGAATCCAAAAATCAAGAAGCCACGGACGACATGGCCTATTTTGGAGAGGGTGATGATTGAAGGGCATCCTTCTCTCGTCTTTCTAGAGAAATGGGGTCGTCCTCCTATTACTCTGAGCTGGATACGTTCAAATTTGACCATATAACATCATTACTATTGATCAGCTGAAGAAGGACAAGGACTCCATCCTCCCCCACCTAAATAATATTGTGGATGTTCTCAGCTATCACGAGAACAATCCATATTTTGAATTCCTCATAAGTCTGGATCTTGTTGTTCTATGGAAGGTCGACCATCAAAGGTTGTTGGTGGTAGGTTTCTCAGTAAATTTATGTTTGTTTTGTCAAACTCTTTACTTGTTGTCGCCCTTCAGGGGCACCATACCGATATCATTTTCTTTTTTCAAGGTGCAATGGCCACTACCATTCTCTAAGAGAATGACTAGTGTTAATGCCTATGAGTTGGAGAAAACTGCCAATATAGAGCTCCACCAGAAAAAAGATATTAAGTTGTAGGAAGAGATCGAAAAATCTAAAGACGAGCTAAAGAGGGCTTGTGATGAGCTATAAAAGAGGGGTTATCAACTTGTCACGAAGACCCTGGCCCTTAGATCGACAAATGACGAGCTAAAGAAGGCTTGTGATGAGCTACAAGAGCTAAAGAAGGCTTTTGCAACTTGAATTATGTGTTTTCTTATTTTTATGAAGCTTTGCTTTATAAATTGTTCATATTAGTTTTTGAACAATGTTAGTAATGGTTATATACTATATCCACTTCTTGGCAATTTGCAATGAATGGGTATTTTATTTGAAGTAAATGTTATCCAACTATTTTGCATATCTGCACGCATATGCTGTTCATTGTGTTTTTAATTCTCTGTAAGTTATTTTTCTCAACTGAACTAGAATATGGTCGTGTATGTCTTGTTGACCTGCCAGTATTTTTCTTACGCTATTATGGTAGGATCTTGTTGACCTAACCTGACTTAGTAGCTTTCAAATTAGGATAGGTTTGCCATTAGTTTAGCCTTATAGTCTTATGGTCAAATCTTGTCAACCTGACCTAGCTTACCAACTACTGGTTAGACAAACTTGAGTTGTCCTGATAGGGTCGTTATAAGTGAAAACTTAAATTTTCTATATCAATTTAATTTGGTATCTACCATTGGTTTATCCATCTTACTAGTTATATGGACGGATCTTATCATCTCACCATGTGATGGAATTGGTTTCCCAGGTCAACCAAATGTACTGGGATTTATCTTTGCTTTAGTCAGCTTATGGGTTATTTACGATCAAATTTTGTCGACCTGGCCATATGACAACACTAGTTTCCCAAATTTTGATAACATATTGATCTTGACTTGTCTAAGATGAGGCAATTCATGAAGTGTGGTTTGATCACATGCTCATCTTTGAGATGTCCTCGGCCTGGGCTTCTTGCACATCTCTTACATTGTTTGTGACACCATGCCTATTAAAATACTGCATGGCCAGCACTTTATCAAAATAAAACATTGGACTCATATGGTTCATTCTTAGCATTACTATCGAAAACATTTTTAAAGTTACTAACCACCTAGTAATTAAATAGTCCGGTGCCAAATTTTATCTTACATTAATTAACAACATGCAAAAAACCAATAATAATTAAACCATTCACACAAACTGATAACTGAATCCAACACATATAAAAATATGAATAAAGAAGACCGAATAAACTATCGGTTCATTAATAAAATCCAACAATAACTGAAATAATAAACTGGATACACAAGGTCTAATGAATAACTGAAATACTGAAATAGTCTGAAGGGTGACATGCTCAAATGAGTACTGAAATAAAGTCCCTACACTAGGAATAAATGAACAAAGCGTTTATAGCAAAGTCTGAAATTTCCACATGATCTGTAGCTACGCATCTCTAGATAGAATCCTCAAGTTGGGCGTCCCTGTGGCTGGACACCTAAAATGTTTTGGAAAAGATGTTGACATGGCCCAAGTAAAACATTTTGAATATATTTAGCAAGCAGTTAAATTGCAATTAAGTAAATATGCTTGCACACTTTTCATATTTAATCTAGAGTCGCATTCTCTTGAGGTATAGCTCACCCCTCATCTAATGTGCACACCTAACGCTTGCCTTCTATCCTCACTGGTTACAATACTCCACCTAACTAGTCTTATTACACTTCTTCCTATTGCACTACTCTAATCCGAGTATTCTTACTTTGATTATTAAGTTATCTACTCATTAACTTATTAATCAGTACAACTATATTACATTACATAACATTCACACTAGTTATACAGGAAACCCTTTTTTAATCGTATAACTTTCATGCTAGTTATATAAGAAATACATTCACACTTGTGTATTTTTTGGGGGAAAAATTATGTATATATAAACCAAAGAGACAAATACAAGTGTAAGAAGGAAAACCCCCTGAATACACCCTTAGGGGTATACCCCATTAGGGAGAAAGAAGAAAACCATAGGACAAAAGGAACAAAAAACCCTCACAAGACCTAATCAAGCGCACTTTTCGGGATTCCCCAATTCATGCAAGCCATACAGTTTTCAAAGCTCCTTCTCCCTTTCTTCCATGTCATGGCCCTGGCTCTAATCATTACCTCAATCTCTTTGACTAGGGCATCAATGCTCTTAGTCACCCTCTTGAACTCTCTAGCGTTTCTTTCCATCTATAGGCAGTAGATAGTAGTAGAAAATGAAATGTTCTTAATACGGTTATAAAGACTAGGACCACTATATATTTGAAATTGCATGCATCATATCACTATCCCAATCCATAAAATCCCTATACTCCTGATTTCTGAATCTAACCTCCTTCCAGACCTCCTTAGAAACATGACACTCATTGAACAAGTGCGCAACCCCATTAGTACAACTGCAGCACAGATTGTCCTCAGAGATGCCCCAACTATAAAGCTTATCTTTAATGTGAAGAGCCTCGCTACATATCAGCCATAAAATAAATGCACATTTAGGTATATTAACCTTATTCCACACGATTTTGTGCCAGAGATTAGAAGGGTATTAGGAGAAATCTCATCATAGGCTGATCCAGATTGGTTGGGGATCCAAACCACCTCATCAATTGTGTCCTGCCTAATGTGAGGCAATTCATCATTCCTGATTTCCAGGAGTTCCTAAGTAATCGCAACAGGCCATCTCCACATATTCTCCACAATGTAATCAGCCACCAGGGCCTTATGATTGCTAATAGCATCGTAGATAACACTATCACCATAGAGGGAATGCCGCGGCCCCAAGGAGTGACAATTATCATAACATAAGAAAGTATCCTCACCGTTGCCAATTTTCCACTTGATAAGAGGTCTGATCAAATGTTGCCTCATCTTCCTCCAGCTCCATGAGGTGTCATTTGTAATAGTAATAGCCCAAAGCCTCCTTTTCTTTAATTTATACACATTACACCATTTGACCCACAGACAGTCTTTCTTGCTACTGAGATTCCATAACTTCTTCATTATAGCACCAACATTCCACCTCTCGATGCTTTTAATACCCAACCTCCCTTACCTCATAGTTTCTACATAGGTCCTTCCAAGAAACCTTAGCACCCGAATGTTTAAGGTCAGACCCATTCCAAAGAAAGTCCTTCATCAGCTGTTCAATCCTATTGATTACTCCCTTGGGCAAGATGAAAAAACTAGACCAATAAATTTGGATCCCAAATAGTACAGACTTTTTAAGATGTAATCTTCAAGCATAGGTAAGAAACTTGTTGGTCCAGCACTTGATTCTACCAGTAATCTTGTCAATCAATCTACTACAGTCCTCACCTTTGAGCCTAGAAGTGATAAGAGGCACTCCCAGGTACAAGAAGGGAGGGCTACTATGGTTGAAGCCAAGAATATCCCTAAAAACATCAACACCTAAGCAGTAGAAGCTACTCTTAATAAGGTTGGGCTTGAGGCCCGCAATGCTATATAAATCATCCACAACCTTTTTCGCAATGGTGTAAGAGGAAATGTCCCCCCCCCCCCACATAGAATAATCACATTATCCGCAAAACATAAGTGGTTACGCCCCACTCCTTTCATTTTGGGTGGTAGGTAAAGCTAGGATCGGTCCAAGCCCTATCCATGATGCAAGAGAAAGTATCCATAACCAAAAGCAAAATATATGGAGATAGGGGATCACCCTGCCTCAACCCTTTCTTCCCCTCAAAGAACCTATGAATATGCCCATTCAAGCTAATAGAGAACTTGGTATTAGTAAAGCACTCTTTAATCGAGCCAGCAAAATCAGGGGGGAAATCGAGATGAACCATCAAAGTAAAAAGAAACTCCCAACTCACAGTATCGTATGCCTTCAGTAGGCTTCGTAGTACATCTAGGTGGGTTGAGCTCTCTATGGTAATTCTTCATAATCTCCTAAAGTAATTGGATATTATAAAAAATAGACCTCCCCTTAACTGCTTGACACGGGTTGATAATGTGGGGAAGGATCGGCTTCATCCTATTCGTAAGAATCTTTGAAATGCACTTGTAGATGATGTTACAATAGGAAATAGGTCTAAAATCATGCATACACTAGGAGTAGTAACCTTTGGGATGAGGGCTAAGGCAATGCCATTCCACTGACTAGGCAAGCAGCTACACCTGGGCAGAAGAATTTAATAGCCTCAATCACATCACTCCCAACAACCTTCCAGTTCTTCTTGAAAAAATACGCATTAAACCCATCTGGACCCGAGGATTTATCAGACCCAATAGAGAACATGGCCACCTTAATCTCTTCATCATTTATGGGAATACACAAAGCGGGAACATCATCATCACTAATTCTCTTGCAAACATTCACAGTAAGAATTGGAACTGGATCCGCACATGTGCGACTACTACCCAGTAGGTTACAGAAATACCCCACTTCCGTGTTGGCTACATTCTGTATACCCTCAATCCTAATGCGATTCTCATCCCCAATGCTAATAATCTTTCTTCTAGCTGGAGCTTAGTTAGCCTTCTTATGGAAGAAAGAATTATCCCCATCTCCTAACTGAAGCCACTTGACTCCGGACAGTTGCTTGTAATACGACTCTTCAGCATTTCTTAGCTCCAGGTACTTAGTCAACTTATTCTTCTCCTTAATTTGAATGCTAATATTGCCTCCCTCATTGTCTTGTCTAGTTTGAACCTCGTCTAACATTTGCCTTGGCCTCCTCAACCCCCCTGGATAGATGGTTATATAACTACTTGTCAAAACCTTCAAGATTATCCTTTAACCTTCTCATTTTCTTGCTTAATCTAACCATGAGGTTACCCCCATCATACCCATGACAAGACTCAGCAAGACCCCCTGGAAATCAACATGTCCCATCCAAATATTGTAGAACTTAAATGTCTTAGGTCTTCTAGGATCCTTTGGAGATAACAAAATAATGATAGGGCAGTGGTTCGAAACACCATGAGGTAAAATGGTAGCTTGAGATTCAAGAAACTCATTATTCTAAATATCATTGTGAAGAACCCTATCCACTGCCCTCGTGTCTCTTGTTCCACGTAAACCATAACTCATTGGTCGTCATATTATCAGCTTGGATGTCATTGATGCATTGGTTGAAAGCATCAGTAGCACCCACATCAATACCATGCACGCCTCTCTTCTCCTCATGGGATCTCACCACGTTAAAGTTCCCCATGAGAACCCACGATTGGCCTTTAACACTCCCACTATTGAGTCTCAGTAAATCCCATAAAAGAAGTCTTATGTTTGGTAAGTTTTCCCCATAAATGAATGAAGCAAAAAACCCGGTGTTTCTCCCACAAACATCCACTTTACACAACATGGCTTGGGGGTACGACTGGACCAAAGTCACTTTTACACTATTCAGATTCCAACCCACAATAACCCTAGCCACTCCCCCCCCCCCCCCCCCAACACACACACTAGGACAGTTATTAAGGCTATCCCAGTGAAAGAAGAAATTGTTCTTAACATTACTTAAGTTATTCCTCCTAACTTTTGTTTCGAGCAAACATACTAGGTCAAGCTGCTAGCCTCTTATTAATTTACTTAATTCTCTTTATTTATGAGGGGAATTGAAACCCCTAATGTTCCATGATCCGATCTTGATTATCAACTTTTGTTCCCCTTCCCTTTTTTCCTACTCTTGCCCCCTGAGTAGCCCACCCTGTTCATCTCCCCCTTGTGCTTATTTGCTAACTCATCAACTGCCATTACTTTTCTTGCAAAGGCTGTGGGTTCCAGAGTATTCTCAAACTCACTAATCGTTGTATCACTAAGCAAACCCAATCTCCTTTAAGTATAAGATGTCTAATAGCAATCCTAACCTATTTATAAAGGTTTAATATGCTTCTAACATAATTTAAAGGGTTTAATTTCAAATCATCTCAAGAAACCTAGTATTATAATTTTAACCAATTAATCTTAGATGTAGATCAATTCATGAAATTAATAAGGGGCATTTAAATGAATTAAGGTCTCTGACATAATTCAAACAATTCTAATTCAAATTCGTATTGATTTATAGTCAAATCAATGTATAAGTTTGGTATGGGTTTCAACTTATATTATCTCCTTAATATAATTACAAAATTAGTTAAATGATTTCAAAAATGAGATTATACTACAATTATGTTTAGATTCCAATGAATAGTTATACTATAACACAAAAAAAATTATTTTCAAAAAACTAGGTAAAATTGTCTTAGTCCAAAATAGGATGAATTCGAAGCCCTTAGCCTCTAATTCATCTCTTCTCCATGTTGCCTCCTCTCTCTAGCTGTCCTATCCAAAAGTTTTAGAATGAAATTAGATTAATATTGCCTTCTAGATGTACTAATCCCAAAATTAGGTTTAGACCCCATATGGGCCTCAACCTAATCAGCCCAAAAAACCTCCAAATGGCCTAAAACATAAATCTAGTCATATACCAACCTATAGGATCTAAAACCCATCATTTTAAGTCACAAACGGACATCCTAAATGTTCCAAACGTCAACCCAAAATACCATCCCAAACATCTTAATATTTTAATGGATATGAGTCTAAAAATCAATATTTAAATTATTTATTAATCTAGCGTGACACGGTATTATAAAAAAGGATTTCACAATCAGTGGAACCCAACACTGAGGAGATGATCCAAATAAGGAAACCCTTGATACAGAATCTCTGACTATTCCATATTTGCCCATAATACACAGTCAATTATAAATATTATGGAACCACGAGTCTCCCATTAAAGCGTAAGCCTCCCTCTGAACTGATCGAGTACCCCTCTATCCCATCAGCTAGTAACCGATGAATTTTGTCCTGGCAATACTAATCCCTTGCATGTGCTTTCACCATCCCCATCACAATATCAGGCATGGTAGATAATACAGACATACAAGCCATAACAATCTTGTCATCATGTCGAAGCTCTTTCCACTTTGCTTTACAAATCACTACTAGCTCACCTGCAGGTCTTCGGCTTAACACGTTAGCCTTCCTAGGATGATACTGAATATCAAAGTGGTAATCCTTCATGAAATCCAACCATCTCCTCTTCCTCATATTCAGATCCTTCTGTGTGGACAGGTATTGAAGCGATTTATGGTCCGTGAATAAGGTAAACTGCTCCCCGAACAAATAGTGCCTCCATATCCTCAAGGAAAGTACAATAGCGGCTAACTCCAAATCATGTGTGGGGTAATTCTTCTCATAGGGCTTAAGCTTGCACAATGCATACGCTATAGCCCTCTCATCGTGCTACAATACACCCCCAAGTCCCTGCAATGATTCATCAGTGTAGACACAGTATGCCACTCCTCCCTTTAGCAGTGCAAGTACGGGTGCTGAGGTTAAATTTATCCTTTAGCTCATCAAAAGCTAACTGGCAATGGTCATCCCAAATAAATTACACCGCTTTACGAGTCAATTTTGTCAATGGACCCGCAATCTTTGAGAAACCGTTAATGAACCTCTGGTAATATCCTGCCAACCCCAAAAAGCTATGAACCTCGATCGGTATCGTGGGTTGTCCCCACTCCCTCATTGCCGACACCTTACTCGGATCAATAGATATACCCTTCTCAGACACAAAATGGCCCAAAAATTGCACCTCCTGAAGCCAGAACCCACATTTACTAAATTTTGCATACAATTGGTGTTCTGTAAGTGTCTGTAAAACCTTCCATAAATGATCGGCAAGCTCATCCTCGGAATCAGTGTAAACAAGAATATTGTTGATAAACAAAATCACAAACTAGTCATGAAATTCTTGAAAAACTCGGTTCATTAGATCCCCAAACACTTTTGGCACATTAATGAGTTTGAATGGCATCACCCTAAACTCATAGGACCCATATTGTTTCAGAAAAATAGTCTTAGGGATGTCATCCTCCCTGACACACAATTGATGATAACCGGACCGCAAATCAATCTTGGAGAACTAAGATCGTCCCCTCAGTTGGTTGAATAAATTATTGATACGAGGCAGTGGATATTTATTTCGGATCGTGACCTTATTCAACTCTCTATAGTCAATACACAACCGAAGTGACCCATCCTTCTTCATGACAAATAACACTAGTGCGCCCCATAGTGAAGTACTCTGTCAAATAAAACCTTGTCCTAAGAGCTATTGAATTTTCTCTCTCAACTCCCGCATCTCATATGGGGCCATGTGATATGGCGCTCGAGCTATAGGTCTCGTACCTAGTGCTAGATCAATAAAGAAATCAATTTCCCGACTAGGTGGCAATCTGGGATGTCCAGGAAGACATCCTTAAATTCCCTCACGACTGTGAGGTCTCCTCCTTGATGTAATATTGATGAGTGCTCGACCCTCCCTCAGGAAGAAGCATCGCCACTAAGAACATATCCTGCCTTGGTATCGAGAATACAATAGTCCTCCCGTAACAATCTACCATCGCCCGATATCTAGCTAACTAATTTATCCTCAAGATAGTACAAGAAGATCAACAGCTAAACATAATCTACCCACATTCACACTCCTAGAAATCGAGTGTATAAGCGACCCACTACCCATCGGTGACTCCACACACATAAGGAGACTACCAGGTGTCTCTAATAGGCCAATAGCTTGTGTAAATCTAGTTATTGTGAAAAAATGTGATGCCCCGGTATCAAATAAAACACTACTCATAAGTCCATATATAGTAAAAGTACCCGCTACTGTTTGGTGGTTCCTGCGGGGCCAGCTGAATGGCGGCATCTTGAACGTTATAGACAGGCCCATACTGAAGTCATCCCTACTCTGGAGGTGCGGGTGGAGCTGGTGCCACAGGTTGCCTCTGTGCCTGCTGTTGTATAGCCCCCTCTATTATGGGCAAACTCTCCTCTTGTGGCTCGTCTATCCATAAATAAAGCATTGGCCTAGAAACTCTTTTTGTCACTAGCCCTGATTGACTTGATAGTATGGACCCTGTTGTTGGCCCTGCTGGCCTCGACCCTGCTGACCTCCCCTATTGTTCCCTTAGCCCTAGTGGCCCTGATAATCCTACGATTGCTGAGGACCCTATTGGCCCTACCTATAACCACCCTTGGGTCGATAACCCCCAAATCTGAACTGCTTGGCCTGATCCCCCAATCAGAAATCCTGCCCCTAGTGTCTGCCTTACTGATGTTGTTGTGGTGCTCCATTAGCACCGCCCTCTCCCGTCTTGCCCTACTGGTTAGGCTCACCCCCTCGCTTGCTCCCCTTCACATGGAAGTGATGGTCCTGACAATGTAATAGTGAGGCATTGACGACGTCCGTATAGTCATCATTGATGGATGGTAGTGCTGGTGGATCCTCTAAGCCAAACCATCCATAAACCTCGCCTTCTTCCTTTCTTTGTTGTTCACATCATCTGGTACAAAGTTAGCCAAACGGGTGAACTTTTCCTCATATTGGACAACAAAACGATGACCCTAAGTCACCTTACCACTTATCTCGGTCTCTACGATGGGTGGAAAATATTTACGATAAAACCGCACCCAAAAACCAACAATAGTCATTGTATCCCTCCCAGCAACGGTGGTAACTGACTCCCACCACTGTAATGCTGCCCCAACCAACCTGAAAGTACTAAGCATCTATTTTTGCACCTCATTGTAGTTAACCAAACGTAAGTGGCGTTCAATATCTATCTTCGACTGACACGCCGTTATCACATCAGAACTCCCCTTAAATTCAGGTGGGTTACCCTTCTTGAAAGCCTCCCTAACCCTCTGTCGATCCTGGGTGTGCCTGAACCCCTGGTGCCACTGGCTATGGTGGCTGTTGGACCTCAGGAAAATGCTGAGCCATGTCAGTCATAGCTGCATTCACTGCCTGTGCCACTGTCATCGCTACCTCAGTTGTTGTCACTATCCCCTATGGTGCTGGTATTTCAGTGCCTGTGGCTCTGGCGGAGACTCCCCCGCATTATTTTGAGTCGCTTCTCTTGCTGCTCCTCTTCTCCTAGGTGGCATCTGAAAAAAGATTCGAATTGTATGGGTTCGCAGTCAATACAATTGTAAAAGCAGAAAAATGAAACTCAAATGTGCAATCATGAATGCAACAGTTGTAATAATAGGGCTCTAGGTCAATGAACGCTACACTGAAATCATTGTAATCCGTATAGATCCTATGGACACTTGAACCTGATGCTTTGATATCATATGTGACACCCTGCCTATTTTAATATTGGGTGATTAGTCCATTATTAATTTAAACAGGAATAGTTAATTATTTTAGTCTTAGCATCACTCTCGAAAACCTTTTAATTACTAATCACCTATGTCAAATTAAGCTGGTGTAAATTTTAATATTACATGAGAAGTTAAATTAAATGAACTAAATCATTCACATATAAATAAAGTCTAAACAACCACATGACAAATATAATTAAATAAAGTAGACCGAATAAACCATCGGTTCTCTAAACATAAAATCCAATCAAAATCTGAAACACGTAATTAAGTGCTGAATACAATCTTATGCATAATTGAATAAAAGAATTAGTCTGAAGGAAACACGCCCATATGAACTCCTAATGAAATCTCCTATCTAGAAAAAAATGAGCTAAAGCGTCTAAGAAAATATCCTGCAAGCCTCCACACTGCTACAGTTATGTATCACTGGACAGGATCTCTAAACTGGGCGTTCCTATGACGAGACTCCTAAATCATTTTGAAAATATTTAACAAGTATTTAAATATGCCCTCATCTTTTGATATGCTTTTGCTTTGATGTTTGGGTATGCCCTCATCTTTTTGTTTTGCCCTCTTGGGCTTTAAGGGTTTGATTACCCTTTCTCCTGTATTTCTGTCTCTTATATTTATACACACATTTTACTTAGCAAAAAAAAAAACTATTTAAATTAGTTATTTATACACATATATTATCCACGTACACTCACTTGAGATCCTCACCTCTCAACTAATGTGCACGACTAACGTATTCTACTCAACTAGTATCCTCTACCCAACTAGCTAAGGTATCTAACTATTCTCGATAAGTCTATTCCTCCCGTATATCCCCATATAAAACGATATTACGGTCTCAATAATAAATTATTTATTCCATTTTTAATTATTGAGTCAATTATTTAAGTTTCGTGACTGAAATTCCTTTTTTAGATATTCATCATCAATCAATTATACTGTTTCACATACCAATATATATTCATCACACATATAATATATATACAAATATAGCATCCTGGGAATGGGCCCTCATGATACTCTGTTATCAAGTCCATGTACCTCTCGTACTCAAATAAGGATTATTGGTTCGGTATGTCTCCTGCAACCCAAATTCAATCAATATTATAGTCGAGGCGAACATGGTTTTAAGCCTTTGGGATACGCACATACCTAATGTACCCAAACGACATGACAATCCTACTAATACACAACACATAGTGGACCACCCTAAGTTCCATGTTCTCGGCACTAATCTAGACCTCATTGGAATCGTCAAGTTGGGATCTCCCTCTACGCATAAACCTCCTAATAGCAGGCAGCGCATGTATGTTCATAAACATAATCAAATCATATTTATTGGTATGCACACCACAAAGATACATATATTATTCAGTAGGTATTTACACCACCCAATTTCATTAATTCGTACGCAGTATATATCACTCGCATATTTGACTTACCATTTAATGCAATTAACACGTAAAATTTCGAGTATCTCTCACTACTCTAAAAGTCCTAATTACCCATTCTGAAATCCTTAGTTATTCCCAATGTATCCTACTGGTCATAAACGTAAGTTCACTCATTACTACGTAATTCGCTTCGAATTTCCTTCATTTATCAATTATAAATATTTTGTCAATTTTCCTAAATTCCTAACTCAACTTAATCTTACGTAAATCTAATCCTCCCTATAGGCCTACTGATAATTTCTATATTCCCCTTTAAAGTTTAAAAGTCTCCCAAAAGTTCCCTCACGAATTATGCATAATTTATGGCTTTAAACCAAAACAATTTTTAATTCTCGGCAAGATCAAATCGATTCGCCCAATGGCCAAATCAATTCGCCTTGTCGAATCGACTCGAAGAGTGTCATGGGTCTTCTTCTTCATATTGTTCTTTTATGAATTTTCATATTACTAGATTCCTTAAGATTTCATACCACAATCTCAAACTCTTAATTATCATATCAAAACATCAAATAACCATGTAGGGATGATTTCTAACGTAAATCAGGAATAAAATCCATAAAATTTCATCCTATAATCTGATTTCAGACCTCATAATCATTAATCCTACAGTTTTGTGTTCTTAATATAAATTCACCAAAACCCAGATCTAATCTATGATTCAAATCCTAGAACTCTTGATTTTGTTTTCTCTATGTAATTGGATTTATTCTACATAAAATTCTATTCCCAATTATAATTTTACTCATCAAATTACAAGGATAACATCAATTGTCCTTAATTCAAAGTTCCTATTCTACATGGATAATATAACTCATAAAAATTTTGTAAAATAAATACTTGCCTCTTATGAAAGAAGTCTGATTTGATCCTTTGGATGATGTTTATCTTCTGATCCATCCTCCAACTATGGTTGTGTGGCAAGAATAAGGTTTATTTCTCTTCAAATCCTATTCTAAGCTCCCAGAAGACTCTTCCTCTCCTCTCTACTAGCCTCCAATGATTTCCTGATCCTTTTACCATAGCCTCACACCCCAACAACTATGTATAACCTTTAAAATTTCTAAATTCCCTCGACCCCAGACTATAAAATGACTAAAATGCCCTCTCAGGGTGTCGATTTGGCCTAAAACTATCTCGGGACCCAAACTACACACCCGAGTATACTATTTTGACCCTTATGGACTCAATCGTAACCTCAAAATCATCTTTTGAGTTACTCATAATTTATTTTCTATCTCTACCTCATTTAGTCCACCCACGACATCCGGTTGAGATAACACACTGTCACGTCACTATCACTCATTGTGACATCAAATATGTAATTACTATTTACTTAATAATTTTATTCAATAAATATTAATCATTTCTCTCTGATTAATAATTTAATCAACCCATAATCATCAAATATGTCATCACTCGTGTAATTTTAAATTTTACCCGAATTAATTCACTTTTAATTCTTTAAAAATACGGGGCATTAATTCACTTTTAATTCTTTGAAAATACGGGTTGTTACATACTCCCCCCCTTACAAGGGAATTTCCTCCTCGAAATTCGAATGGACCTGCGGTAAACAACTTTGGATACTGTTCATGCATGTCATCCTCCCGCTCCCATGTCGACTCATCTATATTATGGTCCCCCATTGAACTCTAACCAATGGTACCACCTTTGACTGCAATTTATGCTCAGTACGATCAAGTATCTCCACTGGTCTCTCCTCATATGAGATGTCGGGCTATAAGTCGATCACCTCTAATGGAAAGTGCCAAAAAGCTCTCTCGCTCCTCTGCTATCTCTTCAGCGATGACACGTGAAACACCTCGTGAATTTGCTGTAGATGCTGCAGTAGTCCCAATCTATAAGCCACTGGTCCCACCCTCTTAATGATTGGAAAAGTTCCCACATATCTCGCTGCCAATTTCACTTTCTTGCCAAATCTCATCACTCTTTTCATAAGAGACACTCGCACCAATACCTAGTCGCTAACCTCAATCTCAATATGTTTCATGTTTGCAACGGCGTAACTCTTCTGCCCCCTCGAATCAACTCAATATTGGCAGTGGTGTCTTTAATCATCTCTGGCCCCAATAACTTATTGTCCCCTACCTCTAACCATCAAGTAGGCGAACTAAAAAGCTGACCATATAGTGCCTCAAATGGTTCCATGTTGATGGTAAATTGGTACAAACTCCACCAAAGGAAGATACTACTCCCATCCACCCCCGAAATCGAGTATACACATTAGCATCATATCCTCAAGCATCTAATTAACCTTCTCAGCCTGCCCATCTGTCTGTGGGTGATATGTTGTACTCAATCGTAAATCTGTCCCCATCGCCTCCTTGAGACTTTGCCAGAAATGGTACACAAAGATGCTATCCAGATTGGACACAATATTAAGTGGGACTCCATGTAAGCATACTATATCAGCGATAAATAACTGTACATACTGCTTTGTCTCAAAATCAGCACGAACTGGAAGAAAATGATCCACCTTGGGAAACCGATCCACTATCACCCATATAGAATCGTGACCTCACTACGATAATGGTAATCCAGTGATAAAAAATCCATGGAGATACTCTCCCATATCCACTTGAGAATCTCTAATGGTTTCAACATCGTTGTCGGTCTCTGATGATCTACATTCACTAGCCGTCAGGTAGCACACTTCGAGCCAAATTCTTTTATGTCCCATTTCATCCATGACCACCAATACTCTGTAGAAAAAAGTACCCTATGGGGTGGTGGAAGAAGACTTTTCATGATGATCAAGTTGCATCTTAATCTGATTATATCCCGTGAATCCATCGACAAATTGATGCAATTCAAGTAGCTAAATATGCTGAAGATGAACGTGGGGTGGATCATACGCATGGGAGTGGAGCTAAATTTGCACAAGACCCTTTTATCACGTTCTAGTGGTCCAATTACAAGACTTAGAGCCAAGCATTTTAAGGAAGCACTTATTGGGCAGATCCAAGAGTAGTGGGTTGATTCTGAAAAGATGAAGACCAAGATGGGCTCAAATGATAATCAAGGCTCAGTCCATGTCACTAAAGCAATTTGAGGAGAAAATTAGCATGCAAAAACGTGACCATCACGTTCACACTATAAATGGGCATGGATTTATCTATTTTCAAGGTTAATAAACGGGGGATGAATCTAGTCTTGGCTGGTTATCTTTAAATACATTGAACTTAATCATTTTGTCTTATTTTGTGGTTTTCCAAGTCCAAGTGGCCTAAAAGACGTGGGAACTTGTTTACTTTGATAATTGTGTTGTTTTAATGCTGTATTTATCTCATTTCCTATTCTTAGAGGGTTGTTCCAAATATAAATCATGGGAGCTACGAATTTTGTAAGCATCTTTTGACATAAACTAATATTATTGTGAGGTATTTTGTTCCTCTTGGTTCTTAAGAAAATTTTCTTAACTTATCAAGTTAATCTTGTCGCATACAAACAACCAAACGTATCACCTTGATTCGTGAGAGATTCTTGGGTTTCTTGGTGTGGCGTTTTAATCCTTCGTAGTCTTGGTTCTTATCTTGCTAGGTAACGGGTCAAGGCTCAACAAACTTTGTCTATATGATTTGGTATTGGGTTTCATCACAATTTTTGGTGGGGTTCATATCATTTGGTATCAGAGCCTATTTCTAAGGCAAGTTTGACTATATTTCTCCTTCAAAAAAAAGGAAAAAAGAGAAGGAAAGATATTTTAAAAAAACAAAAAAAAGAGAAGGAAAAAACAAAAAAAAGGAAGGAAACAAAAAGGAAAAAAAAGAAGAAAAAAGGTTTAGGAGGTGAGAAACAAGATTGAAATACAAAAGTTGTATGCGTTCTTTTCTTTTCGTATTGCTAAAACCTTAAGAACTGTGTGATTCATTCATTTTTTTTCTCTCATAATCAAATTCCTTAACTTTTGATGAGTTTTGGTTGCTCCTCAATCCGAATTGCTTCTGGTTAATTTGAATTTGTTTATTGAGTTCGATTAAGAACTAAAGAGGACACAAAAGAGTGGAAAAAGGCAAGAGAGCGTGAGATCATAAGAGGGTAAAAGCCATCTTGAGTGAAAACACGAGTGTGAGTGAAACACGTGAGGGAGTGCTTGTGAGGTTTCTAATCTTGCAGATTCTAAACATGTCCAATAATCAAGAAGAAGACACAACCGAAGAAGTTCAACAATCAGTCGTTTTGGACCTTAAAATGAAAGCATTGATTGGGGAGATGAGGCGTATGTTGAGGGCTGAATTATAACCTATTCAAGAAAGTTTGGATAGGGTAGAAGAAGGAACGCCTAGGGACAACAACAAGACATTCCCAATAGGCAACAAGGCGGTTGAGTTCCATGGGGAAATGTTGAGGAAGAACTGGAGTTGGAGGAGTTTGATCTGCCATATGTGAATCGAGGCAGGTTTGGGCGTGGTTATGAGAATAGAGATGTTAGGATGGCTAGACGTAGGAGGGATAATGATTTAGGAAACATAAAGATTAAAATTCAAAAACAGTGGTATATATGCCACTAGAATCAATTTTATCAATTGGCATAAGCAATGATAAAAAAGGAGTACCTAAAATTATCTGTTGAGATAAATCGCCAATAAGCAAGAAGGTACTGTCTAAAAAAATTCCATTGTTACAGATGGCAACCTTAGTTAATTTGTATTTGATGCCCATGCTATCGCCACTAGCATTAAACAAAGACTGAGTAGTCTTCTCAAAGTATTCAGTAGGAACAATTCCTTCTTGAATACAATTCATATCAGCACCGCTATCAACAAGGGCAATGATGTTACTCAAGGTAAACTCTTTGTTGATAACTAAGTTAACAGTAGTATACCATTTTTGGCTTGGTACACGGCTGATAACACCCAAATAATCCACAGAATCTTCAGTGTTAGGAGTAGTGCTTGAAGTTCCTGGATTAGAATGCTTATAGGCATTCTTGAGATTAGTGATCTCAATTTGCATGTTATTATGCTGATCCTTAAGTTGTCTTAACTCATTTTTAAGTGTATTGACTTCATGCCTTAGATCATTAAGAGTAGCAGGCTTGTTAAATTCTCCAGCTTTTTCTAAGCGATTAAGTACCTCCTTGAGGCTGTACTCATTAGAAAGGGAATTTGAAGAATTAGGAATATTTTCCTGGTCATAACAAGTCTTAATAAGTTTGAGCTTAATGTCAGGGTCAGTAACTTGATTAATAACATCAATCATAGTTTGTTGCTGACTTGTAAGGACATTAAGACTTAATCCATTTAACTGAATTATGGATTGGAGATGATCGCATCTCTTGGTCAAAGCATTACATTGGCAATCTCCTTTTTCGGAGATGTCTGAGTCACTAGAGCTTTGGATCTGGTAAAGCTCATCATCGCTCTCAGAGGAGTCCTCTAGCTCTTCAGAGGAACTGGAATTAAGCAAGAGTTTGCTTAATTGGGTCTTCAGATGTTATTCAATCTGAAGGTTATTAATTTTAGTTTCCATTTTGCATTTGTTTGCATAATGGCCATACTTACC
Source organism: Sambucus nigra (assembly GCA_949130495.1). NCBI lineage: Eukaryota > Viridiplantae > Streptophyta > Magnoliopsida > Dipsacales > Adoxaceae > Sambucus > Sambucus nigra. The sequence goes on along the minus strand of OX422217.1, from coordinate 108,985,732 downwards.
ACATTTAAAACATTTGGGGTTAGACTTGTTAGGTTTCTTCCTAACAGATTTCTTTTTATACCTATCTCCTTGTTGTTTAGAAATGTCAGTCCTTTTTTTCTTATGTTTATAGGAGGATCTTTTAGGAACTTTCTTGGTCCTTTTAGAGACTCTATGAGTAGAAGTCTCCTGAGTATTATAAGCAAATTGATCACAAAACTCACCAAGCTCTTTCTTTCCAGAAAGATTTTGTTTCTTAAGCTGTCTCTGAAGCTTAAGGTCATTGCAAAGAGAAAGACCCTCTTGAATGACAACACTTATAAGTTGACCATAAGTGTAATCGGAGTAATTGATAGAGATGCTATCATTAGCTTCTCTTAACTTTTTTCGAACTTTCTCGGCAAAGAAAGTAGGAAGGCCATCAATGAATTTGGCTTTCCAATGCTCAGAGTTACCATCTGCTCTCTGAGTGACCCTAGCAAGGAACACATCCTTGTACCACCTAAACTGGCTAAGGGTAGGACATTTAAGATTTTGAAGTAATTCTCTATTACGTTCTTTTTGGTAATCTCCACTGCCAACAAAGTGATGAATGATAGCGAGCATTAGGGTATAAACAACATCCTGTATCCTTTGGTCTTGCATATGTTCATTTTTGACAATTTTTACGGCATTAAGAATTTCATTTCTTTGGTTTTCCGTGAGGATATTTCCCCACCAACCCCTAATGGTTCCAGTAAATCCAGCAGTGATCATTTGAGCAATGCTATGATCAGAAGCATCGTTATGCTTGTAAATGGTGGAATACATGGACATCTGATGAATCATTTCATAAATTTGGGATTCAGATTTTCCATCGAGATTCCAGTCATAAATGGATTTGCCATGAAAAGTGTTTTGCATCACAGTGCTTTCTTCAAAGAGGAGGTCCTGGGGAGTTGGTCGATGATAGTAATTTCTAGCAGGACCGATATTACCAATATTATTACTATAAGTAATTTTATTGATATGATCTTCAGGATCACCGAAAGAATGTTCAAAACCCTGAACTTCTTTCAAAGTCCTTAATTGGATTTGGCAGCTGGTGTCATCTTCTCCGCAGGAGGGGGTGACTCGTCCACCATGGACATATAGTGTTTTAAACTATCTTTTATTTGATTAATGGTAGAAATAAACCAGATTTCTATTTCTCCTGATTATATTCATTTAAATTAGATTTTTAATGTGAATAGTAAATTACTATTCACGTCGGTGAACAGTAATTTACTATTCATATGAATAGTAAATTACTGTTACGGCCTAAATTTCAGACCATTATTATTACTAGCCTAAACATTAACACACAGTTTAGCCAATCATGGCTCTGATACCATAAATAAGAGGATCAATAAGCGGAAATATAACTGGAATATTATTACAAACTTTTATTACAAAACAAACTTAAAAACTTACAAACTTAAGAGTCCACCGGAATATGGTCGGATTATCCACAAGCTTATTACAAACAGAGAGAGAGAGAGAGAGATGTAAGTAAGTGATAATAAATGAGGAAGAGAGGTCCTCTATTTATACAAAAAGGAAAGGAATAAATAATTCCTAAGATAATGACCCGTAGGTCCCTCCATATTCGAGGCTGGCAAAGTCTCTTGTCTTCAAGCATCGGCTGTTGGGCCAGTGGGGCCAACAATTGTCACGGGGCAACTGAAGGTGGGCCAGTGGGTCCTACCACTATCATCGAGAGGGGAAAGCTTTGTCGTAAAGCGTCGGCGAGCATCTGACTGGGGCCAGGTGGGCCATCTGACAGGCGCCAGGTTGGCCAGCTATCTCAAATCATCTAGGCCATCCACGTCTGGGCAAGGAAAAGTTCCATCCAACCGTCTTGTTGGAAATGCTGAACTCAGTGAGTTGAAGAATGCCTCCATTGTTGGCTCAGTGGGAAGATTGGTGTCAAACATGTCATCAATGAATTCATCGTCTTCTGGATTCTGAGACTCTCCAGCTAGACAAAAGAAAGGATTGTCCTTCTTAACTGAAGTCATAGATGTATCATCATCATCATCGGATGGGAGAGGAATGGGGTTTTGGTTGTCAGGATCATCACTAAAGGAAGGTTTGATTCTATCACCAGGAACTCCAAAAGCAGACTTGAATTGGTTATGGGTGTAATCCATAACTTTCTGCAATAGCTCCTGCTCCGTTGCTCTAGGGAACTGCTTCTTCAGAGCAGTCTTTAAATGTCCATGGTGGACGAGTCACCCCCTCCTGCGGAGAAGATGAAACCAGCTGCCAATCCAGTCACCCCCTCCTGCGGAGAAGATGACACCAGCTGCCAATCCAATTCATATTTGTTGTATTTATTAAAGTACCAAGTTCTAAAGCTAGCGTATCCTGGCAGGTTGAACTCAGCACTGATTTCTTTCCTATTTATTGTAAAAACCATAAAAAGGAAAGGGGGTTCAAGTCTGACATTCATTTCAGACGGCGTAGGAGATTCTCTATGCTGAGAAGTATTCTTCTCATAAATACCATGAGGTATTTGGTCATTGGTAAAAATACCATGAAGATTCATATCGTCTTGATATGATCGGTTTCTAGGATTATCTTCACAAACAGAATGTCGTGAAGCAGATGGAGGATAGGTAACAAAAGGGGCTCTAGAAGATTGATCTCTAGAGGATTGACACCTATTGAATTTCCTAAAATTTAGGAAAACGTCCCCATCTTTGTCGTCAATTATGTCTTCAACATCATTATTTTGACGAGGTTGAGGAGGGACAACATTTTTTATGGCCCAAGTCTCTGGGAAATCAATTTCATCCCAACTTATAGTTCTAGGTGTGTGTACATTAGAATCTATAAGGTGTGTGTCAATTAACACAGTTTTACCAAAAGGACTAAATTGTTTGATATTGGGAGCCATAGTATTCATTAACTTGTAATAAATTCTATAGATAATCCCAATAGTTTCCGATCCCGGAAGAAAATTATAACCTTTGGTTTGAACTCTAAGACTTAAAGCTCTACAAAGGTGCATATCAGTTAAAGACAAAGTTATGTTTGGAAACACATCAAAATAGACAGGTCCATTGCATAGACTAGTTTCAATTGCTCCCATCAAAGATTGTCTAAAATTAGTACACCTACCATCACGTAGAGTAGCTTGTAGACACGCGTTCATACCAGAGAGGGTCAAAGGTTTAAAAGCAATTTGTATTAAACCAACATGAATAAAATGATAATTTTTATCTTTTATATGATCTTTAAGATCATCCCATTTAAAGAGCTCGATAGACTTATCTTGCTCGTTGAGACTAATGGTTTGTTCCATAGTCTTTATAGTGTACTTGCTACGAAAGTTATACCAGTTAGTGTTATAAATAGTTTTAGGTTGGACCTTAGGAATAGTCCACCTGTTCAGATCCTTCTGAATATCAAATTCAATTAAGGAAGAGTTCTTCATGAACTCTTGTGAAGTGTGTGTATCCATGGTGTTTAATTCCATAATACAAATGTTAATATTTAGAATAGTAATAACCTCAAAATCTGAAATAGGAAAATAATATGCAAATCAAAATTCTAGATTTAGATGAATATAATAAGCCGAATCAGAAATCACTTCTGACACCCAGTGGTCAACGGTTTACATCGGGAATAAGCCTCAACGCCACACAGGCTAACCCGGCAACCCATCTACGCGACAAATACCAGTCCATATCAAAACGCAAAAAAAAGTGAGATCAAGAGAGAATTATTTTCACATCAACCTCTTATCGTACTCATGTACATGAAGGATCTTTTATGCACTTATGATTTGGCCGGTTCATTACCGAGCAATATTGTTTCTCTTTTACAAGAGTTTGAAGATGTCTTTCCCGAAGAGGTACCTCATGGCTTACCTCCAATTAGAGGAATTGAACATCAAATTTTTTCCCACCTCGTGCAGCAATTCCTAACCGACCTGCCTATAGGACCAATCCAGAAGAAACAAAGGAGCTTCAGAGGCAAGTAAGTGAATTGATTGAGAAAGGGTATGTGCGGGAAAGCATGAGTCCTTGTGCAGTTCCGGTGCTGCTAGTTCCTAAGAAGGATGGGACTTGGAGGATGTGTGTTGATTGTCGAGCCATCAACAACATAATGGTAAAGTATTGTCATCCCATCGTAGATTAGATGATATGTTGGATGAATTGCATGGTTCTTGTGTTTTTAGAAAATTTGATCTTAAGAGTGGACATCATCAGATTAAGATGAAAGAAGGTGATGAACGGAAAACTGCCTTTAAAACTAAATATGGCTTGTATGAGTGGTTAGTAATGCCATTTGGTTTAACTAATTCTCCCAGCACTTTTATGCATTTGATGAACCATGTTTTGCGTGCATTTATTGGCGGATTTCTAGTTGTATATTTTGATGATATCCTAATTTATAGCAGAAACTTAGAAGAACATGTAGTGCATTTGAAATCTATTTTAGATGTGCTAAGGAAAGAAAAGTTGTTTGCTAACCTCAAAAAGTGCACCTTTTGCACGGATAAGCTTATGTTTATTGGCTTTGTTGTTAGTGCTAAAGGGATTGAAGTGGACGGGGAAAATGTTGAAGCAATTCAAGAGTGGCCAATGCCTACAACAAGTATCCAAGTGAGGAGTTTCCACGGCCTAGATAGCTTTTATAGATGGGTTGTGCGTGATTTTAGTAGCTTAGTTGCCCTTCTCACTGAAGTCATCGAGAAAAATGTATCAATTAAGTGGGTAAAGGAATAAGAAAAGGTATTTAATATGATCAAAGAAAAGTTAACTAATGCACCTTTGCTTGTTTTACCTAACTTTAATAAAACATTTGAAATTTAGTGTGATGCTTCAGGAATTGGTATTGGAGCTGTTTTAATGCAAGAAGGTCGTACAGTCGCCTATTTTAGTGAAAAGTTGAGTGGCATAGCCTTAAACTATCCCACGCATGATAAGGAGATGTATGCTCTGGTGAGGGCTTTGGAAAATTCGCAACACTATCTATGGCCAAAGAAATTTGTGATTTACACAGTTCATGAATCCTTGAAGCATTTGAAGGGATAGTAAAAGTTGAACAAATGTCATGCCAAGTGGGTGGAATTCATTGAAGCATTTCCTTAAGTGATCAAATACAAGCAAGGTAAGGAAAATGTGGTGGCAACTGCATTATCCATAAGGTATGCTTTACTTTCCATTTTAGACACAAAATTGTTTGGTTTTGAATACATTGAGGATTTGTTTGCACAAGATTCTGATTTTAGTACTGTGTTCAATGCAAGTGAAAAAGTGGCATTTTTAAAATTTTATAAGCATAATGGATTTCTATTTCAGGAAAAAAAATTATCTGTGCCTATGTGTTCTTTGCGTGAATTGCTTGTAAGGAAAGCTCATGGTGGTTGTTTAATGGGTCATTTTAGTGTAGCTAAGACTTTAGGAATTTTACATGATCATTTTTTTTGGCCTCATATGAAACATGATGTAGAAAGAATCTGTGGGAAATGAATCACATGTAAATAGGCCAAGCCAAAGTTGAAACCCCATGGTTTACACTCCTTTGCCTATACCTAATGAACCTTGAACTGATATTTCTATGGATTTTGTTTTGGGTTTACCTAGGACTAAGAGGGGGAGATTCAGTTTTTGTGGTGGTAGATAGGTTCTCTAAGATGGCACACTTCATTGCATGTCAAAAAACTGATGATGCATCGCATATAGCTGATTTGTTTTTCAAAGAAATTGTTAAGTTACATGGCATGCCTAGGACCATTATTTCTGAAAGGGATGCAAAGTTTTTGAGTTACTTTTGGAAAACTTTGTGGGGAAAAACCAAGTTGTTGTTTTCTACTACTTGTCATCCAAAAATTGATGGCCAAACTGAAGTAGTGAATAGAACGTTGTCTTCTCTATTGCGTGCTATCATTAAGAAAAAATTGAAAACATGGGAGGATTTTTTGCTACATGTTGAATTTTTTCACAATAGAAGTATACATTCTGCAACTATGTTTTCACCATTTGAAATTGGTTATGGGTTTAATCCATTGTCACCTTTGGATTTAATTTCTTTACCTTAAATGAATAGGTAAACTCAGATGGTAAAAAGAAGGCTGAATTTGTGAAGAAGATTCGTGAAAAGGCTCCGATGAACATTGAAAGGAGGACTGAACAATATGTCTATTAATCCAATAAGGGACGTAAGAAGGTAGTGTTTAAACCAGGATATTGGGTTTGGCTGCACTTGAGGAAGGGTTGTTTTCCAAAGAAACGACATTCAAAACTCCTACCTCGGGGTGATGGACCATTTCAAGTTTTGGAACACATCAATGACAATGCATATAAGCTTGACTTACTAGGTGAGTATGGTGTCAGTACAAGCTTTAATGTTGCTGATTCATCTCCTTTTGATGCAGGTGATGATTTGAGGGCAAATCCTTCTCAAGAGGGGGAGAATGATGCAATTCAAGGAGCTAAATATGCTGAAGATGAACGTGGGGCTAATCATACGCATAGGAGTGGAGCTAAATTTGTATAAGACTTAGACACAAGCATCTTAAGGAAGCACTTATTGAGATAATCCAATAGAAGTGGGTTGATTCTGAAAAGATGAAGACTAAGATGGGCTCAAATGATAATCAAGGCTTAAACCATGTCATTAAAGCAATTTGGGGAGATAATTAGCATGCAAAAACGTTACCATCATGTTCACACCATAAATGGGCACGAATTTATCTATTTTCAAGGTTAATAAAAGGGGGATGAATCTAGTCTTGGATGGATATCTTTAAATACATTGAACTTAGTCATTTAGTCTTATTTTGTTGTTTTCCAAGTCCAAATGGCCTAAAAAGCGTGGGAACTTGTTTACTTTGACAATTGTGTTGTTTTAATGCTGTGTTTATTTCATGTTCTATTCTTGGAGGGTTGTTCCAAGTATAAATCATGGGAGCTACAAATTTTTTTATCATCTTTTGACAAAAATGTAATACCGTGTAATTTTAAGTGATAAAATAGGATTAATTAGGAATAATTGTAAGATATTTAAAATTAATCCGGATTTAAATATTACTCGAGAGTAAAGTAATTTGTGATATAAGTTGAATATTATTTAGTGATTAAAAGTAATATTTGATTATGACTTTACATGATTTAATAAAAATTATCGCGAGTGATGAATACGACAATTTCAGGAATTAAGCCGGGACGCGCGTGTGAGACTTGTCGGGACTAAAATTAAATGAATTCAAAGTATAATATTTTTTCGTCATCCAAATGGTCGTTTTGACTGCACCAAAGTGTTCGAAAGCATTTAAATAGTCGAAAATGTCTAGTTGGGTGTTTGTTTTGGGTCTCGGGGAACTTGGGAGCCGAATAAACACCCAGAGGGGTATTTTGGTCATTTTACATGGGAGGTGAATTATAACCACGAAAATGCATGATTATTTATAAGTTTAAGGCTAGTAAGGATGCATGTTCATTTCACTAAAACTTTAGAGTAAGAAATTTAGAGGAGAGTAAGAGCAAAGCAAAAGGGGAATACTGATAGACTCAAGAAATACCACAATTACAGTCTGTTAACAATGGGCATCCATCATGTCTTGGAGGAAATAAAGCAAACCAAGGAGGTATGTTGGCCTGAAAAGCTGAGAGCACTTGCTAAAAAGAGGGATAGATCCAAATACTCCGAATTTCATAGGGATCACAAGCATATGACTTATCCCTGCGTTGCTCTTCAGAATGAAATTGAAGAACTTATTCGAAGAGGAAAGTTAGACATATTTATTGATCAGCAGGACAATAGTGGAGCTCGACGAAGGTCAAAGTCTCCATGTAAGCCTAGGGATGAGAAAAAGAGAACTCGTTAAGATAATCAAGAAGATAGACCTACCTAAAAGGCCCAGGCATCCGGAATGTGAGGTATTCATGCTTAATTTTGGATTGTTTGATTGTCAAATGATTACATGTGGAGATGCAGGAGGAGGGGATCATATTGCTGAAAGAAAAGTTTGCCTCAATGAGGCTCAAGCTTGTTCCTATATCCAAAAAATTAATCTGGTTGAGGAAGATCGACCGAGGAAGGGTAACAAAGATAAGCTGGTGATTGGCTTTTCTAAAAACGACCTTTCAGGGGTACTATATCCCCATGATGACCCCTTAGTAATCAAAGTCAGAAGGCAAGATATAATTGTTTCTAGGGTATTGGTTGATAATGGCAACTCGGCGCACATCATGTTCAACCCTTGCTTTGACAGTCTGGACTTGAAGCTCAGCAAATTGGAACATTATCACAGGCCTTTAATAGGATTTTCCAGAGAGAAAGTATTTCCATTGGACACAATCAACCTGGAAGTATTGATCAGCACCTGGCCAGCAAGCAAGATAGAGAAAATACGTTTTTTTGTAATGGATCAAATATTCATTCTGTCTATAATATGATCATGGGAAGAGTAGGATTGAAGAAATTTGAAGGTATGTCGTCTACAGTCCATCAATGTTTGAAGTTCTTGACCAACTTCGGTGTAGGCGTGGTAAAAGACAACCAGAAAGTAGCTCGGGAATGCTATCACTCTTCTCCCGAGCAATAGGATTCGGCAGAAATGAAAAAAAAGACCACCACTTACCAAGTGGACATCACTAAGCCCAATAGCGAATCTAAGGTTGAAACCTTAGATCCGAGGGAAGAAATAGAATTGGTGAAAGGTCAGATAGTAGAAGCAACGGAGACCGTTGTTCTAGATGATGATAAGCCGAAAAGAACTACTCAAATAGGAATAACACTAGATCTTGTTCTTAAATAGGATCCAGCACTTGTTCGCTTGGAGTTATGATGACATGCCTGGGATTGATACTAATTTCCTTTGTCTTGAGCTCAACGTTAACAAGGATGCCAATCCAGTAAAGCAAAGGCGTAGAGTATTTAGCCCCGAGAAGAACCAGGCTATCCAAGAGGAGGTAAAGAAACTTCAGAAGCCTCATTCATTGAAGATGTGAAACATCCAGATTGGTTGGAAATGTGATTATGGTTAAAAAGAAAAATAACAAATGGAGGATGTGTGTGGACTTTACAGATTTGAATAAAGCCTGCCCAAAGGACCGCTTTCCTTTGCCCAGGATTGATCAACTTGTTGATGCTATCTAAGGGCATGAACTATTGAGTTTCATGGATGCATATTCTGGTTTTAACTAGATAAAGATGAAGCCCGAAGACAAGGAAACACTTCTTTAATTAATCCCCGAGGAACATATTGCTATAATGTTATGCCATTTGGTTTGAAAAATGCAGGTGATACTTACGAGAGGTTGGTGAACAAAGTCTTTGAGGAACAGATAGGCAAAACATGGGGGTGTACATGGATGACATGCTGATGAAGAGAAAAAAAATCCTCTGATCACATTGTTGACCTCAGCCAAACCTTTGATCAACTAGAGAAACACCAAATGAAGTTGAATCTGACCAAGTGCGTATTTGGTGTTCAGGAAGGAATGTTTCTCGGGTACTTAGTAAACCAGAGAGGAATTGAAGCAAACACGGACAAGATCAAGGCGCTAATTGAAATAAAGTCCCCTACTTGCAAGAAGGAAGTGCAAAAGCTAAGTAGGCGAGTAGCATCCTTGAATAGAATTGTGTCCCGAGCTACTGACAAGTGTCTACCATTCTTTAAAGTGCCAAAAAAGAGTTTTGAATGGAACGAAGAATGCGAGAAATCTTTTCTGGAGTTGAAAAAGTATTTGGGATCACCCCCATTGCTCTCTCGACTATTTTTGGAGAAAAGTTTTACTTATACTTGGTTGTCTCTGAATTAGCTGTGAGTTCTGCCTTGATATGAGAAGATAATGGAGTTCAAAAGCGTATCTACTACACGAGCAAAGCCTTCCGAGGAGTAGAAATTAGATATCCATGCCTATAAAAATTATTGTTGGCTTTGTTTGAGGCATCCAGACAGATGAAACCTTATTTTGAAGCCCATACTAGTATGGTGTACACTGACATGCCTCTTTGGAAAGCCTTGCATAAACTAGAGAAGTCTTGGAGATTAATGTATTGGGCGGTAGAACTGGGGAAATATGATATAGTGTATGAGACAAGGTACTCATAAAAAGGCCAAGCTGTGGAAGATTTCATTACTGAATTCACTTATTTAGAGGTTCCTGAGCAACGAAGAACTCGGGCAGAGCAAATCCAAAAGGGGGACAACCTAATTGGTGTCATCAACGACCAACACCCCGAGCATAACCCATTAGGGGAAAGCTCAAAAGAAATTTCTGCCGATCTACCAGAGACATCCACCAGAGCACAGGAGATGGCAAAAAGACATGAGGAAGCAGGGAGTAAAATATTCCATTATGGGATATTATCAGACCAAGTGTTTGACGATGACATCCCCATATGGAACTTGAATGTAGATGGATCATCTTGTGCAACAAGAAGTGGAGCATGTATAATACTCAACATTTCTAATAGAATAGATATTGAATATGCTCTACGATTCCATTTTCAGGCCTAAAATAATGAAGCAGAATATGAAGCTCTCATTATGGGCTTAAGTCTATCTCAATCACTAAACGCCGAGCAAGTTGTGGCACACAGTGATTCTCAATTAGTGGTGAATCGAATTCTGAGTTTGTATGGAACCAAAGGAGACCTAATGACAAGATACTTAGCCAAGGCGGTAGAAGTCATAGCCAAATTGCCAGTTGTTCGGGTGAGCAGAATTTTAAGATTGAAGAACACCCGAGCTAATGCACTTGCTCGGCTGGCATCAGCCACCAGAATTGAGCTCCAAAGAACTATTCCCATCGAAATTTTGGCCAACAGGAGTATTGATGAAGACTTGATGATTAATTTCATCACAGTAGATATGGGGCCATCTTGGATGGATCCCATCAAAGCTTATATTGAAGAAGGAATCTTGCTAGCAAATCCAATTGAGCCCAAAAACTTAAGTATAAATCAGCAAGATATGTTCTAGAAAAAGTAGTACTGTACATGTGAGGATTTACAACTATTCTGCAGTGTTGTGACCATCCAATGGAGGTTCAAGATTTGATAGAAGAAGTTCATGAAGGGTTTTATGGGGGTCATGTGGCAGGCAGATCATTGTTGCAGCGAATTAATACCCAGGGATACTATTAGCCAACTATGAGAGCAGATTGTACAACTTTTGCCAGGAGATGTGATAAGTGCCAAAGGTACTCCATCATTCGTAAAACTCCACAAGATGCTCTTACTTCAATCACCTAACCTTGGCCATTCGCTATGTGGGGAATAGACTTAGTAGGGCCACTGTCGACTACCCGAGGAAGATTCAAGTACTTGGTCGTGGCTGTGGTCTATTTCACAAAATGGGTTGAGGTAGAACCATTGATAGACATGCCCTATGAGAAGGTCTGCCAGTTTTCTTAAATCATTTGTAGATATGGTTTGCCTTACGCCCTCATCATAGACACACAGTTTGATAATGAAGAATTTATCGCCTACTGTGCCCAATCAATTCAAAAGCTGCACTCTGCTCCACGTCATCCTCAAAGCAACGGGCAAACTGAAGTGATGAATATGACTCTGCTCAATGGGTTAAAGAAAAGACTTGATGAGGCTAAAGGAAATTATATTAATGAACTACGCTCCATTTTATGGGCATACCGAACAACTCAAGGACTGCTACTGGAGAAACACCGTATGTTGGTGTTTGGAACTGAAGCAGTGATACCAGCTGAACTGGGTTTGTCAACACACCGAATGTTAAATTTTAATTCTTCTGTTAGTGATTTGATGCGCAGATTAGACCTGGACATGCTGGAGGAAGTACGTGAGAATGCAGCCTTGAGAAACGTTGCTTACCAACAAAGAACAACACGGTTTTATAACAAAAGGATGAAGCCGACCAACTTAAAGGAAGGGGATTATGTGCTCAAGAAGGTGATTTAGAAGAGAAAAAAAACTTGAGTCCAATTGGCATGGACCATATCGTATCTCAACAGTTGTCCGACCCGGTACTTATAGAATTGATACTCTGGAAGGGAAGTGTTCAAAAATCCTTGGCATGCCGAGCATCTTAGGAAATATTACCAGTAAGCTAATGAGACAAATCTTTCTAATCATGTCACTTCAGTATCAATAAAATGATGATTCCCTCCATTTTTTGGGCTGATGATATACATCCCCACACACTTGGTTGGTAAACATGCAAAAGTTCGGTAACACATGCAAAAGTTGATCGGAATAACAACCACATAGTTGGACAGAGCTTAGAACAACAACCACATAGTTGATTAGTACCATTCAAAAGTTGGTCGGCACAAGCGAAAGTTGATCAGCAATATACAAAACAGCATACAAAAACCCAAGTTAAGATGGGACTTTAAGCCCTCAATAATACCAGGTCAACATAATCAGTAGGGATAAACTCTATATAAATATCAACAAATTTTATTCAAACTGGGAAAAATGGTGGAAGAATGTTGTGAAGATTTTTAAATAGGAATGTAGACACATATTCCACATACGCCTAGTCACCACTGGTAATTAATGCTAAACCTACAAATTTAGGTGCATTAGTAGAACCTGTAAGGACACAAATTTCCAATTGAGTCCTTCGTAGTTTTGTCTCAATTCCGGACAAAAACGTTTGAGTCATAGGATAGAGTATATTGATCATCTTTCAAGCCTATGACGTGTTTGTTGAAGACGTAGCGGCCAAGTGTATAAAACTTCATCAAAATGCCGTGATTTATGTGCCTCATTTCAACGTCATCAATAGTGGTTCCATGCTCCCAAGGTATGAATGCATTACATATATATATCGGAGCTTGGAACAGTTTATATTGGGTGTTAGGTTTTTAAAACTGTGTTTTGTTTTCAGAATGGTTTCTATTAAAACTTATATATAAAGTATATAAAAGTTTCTGGGCTTAAAAAGAATTTTTGAACATTCTGTGAGTTCGTTCGAAGTGTCGTTCGAACGAGATTTCCAACGACTTCCCATTATGGCATACTGGAACTTCGTTAGAAGACTCGTTCGAACGAAATGTCGTTCGAACGAGATTTGGCGGGAACAGGTTTTTTGGAAGTTTTTAGCAGGTTTGCCCACTTTCCCACTTGGTTGTACCCCACTACTTTTTGCTGAATATCTATGTGCGGGAAACCATTTTTCTAAACTAACTTTTTCATATCCTACAAACCTCTAGAGAGTGTTTGAGAGCAAAATTGTTTTAGAAAAAGTTCATTGGTTTTGAGTGTTAATTTTCAAGGAGAAAATCATTTATCACTCTAGTTTACACCCAATGTTTTGTTTATCCAAGTTCATATATATACATCTTGCTTGGAGTTTGGCACCGTGTTTTATCTCTACATTAGTTTGAAGAGAAGTTTGGGTTTGCTTCTAAATCCCACAAAGAAGAAGACATTTTTCGTGATTTACCCACTTAGAGAAAGGCTCCTAGTTCGGGTGACGGTGACCACATAAAGACCGATCGGTGGATTCCGAGACCGCGGTGGAGCTTCGGGGTTATTCGCTAAGTGGAGGTGTTTGCAAGAAGAAGCGTCAAGGCTTGAGAGGGTTCGAGTTGAGGAAGTAAGTCATATGTCTTGTAAATGTAAATTCCGTACTTAGTGGATTTGAGGCTAGGGCCGTTCGAGGTTGTTTCCTGTCTTGGGTTTTTCCTCGTACATCGCGGCGTAGTGATTTCATTATTTATTTTATCTTGCTATACTCACCTAGAACTCGTGCTTAGGTAATTCAAGATAAAATTGGGTTTTAATCACTACTCATGTTTTATTTGGTGCTACATAATTATGTAAGGGTAAATGTAGTTAATTCAAGTCATTAATTTAATGTCTTAAAATTGGTTGGCCTAATTTGGAAATTATGATAAATATGACTTAGGCAAATTCTAGGACTTGGATTAATTAATATGGATTAAGTGAAATGTAAATTAGTGTGTGTGTTCATCATATTTCACTTGTGTTGAAATTTAATTTAGATAGAAATTAAAATTTTGTTTTGAGTTGAACCATCACCTTTTACGCTTCCGCATCTGTTTCTTAAAAAGGAAATATTATAATTCTAAAAGATTTTAAAATCGGGGGATCCACGCTCCTTCAAATTGGTATCAGAGCCAACGCGATAAATTATTTCGTTAAAGATCCTTTAAATAATTTTTGGCTAAAATGGAATTTTCCCCATTTTCAAAATTTCCTATTTTCGATGGTTCTAACTACGCGTATTGGAAAGCGCGAATGAAATCGGCATTAAAATCTATCGACGAGAGAGTTTGGATGTCTGTTGTTAACGGGTGGTCCCCACCAACTCACTTGTTGAAAATGAACGTGTTCCCAAACCGACCGATAGATGGACTGAGAATGAGTTTAAACTTTCTAGTTTTAATTCCCGTGGTTTAAATGCCTTGTTTAGCGCGGTCACACCAGATGAATTCCGACATATTATGATGTGTGAAACCGCTAAAGAAGCTTGGGATATTTTACAACTAACTCATGAAGGAACTAGTGTCGTTAAGGCTTCGAAACTCCAAAACCTCACCACTCAATTTGAAACTATCAAAATGAACGATAATGAAACTTTTGATGAATTTTATGCTAGACTTTCCGATATTGTCAATTCATCTTTTAACTTGGGAGAGAAAATACTCGACAACCGAGTTGTAAAGAAAATTTTAAGGTCCCTTCCCAATAGATTTATTCCAAAAGTGACCGTTTTAAATTCTTTACCAACTTTAGCCACTACGAAATTAGAAGAGCTTGTAGGTGATTTACAAACCTATGAACTAGACATGTTTCCCTCTAAAACTGAAAAGAAAATTGAAAAGGGAGTTGCTTTAAAAGCCCGAAAAGAGGTCAAACAAGTAGTAGAGAGCGAGAGTGATAGTGACTCGGAAGACATGGCTTTGTTTGCTCGTATATTTAGAAAATTTCTTAAATTTAACAAAGATAAATTTAAAAATGATTTTAAGAAATTTGAAACTTCTAAGCATGACAAAGTCGAGAAGATCCCTAAACCTATTAATGAACAACTAAATAGGGACGAGTCAAATAGGTGTTTTGGTTGTGAGGGTTATGGCCATAGGGCTTCTGAGTGCCCCACTAAACTAAGGAAAGAGGGTAAATGACCCATTTCATATAATGCGACCCTTATAGTGATAAGGAAGAGGGACCTGATTCCCCCACTAAGCCAAATTTTGTGGCTTTTATGGCTAGTCATGTAAGCACCGAAAGTGAATCTTCTCATGAAGATACTCAAACTCATGACACTTCCGAGGTCAAAGTTTTTTATTCCCTTGTTTTTTATGATAGTGAGAGTGGAGAAGAAAGAGAGAGTGAAAATGAAGAAGAGGTTAATATGAGTGAACTTCAAAATGCTTTTCAAGAACTTTATAAAGAATCTATTAAATTGAAAAGAGCTAATTTGAAGTTAGAAGCTAGTTTAAGAGAGAGTGTCAAGGTCGTTGATGATAGAAGGCGAGAGAAAGAGTATGTTGGTTGACCTTAGGACACGAGAGAAAGCTCTTCTAGAGAAGCTTGAATATATAGAAGGCGAGAGAGATAGCCTTAAGGGTTTAATGGAATCCTTGAAAAAGGAGCTTCTTGCTTTTGAAGAGCGAAATGTTTTATTAGAGTCTAACATTTTAGAATTGCAAACTAAATTAAAAGACTCTAGTATTGTCAAATTTGATTTGGAGTGTCGTTCGGAAAAAATAGACAAAATATTAGGAACGGTCCAAATTAAAAATGACACTTGTGGTTTAGGCTTCAATACTTGTAATGAATCTTCTCATAACGCCAAAACCAACGTTTTAGGAGAATCTTCTAGGAAAGCTTTTAGAGATCACTCCATAGGTAAATCTTTTCAACATGTTTTTACTTGTACACATTGTGGTCGAAAAGGTCATCTTAGGAAATTTTGTTTTGATCTTAAACGAATTCCTAGAAAATCCCAACGTAAAGCAACCAATGTATTTAAAATTCCTACACCCCAAGATAGTCATTCTTCATTAATTTGGGTTAGGAAATCCGACTTGGTTGCCTTGCAAAATAGGACTTTTTATTCTCATTTACTTTCACATGCTTCCTCCCTTGCTAAATCTAAAGGATGAATGTGTTAGTGTTTGCATACTTTAGCTTTTGTGCTTCATGCTATATTATCATGCTAAAAGTATGCTTATTTAATCATTTTCTAGTCTATGCTCCATACTTATCACATACTAGAATTATGATTTTTGTTTATCTCTTTTGTATTTTATTCCTTCATTTTGTTTGCATTAAATGAAAAATACAAAAAAAAAAAAAATTGTTTATCATTTGAATTTTTATCTCTTGATAATTTAAGCTTAATGAAAGTTCAAATGATTTTTGTTTGTCTTTTGAGTATATAATTTTTATTTTTGGTTAAAAAATTACAAAAACTCGAAAAGATTTTATTTTGTGTGTATTTTAGTTTGACACACTTTAGGTGGCATATACTTGTGTTTGAATCTCATCTTTAACGCTCCCATGTGGCTAGAACTTTTGGTTTAGCTTGTCAATCCTTAAAATGTTCTTTACCATATTTTTATGGAGTAGTTGGATTTTGTGTTGTTTAAATGGATTCTATTTTTATATGCCTACATTCACACATGCACGAGCTCTTTTGAATCTTAACTTCATATGTATATTTGAGCTTTGTGAGGTGTTCTCCTTCCAATCTTGTCATCTACATATTTGTGACTTAGGAGGACTAGTGCATGTCAAAATCCATTGCACGTGAGATTTGCGTGAAAAATGAAAACATGATGAATATAAATGTGCACGGAGAAGGGCTCCGAAAGGACTTAGTGATCCTTTGCGATTGTAAGCCACCGTTTTGAATGGACCTAAAAGAAATACGTGGTCCAAAAGCCTAAAAACAGAAAATATGGCATTAATATATACATTCAAATATGGCATTAATGTAGTTAATATGGCATTAATATATACAGAAGATATGGCATTAATGTAGTTAATTCAAGTCATTAATTTAATGTGTTAAAATTGGTTTGGCCTAATTTGGAAATTATGATAAATATGACTTAGGCAAATTCTAGGACTTGGATTAATTAATATGGATTAAGTGAAATTTAAATTAGTGTGTGCGTTCATCATATTTCACTTGTGTTTAAATTTAATTTAGATAGAAATTAAAATTTTGTTTTAAGTTGAACCATCACCTTTTACGCTTCCGCATCTGTTTCTTAAAAAGGAAATATTATAATTCTAAAAGAGTTTAAAATCGGGGGATCCACGCTCCTTCAGAACCTATGGAAATGCCATGGGTAACTAGTATTAAACTTGGATTTAAATCTAAGTGTCTAGTAGAACATGTGATAACATCAAAGGTAACTGATACCAAACTTAGAAATCTAAGTATATCAGTAGAACCTATGATAATCTCATTGATAATTGGTACTAAATTTGGGCAAATGCCTAAGTGTATCAATAGAACTAATAAAACAAAAAGGTCATTCACATCCAAAAATTGACAAGATAAGTTAATCAAATATTTTTGGAGCCCGATGCTGGGTACATGACTACTGGAGGATCATCCAATGTGTATGGGGAGTTAATGAAGTTGAAATCTTGAAGCATTCTCCTATTACTGTTGCTCGGGGCATCTAATAGATAAGGAGGCTGAACTATTTCTAGCTCATCATGCAGACCATAATCCCCTAAGTATTTGGAGATCAGACATTGAGGAATGGTTTTTATACGGATCCAGATGATATCCAGTTTAAAAGGAGGATCTTGACATTCTAAAATCCCCGGACCATTTATAGCATAGTCTACTATCCTGATCAACCTTCATAACTGTTAGGCAATTGGTCCAGCACCATTTATAGCCTTCGCACTGAGCTTGACTAAAGCGTTCATCAAAATGACCAAGAGTCTCATTGTACCCCTCCATCCAAACTTCTCAGGGTTGCTTGTGAAACTAGAAAGTTAACCTCTCAACCTAGTGTTGGAGTTTCTTCAGCACTCCATCCTTGATTTGCAGTTGAGAATATTGGGTGGCAAGTTGCTCGCCCTGGGTTTGGATCTTTTGGGACATCTCAGCAATGGCTAAATTCTTAGCCTTTATTTGTGCAGCCTAATTTGTAAGTGTCTATTGAGTCTTGATTTCATCAGTTGTAGAACAACCATGCCTTGCCCTTAATCGGGAGGAGGCAGAAGGTTTTATTTTTTCAAAGCCTCCAGTTCTTCCCTCAGATTAGCAAGTTTGGTCTCCAAAAATGAGGCCCCTCATCATTAGCAGTAGTAGTTGAAAGAACCTTCAAAGAGTTCAGCACCTCTCTCAAACTATTATTTCCTTCCTCCAACAGCTTGGCAATGGCCCTAGCCTCATCCACTTCACACTTGATCAAAAAATCTTTCTTCCTAAAAGAAGAGGCATATTTCTCTAATTTTTCCTCAAAACCCCAAGATTCACTTAGAGCTTTGTACTTCTTCTCATAACGAGCATACATGATATCCTTGGCTTCTTTGTGATCTTCTTGAATCTCTTCAATCATTTCAAAGTAAGCTACATTCTAAGCTACTGCCCTGAAAAATTGCGATTGTGTGATACCGATTTAAACTAATTTGCAAATATCCAATTAGACCTTATTTAATTAGAGTCTATTCTTAAACATCCCTCAAACAAACAACTGCATGTGTGCGTGTGTCAAATCATAAATAAATAAAACATGTGACACAAATATTCAGGAAAAATCCCTGAAGGGCAAAACCTTTTATTTCTAGAAATTTGAATAATTTACAAGACCATTGACTTACATACAACCTGATAATCACCCACAAGTGTAACGTACGGTGTCTTCTTCAAACCTTCAAAGCAACGACTAGAAATATCGTCAGTTGGAATCTCCCACAGGAACTCCAGGTGGTCAGCAATGAAGAAGAAAACGGCTTCTCCACAAAGGTTGAACAAAAGCAATGTAGTGTTCTTGGGTTCCAAAATATTCACAAAAGTATGTAGGAATTTTGGTGTGAATCAAACATGAGTTTTGGGACTCAAAAATATGAATACTAGAGCTAATAGAACTCTAAAAAACATCTCTCCAAGTCTTATAAAATAACTCCCCCGAAGTTGACTTTTATAGAAACCAAAAGAAATTTTAAAACTTGGGAACTCTTGCCAGCGTCAGGTACCCCGAACCGGTTCGGCATGTACCTTGAACCGATTCGTACCCTGACCCGGTTTGGCCTTCGATTAGCGATAGTTCATTGGTTTTGGGGCTTAAACACATAGCATTCTTCATAAGGATTTTATCGAGATTTTCTCCATTTTCAAAGGGCCATAACTTCTTCACCGTAGCTCAGATTGAGGTGTCGTTTCTTCCAGTGTCTTCGTGGCGTCGATCTCTTCAACTTTCCAGTTGACCGAACCTCCGGACTATGGCTGTAAAATTAACAAAATGCCCTTGAACTTTCCTATCTTGCCTTTCTTTCATTGTTTTGACTTCTCTATCGTACCACTTACATAAAGTTCATAAAATTGTGGAACGTGAAATCATTGAGGCAGATATGGGACACATGATGGAGATGTTGAATACTTGATTCCCAAAATTTGGATTGAGGCCGTCATGTGAGATCGTGTGTAACGTGTCAAAGGTAGCGGCGTACGACATGCATAAATGTAAGATATCGGACATGACAAAAATGTCCTTACAAATCTCCCCCTATGTCTATGCCGGTTCATACATAAAAAATACGAATTATCAAAGAGCAAATTGCCTATACAAATCTACCCTCCCATGAACCCAAAACTGGAAAGGTACAAATGAATAAGTCTTCATCGTTTGTTCTTCAAATCTTCAAAAATCTCAAAGCTTTTCTAATCAGGGTGTGCAACATATGATCATCAATGAAGTACCTACACACATGAGATAATGCAAATGCCAAGTGACGTATCGAGTTTCAAATGAGATAAACATAGATACCAGCTTAAAACAAATCTCAACATCTCAAAACTCCCCCATAATATGATAATTCTTTCTCCCCTTTTTATTATGTCTCCAAATAGACAAATGAGAAGAATAAATCAAACAAGAAAATTCGGGGTGTCACGGTATTCAAAACAAAGGATCAATGAAATGGCAAACGTGCTCTTGCAAAGAGATACAAAAAAAATCTTCACAAACTATTTTTGAATTTTTTCAAATATTCATACAAAAATAAGATACAAAAAATCACACCATGGATTTAAACTAAAACAACCAAGTCATGGAAATGGAATGAATGGGTGTGAACAAATTCGATAGGCAAATCAACTCAATTAATCATATGTGCACGATGCATATGTGTATCCCTAACGAATGAACATCAAAAGTATCCTTAGGTGTAAAGATTGTTGAATTTAGATGACATCGTCTTATACAAATCAACAAATCAAAGTCAAAATGATTTTCACACCAATAACGTCCAAAACTATGTAGCGTATTTTCAAGAATTTCAAGGACGTGCCCTCCAAACTCCCTCATATATATTTTCTTTTAGATGTGTATAAACTAAATTCTCAAAATTTGGAGAATTGGTGAAAAAAACTAATTGGCATGAACTTCTTTTTATTACCTTTAAAAAAAAATTGGGCTCTTTTAAACCTCTTTGGACCCCAGATAATAAAATTCCTCTATTTTTTAGGTCCATTTTAAAGGTGGCTTAGTATTCGCAAAGGCAAAATGAACCTTTCGCAGCCCTTCCCCGTTTTCAAACAATCCACACAAACTCTCAAAACGGTTCTTATATGCACAATTTTCTTATAAAAAATTATCGCGCTTGGTTCATTTTAAGGACAGGATTGAAATGAAAACACCCAACCAACATGTGATAAGACAAGCACAATAATCAAACAAATCCGTGCACTTGTGCAATAAAGGAAATCATGAGTCAAACATGTAGGTAGTAGCACTTAATTACATATTAATGACTCCAAACATTATAAAGCACAAGGATGAATTGACCTATTGTCTCAAAACACTATCAAACAGTCACATGAAAATAATGGAATGATTTTGTGACCCAGTCATCCTAAGTGTTCATCCATAAACGGTGCAAACAAAATACAAAAATCTTTTTGAAATTTCTCAAACTTTTATCAAAATATAATCTTTTTGTGTTTTTCAATTTTTTTAAAAAAAATAAAACATACAAACATGATACATACTAGCAATAGGCCAATAATATCATCATGGAAAACATCCTATGCTAGTAAACAAGTCAAACCTCAATCATTATGTGCGGAGGGGTTTTTCAAAGGTGGTGACAATTTATGAAAAAACTCCATCAATTCATGTGAAGTTTTGACTAAAAACTTAACTTGCTCACCTAAATGTGCAAACTCTCTCATGTAGTCTTCGGGAGCATGTAAATTATCATGTGTGGGTGCATGTGTGCTAAAAACATGTGTAGAAGCAAAACGTGACACATAACCCAACTTAAAACAAAATTCCTCAAGGTTCCCTCTCCTCTTGCAATGGGAACAAACATATATAGGCCTAGGAACACCTCTCTCAAAAACTCTAGGACGCGCTCTTCTAATAGGAATGGGACGCCTAGGTGGGTTAGGGTGAGGCTTACGTGAATCTATCACTAAAGTGGGAACTGGCTCGGGTGCTAATTGGGAAGTGGAAGCACCGTCATGACTTATTCCTAAATTCTCACCTTTACCCTTAAGAACCACCTTTTCAACCTTCTTAGGTGCGTTCTCAAAATTGACTTTGACCTCCCTGGCACGTTCGAGATCACTCTCGAGTTGGGATACACGTGTCGTCAGACGAGACAACGTGTTGGTCAAATCACACTTCTCCTTTCTCAAAACCTCCTTTTCTTTTTCCAAATCTAAAAAACCCAACGACCTAAATCTTGATTATACTTCTTTGTTTTCAAGGTCTCGGTGTACAAATCTCTAAATGCTTTTTGGTGCTCACTTTCATCTCCACTCTCCTCCTCGCTTTCTTCCTCACTCGAAGAACACAAATCACTATCATCGCTCTCGTGTGTACTCTCGTGAGACAAAGTGGGTGTGCTACACGATTAGAAAAAGTGACAACCATCCCATGTGCTAAACCTTTATCAGACTCATCTCTCTCATTTCCCTCACTATCACTAAGAGTGGCGGGCATAGCAGTCTCTTTTCCCTTTCTCCTTATCCTAGTAGGACACTCTTTAGCTATGTGCCCTTTGCCCTCACACTCAAAGCACCTGATCTCATCCTCCTTGTCACTATCTTTGGCCTCCACTTTCTTTTTATTTGACTCAAAAAATCTCTTTTTATTGGAAGAATTTTCTTTATTCATTTTGAGAAACTTTTTAAGATTTTTTTGCAAACAAGGCCATATCTTTAAAATCAAAATCTTCCTGAGAGTCGAACTCACAAACTTTTTCTTTCTTTTTCTTAAAATGAGTCTTTAAAGCAATCCCATTATCCTTTGCCTTAATGGTTTTGGGAAACATGTCAATCTCATAGGTTTGAAGATCTCCTACAAGTTCTTCCTCTTAAGTGATTTCAAATTTCCCAAAGAGTTCAAAGCAGTGACTTTAGGAATAAAGTGTTTTGGAAGAGATCTCAAAATCTTTTTAACAACACGTGTGTTATCAATCACCTCACCCAAATTAAAACATGTGTTAACAATGTCCGACAAACGTGCATAAAAATCATCAAAGCATTCAGACTCAGACATGGTAGTAGTCTCAAATTGGGTGGCCAGATTTTATAATTTTGAGTCTTTGACCGCGTTCGTACCCTCATGTGTCAATTTCAAAACATCCCAGACCTCTTTAGATGTGGTACACGTCATAATTCGGCGAAACCCATCAGGAGTGACAGCTCCAGAAATAGCACTTAGACCACGAGAATTAAAATTAGACATTTTATAATCGTCTTTAGTCCAGGCAGACATGGGTTTTAAACAAGTGATATTATCAACGGTGACTGTGGGAGGAGTCCAACCATTTTTGCAAAGCAACCAAACACGCTCGTCAATAGATTTTAAAAAAGATTTCATACGAGCTTTCGAGTAGGCATAATTAGCCCAGTCAAAAATTGGCATCTGATTATATAAGTGCTCCATAGGAGAAATTGCGAATTTTCACAAACTTGATCTAAAAAAATCAATATCACACAAATTATGCAGAAAATAGGAATACACGATAAATTAGTGTAACCTGCTCTGATACCAATTTGAAAAATTACGACTGTGTGATACTGATTTAAACTAGTTTCTAAATATCCAATTAGACCTTATTTAATTAGAGTCTATTCTTAAACAGCCCTCAAACAAACAACAGCGTCTGTGCATGTGTCAAATCATAAATAAATAAAGCATGTGACACAAATATTCAGGAAAAATCCTCGAAGGGCAAAACCTTTTATTTCTAGAACTTTGAATAATTTACAAGACCATTGACTTACATACAACCTGATAATCGCCCACAAGTGTAACGCACTGTGTCTTCGTCAAGCCTTCAAAGCAACGGCTAGAAATATCATCGGCTGGAATCTCCGGCAGGAACTCCAGGTGGTTAGCAATGAAGAAGAAAACGTCTTCTCCCCAAAGGTTGAACAAAAGTAACGCAGTGTTCCTGGGTTCCAAAAGATTCACAAAAGTATGTAGGAATTTTGGTGTGAATCAAACATGAGTTTGGGGACTCAAAAATTTGAAGACTATAGCTAATTGAACTCTCAAAAACGTCTCTCCAAGTCTTATAAAATAACTCCCTCGAAGTTGACTTTTATAGGAAACCAAAAGAAATTTTAAAACTTTGGAACTCTTGCCAGCATCAGGTACCCCGAACCGGTTAGGCATGTTCGTCGAACCGGTTAACCGGTTTGGCCTTCGGTTCACGATAGTTCACTGGTTTTGGGGCTTAAACAAATAGCATTCTTCATAAGGATTTTATCGGGATTTTCTCCATTTTCAAAGGGCCATAACTTCTTCACCGTAGCTCGAATTCAGGTGCCGTTTCTTCCAGTGTCTTCGTGGCATCGAGCTCTTCAATTTTCCAGTTGATCGGACCTCTGGACTATGGCTGTAAATTACCAAAATGCCTTAAACTTTCCTATCTTTCCTTTCTTTCATTATTTTGACTTCTCTATTGTACCACTTGCATAAAGTCCATAAAATTGTGGAACGTGAAGTCGTTGAGGCAGATGTGGGACACATGATGGAGATGTTGAATACTTGATTCCTGGAATTTGGATTGAGGCCGTCATGTGAGATCGTGTAGTAACGTGTCAAATGTAGCAGCGTACGACATACATAAATGTAAGATATCGGACATGACAAAAATGTCCTTACATGCCCAATCAACAAGACACTTTAGGTATAAGTAAGATTCCTTGGCTTGATCTGAAACATCATCCCCGGGCAACTTTGACAGATCTTCCTTGGACCAAGTCATGTGACCAGCCTTGAAAAGATCATTACATCTTTTGAGTAGCTCGGACTTAGTAGAAGAAAGTTGATCCATTTTGGCCATGAACTATATAGAGTAAAGAAATCTCCAATCAACAACAGAATAAAGAGTTTGAAGAAGTAATTGAAAGAAGACAAGCGCAGAGACAAGAAATAGTCATTTTCATTGATAAAAATCAGATTACAAATACATTGAAAGGAAATAAAAGAGAAATGAAGACAAAATGGAAAAAGGTTAATTGCCGAGCAATTCTACACCTTATCCCTATCAGTAGAAGTTTCAACTTGATTGGAGATAGGAATGAGTGGAGTGAATTGCTCGGAAGTGGTGGGGAGAGAAGATTCAGCAACTGTTTGCAGTTGGTCGACTATAGGTTCTAGAACAAGGGTGGAATCCCCTGACCCCACATCATCTTCCACTTCCTCGTCCAAGTTTGGTGGGGAACCAGGGTCATATCTGAGGAATAACTCAAACTCTCGAGGAGTACTAACTTCAGTAAGTGTTGCTGACCAACCGCCCTCGTAACACTTTTTGTTCACATACTCGATCTGGACAGAAGCAACTGCTATGGACTTCTCCCATTCCTTGTTGAAAGAAGCCTCTCTAGCTTTCACCCTCTTAGCCTTCTCAATAACCAAGTTCTTCTCCAACTCAGAGATTTGTCTACGAGCTGCACCAGCCTCATTCTTAGCCTTCTTCTAAGCTTTCTCAGCAGTTTTTATTTTGTTCTCCTAAGATTGTTTCTCGTTTGCCAATGCTTGTTGGGAGTCAAGCAAGGATTTCTTCAATCATTCAAAAGCCTCTTCTACGTCATTTAACGAACAACGAAGTGCATCGTCCTTCTCCAACATCAAGTTGAAATCAACCAGGAACTACAAAAAGAGTGGCCAAATTAATGCAAAAAATCTATAAAGAAATACAAGTATGAAATGATAATAGTTTTTACCAAGGCAAGGCTTTGAGCAGCCCTTTCAGAAATTTTCAAACAGGGCATGGCAGAGGTAGCACCCCTATGATCTGTCAAAGTACCAAACTTTATTAATTGTCTGGCTAATCCAGGACCTATGGCCACAAGAGAACCAGTGTCCATAACAGATAAATCGACCAAGTTCTGTTGGTCGGTAGTAGCAGGAGTTCCTTCAGTAAGTCTGGAAGGAAGACCTTTTCTTATACGTTTAAGAAGGGACTCTTCACCCTTCTTAGCTGGGGCTTTCTTCCCAGCATCTTCTTTATTAGTGGACCCACAAGTAGCAAATTTGGTGGAGCCAGGATCAGCAACATCTCCCACTATATTAGGGAATTTCCTCTTTCCCATAATAGCAACAAGAGGAAGGTCAGAGTCCAAGGATAAAGAAGGACCAGCAGCAAGTTCACCACTGCCTGATGATGTGGACACTGGGTCCCGATCCAAGTCAAGCACAATGGTAGGAGCAACAGCAGAAGGTCGGGCAAGAAAGGAGGTGACAGAACTCCTGTATTTTAGCAAGTATGATGCCGACCTAGAATGTTCCTCGCCAATTTTCTCATGAATGCCCAGAGAAACTTGAGCTCGTTAAGCTTAATGTCACCTTCTTTGGGACACTTCCTCTTCTTATCAACTGCAAGAAAACAAATGACCAGTGATTAATTAACATTCTAACAGAAAAATTGTTAATAAAGTCACATAAGAATTTAAAACAACCTATCCCATGACCCTCCTGAGGGCATTTTGGACCATTGTACACTTCGCCCCTTGTTAAGGGTATATATTGCCAATTTTTGGGAATCACTCCATGATCGAAGTAATCCATATTGGAGCCAGGAAGGTTAACAACTAAAGCTCTATTTACAACCCTAGTTTTTAAATAGTAAGTACTATCACTAGTAACCCACTTATAACAAAACATGATTTCAGGAATCCCTATGTGGGTCCCATGGAGTTGATTGAGCATATGAACACCATTGATAACCCTCCAAGTATTGGGGGCTACTCTAGCAGGTACAATGTCAAAATATATACAAAATTCCAGATAAAAATGATTCGGGGGAAAGGTAAAATCGCATTCGGAAACAAATAAGGAAGGGATCCAATGACCCTCAGGCAAAGAAAAAACATCTACAGGAGGATTGGGAAACTCTAAGTCCACCCAATATGGTATGTTCCATTCTTTTCTAAACTCATATAGGGAAATAACATCGTGAACCATGATTCGATGTGAAGAAAAAAGAAAGAGAAAGAATTCTTACAAAGACTTAAGGATTCAGCAAGAACTAGAAGACAGGAAGAACAATCGCACGAAAGCTCAAGAAATTGCAGCAAAAACCTAGAGGGTTTGAGGTGAGAGATGATCGGGATTTTACCGCCTTTATAGATTGCCTCAAAAATTGGTAAACGTAATGATTAAAGCGAAACGATGATTAAAATTTTGCGGCTAAGAAAAAAGGACATATTTGCCCCAAAAACGATTCGTTACAAGTTTTGGTTATTTACAAAAATGCCATCAGTACTACAAGTCATCAGCAAAGCTAATAATTTTACAAGTGTGGGAAGTCGACAATCGACCAAGCATCAGAAATATAGCTCGAGCTACTACCAGAACTAAATGCTCTATCCTTTCAAGCAAGCATCAAGCATGGAATATTGGGGGGGTTTCGTTGTTACCAAAAATTACCCAATTGCATGGACCAATCAAAAATAGACATGAGTCATCCACTGTGGAAATAATCCTAGTCAGCAAGGCATAACCACCAACCGAGGCCTGGAATGCCGACCATCATACTGGGATACCCACCAACGCCAGGAAACTCGACCAACAGTAGGGAGGCCGACCAATACTGTCAGCAAAATGCCAACAGCCAGAAACATTATGAACCATTTGTACTGATGTAAATGCCTAATTTATAAAGGCATTCCATCCTTTAACATTCCATCTCTTTGTCTTCCTACTGGGCTATAAATACATTGTAATCCCTTCATCAAGGGCAAGTGATTGAAAGAGAAATACCAGACAATAAGAAGCACAGTGGACGTAGGCTTTTCTTCATAGGCTGAACCACTTTAAAAACCTCTTTGTCTCTTTCTTTTACTAAAAATATTATCCGTGATTAATTAATTAGACCTAGTCTAGTTTTTTACATCAACACCGGGGTAGACTAGAATCCGCTGACCATGTCAATGGCAAAGATGTTTAATTTTTATACACAACCTAGCTTACATGAGGCTGCCCATTGCTGAAGCATAAGGTATATTCCTTGTCCTCTCTATCTGATCCGGTGTCTTGGGACACATATCATTTATATAATGATTTATTAATATTGCTACAAATTGTAACTCCACCTACTATGGTAAATACATATCTTGAGTTTGAATTCCTTAAATCTTCATCTGATTAAAAGTATGAGTTTGTGTACCCTATAGGTACAAGACTATCCACGGAGTAAACCAGCATAGTCTCTGGTCCTTTTTAGGTACTTGAGAATGTTTTTACTACAGTTTGATATTCCTAACCTGGGTAGACTAGAATCTATTGACCATGTTAATGGCAAGGCATATGTCTGGTCTTGTACACAACATATCATACATGAGGCTGTCCATCACTTAATCATAAGGTATATTCCTCATCCTCTTTATCTGATCAGGTGTTTGAGACATTGATCACAATGCATGATTTCTTGATACTCCTCAAAATTATAACTCCACCTACTATGGTAAATACATATCTTGAGGTTGAATTCCTTAAATATTTATCTGATTAAAAATTCGTGTTTGTGTACCCTATAGGTACAAGACTATTCACCGAGTAAACCAACACATAGTCTTAGTCTTTTTTAGGTAATTATGAATGTTCTTTACTGCAGTCAAGTGCTCTTCACTTGGGTAGACAAGAATTTGTTGACCATGTCAATGACAAAGCAGATGTCCGGTTTTGTACACAACATAACATACATGAGGTTGCCCATCACTGGAGCATAAGGTATATTCCTCACCCTCTCTATCTGATTAGGTGTCTTAGAACATCGATAATTTATACAGTAAATCTATGACTAAAAGAAAGAACTTCGTTCTTAGAATCCAGCATGTTAAACTTTGTGAATGGTTGCCCATCATCGATATAATTGGCTTGGAATAAGCCTAATATCCTATTTTTCTGATCACGTAAAATCTTGATCCCAAGGATGTGAATGGTTTCTCTTATGTCCTTCGTATCGAACTGAATAGACAACCACAATTTTATGTTAGATAATACACCCACATCATTCCCGATTCAAATAATATCATCTACCTGGACTACCAGAAAAACCGTCACATTTTTATCATGCTTTTTATACACATAAGTTTCATCCGGGCATTAATCATATCGTAGTAATTGATTGCCTGATCAAACCGGATGTTCCATGACCTTAAAACTTCTTTAAGACCATAAATCGACCTCTTAAACTTGTACACTTTGTTTCCTGATTGTTGTTATAAAAAACCTAACAATAATAGCTTCCTGAGCACTAAGTCACTGACTGCAAACAATTGATCTTTGTATTTTTCATTGTAGTGCTTGGAGAGCTCTTGATGATAAGTGTATGAAGGCTTGTTCCTCTCCTTTGTTAGGTTTTACTCAAAAGATAATCGATCTTCATTCACTCTATACTCATAGATTTTAGACCAGAGTGTTATCAGACCGATCTCTGGAGGGATGCCATTGGTTCTTCGGAAGATCTTCTTGGAATGGTATTGTAATCCTATAAAACTAAGGGGAGTTCCTTTGTCTTTATATAATCGATTATAACTAGAAGTACCTTGTTTGATATCTCGACATGTTCGTTATTCTAAGGGAAAACCACTAAGGTAAAATGGTTGCGGATCCCATACTTTGAACAAAAGTCCCTGAACTAGTCGTTGTGGAATTGGGTCCCATTGTTTAACAAAAAAGCCTTAGGAATCCTAAACTTAGTGATGATATTTATCCAAACAAAGATCTTGGTATCATCCTCTCGGATGTGGGATCGTGATTCTTCTTTTATCAATTTGGTGAAGTAATTAGTCATTAAAGTGAGAAATTTACAATCACCTGGGTCCCTTAGTAGTGGGGTGACTATATCCATGTCCTTTTTGCAAATGGCCAAGGACTTGTGAGAGGGTTTAAGTTGCTAGTCATTTGCCTAATGATCTAGGAAATTTATTGGCATTTTGGCCACTTTTGGATGAGTCGAATTGCGTTCTTATTCTTGAAGGGCCACCAATAGCCTTGAGAGATTCTATGATATGCTAGTGATCTTCCTCCTCCATAAGCTACACAACAGCCTTCATGCATCTCTCTGAGTGAGTTATTTATTCATTTTAAGTCAACACACTTGAGTGGCGAGTGAATAATCGTCGATAAATATGGCCTTTTGCGTTTAACAAAACAAAGTTGACTTTATTTTAAACTTGTGATTTTACCTATTATGATACGGTAACTCGTCATTTTCTAAGTAGGTGATGATTGGGTCCATCCAACTGGATACTGATTAGTCTCTATGACCACTATCTCTAGCCCTGTCTCTTTTATGCTTGTTTAATCCATATATCCTTAATCATCCTCTACAAATCGATGTCAATGGTTGAGCTTAATAGGGCTAAGCATCAGCTTGATTGTCGTAGTTCCTCGATAACTATTCAATCAAGATCATCCTGAAAGTCTTGAGTAGATCCTTGATTTATCTTTATAGGCTAGCATCCTTGGATTCATATTCTTCTATGAGTTGATTGGCAATCAAATTAGAGTTATAATGGATGGATATGTCATTTGCCCCCATTTAAGTTTCTCTCATGAGGTTGACTATCATTGTTTTGTACTTTGACTGATTATTTGACCTTTTGAACCTTAACTAAATAGCTCATTAAATCATGACCCCTTCTGGGGTGATAAAGATGATGCTAATCCCAATTTCTACACCTTAGATGCTCCATCCATAAATAACTTCAATCTAGATAAATAGTTAGTAGGATTGAACAAAGTTTGCCACCCCCTCCCACCCAATTGATTTTAAAAATCTCCAAGAGTGGGTTGGATTGAATGGATTCCTCCTATAGGCAGTAGGAGAACTCTTCCATAAAGTAGTCCGAGATTTGTCCCTTGATGTAAGTTCTGGGATCATATCTGGTGTTAAATTAGATCAACTATAACGAACATTTGGTCATTCTGTTAGTCACGTTCACCTTCTTTAGAACCTTTTTCAATAATAAAGGGGTGATGAAGATTATAAAATGGTCATTTAAGTAATGTCTTAGATTCTTTAACAACATCACCAATGCCAAGTCAAGCTTCTAAACGGGCATATATCTCCTTAAAAGCGGTAAGGAGGGTGTGGCTAACATAATACATCTATTTATTCTCTCCTTCTTTTAATCAGATGGATTCCCTACTCTCTGCATGTTACAGAATGTCTAAGTACAAGTGGAGCCTCTCACCACTAATCAGCGTTGACAATAATAGTGGGGGGACAAGTTACCTCTTAATTCGTTCCACTATTTCATCGCACTCATTTACCCAAAACATCATGTGGACCTTCTTTAATGCTTGAAACAATGGTTGTATGACCTAGGTATGAACCCATTAAGTTCTACAACATTTCCTTTAAGAACTTGAACCTCTTTGATTGTAGTCATCCTCTTAATCTCTTATAAAGCTTTAATTTTGATTTGGGTAGGACTCTATACCCCCATTAAGTGAGTAATTAGACAAGGTATTTTCCTAATATCACACCAAATGAACCTTTATAGGCATTTTAGTTCATCTTGTAATTCGTGAGGACCTTAAGGTGCACAAGATATATCTTTATTGTGGTCAGCAATGAGCTCACTCTTTTAAAGCATATTCTTGATATAGACCTTCATAGTTGCGCTGATTTTCTTTTTTAATGTCTTAGTGATTAGTCGTTGGTAGGTCACCCCAATATTTATGAGGCTAAATAGCATCACCTTGTAGTAATATAAACCTATAGAGGTGATGAATGTAGTATTTTCCTTATCGGGGCCAATAATAGGCATCCATAAAACTCATATGTTGATGCCCAACCATTGAATAAACTAGATGATTTAACCTTAACAATGGAAATATATTATTGGAACAAGATTTGTTAAGTTTAATGAAGTCCATGAAAATTCTCCGATTGTCTCTTTTCTTCTCAATGACCATTATGTTGAAGATCTAGTCAGGAAATTGAACCTAATTGATGGAGTTAGAATGAAGTAACTTCTAAACTTCATCCTCTAGTGTCTTTACTTTCTCTAGAATTGACTTTCTTAGTTTTTTTCTTGACAAGCTAGCGAACTGGATCCATGTGTAGCTAGTGAAAAGCAATATCTGAATATATGCCAAGTAGGTTATTGGATTGTCAAGAAAATACGTTAATATTTCGCTTGAGGAACTTTTCAATATGGTTAGTTTCATTATCTCTGAGATAATAAGAAAAATTTATCCGATTGTGATGAATCAAGATGAACGGCTCTCAACTCCATCGTTGCTCATTCACCAGGGGCCACCTTAGTTTTCTAAACCCCTGGACGAGCACCCTTTTATTGCTACTTAGGATGATTAGCATTAGAGTCATCATCCACCTAACTCTTATTGGGATAAGATTGATTTTTCTTAACGGAAATGACAAAATAACTCATGGTTATTTCTTGGTTTACTCTAATCTCCACTATTCATTAGTCAGTCACGAATTTTAGTAACTAGTAGAGAGATGACGGAACTGCCCTTATAATGTGTAACCATCACCTCCCAATGAAGGAATTATAACATTATTTTTTTTGGGGGGGGGGGGGGGGGGAATTATATATATTAGAACAAAGAAAAACTTTACAAGCGAGAAGGAGACTACTCCAAAACTAAACTGATGAACATGCCCCATTAGAAGACCACCTTACAAGGGAAAACCATGAGAACAAACACTAAACAACCCACACAAAACAACAAGCTTAGGTTAAGTAACTATCACGAATGTTCCAATTCAAGCACGCCATCCAATCACTAAAAATTTTAACTCACTTGCTAAAAAATGTTATCCCTTCTCTCTAAAAAAAACTCACTAACCAAACACAACCCTAAATTCAAAATTCCCGTCGGCAAGCCTTACCTACCTTACTCCGACTAGCCATATCCCCAGCTCATC
The DNA here is from genome assembly GCA_949130495.1 of Sambucus nigra. Lineage (NCBI taxonomy): Eukaryota > Viridiplantae > Streptophyta > Magnoliopsida > Dipsacales > Adoxaceae > Sambucus > Sambucus nigra. Next base: position 108,953,191 of record OX422217.1, on the reverse strand, counting down.
AATGGCAATGCTGCCTCCGGCCATACGTGGTGGTCTGATTAAAAACCCTTCCCCTTCCTAAGCCCCCAAAACCTTAGATGAGGTTGCCCAGTTGAATCCCAACCCTAAAATTCTTCAGGGGTTTGAAGGTGGGATAGAGCCTGATCCGGTTGCGATTCAACAGAAAGAAGAATTTGAAGAGGGACAAATCTATGTGGAGGCTGGCAGCAAGAATACAGAGGTGAAGGGAATGAATTCGGTGGTGGAATGTGATGGTGTTGTACCTGTCCCCTGTTCCCCACAGCCAAGGCGATATAGAAGACATGGAAGGAGGTTGTAGCAGATAAGAGATACCCCAAACTTAGACTCACATACCACGTTCCCACTATAGCTAATAAGAGGGTCAGTGTTCCCCCCCTTTAGAGGTGGTTGCTAGTGGTTATGCTAAATGGGAAAACAGTATGGTTGGGTGTTTTTTAGGTAGAAGCTTGCCTTACACCTTGGTTACCAATATAGCCCATAGGCTATGGGATAAATTTGGCCTCAGCCAAATTGTGGGACACAACAATGGATTCTATTTCTTTATATTTGATAATGCTAATATGAGGGATGAGGTTATTGATAATGGACCTTGGCACTTTGTGGGGAATCCCATTATTATTCAAAAATGGACACCAAATTTCTCATTCACCAAAGACTCAACCTCTAAGATACCTGTATGGGTGAAATTCCATAACATTCCTGTCCAGTTATGGACAGGGGAGGGGCTTAGCTACGTGGCTAGCTCAGTTGGAATACCTATGTATGCTGATACAGTAACTGAAGGAATGAAAAGGATACGTTTTGCAAGGATATGTGTGGAGCTCAAAGTCATGGAAGAATTCCCCAATTCCATTGATGTTAACATGGAAGATGGTTCCACTGCTGTGGTTGGAGTGGAATATCAGGAAAAGCCTCCTTCTTGTGTCAAAGCATGGGTGGCAAAAAATAATAAAGAAGAGGTATATCCAATTCAAAGCCATGATGAGATACAAAAGGTCTTGGAAGAAGGATGGACCCAAGTGCAATATAAAGCCACTAAGACAACTATAACTGTTGAAACAGAAAAGAGTGGACATGATTTTGATAGAATGCCAAGTAAGATGGTTAGTTCTACAGATAATGATGTAGGAGATAACTCTCCTATCAAGGTTACTACTTCTAATCAGTTTGACATGCTTGATGATATGGAGGACTCTCCTCTTGTTACTACCCTGCCCGATCAAGGTTGGCCCTTAAAATAAAAGCAGTTGATGAAATTGATAAGGGTAGTACAGGAGGTGTAAACAACAAGGATGGGAAAGAGCTGAACAGAAGTTAAAGGATGGAGAAGAAGAGTTCGGGCAACAAATCCAAAAGGTATAAATGACCAGGATGGGCACTTGGAATATAAGGGGACTTAATGCTCCCCACAAACAGTTGGAGGTGGTTAAACTCATAAAAGATAATAAATTAGACCTGATAAGTCTTGTGGAGACTAAGATTAGAAGGAACAACCTGGTTACAGTGAAGAGTATGTGCTTCAATCAGTGGGAGTATGTCCATAATTGCCCTCTAGATAGGGGTGTGGCTAGAGTGATTGTGGGTTAGAACCCTAATATTTTGAAGGTTGATGTGATTGATACTCATAGACAAGCCCTGTTCTCACTACACCAAATCTGCACTATTGTCACGGTCATTGACCTTGACAAGTTGGACTTGTCAAGGTCAATGACCGTGACAATTCGGGGCGAGACAAATTTTTTTATCACGGACGTGTTACGGTCATTGACCTTGACAAGCCAGTTAGGATTGCACGGTCGTGCCAAGGTCATGGACCGTGACAAGTTTGGTCACGGTTCTTAACCCGTGACAATATTTAAAAAAATGTCACGGTCAATGACCGTGACAATTTTGGGCAGAATTTTAAAAAAATTTGCTGGGCAGTATGGCCACTGTCATTGCCCAGCAGTATATTTGTACCTGTTATAGCAACGTTGGTTGTACCTATTCAAACATCATATATCCAAATAAACTAAAGATAGTGCAAATATATATTCATGACGATATAATCCAAATATTCAAAATAGAAATAATATACATGACGATATAATCCAAATATAATTAAAATGGACAAACTTAAAAATAATGTTACTACATGTCTTGGGTAAATGTGAGGAGGTGAGTTGGCCACACAATATACGAATTGACACACCCACTAATATATAGCGTGCCGCATTGTTCGCGCAACCACAATAGGGAGTTCTCCTTCCCGGGTATCACATGCGTGACGAGCACTTTGGACTCGATCCCTTGAAGCGCACATCCATGAACTATTCCACCCTCGACGATATTCGGGTCCCTCAACCCCCGCCCTATCCGCTAGCCATCAAATACATCCAATATGAACACGCTCGGCCAACCAAGTGTCGACAATGGTCTGGGGAAGGGAGCCAAATAAGGAAGTGGATCATAGAATTATGCACGTGACGGTGAAGAAGCAGCAAGGTCCACATCCTCGTCCCCCTACGCCTCATCCTCCTGCTCCTTGTTCTCCCGCACCTCCTCCTCCTCCACCGCCTTCACCTTCCCTTTCCCCTTCCCCTTACGGTCTCCGCCCAACGTACGCTTCATCAATGCGTACATATCTTGGACCGTCGCCTCCGAACGGGATAGCTTCGCGTCGTGTGAATCAACCGTTCGAGCCAACCCGGTGTCGCTCGTCTCCAATCCGATGATTCTAGATTTGGCCACCCGCGAGCTGACCCCCCTTGTCCTCCCCTTGCGATCAGAGCCAAGCACTTGGTTGAGTGCGTCTGTGGACAAAGACGCCTTGTCGGCATCAGACTGCGACTCATGCACCTCCTTAAGCTTTGCCTGAAACGACAAAAAGCACATGATTAGTAAAATAAGTAAACTAAAAAATTATAACGTAATTAACAAAAATTAAACTATCGGATTACTTACAATCGTGGCCGCGACGCTCGGGGACACCTCCTTGTCCTTCCCCTTCTTCGTCCGAAGAGCCACATAAGTATCGAGCCTATGTGGCTTACCCCCTGGCCCACTCCCTACCCCCTGAAAATAAAATAAAGTAAAATTAGTATCGGCCCCGCAAAGTAAAATAATGAAGAATAATATATTTTTGTAGTTATAGAAAAATTAAATCTTACCTTCATCTTATGCTCACCTCAGCGTAAGAGGTCCGATCGGAGTAGTGCACGTCCGTCTTTTTTGCTCGATTTTCCCTCCCCGATTGACGAGATGCCAATTGTCGATCCTCGATCTCATTGCCAATTGTCGATCCCCGATTGACGAGACGTTATTGTATAATGGACTCTCGTGTTTTCCCAAAGTACCGTGTCCGCATATTTTTCTTCCACGTCTTGTATTACTCCCTCAACTGCTCCAACAAGACGGAATCGCGTAGCTTTGGATCCAAGTTGAATTGTTCCTGTCCAACAAATTCAATGTTAGTTGCGAATAAATATAAATATAAATATAAATGTAAATATAAATATAAAATGAAATTGAAATTGAAATTGAAGTATTCATATAAATATAAATATATTACCTGTAGTGCCGCCCAAACAGCTAACTTGAGCTCATATGGCACCTCCTTCCAAGTCATAAACCCCGGGCCGATGACCGTCTTTAGCAGCTCGAGGGATCCCGCTAATAGCTCCAATTTGTTCTCGATGGTAATCCCAAATTTTCCATATTTGGGGAGCCTAGGGGCGGAGGAGCCCTCGTCGCCTCCGCTACCCACCGAGCCCAGACGACATCATCATAAACAGCATCATCATCTTCGCCTTAATATCTGAAGGAGACATTTGTTGTAAGAAAATGTTATTAGTACAGATAAAAAAATGTTATTAGTACACATAGACACACACCCCTACCCCACCCCCACCACACACCACCACACACATATACACATACACACATAAATATGTCTAAATTAGTTGAAAACATCTAACGTGAAATAGATGTAAAGCATGGAATTATTATTATATATATTATATATGCCGGAATAGATGTAAAGCATGGAATTATTAGTACACAACCCCCCCCCCCACACCCCACACCCCACCACCGCCACCACACCCCCTGCCTCCATCCCCCCCCCCCCCCCACATATATATACTTTGTATATATTGTTCGATATACAAAGTAATTTTCAAAAAAAGTTAAAAAATCTCACCCCCATATGGACAATAATCCAGTGGTCATGCCACTTTTAAAACTAACCAACCCAACATTTACTAAACAAAATAATCCAACAGCAATTTCAACAATAAATGTGTAACCCGTACTCCTTCTAATTCATCTACTCAATTAATTCATTTGATGTTTTAAACTAACAATTAAAGTATACAATTATTAATTTACTAATTTACAATGCGGAGCAATCCTACTTTCATATGAAATTGGCACTAATTATTAATTTACTTTCATCTAAAACTATACAATTAAGATTACAATTAAAGCAACAAAAAAATGCTCCCGCTTCTCTCTAAAAAACCTTCAACCAAACACAACCCTAAAACGACCACCGCCTTACCCTACCAATCTACCTCCGGCCACCTTAACCTATAGGCTACCATGAACAAACTACCTCCGGCCATTCGTGGTGGGTGGGCTCGTAACCCTACCCCTTCCCAAACGTCCTCGCACACGGATGGGAACTCCCAGAGGCGTTCCCCCCCTATGGAAGTTGCTAGATTTGTTCCATTTGATGCAGTGAGATTTCCCTCCAATCAAGACAGCGGCCTGGGAATGGAGTCTGGTCCGATTGAAATTCAAGATTCAATTGACAAGGATGAAAATGAAGAGGGACAAATTGTTGCCTTAGAAGATACGATTCAGGACTCTAAGATTGTAGAGATGTACAAGGAATTCATGAAGCATAAAGGGTTCTCGTATGAGGATGTTCTGCAACATGGTAGAGCCATTAACGAAAGCAAGGATTCCCCCAATAATGGGGATGGAGATATGAGAGGGGTAAGGCAAGAAGCAGGGGATTGTAATGGTAGTGGACCTATTCCTTGCTCCACCAAGAACGCAGCTGTGGAGAAATCTTGGAAGGATGTTGTTGCCATTAAAAGATGCCCCAAGCTTCGACTCACATATCATCCCCCCTCTATTTCTGATAACAGGATCATAGTGGCCCCTCCAGTGGAGATAGCAGCAAATGGTTATGCTAAATGGGAGAATAGCATGGTGGGATGCTTTCTCGGAAGGAAATTACCTTACACCTTAGTTTGCAATATAGCACATAAGTTATGGAACAAGTTTGGCCTCAAACAGGTTGTGGGTCACAACAATGGTTTCTATTTCTTTATGTTTGATAATGCTAATATGAGGGATGAGGTTATTGACAATGGCCCTTGGCATTTTGTGGGGAACCCTATTATCATCCAAAAATGGGCTCCAAACTTCTCTTTCAGCAAAGACACCACTTCTGTGATTCCTGTTTGGGTCAAATTTCATGACATTCCTGTCCAATTATGGACAGAGGAGGGGCTGAGCTATGTGGCTAGCTCAGTTGGAATTCCAATGTATGCTGATACTATAACTGAAGGAATGCAGAAAATCAGTTTTGCTAGGATATGTGTTGAGTTAAAAGTCATGGGAGAATACCCAAGGACCATTGATATTAAAATGGAGGATGGGTCCATTGCTGTGGTTGCAGTTGAGTACCAAGAAAAACCTCCATCGTGTATCAAATGTGGCATTTTTGGTCATGATCTCCTCAATTTTCAGAAGGCCAAGAAGGCATGGGTGGCAACTAACAACAAATAGATGATGTTTCCTTTCAAAAGTCAGACTGAGATTCAGAAGGCCTTAGAAGAGGAATGGACCCAAGTGCAATACACTACCAAGAAGAATCATAATGACAAGAGGGAAACAAAACCATTAGAAGTTCAGGCCGAGGTAGGGATCAATCTAGTGCCTACTGCCAGGAATGATCCTGTAGCAGGGCAGCCTGAGGTAGTTACTAAGCCAGTGCTAGAAGAAGGGGATAAGAGCATAAATTCCCCTAATCCATTTGTTATTTTGGAGACTGAGAATGAAGATCCTCTAATGTCCACTCCTGCACCAGCTGGCTTGGTTCTTAAGATTAAGGCAGTTGATGAACTTGACAAGGGGCTGGAAAGGGGAGGTGACAAAGGTGGAGGCAATGAGTTACCTGGGAGTAACAAGAAAGGGAAGAAGAAATCAGGCAACAAAGTTAAGAAGTTTCGATGACCAGAATGGGTACATGGAATATAAGGGGCCTTAATGCTCCCCACAAGCAGGTGGAAGTGGTTAAACTAATCAAGGATAATAGATTAGACCTTATCAGTCTTGTGGAAACTAAGATTAGAAGGAACAATATGGAGACTATTAAAAGTTCTTGCTTCTATCATTGGGAGTATGTCCATAATTGCCCCACGGATGGGGGTGTGGCCAGAGTGATTGTGGGCTGGAACCCAAAAATTCTGAAGATTGAGGTGATCTACACTCATAGACAGGCCCTGTTCTGCCTTGTAAATATCATTGGTACCAGCTACTCCTTCCATGCTACCTTCATATATGGGGAAAACCTTCCTGAGCAGAGGAGATGCCTTTGGACTTTCCTTAGAGAGAATAATTTGGTGGTTAATGATGGACCTTGGATTCTAATGGGGGATTTTAATGTGGTCAGATGCCAGGAGGAAAAAGTGGGAGTTTTGGGTATTGACAGAGCTGCTGCTGAGGAGTTTAATGATTGTTTGAATGAGCTAAATGCGGATGATATGGTCAATAGTGGGTTATGGTTCACCTGGAATAGGAATCAGAGGGGTGAAAATAATGTTCAATCGAGGATTGATAGAGTCATACACAATGATAGGTGGGCTGCTCTCTTCCCTAATTCTCAAGCTATTACCCTTCCTTGTGGAATTTCGGACCACAGTCCCATTATCACCAATTTGGATAACACTATTATTTGGAGTCCTAAGCCTTTCAAGTTCTTCAACTTCTGGATGAATCACGATGAGTTTATGCCTACTATCATTGAAGCTTGGGATATTGAAGTGGATGGGAACCCAATGCAGAAGCTCTTCAAGAAGCTGAATAGAGTCAAGGCCTCATTGAAGCACTTTAATAGGAAGTTCTTTAACAAGATTTCAGCAATGGTTGCTGATTCCAAGTCTAAGCTTGATGCTATCCAAAGTGATCTGGACAGAGATGGTGCTAATAGGGAGAAGCAGGATGCTGCTAAGGCGATGAGAACCAAATATGCTAAGCTTAGGAATGAGGAGGAGTCATTCCTTAGACAGAAGGCTAGAGTTAAGTGGCTGCAGCTGGGAGACCAAAATAATACATTCTTTCATAAGAAGGTAAATCAAAATGTGGCTAGAAGGAAAATTTTGAGCATTGAGGATGATCATGGTGTGAGAATTGAAGGGAAAGAGCAGGTGGCTGGAGAAGCTGTGAAATTTTTTGGGAACCTGTTAGGGAATAGGTCGCGATGTATTGATGCTAACACTGTTTTGGGGGAGGTGATTAAGAATAAACTTACCTCTACTCAAGCTGAGTTATTGGAGAAAGAGGTCACTCATGATGAAATCAAAGAGGCAATGTTTGGAATTGGGTCTGACAAGGCCCCTGGTCCGGATGGCTTTAACAGTTATTTCTTTAAAATGAATTGGCAGCTTGTTGGGGAAGAGGTGTGTGAGGCTATTAAATTCTTCTTCGATAATGGGAGTTTCTTCAACCAGTGGAACTGTACCAGCCTGGCTTTGATTCCTAAGGTTGCTGCCCCTAGAAGTATGAGGGATTTCAGACCCATAGCGTGCTGCAACACCTTGTACAAGTGCATCTCCAAAGTTATCACTCGCAGGCTTAAGAAGATGATGCCAGACCTCATTAGTAATAATCAGGCTGCCTTTGTTGAAGGCAGATCCATTGCTGATAACATCCTGCTTTTACAAGAGTTAATGAGAAATTATCATAGGGACTCTAACCCTCCTAGATGTGCAATTAAGATAGATATTCTTAAAGCCTATGATACTGTGAGCTGGGACTTCCTGATGCAGCTATTGACTCATGTTGGCTTCCCCCCCAAAGTCATTGGGTGGATCTCCAAGTGTGTGACTACTACCAGGTTCTCCATTAGTCTGAATGGGGAGCTGAATGAGTTTTTTCATGGGAAAAGAGGGCTCAGGCAGGGAGACCCTCTCTCTCCATATCTTTTCCTGCTGGTGATGGAGGCTTTCTCAGGGATTATTTCTAAAGCTGCTGAATCTGACCTGTTCAGTTATCACCCTAGGTGCAAGGAGATGGCCCTTACCCACCTTAGTTTTGCTGATGATCTCATAGTTTTTGCTGGTGGGGACAGGGTGTCTTGCAGCATTGTGAAGGAGGCCATATCTAATTTTAGCTCTTTAACTGGGCTTATGGTCAACATGGAGAAAAGCAGCCTCTTCACAGCAGGGGTTAATGGGGATGGGATTCAGGAGATCTCCTCTATTCTGGGAATACAGCACAGCTCCCCTCCTTTCAAATATCTGGGGGTTCCTCTCATCACAACTAGGTTGAAGAAGGAGGATTGCTCTCACTTGGTGGAAAGGATAACTATGAGAACCAGATGTTGGACTAATAAATTCCTGAGTTTTGCTGGTAGGCTCCTCCTTGTGAAGACTGTGATTTTCAGCATCCAAGTGTATTGGGCAAGCATTTTTATCCTTCCCAAGAGCATCATTAAAAAAAATGAGCAGATTATGAGGAATTACTTATGGAAAGGGGATGAGGCTAATAGCAAAGGGGCAAAAGTTGCTTGGAAGGATATTTGTGTATCTCTGGATGAGGGGGGGCTAAATATCAAGTGTCTAGAGACATGGAACAGAGCAGCTATGGCTAAGCACTTGTGGAATCTTTGCAGTAAGAAGGACAACCTATGGATCAAATGGTGCAACATTTATAAGATCAAAGGAAGGAGCATCTGGGCTCTGAGTATCCCAAATGATTCATCATGGAGCTGGAGGAAAATCCTCAAGAGCAGAGAGAAGTTTAGAAGCAAAATTAAGACCATCATTGGGAATGGTAATCTTGCTTTTATGTGGTTTGATAATTGGCACCCTAATGGCCCGCTGCACCCCTTATATGGGGGAAACATTGTGTATGACTCTGCTAGTAATCTAAAAGCAAAAGTTTCTGATTTTATCCACCACTTGGAGTGGAGATGGCCTTCAACTGTGACTTGGGAGCTGAATGAAGTTAAGAATGCTATTCTTCCTACTATTCAGGATGCAAATGATATTGTTGTGTGGCTGCCCTCTAGTAATGGGAAGTTCACCATAGCTTCTGCTTGGGATCTTTTAAAGGCACATAAGCCTATGGTTAACTGGAGCAAGTTTGTGTGGAGTAAGGTATGCATCCCCAAATGCTCTTTCATTACCTGGTTGGTGGTTAGGAGGGCCATCAACACTAAAGTTAAGCTACATGAGTGGGGGGTTTCTGTGGATGACCTGTGTGAGTTATGTGGGAATGAGAGGGAGACTTATGACCACCTGTTCACTCAGTGCAGCCTTAGTAAAAGTATATGGCATGAGGTGTGGCTAAGAAACCAATGCTATAGGGATTCCATGGATTTAAATAGTGAGTTGGATAAGGCTACTATTAACCACTCTACTAAGACTCTATGCGATAAGATAAGATCCTTATCCTTTACTACTACTATTTACTGTATTTGGATGGAAAGGAATGCTAGATGCTTCAAGCATGTCTCCAATTCCCTTGACTCCATTGTGAAGGGTATTGAAAACATGGTTCGAGCAAAAGTGCTTACTTGGAAAAAGGACAGAAGGAACTATGCAAACTGGATGGCTTGTATGTACTGGAACATTCCTGAAGATAGTCTTCTGTACTATGGAGTAGGCTAGTTTTTGGCTCTTCTTGTTCTTTTGTTTGCCTTTGGGGTATGCCCTGGGGTTCTTTTTCTTTTGTTAAGGTTTTTTCCTCTGTAAATTCTTAGTTTTTTTTATATACTCAATCTTCCCCCAAAAAAAAAGATTACAATTAAAGCTATACAATTTATTAATTAAAGCTATACAATTGTTAACCTCCCCCCCCCCCCCCCCACCACCACCACCACACCCCCTGCCCCCTCCCCCACCACACACATATATATACTTTGTATATATTGTTCGATATACAAAGTAATTTTCAAAAAAAGTTGAAAAATCCCACCCCCATATGGACAATAATCTAGTGGTCATGCCACTTTTAAAACTAACCAACCCAACATTTACTAAACAAAATAATCCAACAGCAATTTCAACAACAAATGTGTAACCCGTACTCTTTCTAATTCATCTACTCAATTAATTCATTTGATGTTTTAAACTAACAATTAAAGTATACAATTATTAATTTACTAATTTACAATGAGGGGCAATCCTACTTTCATATGAAATTGGCACTAATTATTAATTCACTTTCATCTAAAACTATACAATTAAAATTACAATTAAAGCTATACAATTGTTAACCACCCCCCCCCCCCCACCACCACCACACCCCTTGCCCCCTCCCCCCGCCACACACACACGCACACACCTACGCACACACACACATACACCACCCCACCCCACCCCCTCCCCCACGACACCTACACCACCCCACCCCCACTACCCCCTTCCCCCCTCCCCACCACACATATACACATACATATACACACACATATACACATACATATACACACATATATATACACACATACACATACACACACATATAGAAATGAAAGAGAAAGAGAGGAAAAAAAAACATACCTTAGAGAGAGAGAGAGCAGAAATCGCTTAGAGAGAGAGAGAGAGAGAGAGAGGGATAACCAAAAAAGGGTGGGAAAAAAGAAGACTAGGGCTTTTTTTACTGCAGAAGTTGTCACGGTCATGTCAAGGTCATTGACCGTGATAATTATTTAAAGAATTGTCACGGTCAATGACCGTGACAAGTCCGTGACAAGTGAATTTGTCACGGCCTTGTCACGGTCATTGACCGTGACACCTCTTTGTCACGGTCGTGTCAAGGTCAATGACCGTGACACAAAACGCATGTTTTTTGTCACGGTCAATGACCTTGACAAAGGTGGCCGGCTGAAAGGTGACAATTTTGTCATTTTGGTGTAGTGTCTGCCTTGTAGATATCATTGGTACTAGTGTTTATTTTCATGCTACCTTCATTTATGGGGAAAACCTGCCTGAGCAAAGGAGGTGTCTATGGACTTTCCTAAATGAAAATAACATGGTGGTGAATGATAGGCCTTGGATTCTCATGGGGGACCTTAATGTAGTCAGAAGCCAGGAGGAAAAAAGAGGGATTTTAGATATTGACATTGCTACTACTGAGGAGTTTAATAGGTGCCTGAATGAGCTGAATGCTGATGATATGGTCAATAGTGGCCTGAGGTTCACCTGGAATAAGAACCAGCTAGGTGTCAACAATGTCCAATCTAGAATTGATAGGGTCATACATAATGATACGTGCACAACTCTTTTCCCTAACTCTCAGGCTATCACCCTGCCTTGTGGCATCACTGATCACAGTCCTATTATCACCCTTGTGGATAACACTACCAATAGTAGACCCAAGCCCTTCAATTTCTTTAACTTCTGGATGAGGCATGATGAATTTTTACCTACTATCATTGAAGCTTGGGATGTAATGGTTAAGGGGAATCCAATGCATAAACTTTTTTTGAAGCTCAATAGAGTTAAAGCCTCATTGAAGAACTTTAATGCAAAGTTCTTTAATAACATTTCTACTCAGGTTGCTGACTCCAAGGCAAAATTAGATGCAATTCAAAGTGAGTTGGACAGAGATGGTGCTAATGGGGATCTGCAGGCTGCAGCAAATGAGATGAGAATCAAATATGCAGAGTTGAGGAATGATGAGAAGTCCTTCCTAAGGCAGAAGGCTAGAACTAAATGGTTGCAGCTGGGTGACCAAAAAACTACCTTCTTTTATAAGAAAGTGAATCAAAATATGGCTAGAAGGAAAATTGTGAGCATTGAAAATGAGATAGGTGTGAGAATTGAAGGCAGTGATCAGGTGACTGAGGAAGCTGTGGGTTTTTTCAGAATCTGCTAGGGAATAGGGTGCAGTGTGAGGATGCAAATACTGTCCTGAGAGATGTGATAAAGAATAAGCTCACCTCTAATCAGGCTGATTTACTGGAGAAAGAGGTCACTCATGAAGAGATCAAAGAAGCTATGTTTGCTATTGGGTCTGATAAGGCCCTTGGCCCTAATGGTTTTAACAACTACTTCTTTAAAAAGAATTGGCAGCTTGTTGGGGGAGATGTGTGTGAGGCTATAAAGTTCTTCTTTGACACTGGGATTTTCTTCAATCAATGGAACTATACAGCACTAGCTTTGATCCCCAAGGTTTCTACCCCTATTAGTATGAGGGATTTCAGACCTATCTCTTGCTGTAACACTCTGTACAAGTGCATTTTTAAAGTGATCACTAGTAGGATTAAGAGGATGATGCCTGGCCTCATTAGTAATAATCAGGCTGCTTTTGTTTAAGGTAGGTCTATAGCTTATGACATCTTACTATTACAAGAGTTAATGAGGAACTATCATAGGGACTCATACCCTCCTAGATGTGTAATCAAGATTGATATCCTGAAAGCCTATGATACTGTGAGTTGGGATTTCTTGTTGAAGCTGCTGAAACATTTAGGTTTCCCCTTAAAAGTCATAGGTTGGATTAAGAAGTGTGAGACCACTACTAGGTTCTCTATTAATCTGAATGGGGAGGTGAATGGTCTCTTTCATGGGAAGAGAGGGCTAACGCTGGGAGATCCTCTATCTCCCTACCTTTTCTTGCTTGTGATGGAGGTTTTCACTGGGATTATCACAAAAGCTACTGAATCATACCTTTACAATTATCATCCTAGATGCAAGGAGATGTCTCTCACTCACCTTAGTTTTACGGATGACCTGATTGTTTTTGCTGATGGGGACAAGGAGTCTTGCAGGATTGTGAAAGAGGCCTTATCACAGTTTAACTCCTTATCTGGATTAATGGTTAACCTAGAGAAGAGCAATCTGTTTACTGCTGGGATTAATTTGGATGGGATTCATGAGATTTCCTCTATTCTTGGCATTCAACATGGGACCCCCCTTTAGATATCTTGGGGTTCCACTCATTACAACTAAATTAAAGAAGGAGGACTGCTCTCACTTGGTGGATAGGATAACTATGAGAACCAAATGCTGGACTAATAAGTTCTTGAGTTTTGCAGGTAGGCTTCTCCTTGTGAAGACTGTGATCTTCAGCATTCAAGTCTATTGGTCATGCATTTTTATTCTGCCCAAGAGTATCATAAAGAAAATTGAACAAATCATGAGAAATTACATATGGAAAGGGGATGAGACTAATAGCAAAGGTGCTAAAGTAGCTTGGGAGGATCTTTGTGTTTCTCTAGATGAAGGAGGCCTGAATATCAAGAATTTAGAGACTTGGAACATAGCAGCTATGGCAAAACATTTATGGAACCTATGCAGTAAGAAGGATAGCTTATGGATCAAATGGTGTAATACTTACAAGATCAAAAGAAGGAGAATTTGGGCTTTGAGTATCCCAAATGATACTTCTTGGAGTTGGAGGAAAATCCTCAATAGCAGAAAGAAGTTTAGAAGACAAATCAAGACCATTATTGGGAATGGAGAGCAGGCATTTATGTGGTTTGACTATTGGCACCCTAGTGGCTCCCTGCATCCCCTATATGGGGGGAACATTGTGTATGACTCTGCTAGTAGCCTAAAAGCTAAAGTGTCAAACTTTATCCACCACATGGAGTGGAGATGGCCTTCTACTGTGACATGGAAGCTGAATGAAGTGAAGAATGCTACTCTTCCTACTATTCATGAGGAAAAATATATTGTTGTGTGGGAGGAGGTGATGCTCAGGAACCAGTGCTACTGGGATGTTCAAGGTTTGAATAGTGAAATGGCTATGGCTACTAGTAACCACTCTACCAACACCTTATGTGACAAGATAAGATATTTATCCTTTACTGCCACTATCTACTGCATTTGGATGGAGAGGAATGCTTGATGCTTTAAGCATGTCTTCAATTCCCTTGAAAATATTTTGAAGGGTATTGAAAACATGGTTAGAGCTAAAGCTCTCACTTGGAAGAAGGAGATAAGGAGCTATGCTAACTGGATGGCTTGTATGTATTGGAACATTCCTGAAGATAGGCTCCTATATTAATGGATATGAGCATCTGGTAGGCTTTTGGCCTTGTTGTTTTACCTTTGGGGTATGCCCCGGGGTGTTCTTGATATTTTGAGTTTATCCTCAGCTGTATTCTTTTCCTGGTAATACAATTAAATCTCCCCCCCCAAAAAAAGCACGCCATCTAGTTTTTATAGCATCTCCTCCCATTCTTCCATCTGATGGCTCTGGTTCTAACCATACTCTCAATCTCCTTGATAATAACCTTCGTGAAATTATAACATGATTATGATCCCACTACATTGAATTTTATTTTGCAATTGACTCTCTGACTTTGACCATTAACTTAATCTTACTAATTGGGGTCTTCACATTTCTATTGAAGGCAATTAATGGTTTGACCTTGCTATTTAGGTCTTGGGTATTGCACCCAAGCTTGTAGAGCACGTCAATATAAATGATTTCTAATTAATAACCTTGGTCGATAAGTATCCTCTTCATATAAGATTTTGTAACCCTTAGAGTGAGAACCAAGGCATATTTGTAAGGCAAGTTGACCCACACTAAATCTTGGATGAAGAACATAGTAACTGAGTTGAGATGAATACATTTTCACTCTCTTTTGTTGAGTATGGTCTTAACGACTTCAACCTAAAACGTTTATTCTACCCTACTTGCAATATTGATCCTATCATGATGATTTTTTTGATTCATTGAGATACATTAGGGGACCCATGAATGGTGAGCACCATCCTTGATATTAACTCTATACGCAACATAATTCTTCTGGGAGACAATCACTATATCAGCTATTTTTTTCTCTTATCAATGCATTCTTTCAATTACCTAGTCTAGACCAAGTCCTCCAAATAAAGCTTCAGTATCTTATAGTTCTACATTTTTTGGTCATGGTCCAAATGGTGGGTTTGTGTTAGTTGGCATCCCTCTCATCTGGATCCCTCGCCATCTTTGTTAGATTCTTATAGTAGGGATTATCCTTGATTTAAGGAAAACACTTGTTTATGGGCTCCTTGTAGAATGTGTGGATCACTCAGTACATGTTCTAATTGGTCGACATCTTTTATTTTCCATTAGGATTGTTCGACTTGACTCCTTTCTTCGTTGCGATCAGATGTGCTTTAACCTTTTTAGCCTTTATTAGAGTTCTTTCTTTTTGGCATCATCACATATCTATTAACCCAATTATCCACATTGATGAGTTCATCCTCTAGTTTATCAAATTTCTCAACGTAAGCTATGAGATCGTTAATAGATGATGTTGTCTTATTTGTCGACGACTAGTACAGATCATTTGATTGGTCAAATTCAAACTTGAAAGAAGAGATTGTCAATTACTCATTGTAGTTGTTAATATCATTGAACAACTCACGGTATATCTAAGAATACCTCTTAATCTTGTGAAGGTCAATGAGGAGTATATTTCTTTGACTCCCTTATTGTTGATGATGACAGCAGTGAACTATTACACTAATTCTTTAAAAGAGGTAATTGACCAAAGGGTAAGTTTCTCAAATCACTTAAGTTAGTTTTTCAAATCAGTTAAGTCCAATCTCACCAAACGTTGATGGAAAAATGAGTCACGTATGGGCATCGTGATGACATAAGAGGGAACTTGACCGTTTGTAATGATAAATGTGATGAACAAGGTAAGTCTTACCATAATATGTGGTGATTTTAAGATTAGAAAATTTAAGTGGCAGATCAAATATCTCGATATCTGGGATGAATGATGATGGTAAGCCATGGCCAAGAGTTTTCCTAACCAAATCCTTTGGCATACAAATGCAATTTGGATGCATTCGTCCATCTAAATCCATCCTAATAGATCACATGGGTTCTCCTAACATGAAACTCTACTCGGTGGAGGGAAAATATCCTATACGATATTAGGGCGACAACTGTGGTATTGTCCAGCAGGTTGATCTCTTTTGTTGGTATATCAGTGAATAGAATGTTTGCTCTCCTGGTACTAGATGAGATGATCTCCTATGAAAACCTATATTCTTGAAGCCATAACATTTTTAGGAGATAGATGCATCCTTGGAGAGAAGACTTTCCTTCTCTAACAATGATCAAAACCATAAGAACTACCACGTTTTAGGTAAGTTCTCCTAAAATGGGAAATTTCCACATCTCGATCTTGTAAATGCTCCTCATAAAAATTAAGAAGACATGTTATGGTTCCCCTAGTGCATGGTCCCATATAAGGAATTTCATTATGGAGATAATTATGGTTAGGAACAAATTGGTGGGTCAACTACCCAAGAGATCTAGCGTCACTAAAAGGTAGAGGAGTCCTTGATGGAGAGTGATCCCTCCTCTTAATTCGGATCTTAAACTGGATCCAATTTTCTGCATGGGAATAATATGATTACTCCACATTCATGGTGGAAAATTGGCAAACTAGATAGTGGGGACCATAATTTTCCCACAAGCGGTGACAAATTAAAGGGGAATCGTATCAACAATAATTCAAAATCCAAAATAGAATATACATGGCTCAACAATTTGTCATTGCCTATGTTAAAAGGGAAATAAAGGGGATTTTATTTACTATGAGAAAACATTTGGAGTGCTAAAGTTGCTTATTGTGAGAACCCAAAACATGAGTACAAAGTTTAGGTGTATACATATTATTTTTCATGTGCCCTCTTATAATAGGGAGTCTAATCTATGTTAATCAGAACCCAAACTCCTTCAGACATCTAAAGAAACTAAGTTATGTTGAATTCAATATGTCTCATGCTTATCTTTATTGTTGTAAGTGAACTAGTATAGGAACATGACCCTATATGGGTTTATTTCATGTTGTTTCCTTGTCCTTTAAGAAGTCCAATTTCATTCAAACTCTGTTAAGTTGGTGGATGACTACGGTTTTGGGGCAGTTTGGGAATCCATGCCACATGTCAAGATATATAAGACAAGTTGGTCTCACTTCCATTTAAATACCCAATAAATTACATATGTGTTAAGGGTTTTGAATCTATATGGACAAGGTCAATATCATAAAAAAAAATAACGGTTCTAAAATTAAAATTTAACTCAAATTACATTCCCCTCCATAAGGAACCCTATATTCAATAATGTAGGGATTATATACACAATCCTCAAAGATTCAACTTAATTAACATAATATTTGAAGATTCTAATGCGGTTAAACAATCAATATATGATTACATCGATTAAATATCAATTAATTTAATCAAGTTGCATAATATATAAAATATCCCTAATTCTATTATCATGGATTCTAATTGTAAATCTCCTAACAATTTAAAAAATATCATCACAACATGAAAATCAGAAGCTCTTAATTTAAAACTAATCTGCTCAATAGATTAGCCAAAATGAATGAATTTAATATAAACTACTCAAATCTAAGGAGAAAGGTAGACATAATTTCTTGACTAGATTGGTGTGATGCTTTCTAGTCTCTCCAAGTTGTTGATGCTCTAAAGATATTAGGGTTTGGTACAAGGTTAAGGTGTAAGGTTAACTAATAAGGTTTATATAACTTCCAAACTTAGCCCAATAGATTAGCAAACCATCGAGTCAAATACGTATATATCGACACCATGGGGCACTCAAATATCATCTTGAGTATAACCCAACACCAAATATAAATTTCTAACTTGAGTCCACCATTGTCCCATTAAACCAAATACACAACAACGACCAACAATCAATTAATAAAATTTCTCGCTCCAAATAAAACCCACATACATATTATTTATAAAAAATAATGATTTCCAATTAATTTCTCAAAATATATGAGGTATTATTACATTCTCCCCCATACAATAAGAATTTCATCCTCGAAATTCGACACATCCTCACCTTTATAATGAATTAATGCACACTGGACACGCATACCACACAACGAAAAATATTATAACTCAATAGCTCAGGGGTGCCAAAGCATACCGACCCACTACAATGATGTTAATCCCTACACACATGGGTTAATGGATACTTTTACATATCATATCATTATGAATCATACTAACAAACAATAAACCAAAAATATTAGCATTACACACACCTCCCAACCCCCGTAAGATCTCATACATCGAACAATACTGACATGAATCCCGCAGGTATGATTAATCATATGATATTGAATATCAATAAACTAAGATACGATAGGTTGGTGGGTCGAGATATCAACCCCTAGTATCATGCGTCGAAAGAATAAACCAAATAAGGAAAACCTATTATGTACTCGAAACCTACCCATATGAGAACTAAACACAATAAATTACAAAATTTCTAACACACGCGAAGAATAGATACTCGAGGGTCCTGAGCTAATAAACGTCATTCTCAATCACTAGTTACGATTGGTATGTTGGACTACTAATCCAAATAAGGAAACCCCATATATACGTCAAGATCACCAAGTTTAGGATTCTTTAACTAAGTTATGGGTCCCCCCCCCCCCCCCCCCCACACCCATCCTCGTATTCACTTCCATATGGACCATAATCTCTCTACTGCTAAGACCATATTCTAATGTATACCAATCCTCTCATCATCATCATATTCATTTCCACATGTGCCTGCGTGGTCAACTGTAATACCCCGTAATTTTATTAATTTTAATTGTGGGATTAATTTAATTAAATGTGAGAATAATTAATTAATAATTAATCCAGAATAAAATAAGTATTAACTAGCGAGATAAGAGTTAGTATTTATTACACGGAATTAAGTTGAATATTAGTGAGCGAATAAAGTAATATATGATTCTGAATGTGATTATGAATTTATGAAAGTTTTCGCGAGAGAGAAATACGACAATTATGGAATTTAAGTTGGGACGTGCGTGTGAGTCGTGTTAGGACTAAATTAATAGAGTAAAAAGTAAAATATTTATACATCGCCCAAATGGTCATTTTGAGTGTGCCAACGTGTCCGAACGGATGAAAATAGTCAGAAAATTCTACCCGGGGGTTTAGTTTGGGTTTCGGGATAGCTTTAGGCCAAACCGACACCCCGAACGGGTATTTTTGTCTTTTGAAAAATTGGGGCTAATTAATGGACATAAATTGGAGAAATATATCTGCATGTACATGGGAGAAGTTAGGGTTTTTATCTGTAAAAAAAAAAGAGAGAGAGTCCAAGAGGAAGAAGGAGAAGATATTTCTAGGAGCTCCAAGAACAAACCACCCATCTTTCACCAAAAACACCATCAACGTGTAGATTGGGAAGAGAGGAACACATCTATACCACTTTCATTCAACGATTCAGACCTTCCTAATAAGGCAAGTGGTTATCTTGCTTTAATTAGTGCATATATTATACATGTTAGTGTAGAATTGATGATATACACGTGATATGATGAAATCTGGGTTGCAATTGAATGTAGATGAATTACCATATGTAGTGGCTATGAATCTGGGTTGATATATGAAGAAAAACGAATTTAATTTTGGGTGGACAAAATTATTGATGATGTAAAACTAGTGTTTTTGACATTTGATTAAATTCCTTCACCCATATAGGAGATTTAATGATGTTTGATGGTTAAAAAAATGTTAGGGATCATCTAAATGTATGTAAAATGGATTTAGGACTATTAATTGTGAGTTGGTTAAAGTTTGATGTGAATTGGGTAAACACAAATGGGCAAAAACTCAGGTTTCCTAAGGTAATGGACGAACTGGGTAAAGGTCGTTCGAACGACTTAGGGAACAGAAAAGTTGTTCGAACGACCTCATTCAAATGAGAATCCAATGAGAAATCCAACGAAAATTAAGACTTTAGTTCGTTCAAACGACCGTTCGAACGACGTACTAATGAGATTTCAGAGTGAAGTTCATTCGAAGTTTCGTTCGAATGAGATTCTGGGCAGTTCGAACAAGATTTTAGATTTCTGGAAATTTACGGGACGAGTTGGAATTGGGTGAAGATAATTCGAGAATAATGAACGACTTAAGGTTTTGTAGTCCAACCACATTTCTTGTGTTAATAACATGGAGTATAGAAGTATATAAGGATAAGAGGGACTCCTTAGTTATATCCATTATAAGTAGTGCGATATAATAGTGAGAATAGTCGTAATTGGGAACATCGTGAATATTGTAAAGAATGACAATTCGTACAAATCTAGAATATATAGGTGGTGTGATCCTATTAATTATATGGGTTGTGTGTACCTATTGTATGAATCCTTATGTGTATGACATACCTACCACACTTGCTATTACGGGAGGTCTTAGGAAGGGGACAATCTTATCTTGATGAGCCTTCGGGGGGATTTTTGATTGCTACCTCAGGACGTAGGTCTGGAAAAGACTTATCTGTGAGTTGATAAGTTTGCGGTCACGTGGGTGCGTAGGTATGTGCATAGCCCATGGGGCTGGGAACTATGTTCGCCTCCATTGTGTGTGATATGTGTTGATACGATTCTAGAGTGATTCAGAATTCGTAGTCCTTATGTGTGTGATGTACCGGGACTGATAGCAGAGTATGTGTGCACCGTAGGTTTAGCCTTTTGGGGTGTCGTATTAGTATATATATGTATGATAGTGATATATATGGATTTACACTTGAGATTATTCTATTGTGTTGCTTAGTAGATGAGAAAAGTTACGATATTTAATATTAATCAACGATATTTAATATTAATCAATGAGTAATTTGAATCCGATTAAACTGATGTTATAATTATAAGAATGTATTATTCGGGTGTTGTAATTGGGTACAGTGACTTAGGCAATTAGATAAGTGGGATAGCGTGACTAGGATGGGTTAGGAGTCTACGCTAGGCGTGCACATTAGTTGAGAGGTGAGAATCTCAAGTGAGGGAATGAGGAACAAACATGGATATAATATTTACTGTTTAATGCATTTTAAACACTTGTTGTTTTTAAACCATTTACAACTCGGGCTCTGACCCGTTTTCTTCCAAATCTGCTTTGTTTTTGTAAAAATCTTTTAGGTGGCCACAGGGATGCCAAGCGTAGGAGTTCCTACTAATTGAAGCTGTTGTGGAAGTTACAGGACCTCGGTACTAGATGCCTCCACATCTATCCTTGATTCTTTCTGAGTTATTTACTTCAGTCGGGCATGTTGCCTACCTATCGTTATTCAGATGTACTCAGAGATAGTGACTGTAGACTCTTATTTATATTTTAGTTGTGGGGATTTATTTCGTTTCAAACTTTTGTATTTGGGATTTAGACTGGACGTGTTTACTCCAGACTCAATTATTCATTTATTGTCTTTTTTTTTGCTGTGAGATTGTATTAGATGGTGAATGGTTAAATTAATTATTTTTGGTTGCATGTTAATTTTAAAAGATAAAATTTGACACCTGACTTTTTAACTACTAGGTGGTTAGTAATTAATAAATGTTTTTCGATAGTGATGCTAAGACTGAACCAATCGGATATTCTACTTTTAATTTAATAAAGGACTGATCACCCAGTATTTAATTAAGCTGGGTGTCACATCAACTAGACCATATTCTAGTTAATACCTCAAGCTACACTAATGCGATTTGCATCAACAACTAATCCACATATTAATAGCCCTAGGAAAATCAACCATGCCCAATAGAAAAACATGATCTCATGTGCTCACTCGACCCATTCGTCTACAATCAACGTGCCACAAGTAATCAAACGAACCATGCATCCACATCACACAAAAAATAGGCATGCTATGGGACGATATATCTACATAATATCTACATACATCGATCTACACAAACATGTATCTACACCACAGGTTCGCATCTTGCCCAATGCCACAATAGGTACTCGTACTCACTTATTAGCATCGAGTCGTGGGTTGTCATGCATACCCACACCATAGCTCTAAATATTATATATAATCTCAACATTAACACACAAATTTCGCTACATTATTTCTCTAACCCATTCATAAAATGTGATCACAATATGGCACGAATGATAAGAACAGAAATTTGGAAATGACTTTAATAAGTCAAAAATAATTACAATATACCCTAATTTACTAAGGAATACACCTTCTCTACATAAGGTACAATGTGACCATAATATCCATGCAAAAAATTTGGTTGTCTTTTTGGTTTAGTAGTAAAATCATCTACAATGGCTAATTCATCAGTAGCTTTAGGCTTGCTATCCTAAACCTTCTCTTGGACATCTCCTAGTTGTGTGTCCATGAAATCTGTACTCATAACATTGTCCTCATAACCCTATATGGGAGATCCTCCCTCATGGATCAATATTCTATTTCATAACATTTTTCTTTTGTTTCTTCCACTAATTATGATACTATATGTTTTCTATTGAAAATTTAACCCTTACTCAAATTGGTTCTCTCTTTCTCGCTGTTGGAACTCTTTCATCCTTTGGAAATACATAAGCGCAATGTTGACATGTAAATCGAGTTACCCAATAACACTTGCCTAATGGGCAAACTCAACTCAAAAACATAAATGCATGTCTTCTTCCTTTTGATATCGACCTCCTCGGGTGCAAATATAAACAATTTCATGAACTTCATCTCATATTCAATAATCGTGTAGTGACCTTACTCTAAAGTCAAAAACTCTTCTCTTTATTGAGCAGAACGCAAAATACTTGTCATACGAAAAATACTTGTCATCAAACTTAGCTAAAAATTGAGCAGAACTCAAAATCTTCCCCTTAGCAGGGCTAGTGACACTCTCCCACAATATCCTAGCATCTCCAATAAGATGAAACATAAGGAGTACTTCTTTTTGCACCTTAGTGAACTCAATCATATCAAATTATCATTCCATGTCAACCATAACTTCCATAGAACCCGAAAACTCTTATGGGTTTTCTCCCAAAAAAGCACTTCAGACCTCTCATCCCAAAGTCGACACAATATGACAAACACAAAAAGCCTAAGCTTATGACAATCCCTTTAGTGCGGTTGCAACCCTAGTAGTAATAGTTTTCATAATCATATTAGAAACCTCTATCCAACCACTTAACCCATCCTTGGTCCTCGATACCTCAATGGATCCTCCTCATCACGATCACTTTGCAACCCACTACTCCTCATGTTCAACGTTTGCTAAGATAAAAGCAGTAACCTAACACACTAGTCATCGCTATAGAAGAGTACAAAATCCCATGACAAACCAAAGAAACTTAAAAAAAAGGAACAAACTCATACAAATACAAAGGCTCTAGACCATCCTATGATTCCAATTGTAACATATCATAAATTTCATATTAGAGGTGATTAGTCTTACATATGTACTTTATGAGAAACAAATAATTAATGAGCATTATAAGCATGCAGAATACACAAAGAGTGCATCTAAATATGAATAATCTCTTACCATACAAATATGCCAATAAATAAAATCCAAAATATCCATAAGAGTCTAAATGAAATTGGAAAAAAATGAATTGATATACAAATATATACGACTTAAATATAACTAAAGTCCTCTCGGATACAAAAAATTGCTATTAGATGAAACCCACACAATGATTCCTCGGTTACAATTTATTCTAAAAGAATCAACACTATTATGAAAATCCTCTGGTCCACCATAACGTAACAACGAAACATGGAGCAAACCCACTATAATAAATACTCTACGTAATCTCAAGAAAAGATAAGAATAGGCTTTACAAAAACCAAGTTATCCTCAATATGTATAACAATAAAAAAATCTCCAAAATAAAGATAACAATAAGTTGATTAAAATATCCCCTATATCACAAATGAAAAGCAATCGTAAATATACCATGTGAAATCTCGATAATATTGGTAAGCTTTACCTTTAAGGATGATCTTTAAGAAACCTTAATTCAATATTGACTTTTAAACCGAAACTACTAGGAATATCACATCCTAGCCAACATTCTAACAACTATACACCGATTATTAACTCATGTCTAATAATCTAGGTGAACCTGAAGGCTACTAATACGTATCCCCAAATCCAAAAATGCATAATACCACAATATCTCCCAACTCGTAACCAAAAATAAAATCCACAAGTGGGACATAAAATTAAAGCAAGGAACACGAGATGATCAAATGGGTACATGATCGAAAACACAATCAAATAAACACAACGCATAAGGTGATTCCCTTAATCACAACTACTAATCTCAATAGAGGTGATACAATCTAATCCGACACTTTGTTCCCAAGAAACTCAAACCCAACACCCTACTATAATGAATAGCTAAGGGTATTACACTCCCCACTAATGAAAGGACCTACTAAGCACATAATATGCATATCGAATATCAACAGGGCTCACACATCCCGTGTTAGCGCAGTAGACTAAAATCATGATTTATGTAATAGTTTTGGGTGTGGATTTATTATCTAGTAAAATTATTTTTTCCCGTTATAATGATAATCATGTATGGACATAATGTTGGCATTATTTTATATATTGTTGGCATCTTTTATTTTGCATAGTAGATTATTTGGAGTGTAGAATATTACTCAAACAAAAGATCAAATCATTGATTCTTGTGGAATATAAGTTTCTCATTCACAACCTTTGATAGAGCTGTTGATCTAGGACATTGGTTATAATTCCCTCATGACTATAGTTTCTGCCAACAAATTGGCAATACATAATGTTTTTTTTTTTTGGGAAAGATTGAGTATATAAAAAAAAACTAAGAATTTACAGAGGAAAAAACCTTAACAAAAGAAAAAGAACCCCAGGGCATACCCCAAAGGCAAACAAAAGAACAAGAAGAGCCAAAATCTAGCCTACTCCATAGTACAGAAGACTATCTTCAGGAATGTTCCAGTACATACAAGCCATCCAGTTTGCATAGTTCCTTCTGTCCTTTTTCCAAGTAAGCACTTTTGCTCGAACCATGTTTTCAATACCCTTCACAATGGAGTCAAGGGAATTGGAGACATGCTTGAAGCATCTAGCATTCCTTTCCATCCAAATACAGTAGATAGTAGTAGTAAAGGATAAGGATCTTATCTTATCGCATAGAGTCTTAGTAGAGTGGTTAATAGTAGCCTTATCCAACTCACTATTTAAATCCATGGAATCCCTATAGCATTGGTTTCTTAGCCACACCTCATGCCATATACTTTTACTAAGGCTGCACTGAGTGAACAGGTGGTCATAAGTCTCCCTCTCATTCCCACATAACTCACACAGGTCATCCATAGAAACCCCCCACTCATGTAGCTTAACTTTAGTGTTGATGGCCCTCCTAACCACCAACCAGGTAATGAAAGAGCATTTGGGGATGCATACCTTACTCCACACCAACTTGCTCCAGTTAACCATAGGCTTATGTGCCTTTAAAAGATCCCAAGCAGAAGCTATGGTGAACTTCCCATTACTAGAGGGCAGCCACACAACAATATCATTTGCATCCTGAATAGTAGGAAGAATAGCATTCTTAACTTCATTCAGCTCCCAAGTCACAGTTGAAGGCCATCTCCACTCCAAGTGGTGGATAAAATCAGAAACTTTTGCTTTTAGATTACTAGCAGAGTCATACACAATGTTTCCCCCAAGTCACAGTTGTATGTATGTTCGATGGGTATAGAATTTTATTCTCCATTACAAAAAATAAATATCATAACAAATTATCATTAAAAGATCCCCTAATGATTCTTACACGTGAATTCGTCTCCATCCATGTTCAAGTCCTGGTGATGACGCAGTGTATTAAGTTCTTGATAATGAAAAGATATCCGATGAGAGAGTGCATAAATTTGATCCCCAAAACAAATATCATTGTTGAAAAGAAGGAAACTCAATTTGTGCACAATCCATGCATTATCGATGGGTCTAGCATAAGCGAAACTCTAACGATTGCCGTGTATTGCGACGATCACAAATCTACCTCCAACCTTGAGCCAAAAAATCCTTTTCTATGATACCAATCCAATTAAATTTGGGAGGAAATTCATTCCCTAATAAGGTGAAAAGCAGTGGAAGATCTACGCAAGTACATGATCATTAACATTGCTTATAACCCATCCATAAGAAGACCTCCCAAAATGGTTATGTAGCATATGTATTTCACAATCTAGACTTGTACCATGAGCTAGGGTTATTCTTCCTCGTACAGCTCACTAAGCATGTTTTAAAAATATATTAAGGCTCAATCATGCTACCAAATGATTTCATGTATGCCTTTAGTTGTTCGCAAGGTCTAAAAGTCGAGGAAGGCTTTATTGTTGTTAATTTTTTTAGCTACTCATCACACAGTACGATCAATGTGATTAGCATACATTAGGCAAAATGGTCAAACAAATCAATGTGAAGGTAGTAATTTAATTAGATTATAATTCTTGTATAGGAATTTTTAAGAATATTACATGTCAACATACCAGTACAATTAACAAACAAAGGTTTCAAGCCAAAATGCTCTCCCTTCTCACTAAAAAACCCCCAACCAAACACAACCCTAAATTTTGTACTCCCGCCGGCAAGTCGCCGCCTTCCTAAATCAACCAGCTCCGACGTCCATACACCATCTTGCCATTGCCATGCCTACCCTACCTCCGGCCAATCGTGATAGTTGCTCTCCTGTGCGTTTCTCCCCTGTAGATGTCGTTAAAGACCCAGTGATTAAACATAACCCTAGTATATGTCAGGGTTTGGATGCTGGAATAGAGCCTGGTCCGGTAGGTGTCCTAAATGAAGAAGCTAGCGAATCTGAGGAGTTTGAAGAGGGGCAAGTCTTTGCTTCGGAAGATAGTATTGACAGAGCAAAGGCTAATGTTTCTAGAATTAAAGAAATGAATGAAGAAGAGGTATACAAAAAATTTCTTGAAGAAAAAGGTTTCAGTCAAGACGACATTTTACATTTTAGATGTGCCAAACTCAAAAATAAAGTCTCAAACTCTGATGGATCTAAGTTAGTGGAGGTAAAGACTACGAATTCAAAGGTGGATTGTGAAGAGGATGGCCCTTTAACCTACTCTTCCCTGACCAAGGAGGACAAGTCATGGAAAGATGTTGTAGCGGATAAGAGATATCCCAAGCTAAGATTTACTTACCATGCTCCCTCTATTGTTGATAAAAGAATCACAGTCTCCCCACCTCTAGAGGTGGCAAAAAATGGCTATGCTAAGTGGGAAAGCAGTATGGTAGGGTGTTTTCTGGGGAGAAGTTTGACTTACACCTTAGTTTGCAGTATAGCCCATAGGCTATAGGATAAATTTGGCCTCAATCAAATAGTGGGACACAACAATGGAGTCTATTTCTTTATGTTTGATAATGCTAATATGAGGGATGATGTAATTCACAATGGACCTTGGCATTTTGTGGGGAACCCAAATATTATTCAAAAATGGACACCAAACTTCTCTTTCAGCAAAGATTCAACCTCAAAGATACCTGTATGGGTGAAGTTCCATAACATTCCTCTCCAATTATGGACAGAGGAGGGGCTTAGCTATGTTGCTAGCTCAGTGGGAGTTCCTATGTATGCTGATACATTTGCTGAAGGTATGAAGAGAATAAGTTTTGCAAGGATTTGTATGGAGTTAAAAGTCAGGGAAGAATTCCCAAACAACATTGATGTCACCATGGAGGATGGATCCATTGCAGTAGTTGGAGTGGAATACCAGGAGAAACCTCCATCCTGTGTCCATTGTGGATTATTTGGTCATGCCCTGATCAACTGTCCTAAGGGGAAGAAAGCTTGGGTGGAAAAAAATAATAAAGAAGAGGTATATTCAATCTTAAGCCAAGCTGAGATTCAAAAGGCCTTGGAAGAAGGATGGACCAAAGTGCAAACTAAAACCAATAAGACTACCAAAACAGTTGAAACAGTTGAGACAGTCAAGAGTGGGATGGATGTAGAAGGTATGACTAGTGTGATGGTTAGTACAAGTAAGAATGAAGTGGGAGATAATACCCCAAACAAGGTTACTACCTCTAATAAATTTGACATTCTAGATGTTATGGAGGACTCTACTCTTGTTACAACCCCTGCCCCTTCAGGGCTGGCCCTTAAAATTAAAGCAGTGGATGAACTTGATCAGGGAAGGTTTGGAGGTGTCATCAGAAGGGATGGGAAAGAGGTGTACAATAGCAACAACAAGGTGAAGAAGAGTTCGGGCAGCAAATCCAAAAAGTTTAGATGACCAGGATGGGTACATGGAATATAAGGGGACTTAATGCTCCCCACAAACAGATGGAGGTGGTTAAGCTAATAAGAGATAATAAATTAGACCTTATTAGTCTTGTGGAGACTAAGATTAGAAGGAACAACTTGGATACTGTCAAGAATATGTGCTTCTATCATTGGGAGTATATTCATAACTGCCCTATGGATGGGGGAGTGGCAAGAGTGATAGTGGGTTGGAACCCCAATATATTGAAGATTGATGTGATTGATTCTCATAGACAAGCTCTTTTCTGCCTTGTAAATATCGTTGGTACTAGTAACTCTTTTTATGCGACTTTCATATATGGTGAAAACCTGCCTGAGCAGAGGAGGTGTTTATGGACATTCCTAAATGCAAATAAGATGGTGATCAATGATAGGCCTTGGATACTCATGGGGGATTTTAATGTGGTCAGATGCCAAGAGGAAAAAAAAAGGGATTTTGGATATTGACAGAGCTGCAACTGATGAGTTTAATGAGTGTCTAAATGAGCTGAATGCTGATGATATGGTCAATAGTGGGCTGTGGTTCACCTGGAATAAGAGCCATCTTGGAGTCAATAATGTTCAGTCCAGAATTGCAGGGTCCTACACAATGATATGTGGACTGCATTTTTCCCCAACTCACAGGCTATTACCCTGCCTTGTGGTATATATGACCATAGTCCTATTATCACCATAGTGGATAACAATAGGGGTCCATTACCCTTCAAGTTCTTCAACTTCTGGATGAATCATGAAGAATTTTCTCCTACAATCATTGATGCTTGGGATGTTGAGGTGGATGGGAATCCAATGCAGAGGCTGTACACCAAGCTTAATAGAGTTAAAGCCTCTTTAAAGCACTTTAATAAGAAGTTCTTTAATAAGATTTCTACTCAGGTAGCTGAGTCCAAGATAAATCTAGATGTTATTCAAAGCGATATGGACAGAGATGGTGCTAATAGGGACCTGCAGGCTGCTGCTAATGAGATGAGAATCAAATATGCATTATTAAGAAATGATGAGGAGTCCTTCCTAAGACAGAAGGCTAGAACCAAATGGTTGCAACTGGGCGACCAAAATAATACTTTCTTTTATAAGAAAGTAAACCAAAATAGGGCTAGAAGGAAAATTGTGAGCATTGAAAATGATCTTGGTGTGAGAATTGAAGGCAGTGAGCAGGTGTCTACAGAAGCAGTGAGTTTTTTCCAGAACTTGTTAGGGAATAGGGTGCAGTGTGAGAATGCAAATGCTGTCCTGGGGGAGGTGATCAAGAATAAGCTACCCCCTGATCAAGCTTACCTCCTGGAGGAAGAGATCACTCATGAAGAGATCAAAAAAGCTATGTTTAGCATTGGGTCTGACAAGGCCCCAGGCCTTGATGGTTTTAAAAGCTACTTCTTTAAAAAGAATTGGGAGCTCATTGGGAGAGAGGTGTGTGAGGCAATTAAATTCTTCTTTGACACTGGGACTTTCTTCAAGCAGAGGAATTGTACATCTCTCGTTTTGATCCCAAAGGTTGCAACCCCTAGAAGTATGAGGGAGTTCAGACCCATCTCGTGCTGTAACACCTTGTACAAGCGTATTTCCAAAGTGATCACTTGCAGGTTAAAGAAGATGATGCATGGCCTTATTAGTATTAATCAAGCTGCCTTTGTGGTTCTCCCTTGGAGATTGTTTGTAAGTGGTTCTTCTTTGTTCTAATATACATAATTTTCCCAAAAAAGCTGCCTTTGTTGAAGGTAGATCCATTGCTGATAATATCTTGTTATTACAAGAGTTAATGAGGAATTATCATAGGGACTCTTGGCCTCCGAGATGTGCAATCAAGATTGATATTCTGAAAGCATATGATACTATGAGCTGGGACTTTTTGATGAAGTTGTTGGCCCATGTTGGTTTCCCATCCAAAGTCATTGGGTGGATCACCAAATGTGTGACTACTACCAGATTCTCCATTAACCTGAATGGGGAACTAAAGGGTTTCTTTCATGGGAAAAGAGGGCTCAGGCAGGGGGACCCTCTCTCTCCCTACCTTTTCTTGCTTGTGATGGAGGTTTTCTCTGGGATTATTACTAAGGCAACTGAATCAGACCTATTCAGTTATCACCCTAGATGCAAGGAGATGTCTTTAACTCACCTAAGTTTTGCTGATGATTAAATTGTCTTTGCTGGGGGGGGAGACAAAGATTCCGGCAGTATTGTGAAGGAGGCAATATCAAAGTTTAGCTCCTTATCTGGCCTGATGATCAACTTAGAGAAGAGCAACCTTTTCACTGCAGGGATTAATGTGGATGGGATTCAGGACATTTCAACTATTCTTGGCATTGAGCATGGGACCCCTCCATTTCGATATCTTGGGGTTCCTCTCATCACAACTAGGTTGAAGAAGGAGGACTGCTCTCACTTGGTGGAAAGGATAACAATGAGAACCAAATGTTGGACTAATAAGTTCTTGAGTTTTGCAGGTAGGCTCCTTCTAGTGAAGACTGTGATTTTCAGCATTCAAGTGTATTGGTCTAGCATTTTTATTCTGCCCAAGAGTATTATAAAGAAGATTGAGCAAATAATGAGAAATTACTTATGGAAAGGGGATGAGGCTAATAGCAAAGGTGCTAAAGTTGCTTGGGTGGATCTTTTTGTTTCCCTAGATGAAGGAGGGCTAAATATAAAGTGTTTAGAGACTTGGAACACAGCTGCTATGGCTAAGCATTTGTGGAATCATTGTAGTAAGAAGGACAGCTTATGGATCAAATGGTGTAATACTTACAAGACCCAAATGACTCTTCATGGAGTTGGAGGAAAATCCTCAAGAACAGAGAGAAGTTTAGAAGTCAAATCAAGACCAGCATTGGGAATGGTGCGCAAGCATTTATGTGGTTCGATTATTGGCACCCAAATGGCCCTTTACATGCCCTATATGGGGATAACATTGTGTATGACTCTTCTAGCAGTCTAAAAGCTAAAGTGTCAGATTTTATACACCACTTGGAGTGGAGATGGCCTTCAATTGTGACATGGGAGCTGTATGAAGTGAAGAATGCAACTCTTCCTACTATTCACGGGGGAATTGATATTGTTGTATGGCTTCCCTCAAATCATGGCATGTTCACCATTGCCTCTGCTTGGGAACTTTTAAAGGCCCATAAGCCTATGGTCAACTGGAGCAAGTTTGTGTGGAGTAAGGTTTGTATCCCTAAATGCTCTTTCATAACTTGGTTGGTGTTTAGGAAGGCCATCAACACTAAAGTTGAATTACATGATTGGGGAGTTTCTGTGGATGACATGTGTAAGTTATGTGGGACTGAGAGGGAGACATATAACCATTTGTTCTCTCAGTGCAGCCTTAGGAAAAGTAAATGGGAGGAGGTGATGCTTAGGAACCAGTGCTATAGGGATGCTCAGGGTCTGAATAGTGAGTTGGATTTGGCTACTGTTAACCACTCTACGAAGACCCTATGTGACAAGATTAGATCCCTATCCTTTACTGCCACTATCTATTGCATTTGGATGGAGAGGAATGCTAGATGCTTTAATCATGTCTCCAATTCCCTTGATTCCATTATCAAGGGTATTGAAAACATGGTTAGAGCAAAAGCTCTCACGTGGAAAAAGGACAGAAGGAGTTTTACTAATTGGATGGCTTGTATGTACTGGAACATTCCTGAAGATAGGCTTCTAATTTAGGCTTTGATTGGTTTCTGCCTTGTTGGCCTGTTTACCTGTGGGGTATTCCCCAGGGTTCTTTGGTTCTGTGGAGGGTTTATCCTCTGTTTATTCTTTAGTTTCTTTATACAATTTAAATTTCCCAAAAAAAAAACAAACAAAGGTTTCAATACATAAGTTCGTTGTTCTTCTTAAAGTTTATGACTTCTCACTTTCTTGTTATGCGGATTATGATCGTTTAATTTTTGGATTCGATGTTCAATTCTGACACTGATGCATAGGAGTGAGTCATATTTGATCTGCAATAAGTAGGCAAATATATGTTAATGAGCTAATTTATGAGGTAATGTTAATGGCCCTGCTCATGATATAAGATTTGAGTTTATAGTGTAATGGATGTATGTCAAAAATATTTAAATTTATTTGCTCGATTCCAATTGAAGGAATATCTCATTGAACACTATATTCTTAATATAATTTTAACGGATGCCATCTTCATTTCTTATGAGTACTTTCAAACCTGATCTTGATGTGACCCTTGAAATAGCCACGTGGAGTTTTCCAAGGCAAAATACTGATTGCGACAAGTAAATTCCAACGTTGGACAAAGTTTGTCCTTGAATCTTGTTTATAGTCATGGCAAAACATAACCGCAATGGGAATTATCACCATTTTGTATGAAAGGCCATTTCTTGTCTATCGATGTCATTACAATTCTTGGAATGAAAACTTTTGTCCCAATGTGTGATCTAGTAGTAACACTAGCTTCAATAATCCATTCACTCAGTTGAGTAATGACCAAACGTGTTCCATTACAAAGGCCTGCACTTTAATTAATGTTACACAATAGGATCATGGGGACTTCAACTTTTAGACGCAGTTTGTGGCTTGGTTGAAATTCAAACTATTTAGAAACTTAATAGGGAGTTGCATCTTTTAGTCATTTGTTGTGGCGGATGCCTTATAAATGGAGTCAGAACTTTGGTATGTACATTCCTCGTTGGGAATAGCATTAAGAACAAAGTGGTTTATATCTTCGACCACATCATTAGTGGAGGTTAGAATAACTGATGATCTCAAGTACTCTTTGTTCTTAATGTTCTCAACCAAATCAGGGTACATGCTTTCCATGATTGCTGCCACTGGATTGTCGGTAGGCTCAATTATCAATTAGTAAATCATTTGGAATTTCAATCCACTTCTTATTAAAAGAATTCAATATTATCCTACCTTCTTCTATCCTAAAACGCAATCTGTAAATTCGGATATGTCTTGTAATTTCATATTTTTTAAGGACAAAGACTTTACAGTTATTCCAAATAGGTGACATGTTAATTAATGCCCGAACGATGTCATGTCTTGTTCCTATTTAGATAACTGGTAAGGTTTGACTAAAATCCCTTCCAAAAAGAACAACTTTTCCCACATATATTTTATTATTAGAGTCTGGATCGTCAAAACGAAGGATACCCTGCAGTGTTCTATCAATTGCTTCAAACGTATGACGATGATCCATTGGAGTTTCATCCCAAATAATTAGTGAACATTTGTGGATGAGATCAAAGAGGTTGTTTCCTTGTCGTATGTCACATGTCAACAATTTGCATATGTCAATCGGAATTACAAAATGTGAATAAGCCGTTCTTCCACCCGGTAGCAATAATGCGGCTATTCCAGAGGATACTAGAGAAAAAATAATCTCACTTTAGGATCTTAACCGTGTAATGATAGTCTTATACAAATATGTTTTTCCCGTTCCTACTTCACCATAAAGAAATACAATCCTCCCTTCTTCTCATTAACTGATTCAATGACATTGTTATATACTAAAATTGACCATGGTTTAATCCTTCGTGTAGTTTTTCATGTTGGGAAGTCATTTCCTCAATATCGTACGATGTCTCCTCATGAATCAATCGGTTTTTCATATCCTTTAAGAAAGAATCATCCGAAAGTGGCAATGGTGGGAAATCTTTCAAACTTCTATTATTACGACACATGATTTATTTAATTTCATAAAGGGCATAATTTTGGAGATGAGAATCAGTTAAGATTAATTCAGAAAATTGAAGTTTTTTCCTCTGTATGTACAGAACATCTTTAGATAGAATACGTCAATTTTGTTCCCAAAGAGCAAAGGGATAAGTAACCTCGTAAAAAATAAGGACTATAATAAATAATTCGCGCAGTTGATTACCAGATGACCGGTTCGAAGCATGATATAGTGCTTCACGTCATTATTTGTCTTCATCTAATACGCCTAATGTGTAACACGCATCCTTAAATGTCAGATACGTGACACCGTTTATCGTTCTGATCTCCTCATAACTGCGTGGTCCTCGCATAATGTTAAGAAACATTCATCACTAAAATCTCTCCCGGAATCTAGATGTACGTAGACGATCCTCCCTATTCAATCTTTCTTTTCCTTTCTCTTCTTTTCCACTCTTTGAACTTTCCTTTCCATACCCATTTAGTTGGGAATTCGACATATGTAAGTTGATGGGCATCCACATTTTCAAAATTCATCCTCATCCACTTAGTGAGCATTATTTTTCCTACATCTATCCTGTTATTAACATTGTTAATCTTTCTGAATCCCTAAATGTTATGTGTTGCTCATCAGGTAAGTGGAACACTAACCTCTCCACTGCTATGCTATGATGTTGAAACGCGAAATTAATTATCCTCCAAGCAGAATCACAGGTTGATACATACCTACAGTCAATAAATGATATAATCTCATCGACAACTATAACATTATCCTTGCATGTCTTGTCATTTTTTACTACATTTTCTTATGCTAGAGCCCTTGCTTTGTTTGCACCTTTGTTAACATACTTAAATAGGTACTTAATAACTCCTGAGTTATTACACAACTCTACGTTAATATGTGCATCGTAGGTAATGACCAAGTCCCTATTATGAGGTACAATAAATCTATTATCAAGATTAATACCATTTTTCTCAACAACAACCCCATCATCTCTCCTTCTGTAAATAGGGAACCGTTTTCATCTAAAGATGTCTCATGTGCAAAGGACTTAGGAATTTTTTTTGAACAGATTCCATTTGACATACATGGTGAGTTAGGATATACTTCTCCGTAGGGGACGTGCATCACAAATAGTGACTCAACTTTAAAGCCAATAGGATAGTCTTCCTCCTTTGGAAATTTAGTAGAAATAACCGTATCAATTTGTGTCGATGTTTAAGGTTTGTTGTCAGGATAAAGGAATAATATTATATGAGCATGTGGCAATCCTCTTTTTTGGAATTCAATTATGTAAATAGATTTAAGGATAAGAGCGAATAAAGTTAGTTTATATTATAATTGGGTTTAAAACTAATTGTAATACAAATGTACTTAACTGTTGAAAAGGTGCCAAAGCGCTTTCATTTTTTTAAATCCTTTATGAAATGATCAAGATTTATTTTAAAAGATCCCACAACAATGCCCATACATTCATTAGGTTGTTGGACATAAATTAATGACATGAATTGGATAATTTTCGACAACCTAGGGTTTGTTGTGAAAGTGATGAATAGGCCTGCGTTACCAAACCATCGACAAATTTCCATAGCATCTTGGAAGCTTTGAACCATGTACCTTGGTCCGCCTGTGAAAGTAGAGGGGAGAAAAATGCCTATACCAATGGATGCAGGTGTTGTGTCACCTCTTAAGATTGCATCCTTAAGACTTTTGTAAAGTTCGGAACGCAATTGGGGTTGAATTAAGCATATCCATCGCAACCTCTCTTCTACTATACATGTGTATGCATCAACCATGTATTACTGGAATAAATGTCCAGAAAGGTGTAACGTATTTGATTCATTTTCTCTTTACTGTATCTTGTATGAGTAAAACTCCCACATCATTACGCATTCCCTCTTTGTATGACGATGACCCATATTATTTGTGTAATGAATTTCAATGTGGTAACCATCCTTGCCGTACTATCAAATTATTGGATATTGCATAGCCATAAAGGAGGGATGTAGCTCGTTGATGCATGGTCATCCGAAAGACTTATTATCAACGATAATGTCACGCATATAATTAGTATCCGACAAGTCCCCAACTATCAATCACAAACTCAAAGGCTTGTAGTAAATTATAAATGGGGGATCACCACACCTTGTACCCAGCAAACGGATACGAATGTTCGCACAATCGGAATCTCTTAAACGATCTCAGGCCATTCTAAACACTTTCACTAGTTCATTATTTTCATAAAAAAATTTATAAGTCCCTCCACAATGATAGGTTCAGTGTTGTTGATACTATTTGATGACCGTATAGCTGATATAAGGTTTGGGACCTCGGATTGAGTATCGTAGATGTACAATTGGGAAAATTTTGGTTGATCTCCTTCGATCGAGAGTAAGGACCCAATCTTGTGATTATTTTGTCAGCTTATTTGGTAAACGTATGCCCACGACCATTTTTGTAAGTATCGTCTACTTTTCCTCATATGGAGGTGAAAGCAAACATTGAGTTGAACCGTACACTGCCATTGTATGATAGCAAATCGATAAGGACGGAAGGCAGTTCCTTGGTGAGTGGTAGTCTAGTTTCCCTTCTTGACAATAAAGGGAGAATTTAGGAAATGTTGTTTGCTTATTTTTTTCAGTACGTTCTTCATACCACATAATAGCAAAAAAAACTACATTGTTGCGAAGGAGGGCCAAAACGTCCAGGCACCAGACTTGTTACATATAATGTATTGTTTAAAGGAATGAATCACATAAGGTTCTTTAACAGTGAGTAGGACTCTAAGTTAAAATTTCAGGAGTTTCTATTGTCTTACTATTCTTGGATCCGATTGTTGCTCGAGTCCTACGATAGACGTTAGTGGTAGAACATTTTTGGTTACTTATAGTACCGTAAACAACATTTTATTATATAAATATAGATTTGATTAAAGTTATCTATGCTTTATTTGATACAGTAAAATTATTTTCACATGTTTGAAATCATACCGGGTAAAATGTTCTTCGTGATTTATAACGGTTCGATCACTTATGGCCAAGGAGGAAGGTGCCTTTGCCATGGCACATGTTGCCCACTTTAACGTATATCCAAAGTAAAGGCCTACGAGTGCGTGGGTTTCAAAATTATCAATTAACGTTTTGGTGCTAATAGAACCATTGACGTTAACATTGGATCTTGAAGAAATGGATTCTATATATTTTTTCATCGTTGTGGATTTGTCAGCGTTATTCCACTATGTGAATATGGATGGTATAGATGGAGGCAAATGTGAATTAGTTGATGAAGAAGGGTTTATGTGGCCGTTAAATATCCAATGACATGTTAAAGAACGCAAGAGCCTTCTACGCATCCTAGCTAGTCTACATCTTTCAGTGTATTCTATGTATGCATAAATATAGATAAATTTAACAATAATAACAAAAACACAATGTTTAAAGAATAGGAATTTTGCCAATACACTTTTTTCTGCTTGTTGAATAAATACCTATAAATGTTTTATGTAGAGAAAC
The DNA here is from genome assembly GCA_949130495.1 of Sambucus nigra. NCBI lineage: Eukaryota > Viridiplantae > Streptophyta > Magnoliopsida > Dipsacales > Adoxaceae > Sambucus > Sambucus nigra. The sequence goes on along the minus strand of OX422217.1, from coordinate 108,915,701 downwards.
ATAACCAAGAACAAATACTGAGAAAGTGGGGATGTGTGATACCAATTTCTAAATGCGCAATATTTCAATGGATTAAACTTATTTAACTAGATGTCAATCTCACAAATTCCAATTTCAATTAAACCCTAAACATGCATCTATGTGATTCAATAACTAAAGCAATAAATCATGTAATGAAATCACAAATCCAGGAAAAATCCCCGCAGGGAAAAACCTTTTTATTTCACTAAAGTCTGGAAATCACAACGTACAACACTTTAAAGAAATACTACAATGAATTCCCTCAAGAACCCACAAAAAGAAAATTATTTTTGTGTTTTTCAAAAATTTTATCAAATTTTTTTTTTTGACTTTTTCATTTTTTTTAAAAGTAGAAAATCTTTTTTGTATTTTTCCAAAAATTTTCAAGAAAAAAAATATATCAAAATGGAAAACGCTAAATGCAATGGTAGTACACACTAGCAATAAACATAAAGATATAAACATGAAAATAAACCTATGCTATCAAACAAGTCTAGATCTCAATCATTAGGTCCGAAGGAGTTTTCCAAGGGTGGTGAATCCTATGAAAAACACCCATCAAATCGCCTGAAGTTTTGACCAAATACTCAACTTGCTCTCAAAAGTGCTCAAAATCTCTCATGTGGTGTGCAGGATCATGCAAAGTATCATGTGTGGGAGTGTGTGGGAACACGTATAGTAGCATAATGACGTATATACCTATGAGAACTTAAAGCAAAATTCCCTAAGGTGTCCTCTTTTTTTTTTGGTAAAAACATACACAGTCCTAAAAACACCTCTCTCAAAATGTCTAGGATGCGCTCTCCTATGGGGAAACAGACGCATAGGTGGGTTAAGTTGAGAACCATAGGGATATATCACAAACTCGGGAACTGGCTCATGTGCTACATGGGAAGTATATGCACCGTCATAACCTATTCCTAGTCTCTCAACATTACCCAAAGCCGGACCAAGGTACATCTTTTTAACCTTCTTAGATGGTCCTCTAAAGTGACCTTGATCTTCCAGGCACGTACAAGATCTCTCTCAAGTTAGGGTAAACGGGCTTCAAGTTTCTCACGAATCTCCAATGAAGATTGAAGATCTCCGTAAGACTAGCCACGGTGTTGGTCAATTCACTCTTCTCCCGGCCTAAGATGATCAACTGCTCACATAAAGAAAATTTCACATTCTCAAGTTGACTCGTCGATGCCTCACACACCCTCAAAACTTCTATCTTTCTCTCCAGATCTATCACCCTAAAAGGCAACTCCTTATTCATATTTTTTGTATATAAAGTCTGAGTGTATAAATCACTAACAACTTTTTGGAGATCACCTTTACCCTCACTTGTTGTCTCATCCTCATACTCACTATCTCCCGAATGGCTAGAAACATCATCGAGACTCTCACGTTTACAAGTGTCTTGTGGGACAAACTAGATGTGCTCACGTGACTAGCCATGAAAGCAACTAACTTTTATGTGGTGATTCATTCCCGAAATCATCCAACTCGATGTCACTAGCGCTAAGAGTGGTCGCATTAACAACTTTCTTGCCCTTTCTCTTTAGCATAATGGGACACTCAAATGAATTGTGCCCATTTTCCTCGCACTGATAACACCTTATATTTTCCTCTTTTTCACCGCTATCCTTGACCTCATCTTTCTTTTTGTTTTTCTCAAAATTCTTTTTATTAGAAGAATTATCTTTGAAAAATTTGAGAAACTTTTTAAAAAATTTTGCAAATAAGGCCAAGTCATCGATATCAACCTCATCCTTAGAATCAGACTCACAAACTCTTCTTTTCTTCTTAACTTGAGTCTTTAAAGTTATCCCTCTATCCTTAGGCTAAATGAATTTTGGAAACATGTCGATTTCATAAGTTTGAAGGTCTCCAACGATTTCTTCTAACCTAAGTGAATCTAATACATTGAAAGAATTCAAAACAGTGACCTTAGGAATAAAAAAAGGGTGGGAGTGACCTCAAAATCTTTTTAATAACTCTCGAATCATCAATTTTCTCACCCAAATTAAAACTCGTGTTAACAATGTTCAACAACCTAGCATAAAATTCATCAAAACACTCAGACTCTAATATAGTGATAGTCTCAAACTGGGTGGTTAAATTTTGCAATTTAGACGCCTTAACCTCGTTGGTACCCTCATGTGTCAATCGGAGGATATCCTATGCCTCTGTCAATGTGGTGCACGTCATAATACGTCAGAACTCGTCAGGGGTGATGGCTCCAGAACTAGCACTAAGACCTCAGGAGTTATAGGTACTCCACTTAAACTCATCCTCAATCCAATCAGAAACGGGGTGGGATTAATGACATTATTAATGATGACAGTTGGTGGAGTCCACCCTCTTTCAGATACAAGAAAAACTCTTTCATCGATTGCCTTTAAACAAGATCTCATGCGGGCTTTCCAATAGGCATAATTTGTGCCATCAAAGATGGGCATCCGATTATATAAGTTATCCATCAGAAAAATTGTGTTTTTTCAAAACGATTGATATCACAAAAAAAAAATTTAGAAAAAGGATCTCACGATAATTTGGTGAAACCTGCTCTAATACCAATTTGAGAAAGCGGGGATGTGTGCTACCAATTTGTGAATGCATAATATTTCAATGGATTAAACTTATTTAACTAGATGTCAATCCCACAAATTCTAATTTTAATTAAACCCTAAACATACATCTATGTGATTCAACAAATATAGCAATAAAGCATGTAAAGAAATACCAGATTCAGGAAAAATCCCCGTAGGGTAAAACTTTTTTTATTTCACTAAAGTTTGGAAATCAAAACTTACAACACTTTAGAGAAATACTATAATGAATTCCCCCAAGAACCCACAAAGACCGCAACCTTGAGCCAATAATGACTTCCCCGAGAATCACAAGAACAAAAGTTCCTCCTTTAGTAGTGAATGCCCTCGAGTATCTCCAAGATCAGCATAGAGACAACTCTCCACAATAAAGTTCGATAAAGAAGTGTTTGGATTCCATAAAAGATTCACAAAAGTATTTGGGATTGTTTTGGTGAATCTAAAAAGTGTTTTTGCCCTAAAAAGTGAAGACTATTTTGCAGATTCTTTGCAGATTGCGTAAATGAAAAGTCTTAATAAAAAAGCTTCACAAAAATAGGTTTTTATAGGCAGACATTAAAGTTGAGGATGCAGAAAGTCGTTCGAATGATATTCTCAGGTCGTTTGAACGACATGGTGATGTCATTTGAAGTGGCTTCAAATGACCTATCAAATGATCCTTAAAAAACAAAACAGTACGCTCTCGCTTGATCCATATGAGATCCTGGGCTACAAAGGACCTTTCAAATGACAAGGTAATGTCGTTTGAACGATAGAAATGAAATTTTAAAGTTTCGCCTACAGGTATCTCATAAAACATTTTAAGTTTGAAAAACGCCTCATTTTGTAAAAAATAGTTAAGAAAAAATATCTCAATACCTAGTAAAAAACCTGCGTAATACAAAACTAAATCCATACTATAATTTCTTCAAGTTGAGAACTTTGTTAAGGATTTGCCTTGACGGTTGGAATGGGATACGCCATACATGATGTAAACTAGGAACTAGGGACATGATGGAAAATATGTCCTTACAAATACAACTAATGAGTAACCTCACATGAATTAAATGGGTCATCCATTGCTTCCATGATAAAATTATAATAGGATACGATAATGTAACATAAAACCATCGCTTCTCAATATTTAAATGTGTATTACAGTGTTTGAAGGATGAAACAAAGCAACATTACAACATTATTGTAAACAAAACACAAATAGATTTGCTAAATTAAAAAAAAAAAAACTAAAAACAGACACAAATGTGTAAAAAAGTAATACATGCAGTGAATTTAAAAACCAAGCGATGGGTTAGCATTTGATGTCTAAGAAATGATTGAAGAAGATGGAAATTCCTTGAAGGGGTCCTCTTCGTAAGAAGGATAAAGGATTTGATTGGAAAATGGTTGGTCGTAATCAGTGTAGTCAAAAGTTTGAACATGAGGTTCACGGGTCCATGAACGATTTTTCATCATTAAAGACAATAATATGAACTCCATTAGTTTCATTATCATAGTTAGGGTCCAGATCGATGAAAGTGAGTGGAATAGCACGTCGTACTTCATTGTTGACATCGTTTGACCTATAGAGAATGCGGATTAGGGAATTACATATAGTTGCCTTTGCTTTGTCAACATTTGGAGAGTGAACGACCTTCCCTTCATTATTGTAAGTTTGCATAACAAAATTACTCTTTAAGGCCTTTACTACACAACAAATTTTCTCCACTCATAATCTCTTTGACTTGTTCTTTGATAGAGAGATGGATGCCTCAAGATCGCGTTAACGACGACATGATGAACATCTTTTCTCCAGAGGATTTAGGTTGTCAACATCGATAATTTCTCTCCTAGAGAACATTACGTCTGACTTCAGAAGATGTTCACATTTGTTGAAAACCATGGTTACACTAAATGACTTTTTAAAATGGTAAAAATTAGTTAGCCCAAAATGATTATGGTATATAATGGACGCACGGGTGATTGATGTATATGAACTAATAGGAATAAGGAAATGGAGCAGACGGGTTTGCAATATATCTATTGAAGTAACGTTTATATAAACCTAATTAGAGTAAACCATCCTACATGAATGGACATACGTATTTTAATAAATAGACACAACAACAAAATTGCCAAAATGGCACCCTTCACCCAACCAAGGTTATCACGGTAAAAAACTGTGACAAAAAAATACGCATTTTTTATCACAATCAAAGCTCGTGACAAATTAGTTGTCAAGAATGTGTGACGGTCAAAGATCGTGACAACCTGAAGAAGTTGTCACGATCTTTGACCGTGATACATCCGTGACAACTTAAAAAAAATTAAACCCTAGCCGCTTATCCTTTTCCTTTCCCTCGTTATTCTCTCTCTCTCTCTCTCTCTCTCTCTCTCTCTCTCTCTATATATATATATATATATATATATATATATATATATATATATATATATATATATATATATATATATATATATATATATATATATATATATACGGTTTTCAGTAGGTGTGTGTGTGTGTTTGTGTGTGTGCATGTTTCAGTGTGTGTGTGTGTGACCGTAAGTGTTTTAATGTTTGTGTTTGTGTATGTTTCAGTGTGTGTGGGTGGGTGTGGGTGTGGGTGTGTGCTTGTGTGTTTTTCTGTACGTGTCTATGTTAGTGTGTGTTTATATATGTTTCAGTGTGTGTGTGCGAGTTAGTGTGTGTGTGGGTTAATGTGTGTGTGTGTGTGTGTCAATTGAAATTAAAATTGAAATTGGTATAATAAATTAAAAATGAAATTGAAATTGGTATAATAAATTGAAATTGAAATTAGTATTATAAATTGAAATTGGTATTTGGTAATAGGTATTTGATATTTAGTTTCTCTCTATAATTGAAGCAGCGGCAACCCCCTTTCCTCTTCCACACATATTTCGATGACCATCTCTCTCTCTCTCTCTACACACATTTTGGTACATCTCTCTCTATACATATACATCTCTTTCTTTCTTTCTTTCTTTCTTTCTTTCTTTCTCTCTCTCTCTCTCTCTCTCTCTCTCTCTCTATATATATATATATATATATATATATATATATATATATATATATATATATATATATATATATATATATATAGTTGAATTGTTTGGGATTCTTGAATTGTTATTGACTGGTGAATTTGAACATTTAGATGACCATTGAGTTAGTTAGCCCTTAGACCATACTATAAATTTTAAAAGTTTGCTATTAAACAATAAATAATGCAAAATATGTTCATAATTATGTATAAATCATCACTGTAAATATTACTATCGAATAAATGACGCATACTTACCATGGTAATTTATAACTACTTTGAATTACATATAGTGCGCATAGATACTAGCCTTCTATTTTTTTTTTTCGTACGCATTCGATAACCCTTAGACCCGTTCGAGAGTCATTACCCCTGTAATGAGATCTCTCGAATTTTCCCGTTTGGACAGTTTGGGACGGCATAGGTTTTGTATAATAATATTCCTAGAGAAGTTCCTCAGCATATGGTGTCTCGAGCGGCCATTTATTGTGCTTATTGAACAGTGGTTGGTATTGCTTATCCAATGTTACCTTGTTTCCAATCCTCCAAATATGTTCCTTCAAGGTTCCCAAAAAGAGGTTGTTCGATATAGTATCTGAGCTCTCCCATGTCCTGCTAGACATTATCCTTCGAAGGTACCGATCAACCTTAGGATCATTACAAAAAAAAAATCTAAGTACTCCAACAAAAAGGAAATAAATATTCTTGATTGACTTTGCGGGAGGTTTTTTGAGTGACCTTAGTCTTGCTGAACAATCTTCTTCCGTATAACTTTGTTGGAGGTCCTTCGAGCGACCTCAGTTTGTGCAATGATCTTCTAGCATTAATCCTTTATTTGTGCAAAGATTGGTCTGCTAATCAACCTTGAGCTTGGACCTCCCCCTACATAGAGTGTACTTAATTAGTGTTTACATGCACGGGTTTTCGTGAAGGATATGCAAATTATTTAATAAATAAAAGAAGAAGATGAAAATTCGGGCCTTTTTTATTTTGAGGGAAAATGCCTTTGCGCCTTACTTTTGTCTGGGTGTGTTGTAAACTGAAATTAGTAAAAAAAATTATGGGATTAGTGATGGTAAGTTATCATAAGAAATTAGTAGGTAAAATATTGTTAGTAATAAAAAATTAGTTTGTTACGAAAAGCGTGTTATGGTGTGGTGATGTTTTTGTGCTACAGTTCAGGATCGAGAATTATAGTTCTCCTAGAATGGCGGATGCGATGGATTCTTAATTCTGGAAATTATAGTTGTCGTAAAAGGATATTGCGTGCATCATGCATGTACTTAGAGTGGGGATACATTTGATTGTGTCAAAAATATATTCACCCAAACACGATTTGTTTACTAATGGGTGAAAAAATTATATTCGTATATGATATGTTTACTTGATGGGTGACCGGACATAACCCCTTTAAACCCATTAATATAATAATGATTCCAATTCGTTTAACCCATCTAGCCTGGTTCACCTGTTTAACCCAGTTCACCCATTTAACTCGGTTCAACCTGAGAATGCCCCTTAACGGTGCGTGCTTAGGCAAAGATGGTCTGAATAAACGCAAGTCCAATCTTTATATTTTTATTGAACCTTTAAACTTAAATAACCCTATAAAAACTTAGCACCGATTTTAAACCTTAGTTGTGAAAAACCGATTTATCCAATTTGATCTTTTTAACCTAAAACATGCATCTAGGTGATAAGCAGATAAACTAAATAAATCATCCATATGACCCCGATGTACGGGGAAAACCACAAATGGAAAAGCCTCGGACGGTCCAGCCAAATAGATTACTATGATGCAGAATTATAAAAGTTGACAGTGGACTTATTCAACAACTCGATCCCCCTTGACGCTCTTCAATCTTTTATCGCTCCTCCATATTGCAACACGTGAGTCCACCTACACAAGCTGTCATAATGCACGAGTCCACACACGTCTCGGTATTCATCGATGAGGCTCAGCATCCATATGCACCGAAAATGGAACGCATGGAGTCTACCACACAAAAAAAGTTCTCCCAAGATGAAGAGAAACAAACTTTGGTACCCATACTTAAGATCTCAAAGTATAAGAAATACGAATCTTGGATGTTTAAACATAAAGGATGAAACAAGGGTTTTGGAACTTATGTAAACAAATAGGAAAACGTTTTTCAACGAGAGTCCTTGAAAAATTTGAGTCCAACATGCCTTAAATAGTAAAAACACGAAGTTCGAGGTGGCAAACTCGTTCGAATGAAAATAGTAGGTCTTTCGAACGAGACTAGCATTTTCGTTCTAACGAAAGTCCATTTCATTTAAACAAAACTTCTTTCTCGTTCAAACGCCTTCCAACGAGCATCTAACAAGATGTGCAATTCTTGGTAGATGAATCATTAGATGGTCAGATCTTAATTTTGTTCAAACGAGATCAGATGTCGTTCGAACGAAAACTCAATTTTGTTCTAACGAGACTAAAACAAAAAAAAAATCTTTAAAAACAATTATAAATAGTTCCAAATAATTATAAGTTAAAAAACATACACCCTTAAAATATCCAAATACCCATATTCAATATGCACTTGTGAGACCCTTGGTAAACATGAAGATAAACTTGGCACAAAACATAGCACGGTGTATCCAATCTTTGAAGCTTGGTCGTTATGTCTTCATCAAATACATCATAGGCTTATGGGATCAACAACACAAAGTTTCTCCTATGACTCAAACATTTTTTTCCGGGATAATGCCAATTACATACAAATTGACTCGATTGGAAATTTGTCCTTACACACCAATTTAACTCGGTTCACCCTGAAACCGTCTACTTTAAAAACAATAGAGGAAATAACATACTTATACTTCGTGAAAAATTGTGAGTTTTAATAACAAATTGATGTGGGATATCAGAGTGATGGTTGTGAGTGGATAAATGGGTTGTCAACGAGTTAACAGATTGTAAACGGGTGACGGGTTATAAACAGGTGACAAGTTTTAAATGGTTGGCGGGTCACACGATTCATAAATTAAATAAGCCACTAGTGGGTTTTGCGAATATACATGAAACTAATTCGTTTTCTTAAATAAACCCTTTTATGTCCCGAACCCTTTTTTTGATGGGTTGTGTCACAAATTTTTACTCCTAATCATAAACAAAGCATGGGATATTCCTTTGTGATTACCTTTTATTATCTCATTCTCCCTCTCTCACTCGTCTATTTTTTTTTCTCTCTCTGTCCCTCTCACTTTCTTTCTCAACCTAAAACGGTTTTAAGGGTTTCAAGAGCAATGTACTTATATATATATATAAAATAATGCTCTTGTGCGGACTAGTCCGCATTTTAAGAATGCGGACCGGACATGTGTCACCTAACGGTGCACCTAGAAATTATCGCCTAAATTATAGGCACACTCTCTCTCTTTTCTGGGCTCACCGTCAGGTGACACATGTCCGGTCCGCATTCTTAAAATGCGGACTAGTATATATATATATATATATATATATATATATATATATATACTACTGTAGGGACTCTGAGGATAGATACGTCCATGGCTTCTAATGGTCTTAAAAAAACCTGGTTTTCCATAAGTCTTAATCTCAGTCCAGTAATTATAATTAATTTTACTGAATAATTATAATTGCAACTCAACTCCCTAACCCAAAATTATATTTTCAATTCCTTATTATCAACTAGTTAATTCTCCCCGTGTTAAAGTTACATATACTCATCAATAAAATAAATCGTTGACTTTAATTAACTTTTTTAAGTCCTTACGGGGTCCGACTTAATTTATTTATTCTGCTGGATTAACATAATCCACCTGCAAAGTTTGACACATACAAAATTTATAAGCATCTCAATGGGGTATTACTAATCTTTATACCGATATGCGGTTTCCATCCATAAATCACCATATAGTATTGACCACTACCCAGTATATCAGGCTTATTGATCCAATAATGAATCTGTCCATCGAGTATATCAAGATTAAGAGTGTTAAGTAAACCTAATAATTATGATATTTACATTGTATTAGAAAATTAATAAAAGGAAAATGGCCTTAAGGTGTTCCTGTTCAATACACACAAAATTTAACGACACAATAATTTGAAACTATACTATTTTCCATAATCAAGATAGACCTACTGAATTATTTTGTTATAGCCCTACCGATGGTGATATAACTATCATCCTCCCTCAAGTTTTTAGACCTTCTGAATAGTTCAACACATAAACGGAATCATTGAGATTGTTGATCCGTAACTGATTTTTAAAACATGCTCAAGTTGCAACATGTCATCTACTATAATATGCAATAATTTGGTATAAACAGTGTCGCTCCATCAACCTTGGTATTCAATCACTGTTAAAGTCATAGACTGCTTCTCATATTGCTACCAACAAAAATAACTACTCTTATAAATTCTGAGAAACAAATTTGAGTCAAGTCCTCACTAAGGTGTATAAAGCTTTGAATCTGCCAACGTGTTGATGTTATCACCTGTTGCGATTTTCACAGTATTTGGTAATTGTTTTTGCCCGAGACTAAAAATGTGCCATTGAACAGATCGTTAGAATATGGAGGGAATATTGGTTTTGGAAGAGATATGAGGGTGAAGAGTATGAGGCTAGTAAAAAAAAAATGATGTATGCACCAAAACTGTGCATCCAAAATTTACCGAATGTGCTTTAACAGTATTGTACAATGATGTGAGTCCCGCCAGGGTACAAATTCTTAAAGCATAATTTCGGTAATTTTGGGGTAAGCGTATCATGATCCTTAGCGCCCGTTTGGCAACCCAATTCCAACGCTTGAAATTGGAATTGGAAGGCCAATTTGAATTTCACGGAATTGAAATTGGCCTTCCAATTCCAATTCCAAGCTTTGGAATTGAATTGTCAAACGGACCCTGAGAAAAATTGAAATGATACCCTGTTTTGAACTATCCCAACAGTCACATCAACCTTACCAATACAAAAAACAACAATATACATGGTCCGACAAGATGCCAATGTCCATGGGTTATATAATCTCTTTCTCAGGATATGAACAGGATAAGTATCTCAAAGGACAAAGCACACACTTGAGTTTAGATGAACAGGAAAAACACATACCTGCCTGATCTCTGAATTCCATTCCATTCAATTCAATTCGTTTCAGTCCAGTTTGTTTAATTGATTATTACGACTGTACATAATATCTTCTTCAATTTATATATCACCCCATAAAACACCACATTATTTGATTATTACGACTGTACATAATATCTTCTTCAATTTATATATAACTCCATCAAAACACTACATTATCAGTTTGCAGTTACTTCTGAAGTAAATTTGAGAAGATGAAATTCTATTTCCAATTGTGAATAAATTACAAGGACTGCTTATAGGAATATGTACAAGGAAATGAAAGACCAAACTCTGTTTTGTATTAAAAATGGCAATTAAATCTTCCAGGAAAGTCCATTAATGAACAAAACAAAAACGAAAACAGTATTGTTGAAACAACATAAATAATAAAGTGATAATAAATTGAATTTGAATAATTTACCACTATCAAAATTACATTTTAATCTCTATACACAAGGTAAACATTTATATTTATTTCATACCTTATATTTTGGTAACAAAAATAACTTCCCTCTTAATTTCACATTTGTGCCCCTAATTTATGAATCGATGATATTTCAGCTCAATAATTAAGTAAGCCTCTCTATTATACCAAATTGCTACAATAATATGATTTTATTATACTCATGATGGCCATATTCATGGAATTATTTGAAAAGATGAGGTTAATCAATATGCTGGGTTGATTGAGGAGGGGAAGATATATAAAATCTCAAATTTCAAGGTCGTTGCTAACAAGAGAGCATACAGACCTGGTACACATTCATGTGTAATAACTTTCACATCCGGCACAAGTGTGGAGGAATTGAAAGACGAGATACCAAAAATTTCATTATACAAATTTGAGTTCGTTATACCATCAAAGATAGAGTCGTTGAGAAAGACAAGCTAATAGGCGAACTTTAGCCACAATGAAATCTAAGATTATTAATTATCATGAAATAATATTTTATAGACAATAAATAAAATATTATCTCCAAATATATGTGGCGTGCTGATCGGACGAAGCGAATTTGAACATCTGAATCTCAGCGGCAATAATGTTAAGAAATTAGACGTACAAAATTCTAATCTGAGGTAAATAATTTTTTACTTAAATTCTCACATCCTTTTTTCATTCCTTTTTTTTGGGAAAATTTATAGTATAAAAAGAAAGAAAGAATACACAGAGGATTTCATTCCTATATATTAATAACTTTTACAACATCATTTTTTTCGAATCTATATATACTATAGCAACATGAAACTGAAGATAACTTTTGTGGGGCAATTCTGCAATTAAGCTCAATGAGGATCTTCAATAATTTTCGATAACAATTGTCATTACGTCACTGAATGTCAAAAACTATTTAGAGGTTTGAAAATACTTTTAATGATAAAAATATATATTTTTTATTTCTTAATCTTCATATATATATATATATATATATATATATATATATATCTTCCACAAATGTGACGAAGATGTACACTAATATCACAATATCCGAGGTTCAAACATTAATAAACAGGTAAATACTTAAATTATTAAATTAGAATTCAATTTTATTTCCCAAAAAAATCAATATTTAGGAACACAAATTCGAAACAATTTTAATCAATGGAGAATCTAAGTGCATATCAGAATTTGATATCTAGTACTACGCCACCAACTATGGAAAATATTTTTAACCTTAAGAAAATGCGTGCATCATTTGAAGAGGAATATTGGTTCTTTATATTAAATATATTACTTTAAAAACTAAACATATAACTTAGATCACTATTACAGGTCCAGATTGAATTAGCTCAAGCAATGATAAGTCATGTCAACAAAAAGTTCGGGTGGTCTTACGTCTCATGCAAGATTTGTAACAAGATCTTGATAAAGCTAGCAGAATCTTACAGTTGTAAATTTTTCAACACACACAATGCATATCTGGTTCTAAAGTAAGATGAATTCAATTCATTTTATTAAAACATATGTCTTACTATGAAATATAAAGAAAGTAAAATATTTTAATTTAAATTTTTTCTAGATATAAACTTCAAGTTGATGTAGAGGATCACAGTGGAGAAACAACATTTGTTCTTTTCGACAAGGTTGCTTAAAAAATGGTTGGATTTCCACTCTCACAAATTGATGCAGCTGAAAATAAGATACGACAAAAAAAGAGTATAAACATTTTTTTGCCTTTATATATCCATTTTCATTAAAAAAAAATCTACAGGGAACTCCGAAGGAGGCGAACCTTATATTCAAACATATCATTGGGACAAAATATGACTTCATACTAAAGCTCAATAAATACAATTTGATAATGAGGAAGGAATACTACACGATCACCAAATTCGAGAAGCTTGCTAAAGAAAATTCCTCCGATGAGGATTGCGAAGGCTCATCAAACGTAATATACTATACATAATACTATAACTTATATAACAAAAAGGTCTACTAACACAAATACTTCTTCAAACGGGTTCAAAGAAAGAGAATGTATATTAACACAATTGAAGACGAAGACTAAATCCAGTAAGGAATTTCTATTGCATAAATTTTGATATCTCAAACATGTACTATCAATTCTTTAAATTTTTATAACACGTTCTTTCATAACTTGCAGGAAGAAATAAACTATATGCATTCTAGATCATCATACTACAAAGGCTAAATGGAATGAACATATACAACTCCAAAATTCGAAGATGCTTCAAATATTTTTTTATTCCTACAAAATGTAGTTTTTTACCAAATTTGTATTAAACAATCCAGTGTAATAATATAAAAATATTTGGCAATCATATTACTTTTATTTTTATTTCAAAATTAAATTTCATTTCATTCGTCGAATATATATTGTGAAACAAGATAGTTTTGATAAATTTGGCCACGCATTGCGTGACCTGGATGATACTGTATATTAAATAATTAGAATGTGAAAAGGAGTAAAAATTAAATATCATTAGAAGGATAATTTAATACTCAAAAGAAGTGAAAAGTCAAGAGACAAAAGTTTAATGGTGAAATCATTAATAAGATAGTTAAAGGAACCTTTTACCATTAATAGAGTATCTGAAAAATATTTTTTTTAATAAAGGAAATAAAAAGCCAAGAAGTTTAAAATATATGTTTAAATATTCAATTTATTTTGAAACTAATCCCAACAAAAATGATATAGTAGGAGGTTCAGGTCCAAATTAGAAATAATTATTTGAGAACTTTCAAAATTCATACCCTTTGAATAATCAAAAGTTCAATTTTTTATTTATGGTGTGTTTTGTTGGAGCTTCGAATTCAAATAATTTGAAATATTATGAGTTTTGTTGGAACTTCAAATTCAAATAATTTGAAATATTATGAGAACTTCACGCCTCATATTTTTAAAATTAACTAGGAAAAAGTATTTCCCAATTATAAATAATAATTGGTGAACTTCTGGTCATAATAATGATAATTAATCTTCATATCAAAGATATAATTGGGGTACCCTTGGTGTCAATTAGGTAATCAAAACTTCAGGTTTGACTGTGATATATTTTTTTTGATACTTTATGCCCAAATAATTTAGGTACTCCATGTCCTAAAATTTGAACGAAGAAAAATTTAATTTCCATATTTGAATAATTATTGGAAAATTTCAGGGCCCAAATGTAAATAATAAGGATAACTTTGTATCACAACATTAACTATTTAGAAACTTTAAATGCACTGCCCAATTATATCCAAACATCAAGTTTGATAAGGGATAAAATTATTTGGAACTTCAAGTACAAACTATAAATAATTATTATGGAACATTTAATGTCCTTACATTTATCATAGACATAATCAAAACTTCAAGTTTTGATTTAAATTATATTTTATCAGAACTTCGGGTCCAAAATTATTTACATATTAAGAACTTTTTGTTCCAATTTTAAATGACTTGAAAACTTCTGGGCAAAATTAAAATGATTATATGGGAACTTCGGGTCCCAAATCAAAAGAACTATTGGGAATTGGAGGCCCCAGATTTTGATTAAGGTCCATAAAAAATCATAAAATATACATACATATAAGTTTGACACCTCGCCTATTGTAATACCGATTGATGAGGCCTTTATTAAATTAAACGAGAATTATATTTGATTTCATTCTTAGCATCACTGTCGAAAACCAATTAATTAACTAATAACCTATTTATAAAATATACATACACATAAGTGTGACATCCCGCCTATTATAATGCCGATTGATTAGGCCTTTATTAAATTAAACGAGAATCATATCTGACTTCATTCTTAGCATCACTGTCGAAAACCAATTAATTAACTAATAACCTATTATGTTCAGTGTCAAAATTTTAAAACTTATTAATGTAACAACCCGCGTAATTTTGGGGTATTTTCAAAATATAGAGGAAAATAAAGTTTTTGGTAAAATTATTTTTATTGCTCAAATATGTTGAATTTTATTTTTAAAGATGAGAATTTCAAACGGTTTCGGAATTGGAATTAAAATGGAGTTTTAATTGAATTTTTATTATATAGAAGAGTCCTCAAAACATAAAACTCTCTAAGACTCCTCAAAACATAAAACTCTCTAGAAAAAAAAATATTTAAAAATATTGAACGGTCCGATCGTGCTGAAATTTTTTGGACAACTTCCTCTCGTCTTCAGCTAATTCTCTGCAAATTTCATCTAATTTCAATGGTCCGATCGTCCGGAACAAATGTTTCAGTGTTTGTATCTGATTAGAACTCTTTTCTTAATCAAACTCTTAATCCTTTATATATCAACTAATTCGTGGCTTGGCTTTTCAATGCACTTTTCTCAAACTTTTCAATCAGAAGATCTCTCCAAAATTACTCCCTTTTATATACAAAACATAGCCCCAAACTTATTCAAAATTTCAACCTTAGATTAGAAGGCTTATTTGGTGTTTTCTCGAGTTTGGGCTAGAACGAGATTTGATTATTTTTGTGAGAGGAACGTGATGGTGTGAATAGATTTTGAGGCTAAAATTATGAGATGATTCATATTGGTTCTTTTGGTAGGTTTAAGGTATGGGGTTTTACACAATATGCTCCTTAATCTCGCGAGTGTTTCTCCCTTTGGTTTCATGTGATTATTGACTCATATTTGAATTATTAAATTCTTTTGGAAATCTGAAAATATTTGTTGGAATCTGATTTCGATTCATGTGGTATTATATTTGGTGTTGAGCATGTTGTCATGATATTTTAATATGGCACTCAGTTTGGGCACCCGCCAATATTCCTTTTTCCGGATATGATAAAAAAATGCATAGGCGCGGTACGGTGGTGAGGCCTGGTGACCCGGTTAATGTGTTGTTGAGAAATTATATTGATATAATTGCTTATGAGATTTACTTTGATTTGAAAATTCGTATTCGTATTGTTACGTTTTATTCACCGCCAATATTTGTTGAGCATCTTTCCTGTCGTATTGTGTACTTCCCCATATTTTCTTTTAGTGGCAGGTTAGCGCAGATTTTGGGGCGTTGTGGAGATTTTTTTTTTTCCGGTAATTAAAAGTATGTATTAGAAACAGAGAACCAATATACAAGGCCAGAGGGTCAACTGGAAACAGGCTTCTAGAGACCACAAACACAACACTTAGTCATACATAAGAGAATTGGGTAATCCCCATAAGTTACAAGTCATCCAATTTGAATAGGATCTTCGAACCTTCTTCCATCTGGTAGTCTTACCTTGCACCATCTCCTCAATGTTCCTTATCACCTTGTTTGCAGTAGAATGGCCCCTATCGTGAAGTCTGCAATTCCTTTCATGCCAGAGACAGTAGATAGTGGCAGAGAAGGTGGTGGTTTTAATCCTAGAATTAAGGTTCCCTCCTTTACTATCAGCAGCAGCTCTTCTTAACTCATTCTCCCAACTCTCCACAGCTCTATAAGACTGGTTACGAAATAGAATCTCATCCCAAACAGTTTTGGAAAAAGGGCAATCCATTAATATGTGCTTGATAGTCTCAATGCCCGAGTTGCACAGCATACAAGTATTATTATCAACCAGCCCCCAATCCATGAGCTTATCTTTAGTCACTAAAGCCTTACGGCAAGCAAGCCAGAGTATGAAAGAACACTTGGGAATGCACACCTTGTTCCAAACTAACCCATGCCAATGAGCCTCATTGCCCCTTGGACAGATGGAGACATACGCAGAGGAAATGGAGAAGTTGTCAGTCCTATTAGGAGCCCATGTCACTTTATCAGTGGTCAGCGGATAAATAGGAGGCAGGGGAGAGTTCTTGATGTCATTCAATTCCCACGTAGTGGAAGCAGGCCATCTCCAAGTGAACCCATTAATGAAGTCAGAGACCATAGCCTTGGAGTTGCTAGCTGCATCATAAATAGTTCTGTCCCCAAACAGAGGTTGAAGAGGGCCAAGATGGTGCCAATTATCATGCCACATAAAGGTATTCCTACCATTGCCAATATTAACCTTAAACAAAAGTCTACAATCCTCTCTAGCTTTGAGTATTTTCCTCCAACTCCAAGAAGAGTCTTGAGGAATGGGGATTGCCCATATGCTTCTACCTTTAATTTTATAGGTATGACACCATTTGACCCAAAGACTATCCTTCTTGTTGAAGAGGTTCCAAAGGTTTTTTATTATTGCAGCCTTGTTCCATTGAGTCAAGCTTTTTATCCCCAACCCTCCCTCCTTTTTAGGCATGCACACCTCATCCCATGCCATCTTAGCACCACTGTGCTTGAGCTCAGGACCAGACCAAATGAAGTCTCTAATACATTGCTCAATAGCCCTGACCACACTTTTAGGCAAAATAAAGATAGAAGACCAATAGATTTGGGAGCTAAACAAAACAGAGGTAGCAAGCTGGAGTCTACCTGCATAGCTCAAGAATTTAGTGGTCCAGCTCTTGACCTTGTTGGTGATATTATCAATAAGAACCATACAATCCCCATGCTTGAGTCTGGTTGAGATGAGGGGAACACCTAAGTACTTGAAAGGGGGTTGTTGATGGGAGAAACCCAGGGCAGAGGACATAGCATTGATAGTAGCAGTATTAACTCCAGAATAGTAGAAGTTACTTTTGGAGAGATTGGGGGAAAGCCCACTGATTCCAGCAAATTCAGTAAGAGAATCCTTGATACACTGAACAGAGGAAATATCACCACTGCAAAACACCACCAGGTCATCAGCAAAACACAAATGATTGATGTTATCCTCTTTGCACTTGGTATGAAAGGTAAAGGATGTTCTACTAGTGTGCTTATCAAGAGTACAAGACAGAGCCTCCATAACATTAAGGAAAAGAAAAGGAGAGAGGGGATCCCCTTGTCTCAACCCCCTTTTGCCTTCAAAGAACCCATTCAGGGACCCATTCATACTGATAGAGTACCAAACAGAGGAGATACAAGCTTTAATCCAATAAATAAATCTAGTAGGGATGTTAATTTGGGCCAGAATGTCAAGAAGAAAATCCCACTCCACAGAGTCATAAGCCTTCATGATGTCAATCTTAACTGTGCACCTCGGGGGGCTTGAGTCCCTATGGTAGTTTCTCATAAGCTCTTGCAGCAGCAGGATATTATCAGTAATGGATCTCCCATGAACAAAGGCAGCTTGACTATTGTTAATGAGGAGAGGCATTAGAGGTTTAAGTCTAAGGGTGAGAATCTTAGAAATGCACTTATAGATAGTGTTGCAGCAGGCTATAGGTCTAAAATCAGCCATAGTGTTTGGGTTAGGAGTTTTGGGAATCAAGGCAAGAGAGGTACTATTCCACTGTCTGGGCATGTAGCTATGGTTGAAGAACTGAAGAGCAGCAGCTATCACATCATCACCCACAACATCCCAATTTTTCTTAAAGAAACCAGCACTATAACCATCAGGCCCAGGGGCTTTGTTGGAAGCAATGGAAAACATAGCATTTTTAATCTCAGCAGCAGTAATAGGGGCAGTCAGGGCATGGCAATTAGAAGGATCCAACTTTCTCTTCATCAGCATAGGAGGGGTAGTAGCACCCCTCCCCTTCCTCCCAAGAAGATTGGTAAAGTAATTAATGGCCTCTCCATTAACTGCCTCAACACCTTCAATAACATCACCTCTAGCATTTTGGATACATAAAACCTTTCTTCTAGAGGTGTTAGCTTTGACTTTGTTATGGAAGAAGTTGGTATTCATGTCTCCAAGCTGCAGCCAGTTGATTCTGGCTTTTTGTCTGTAGTAAGCCTCTTCAGCAGCACGAAGAGAACAGTACAGCATAGAACAATCCTGCTCCTCAGTTCTAAGCAAGCTGTTAGAACCATCACTGTCCAGGTTAGTTTGAATGAGGTCCAGCTTGCCTTTAGTGATCCTCACTCTCTCAGATATGTTGGAGAAGAATTTGTAGTTAAGGGACCTAAGCAGAGGCTTGAGTCTTCTAAGCTTATGCGAAAGGTTGGCCATAGGAAACATATTGCAGTCTACACTCCAAGAGGTCTCAAGAATGGGACTAAACTCAGAATGTTTCATCCAGTAGTCAAAGAACTTGAAAGGCTTAGGCTTCCTGATCTGGTTGAGGAAAGTAATGACAATAGGGCAATGATCAGAAGCTCCAGGGCACAAGTAATTAGCATTGGAATCAGGGAAAGTTACACTCCATTGAGGGTTGTGCATCACTCTATCAATTCTAGTTTGGGTGCACTCCATGCCTTTACTTTTATTGCTCCAAGAGAACCAAAGGCCATTGGATAACATATCATCCATCATAATGTCAGAAAGACAATTATTGAAGTCAGCAACAGCCCTAACATCAATCCCCAGCCTGCCACGTTTGTCCTCATTGCTTCTCACAGTGTTGAAATCCCCCATAATAATCCATTGGCTATTAGCAGAGAAGCTGTGGTTTTGTCTCAGAAAATTCCAAAGAGGGACTCTATCATTAGAGAGATTGAGCCCATAAACAAATGAAGCAAAGAAGAAATTACTAGTTCCCCAAACCTTTATCTTGCAAAAAATAGCCTGGTGGTGGGAAAGAAGGATTTCCACATCAAACATATTGGAGTCCCAGGCTAAGAAAACTCTAGCCACACCCCCATTGACCGGGCAATTGTGACAGTAATTCCAGTTCCTAAAACTGTTAGAGGCCACATTGGCAATATGGCTTCTTCTAACTTTTGATTCAAGGATACACAAAAGACTAAGGTTATTATCATGGATCAACCTTTTAACTTCCTGTTGCTTGTAAGGGGAGTTCATTCCCCTAATGTTCCATGAAGCAATCTTGGTCATGAGTTTAGCTTTTTGTTACCCTCCTTCCTCTTCTTCTTCCCCTTAGTTGAATTAGGAGTGACATCATACTTGTTTTTATTAGCGAGCTCATCCACAGCTTTGATTTTGAGCACAATACCAGTAGGCAGAGGGGTGAGATCATCATTGTGTTCTTCCATGTCCTTATCCATCAGAGCTTCAAATGAGTTGGAGGAGGTGGCTCTAGGGGAATTAGGCTTGGGATTGGGGTTGTTACCTAGGTTAGGCTTGGTTAAAATTGTTGGTTTAGTAACAGCATTGGGACATGGTTCCTTCTGGGCAGCTTTAATCTTGCCAACAACTGGTATCCACTCCTCAGAGATGGGTTTCACTGTTAATTTAGGAATGCTTTCCCCTTTCAATCCCTTATCAATCTTAGTGCACTTAGCAATGCTATGGCCAAACACAATGCAATGACTACAAGAATGAGGCATAGCTTGGTATTCAATTTTGATCTGAGTAATTTCCCCATTTTCCATTTTTAGATCAATGGAGGTAGGGTACTTCTTTTGGGGCTTAATTTCAACACATATACGGGCATAGTTAATTCTCCTCATTTCTTCAGTGACAGAGTCAGCATAGATAGGCACACCAACTGCGGATGCAATATAACTAAGGCCCTCTTCAGTCCAGAATTGCATGGGAACATTATGGAACATGACCCAAACAGGAACTCTAATAATGTCTTCTTTAGAAAAGTTGCAGCCAGGATACCATTTCTGCAAGATAATGGCATTACCAACAAAATGCCAAGGGCCATTTTCCACCACCTCATTCCTACCATCCTGGTTGTCAAACATGAAAATGTAGTGGCCTTGGTCATTAGCTATCACCTTGTTTAGCCCATACTTATCCCAGTATCTGTGGGCAATATTCTTAACTAGGGAATAGGGAAGAGTTTTGCCAAGAAAGAATCCCACACTCGCACATTCCATCTGGGAGTAACAAAGCTTAGCCACATCAATCGGGGGGTTAACTTGAATCCTATCATCAACAATAGTAGGCTTGTGGTATTTGAGATTAAATTTTGGCTCCTTCTTTGGTTCATTCCTGTCAGTGATAACTGCCTTCCAAGACTTGATTGGTTGCTTCAGTACTTCCTTATTTTCTCTAGTTTCCTTCTTTGCTCCATCTGTACTTCCTTTGTTTACCCCTTCCTCTGAATGCTTCAATGTTGGGCTAGCCTTATTGTTAGAACTTTTATCAGTCTGTTCATCCAGAGTTTTCATCGAATACCTGGCGTGCATAATGTCCTCATGAGTTAGTCCCATACTTTGGATGAATTTGGCATATGCCATTTTCTCCTTGTTCACTTCTAACGGCTTGTCATCAGTGGGAGTAGCTTCGTAGTGGCCTTCATCAGTTCCAAGTTGCCCATCTTCCATTTCCACCATAACAGTAGCACAACCATCTACAATGAGGGGAACCGAGTTAGTTAGATCAGGTTGAATAGTGAAGGGCACTCCAGCAACCGAAGTGGAGGCATCCGTAGTACTGGACGTACCAACAGCACCAGGAAGGATGGTGCTAGGGTTAGGTTTAGACATGGCTGGTTAGATGGATGGTGTTTGGGGAAGGGAGGTGTGTTTGGCTAAAAGGTTTCTAGAGAGAAGGAGGAGCATTTTTTTTTCTACTTGTGGAGATTTATTTTAGCGAGGATTATTTTGGGAAGATTTTTAATACAAGATGAGAAGATTGTATTATTTTGATATATAGAGCATTGGAGATTTGTATTTTATTTTCGAGTTAGGTTTTATATGTAATTCGAGAGACTTGGTATTTATTTGAAGAGATTTGAGATTTGTAGTTTTCTTTTATTGTTGTGGGATTTTTAGATGCTCTCTACCTTGTTATTTGTGGACTTGATTAGTTTTATCGATAGTAGCGCTCCGTTCACTCTCCCCAGGTGGGCGGGGTGTTACAGAATGGTATCAGAGCTTAGGTACACGATAACCCTCGGGTCTTGGGTTTTGGGTCTATTGCGTTTTTGTGGCGCGAATTCGTAGATAGAAATGTTTAGATAATCGTTTCGTGTTAGGCATCTAGATTAGATGTGAGGAAATTATTTATTTTGGAGACGAGATTATTTTGGAGATTGTTGGCCTGATTTTTTAGAGTTAGGCATTCGGCGAATTTCGAGGGCGAAATTCCATTGTTAGTGGGGAAGTGTAACAACCCGCGTAATTTTGGGGTATTTTCAAAATATAGAGGAAAATAAAGTTTTTGGTAAAATTATTTTTATTGCTCAAATATGTTGGATTTTATTTTTAAAGATGAGAATTTCAAACGGTTTCGAAACTGGAATTAAAATGGAGTTTTAATTGAATTTTTATTATATAGAAGAGTCCTCAAAACATAAAACTCTCTAAGACTCCTCAAAACATAAAACACTCTAGAAAAAAAAAATATTTAAAAATATTGAACGGTCCGATCGTGCTGAAATTTTTTGGGCAACTTCCTCTCGTCTTCAGCTAATTCTCTGCAAATTTCATCTAATTCCAATGGTCCGATCGTCCGGAACTAATGTTTTAGTGTTTGTATCTGATTAGAACTCTTTTCTTAATCAAACTCTTAATCCTTTATATATCAACTAATTTGTGGCTTGGCTTTTCAAGTCACTTTTTCTCAAACTTTTCAATCAGAAGATCTCTCCAAAATTACTCCCTTTTATACAAAACATAGCCCCAAACTTATTCAAGATTTCAACCTTAGATTAGAAGGCTTATTTGGTGTTTTCTCGAGTTTGGGCTAGAACGAGATTTGATTATTTTTGTGAGAGGAACGTGATCGTGTGAATAGATTTTGAGGATAAAATTATGAGATGATCCATGTTGGTTCTTTTGGTAGGTTTAAGGTATGGGGTTTTACACAATATGCTCCTTAATCTCGCGAGTGTTTCTCCCTTTGGTTTCATGTGATTATTGACTCATATTTGAATTGTTAAATTCTTTTGGAAATCTGAAAATATTTGTTGGAATCTGATTTCGATTCATGTGGTATTATATTTGGTGTTGAGCATATTGTCATGATATTTTAATATGGCACTGAGGTTGGGCACCCGCCAATATTCCTTTTTCCGGATATGATAAAAAATGCATAGGCGCGGTACGGTGGTGAGGCCTGGTGACCCGATTAATGGGTTGTTGAGAAATTATATTGATATAATTGCTTATGAGATTCACTTTGATTTGAAAATTCGCATTCGTATTGTTACGTTTTATTCACCGCCAATATTTGTTGAGCATCTTTCCTATCGTATTGTGTACTTCCCCATATTTTCTTTTAGTGGCAGGTTAGCGCAGATTTTGGGGCGCTGTGGAGATTGATTTTAGCGAGGATTATTTTGGGAAGATTTTTAATACAAGATGAGAAGATTGTATTATTTTGATGTATAGAGCATTGGAGATTTGTATTTTATTTTCGAGTTAGTTTTTATATGTAATTCGAGAGACTTGGTATTTATTTGAAGAGATTTGAGATTTGTAGTTCTCTTTTATTGTTGTGGGATTTTTAGATGCTCTCTACCTTGTTATTTGTGGATTTGATTAGTTTTATCGATAGTAGCGCTCCATTCACTCTCCCCGGGTGGGCGGGTTGTTACAATTAACACGCTTTATTAAACCATTCAACCATAATTTTTGTGGTCAATCAAAAAGCAAGACCTAATTGTTTATAGCGCTCTCTCTCATGGACCAAGAAAACTTCCTTCTCTCCCACTTGCCTCCTCCACGCCCACCAAACCCTCCTACCCAAACAACTCACCCTGATTCCAACCTAGAAGACAAAAGACCTAGTTTTCATGTCTCACCACTGGTGCTGGGGAACACAGTCCAACATCCTGACGGTGAAAACGTCACTTCATACTGTGATAAACTCATGGCTCCTACTGAGATACCATTGACACCTATGACAGGGACTGGTCCCGACGAGCGTGACATACATCAACCTAAGGTTGTGCATACACTCTTCACTGCTCATGAATATGACTCAGAAGATGAATTGGTGGTGGTTGAATCCTCCCAGACAACATACCCGTTGTTTACATTTCGATCTTGGAACTGAAAACGCCCAGACATAAATGGAAAAACGCACTTTTCATTAAGCTCTTTGGAAAATATTTACCATTTCAGCGCTTATCGCTCCAACTATCGCGTCTATGGAAATTAAAGGCATATTTACATCACAGATCTGGGAAATCAATTTTATTTAGTTAAAGTATCCTCTCTAGAGGATTACCTTACCATTTTGTTGAGTGGACCTTGGTTTCTGGATGACCATTACCTATCAGTTCAGCGATGGCAGAAAAATTTCCGCCCATTGGTTACTAAGATTAATCGAATGGGTATGTGGATTCAAATACCAGAGTTACCGGTGGAATATTATGATAAAGGAGTGTTGTATCATGTAGCGGTTGCCCTCGGTACACCATTAAAAATTGACATGCATACGAAATCAGTGGGACGTGCGCGCTACGCTAGGTTGTGCGTTGACTTCAACATTACAAAACCCCTCCCGAAAAAAATACAAATTGATCGCCTACTTTGTGACCTGGTGTATGAAATTAAAACGGATATTTGTTTTTCCTGTGGGATCATTGGACACACTTGTACAGATTGCCCACGACGTATAGGCCAGGATATGGATGTTGGGCAAGACACGGGAGCAAAAGAAAGTAAGTGGAAGGTGGTGACTCGACGACCTCTCCATCGTAAGCAGGTGTTGAATTTTTTTTTAAACCGGATGATATTGCTACCAATAAAACTACAGTGCATGTAGTGCCATTGATAATTTTGATAATTTTCCCTTATACAGTGGTGACGGAGGAGACCATCACTGGAGACCAACTTAAATGGGTAAAAAAAATAGTCGTGTGTACTCCCATGCACACGAACACAGCTTCATACCCTCCTATAGCCCTAGACCCACATGTGATGTCTGTTTCACGAAATCCTAGTGCAAATCCAATTCATTTTGCAAACAGATAACAACAGCCTTGTTTGACTTCAACCACAGAGAACCACCCCCTAATAAACGACCCAAACCCCACCACTTCAGCCCGTAAACTTACCTTAGACACTGATATTACTTCGACCTCAATTTACTGCCCTTTACTGTCTTTGTCAAATTTTGATGACGATAGACGTGTCCATAGTCCAGTTGTTTCTTCAGCTTGTGATGAGACATTCTCTGACCACGTTGAGTGTTTAAAAACCCCTACCTAGAAGATTTCACTCCATCTTAAGTCAGACATACCGCCCCAAACTTCCACCATTTCTCCAGTGCACCATGGCGACCAACCGGAGGAGCCCAGACTCTCCAACCCTCACCCACAACCCTCGCAGTTCGGTGAGTGCCGAACCTTTCCAACAACCTCCCCTTTGACCCATGACACAACCGCCTAGAACAATGAACCTCTTGTTCCTCCCGTGTTCGCATTCACATCTGCTCCCCTTCCCACGCATCCCACCCCCCTCCACTTCAGAAAAACAACGTCGTAAATCCAATCACAGACCACCCCACAAGCCACCCCCCTATACAACACGGGCAAAACGATCTTTTGTTCCAACCCCACTCTACCATACCACAGATATTACACTACCGGTTACTCGATCACAAGGTGCACGTCGAGGTCGCTCAACATTGTGACCTATTCGAGAGGGAGGGGGAGTCATGCTACACCTTCCACGACCATCAAATACCAAACGAGGGCCAGCTGATGACGAGTTCCCTACAGCAAAATGAGTACGTTTACGTAGTGCCGGACCGGAGGTTGAGGACATCCACAATACCGATTCACCTCATGCGTATCTTAATGTGGAATGCTAGAGGAGTGGCGCGACAGTCCTTCCATCCTGAGGTCATGCATCTTATCTGGCTTCATCGACCTCACATGTTGGTTGTACTTGACACTCTCCTAGATGCGTGTCGTTCGATTTTGGAGATTGGCAGGTTGCCTTTTCGAAACAACATAGTCTCTCCTGTCTTAGGTCAGTCGGCAGGCATTTCAATTTTGTGACGGTACATGAGTTATCACTTTCATCTCAGTTCATCCATCTTCTTGTGGAGCACAACCTAGAAGCTTGGCCTTCTGAATTCACAGCAGTTTATATGCCGCCATAGCCACGTAATCAAACTCAGGTGTGGCTCTCTCTTCAACAAATTTCAGCCACTGTCCATCATCCATGGCTACTTCTCGGTGATTTCAATAGTATTATCGGTCCCAATGGGAATCTAGGTGGTCGACCTTTTACAATGGGACGTGGTCATGCACTTATTACTTTCATGCATACATGCAATATTTATGACCTAGGATTCACTAGCCCATCTTTCACCT
Organism: Sambucus nigra; assembly: GCA_949130495.1. Taxonomy (NCBI): domain Eukaryota; kingdom Viridiplantae; phylum Streptophyta; class Magnoliopsida; order Dipsacales; family Adoxaceae; genus Sambucus; species Sambucus nigra. Next base: position 108,889,336 of record OX422217.1, on the reverse strand, counting down.
GGAAAGCCAACACTTCCTTTGGTCATCATGTCCGGGAACGATTGGATAGAGGACTTGGTAATGGCACCTGGCTATCAGCCTACCCCCACACTCTGGTCACCCACCTACCCAATGGCAGCTCAGATCATTGCCCACTTCTACTTGATACATTGCCAATACGGTCCAAACCAACACAATGATTTATCTACTAAAAGGAATGGGCTCATTATCCTTCATTCCATGAGATGTTAGGATACCAGTGGCAACGACCGATTCCGGGTTCGACAGATTATGTATTCTTGCAAAAAACAAGTCACTTTCGAGCGGCGAAAAAAGCATGGAAACGTCACCATTTTGGCAACATGGTCCATACTATTACTACCTTACAACAACAATTTCAAGTTACTCAGAATCGGCTTGAACAACAGCCTGATCCAAATGCTTGTGCGTATGAGGGCCTTCTCCAGGAGCAACTAACTCGTTGACTCATGCTAGAGCGCTAGTTCTGGCAAAACAAAAGCAAAGTACAATGGTCACTCAACGGTGATCATAACACTAAATACTTTCATGCCTGTGTCACTCAATGTCTCCGAGAGAATAATATCCACTCCATTTTTCATCCGGACACTGGATGGCATAGCACAATGCTAGCTATCCAAACTCAGTTCCATCATTTCTATATGCAACTGCTTACCACAACCAACCCACTAACACCCACTGAGGACGCACCGTTTGTGCCGATAAGGTCATCTAACTGTTCTCGGCTCCTTGACGCGATCTCGGGCTCGGAAATTCGTAGGGCTCTACAACGAATGGGACATAATAAGAGCCCAGGTCTAGATGGACTCACTGTCGAATTTTTCCAAATCCACTGGTCGATTATAGGGCCTTTGGTGTTCAGTCTTGTCCTACAGTTCTTTGATAATACATGCCGCCTGGGCTTAATCAGAATTTGCTAATCTTCATTCCCCAAACCAGAAACCCTACGCAAGTGACACATTTTCAACCTATAAGCTTGTTTAATGTGATATATAAGCTTATCTCTTCCATTATTGTAGCCCGGATGCGTCCAATTATGTAATACATTGTCTCGCCTTATCAATCGCCTTTCATTGCCAATAGGCACACCCAAGACAATATCTTGCTCACTCATGAGATCATGCATTCTATGAGAATATCCAAGTCTAAAAAGGGTAGTTGCGCTATCAAGATTGACTTACAGAAAGCTTACGACCAATTGGAATGGCCTTTTATTCGTTGGTTTCTCACTAAACATGACTTCCCGGCGAAATGGATACAGTTTATTATAGCTTGTATCTCCACTCCCTCTTATCAAACCTTAATTAATTACCCCACCCGTGGTCTTCGTCAAGGTGACCCCCTCTCACCGTACTTGTTTATTCTCTCTTTGGATGTTTTGCTCCCTACTGTGGATCGTGAGTGCACTCACCATCGTATGATTGCCCTTCGCACATCCAGGGTGGGACCATGTGTTCCAGCATTAGCTTTTGCAGATGACTGTATGTTCTTTCGGCAGCCCACTCCTGCTACCCTTGACAAATTTACATGTATACTCACCCAGTTTTAGGCCCTCTCAGGACAAACCATTAACTATGCCAAATCTTCTCTGACTTTTTTACCTTCTACTCCGCATACTATTTTCCATAACTATGCAAATTTCTCGATATCAGGGACATGATAAATACCCGAGCCTTCCCTTGCTTACTGGGCGGGTCACGCGTTAGCTTTTCCAGGAAACTATTGACGCGCTTAACAGTGGGCTCCATGTGTGGTATAATAATTTCTTGTCGTCCGCGGGTCGTGTTACACTCATCAATGCTGTTGGCACATCCATGCCTTCATGTTATATGTCCGCCTATCCGCTTCCAAAGACGATCCTCAGTGCACTCACTCGGAAAATTAAATCCATCTTCTGGAACGGAACACATTTGACCCGCAAAATGCTTACTGTCCCATGGTCAATGATAACTCTCCCCCGGGTTTTGGGGGGACTGGGCATCAAACACCTACCCACTTTAAATGATACCTTTATGCTCAAGCTACTGTGGAAAGTGCTTAACCAAACGGAGAATCTCTAGACTCGTACCATTACCCATAAATATTTCCCACAAGCTACTCTCTTGATAACGACCACGAAATCACGTTGCTCATGGTTCTGGACCAAGGTTTCAACGTTGTTGCCTCTTTTCAAACAAGGACTCAAATGACGAGTGAGACAAGGTCATATTTCCTTTGGTCGTCATATTTGGGTTTTTAATGAAAGTGTGGAATCGTTGCTACCACACATTCCCAGCACAGTTCTTGATGAGCCCCTCGCATCCTATATTTTCGACTCCCAGTTGGACTTTACACGACTGGCCCGCTGGCTGCCTGCTAACTTCCTTCCACATATCCAGGCCATATTCATTCCCCACGTACAGTTGACGAGCCTTACTGGTGGCCGGATCCAGCGGGTGTCTTTTCTATTCACTCCATATACCGCTGGTTGCGTACATCGACCCACGTCCAACATAGCCCAACTCTATCGTGGCTTTGGCTGTGGAAGAGTCCCCTTCCTCCTAAGTTGCATATGTTTCTTTGGTTTTTACTGCATGATGCTCTCCCGTCAGCTGATCGGTTTTTCTACTATCATCGTCGCACTGTTCACTTTGTGGACTTGACGATAGTAATACTCACATTTTTACAACTTGCCCAGCATTTTTCCAACTCCGCAGTCAAGACCTGGGCGTGGATTTATCTTTCGTCCCTCTCTTGTGACGTTTACATGCGATGCCTCAACCGCCCTTACTTACCATACAACCTTCCTTTTTTCGGACTACGAACGTTATGGTTGTTTAGGAACGAAGCCATTTTTTGCAACCAACCTATCCTCCGCGAACCCATTTTCCACTCTGTATATCAACAAACATTACAATAGATGTGGGACCGTAAGTGTTCTCAAATAGCAGGCCCTAAGGTTCAGCATTTTGTCATTGCTTGGACCAAACCTCCTCCTGATTTTATAAAGTGCAACACCGACGGGGCCAAAAACAACGAAACGGGCCTTGCGTCAACCGATATTATACTCCGTAACCATTATGGACACTTTCTAGCAGCCCTTTCCCATAACATTGGCTACGCGTCCTCGATCCTTGCTGAGATTTGGGCCATTAAACTCGGGTTAGACCTAACTTCTCATATGGGGATTAAAAGTATTGAACTTGAATCCGACTGTCAATTTGTCTACTACATGATTCACAGGAATACAGTGCAAGTTCCAGCTCATAGGAACCTGATCCAAGCGGTGCATGATGGATTCCATAGGTTCACGCATGTTACCTTGTCTCTTTGCTTTCGAGAAGCTAATCGATGTGATGATGCCCTGGATGCTGTTGCGGTGGGACACCCATTTTACTCTTGTATATATACTTCCCTCCCGTCTTTTTTGAGCACTCTTGTAGATAGTGACGGGAGGGGTGGATGTTCAGTTCGTTTCGCAGTTAAGGACATCTCATGTAAAATAACTCTGTTTTAATAAAGGTTCTCCTTTTGTTTGGCAAAAAAAAAACATTCAACCATACAAGATAAACATCCACAACAACAGAACATGTACATATAGCATAAATAAATAAATAAATGAATAAACTCTCGGTAAATCCCAAGTTCAATAATCCAAATGCTAAATAAAATACTTATAATAAAGTTGTCCAATTGTTGGCAACATACACAAAGGAAATACTCAGATAACATCCTAACTAGATAGAATGGAAGGAGGCGTCTAATAAAATCCCGCATGCATCGACAACTACTGCTGAATTGTCTGACTGGAATGAAAAGCTATCCTTGGCGACCTTGTGGTTGAGCACCTAAAGGGTTTTGAAAACATTTTTGATATGGGTCAATGCCCAAAACATTTTTAAAATAATTTCAAGTATTTAAATACATTAATAAATATGTAACAAGAATTATTTATGTTCATCTGGTGTCGCACTCACATGATATTATCCTCACCCCTCTTTTACAACGCACACATAACACATTTATTTTAATTACCTAATTAGCTACCCCACTTAGCTAGCCTAGCCATTCTTAACATAATTTAATCCACTAAAACCTCTAGCCCAATCGTGTTACTCGTATATTACTCTACTTTGTTTATTATGTAGCTATCACATAAGCTATAACATAGTATTTCTCAATTATTTCATACCGCTACATAAGCAATGTAACTATACACTAATTATAATATGGTGTTCACATAATCATTCAAGTACACATATAGATATAACACTCTTTTATACGTATATACATAGTATCCCCGAGCTGGCCTTTCGGATGCATCCCTAGTATGCTATTAGGTTTATATCACGTACCACCCCGGGGCCACTGAGTCGAAATCTCACCACTGATCTCAAATAACAAACATATACTAGAGGCGGTCATAAACATATATCCGTGGGTCATAATCATACCACATTACACCAATCAGACTCGAAAATCACCTATCCCCACATACGAATAGTGGCCATGCAATAGTATTATGACCTTGGGAAAACAACCCAACACCTGCTGGTCAACACCAAGGTGGACCGCCTACTACGCGCAACCTATAACGATAGCATAATAAGGTAGGTATGTTCACATAAAGTTAATCACACATAAACATATTAATATATACTGATTTCTCTCTCTCTCTCTCTCTCTCTCTATATATATATATATATATATATATATCATTATGCACGTTAGCCGACTACACACACACACACACATAGCACTACCCTACCAATCCCAAAGTCTATCCCGACTTCCCGATTTTAGCCAAGTATTCACTTACTTATGCTTAACTCTCTAACTTCATACTTTTGGTCAACATGATATTCTACTTAAGAACTTAGTCTAATCATTCCCGAAATCCTAATTCAATTTCACTATTATCACCCGAGTATGTTCACCCTATTATACACGTAATTTCTTACCCGAAATTCACCCCGATTAGCCTAAGGTACTTCCTAACCTTCCCTCTGAATTTCAAAAGTCTAACTCCATTCCCTAGACCTCATAATCCATGTTGATCCCTAAACGGTCCACGAAAAATAACAAAAGGCAAGGGAGGCCAGTCAGTCAAACCGAACCACTTCTCTGGCTGGATCGAATCGGTTCGGTGAGCGAACTGATTCGCTCCCCCCAGCGAACCTGCCAGAATGAACTTTAGACGGGATTTTGCCATTTCACTTCACCCATAATAGTTCTAACCTTGATGAAATTCCCAAACATAATTCAATAGGTTTCTACGTAAAATTCATCCCGAACAACTAATTCATAAGATAAACAAATTTATATCAAGATCAATGCATGGTTAGAACCCTAATCTTAAGATTCAATCTTTTATTTCTTAGATCAATCAAGAACTTATCTTTTTCATTCTACTCACATCAGATTTATCATATTATGATCATCATATTCATCTTCAACAATTACTTTAAAAAATGTGTTTTCCTGCACCAATTGGCATGAATATTTGAAACTACATAATATCATTATAGCAAGTTAAATAATTGTTGTGAGAGTGATGGATTTATTAAATTTTCTTCTTGAATTCCTCTCTTGACAATGATCTTCAACCCGAAAACATCAGATCTCCTCCCCGGATCCTTTTCTGTTCACTTTTCTTCATTTTCTTCTTCTCTTTTCTATCTCCTCTCAAAATCCTAGCCTCTTGGGTGGATGGATAGTTGCCCCTTCCATCCACCTTACTTCAGTATCAATATAAAAGACCCTAATCCTGAAATTGAGTCAGCTCTCATATGCAAAAGGACCTAAATAACCTTCTACGGCTCCCGTTTAGCTTAAAAAGCCCTCAGAACTCAATTGTAACCTCCGGGTACTTATTTGGACCCATTACGGATCATTGGCGCACTCAAAATTATCATCTGAGTTATCTAACATTAATTTCCATCTCATACCCGACACGACCCTATCCACGTATCCCGAATGAGATACGGATAAACTCGTCGCTTAACTCACTTATGACGTAACATAATTTAACATGTTTTCATTTACCTATCACACAAGTAAACATAAATACACCTAAATATTAATCTTCTTATTCGCTAATTATTATTTATTTAAGTCACTTTATTTCTCGGTTCAATTAAAATTACACGACCTATAATTAAAAATGCTCTAAAAATAGAGGGGTATTACAATAAGTGGTCAAATTAAGGCATCCACAAAATATCAATCAAACTATAAATATGGAATAATTTAAGATTAAAATATAATTGTTGGGCTAAACATGAAAATAAGTAAAAAAATGTCCAAAATTATAATTTTAGTAAATGTGCTCGACCCAAGAGTCATTTTTATATGGTTAAAATTAAAATTATAATTTTAACCATGGCTTGTGTTTAAACTTCAATGTTAGAAGTACATACCCTTAGATTTCTTTTTTCTTGAACCCATCTACATAATCTCAGTCAAAACCAATGTATTGTCAAATGATTATTCTTGAACTTTAAACAACAAATTTGGGAGCACTCGTACTGATAACGTGTTATAAAATAAAGAGAACAAGAAGAAAATTTATAGCGAGTGAGTCTTTCATTTCATTGATATGTCAATACTAAAAGGGTATGTCCCATATTTATAGTATAAATAAGGTAATCCAATAAACCCCTTAATAATTGTGGAATACCAGTGGACTAGAATACAAGTGAACATTCACTTAATACACATTTTATAACAACAATTGTTTTTTTCTGACTATAAATAAAAAGTAATTAACCATCAAGACTTCCAACTAAAGGAAAAAATGATGGGATCGATGCCATCCTAAACATGGGGTTAGGACTTATCACAAAATAACTATATAGTAAAATCACGAATCAAGACTAAAACACAAAAATATTATGAATAATAAATATCAAAATAAGATATACAAAAAAAAATCTTATAAATAAATGAGTAAAATTATTATTTACGACTTTTTGACTTAAACCCTTATTTTTATGTGTTATTTGACATAAACCCTGTTTCGATAATTCTTTTGAAATAACCATCAGACTTTTAACAAAAGTTTATCTTTTTTTTTTCGGTAATTAAATGTATTAGAAACAGAGAACCAATATACAAAGCCAAAAGGCCAGAGGGTCAACTAGAAACAAGCATCTAGAGACCAAAACCACAACACTTAGTCATACATAAGAGAATTGGGTAATCCCCATAAATTACACGTCATCTAATTGGAGTAGGATCTTCAAAACTTCTTCCATCTGGTAGTCTTGCCTTGCACCATCTCCTCAATGCTCCTTATCACCTTGTTCGCTGTAGAGTGGCCCCTATTGTGAAGGCTGCTATTCCTTTCATGCCAGAGACAGTAGATAGTGGTAGAGAAGGTGGTGGTTTTAATCCTAGAGTTAAGGTTCCTCCCTTTACTATCAGCAACAGCTCTTCTTAACTCATTATCCCAACTCTCCACAGCTCTATAAGACTGGTTACGAAAGAGAATCTCATCCCAAACAGTTTTGGAAAAAGGGCATTCCATTAATATGTGCTTGATAGTCTCAATTCCAGAGTTGCACAGCATACAAGAATTATTCTCAACAAGCCCCCAATCCATGAGCTTATCTTTGGTCACTAAAGCCTTTCGGCAAGCAAGCCACAGTATGAAAGAACACTTGGGAATACACACCTTGTTCCAAACCAGCCCATGCCAATGAGCCTCATTGCCCCTTGGACAGATGGTGACATACGCAGAGGAAATGGAGAAGTTGCCAGTCCTATTAGGAGCCCATGTCACTTTATCAGTGATCAGCGGATATATAGGAGGCAGGGGAGAGTTCTTGATGTCATTCAATTCCCACGTAGTGGAAGCAGGCCATCTCCAATTGTACCCATTAATGAAGTCAGAGACCATAGCCTTGGAGTTGCTAGCAGCATCATAAATAGTTTTGTCCCCAAACAGAGGTTGAAGAGGGCCAAGATGGTGCCAATTATCATGCCACATAAAGGTATTCCTACCATTGCCAATATTAATCTTAAATATTTGCAAATTAGAATTCACCCCCAATGATCCTTTTTAACCAATATACATGTGGCCATCCGAGATTCCTCCGGAGCGGGGCTCGACCTGAAAGGAGGGAGAAAAGGGGAAGATCTCCCTCAGCACGTGCGGGGATTCAAGGATGGAGGTCCTCTTTCACCACTCGTGCAATCTTCGCAAGCTATCACGGATATAAATAAGTCGTCGTCAAAAGGAGAGAAAAATATAGAAAATGGAGTCGTCAACCTATTTTGTTCAAAACAGGAAAAAGAATGTAGTCGTCCCCGAAAGAACAATATCAAAAGATAAACTAATGTATACGAAACCAAATAGATCGGAGGTTCGGGAAGTTACAGAATGAGAAGGAGTTAGGCATCCATTCCACTCTTTCGATCTCTCACGGGGTATAATAATATTCTTTTTTTTCTCTGAGATATGACTCAAGTGTATAATGTGTGTGATATAGAACTAGGTGAGAAGAAATCACCCTACTCACATCATGGGAAGGACAGAGAGGAACCATCTAAGGAGCATACGAAATAAAGAGAATAATAGGAAAATACATTGTTAGTGACCATCGAATCACGGTTCACTATGAGGAAGTGAGTGCGCATGTCTAGTGGGAACAATAATATGTAGGCATATACATCCATGAAATACTACTAAATATGAGATTTAAACAAAGTAGTGCAATGAGCAAAATAGGACTCGAATCCTGATAATGGTTCAGGACGTTTTTGGAAAACAGGTATAAAATGCAAACCTCAAGTCCGAATCGCGCACGGTCGGGACCATTAGAAAGTATTCAGAGTCCTATGAGAATCTATTTGGCCACTCTTGGGTTCGAGAGCTGACCAAAGTCAAACGAGACTCTAAAGCGCCCGATAGCCTTTAGACGGGTGATCTCAGAGTAAGAGGGAAAGTACGTGCGAACTGTAAGGCCGATTTATGCACGATATGGACCGTTGAAAAGGGGATTCAGAGCCCTATGAGAATCTATTAGGCTACTCTCGGGTTCGAGAGTTGACTAAAGTCAAAAGGGGGAGTAAAAAGACAAGTACGCGCGAACCATAATGCCGATTCACACACGGTATGGATCATTGAAAAGGAGAAATAGAGTCCTATGATAATATCTTAGGCCACTCTCGGGTTCGAGAGTTGACCAAAGTCAAACAGGACTCGGAAGCACCCGATGGCTTCTAAGCGGGGGATTTCGAAGTAAAAAGGCAAGTATGTGCGAACCGTAAGGTCGATTCACGCACGATATGGACCGTTAAAAGGGGAATCAGAGCCTTATGAGAATCTATTGTGCCACTCTTGGGGTTGAGAACTGATCGAGGTCAAACAGGACTTGGTAGCACCCAGTGGCCTCCTGGGGTCCGAGGGTGTTAAGGGCCAAAAGGGAGTACTTGTATGGTACCGGGATGGGGTGTCTACGGGCAAGCTTGGAACAAGCGGAGGTCGTCGAAAGATGGACACCTCATCAAAGTTTTAAGTTTGAAGAAATGAGTCAAGGTCGTATCTGAGGACCTAAAGAGTGGAAGCGACCAATTCAGTGGGTCAAGGCCAATTCTGTGAGCCTACGGAGTGGAAGCGACCAATTCAGAAAGCCGAGGTCAATTCAGCGAACCTAAGTTAACTCTGTGAACCTTAGAGAGTAAAGGCGACCGATTCAGAGGGTCGAGATTGATTCTATAGACCTAAGTCAATTGTGTGGGCCTTAGAGAGAAGAGGCGAACGATTCAGAGGGTCGAGGTCGATTATGCGAACCTTGAAGAGTAGAGGCGACTAATTCAGAGGGTCAAGATCGATTCTGCGGACCTTAGAGAGTTGAGTCGACCGATTCAGATGGCCGATGTTGATTCTGCATACCTAAGTCAATTACGCGAACCTTAGAGAGTAAAGACAATCGATTCAGAGGGTCAAGGTTCATTCTGTAAACCTAAGTCAATTCGGCGGACCTCGGAGAGCAGATGCGACCGATTTATAGGGTATCTAGGTCGATTTTGCGAACCTAGATCAATTTTACGAATCTTAGAGAGTAGAGGCAACCAATTCAGAGGGTCGAGATCAATTCTGCGGACCTAGGTCAATTCTGCATACCTTGAAGAGTTTTAATGATCAGGATCATGACAAGCGACATTTTTCCATTCAGATTTTGCTGGGGATTATGCTAATTATGAAGGTTTTGCTTTGTTTTGGATCTTACTGGGGAGTATATTGGCGATGATGGCTTTGCGAGTGTTGGCACGCTTGGTCTGGCGAAATCCGAATGGTGATCCTTCTTGTTCATGCTCTTCACAAGCATATCATCTATGTATACATCCATCAATTATCCCAATTGTTGCTTGAATATCTTCGTCACAAGTTTCTGATCAGTTGGCCCGTCATTCTTTAATCCGAGTGACATCATCGTGTAACAGTATAGTCCTAACGTGGTAACGAACGAGGTATTCTTTTGGTCGAGGGCTCATACGTTCATGGTTAGTAGTCGCATCGACCAATTGATCTATCTTGGGAAAAGAAAAACTATCCGTAGGGCATGCTTGATTCAAATCAGTGATATTTATACAGACTCTCCACTTTCCGTTTCCCTTATTCACGACCACAGGATTCGATAGCCACTTGGAGAATTGAACTTCCTTGATGGGTTGTGCCTCCATAAGTTTTTCCACTTCCTCTTCAACTCTTCAACTGCCTTCGCCTTTTGGGGGGAAGTTCGACATGCCTTTTGGATCACTGGTGGATGTGATAGGTCCATGTGGAACTTGTGACACATTACTTCCAGATCAATCCATGGCGTGTCATACGGTTGCCAGGCAAAAACATCCTGATTGCTTTTTAGGAAAGCAACCAGTTCTTCCTTTTCTTTATCAGCGAGTGTGTTGTCGATCAAGAACTTCATCTCAGGTTGGTCGCCGTAAAAAAACATCTCTTGAAAAGGCTCTATGACCCGATTAGCAGTGGGAAACCCTAGTTTCCACAACACTAGGCGGCCCATACTTTATAGTTGCTACTTAAAGAGCACAAAGCCCTCCGCTGGATCCACAACTTTCTCTTTCTTTTTCTCATGTTTTATTGGATGGTAGCTATAAAGTATGGTTCCCCATGATCTCAATAATCCCCTTCTTAGTGATGCACAGGTGGATGGCATACAGCCATCCTGTGCCAAATATTGCATTATAGGGAGAGTCTATGTCTACCACGAGGAACTCAATGTGTTTAGAGATTCCTCCGGCCGGAACCAGGAAAACAATCTTCCCAAGGGACAAGGTCATCCTTCCTACCAATCCGATCAGGGGCATAGTAGCTTCTTACAAGTCTTTTGCTTTCAGATTCAATTGATTGAACATCTTGAGGTACATCACCTCTGAGGAACTCCCTTGATCTACCAGTAGCTTATCCACATCCCAGTTAGCAACTCTGAGAATGATTATCAAGGCATCATGATGAGGAATCCTCACTCCGACCAAATCATCATTGGTGAATACTATGTGCTTGCAGTAATCAATCTCCTCAGGTCGCCGATATTTGCCCACAATGGGCTTGGTCGGGTCGATCTGAAATGCTTCCATCATTACTGTGAGCTTCTTGATCTCAATCCTAATAACATTACCTTTTATTTTACTTGGATTTAAGGCACCATCAATTACTGAGAGCTCATGGCGCAAGTCTTCATCTAACACATTATCTAGCCTATGGTCGCGCACTGGATTTGACGCCCCATGAATTACTACAAACTCATGCCCCAAGTCTTCGTCCAATACATTGTCTGGCCTTTGGTCGTGTACATGTTGTGTCTGACCTTATTTCTTATCAACAAACTCGTTGAGGTGACTGGCCTAGGCCAGTTACTCAAGATGGGATTTTAGGGCCTTACAATTCTCAGTCTTGTGAGCGTGATCCTTGTGCTACATGCGCCTCAGTGTGTTGTCCCTCTTTTTTGGATCGCTTATCATCTTCTCAGGCCACTTAAAATATTGTCGACCTATGATCTTGTAAAAGATCTTATAGATCAGTTCAGAAAAGGTCGTGTTGATGTCCTTGAACACCTTATCGGGATCTTTCTTCTCAGTTCCCTTCGGCTTCCCATTCTTCTTATTCCCTCATTTCTTGCCCATCCCTCCTTTGTCCTCGTTCTTGGACTGTTTTGGTCGATCACCATCATGGACAACTCCGGCCACTGTGTCTTCAGCCTTGGCGTACTTCTCCATCCTCGCTATCAGGTCGGCAATCGTGATTGCCTCCCTCTTGGTGAGGGATTGATGGAGCATTGAGCTTCTCGGCAGCCCAATCTTGAAATAAGCCATCGTGACTTTCTTGGTGCAATCTTCCACTTCGTTATACACCTCCCAATATCTCCTGGCATACTCTCGAAGCATTTCTTAAGACTTCTTTTTCATCACGAAAAGCGAGTCCATCCGTTTAGGATGGGTACCGCTTGTGATAAGCTTGGTCATAAAGGCCTCTGCGAGTTAGTTAAAGCAAGTGATCGATCGGTGTGGTAACTTCTCAAACCACTTTTGAGCAACGTCTCCAAGACTAAAGGAAAATATGTGTCACCTTAAACTCTCATTGTTGATCCACAACGACATGGCCTATCGATACCGCATGACGTGTTTGGGGTGATCCGTCTTCCTGTCGTAAGTTTTGAACCGTGGAGCGAAAAACTTTTTAAGAGGTTCAAACTCCTCAATAGTCCGACTGAACGACAACTTCATCTGGCTAACAAGGGCTCGTCTAGCGAGTTCTCTGGTGGTTCATGCCCCTGGTGGGCAGGGTATCTGTCCACACCTCTTCTTATCAGATCGCAGAGATCCTTTTCTCATCGCCGCTCATTGGAGCGGGATCTTCGCACTAGCGATCTCCTACGAGGAGAATTTTCCTTTCGTCAGTGGACACTCCTTCCTCGGCTGCGAGCTCTGCTCGCCTGAGGACTAGGAGTGCGCGACTTGTGGACGCACTTGCACTTCTCTTTTCGAGCCTCCCTCTCTAGCCTATCTAGGCGTCATTAGAGCGCGACATTCTGTTCCTGTTGATGCTTGGTGGCAGCCTTCTCATCTCTAAGGCGCCTCTCACAATTATCAATGAACCTCGAGATCTGGTTAGATCATTAGGCTCATCACTCTCGATTATCCTCTATTCTTGAGGATGATAGCGTGCATCAAGAGATTGCTAATAGTTGTCAATCTCAAATCTGACCCTCTGGGATGGAGGTAGACCTGGCAAAATGAGGCAGGACACGATAACACGACACAACACGACACAAAATTATAAGTTAATGGGTTTAGTCTTATCGGGTTTGGGTCATTAACGGGTCAACACGATAGATCCGCTATCATAACGGGTCATGTTTGGGTTTGTACTCTTACACGATTAAACCCGTTTATACGCATTATTACTCGTTAGTGGTACCATATTTTATTGGGTCGTGTGACCCGAACTAATATTACACCCATTATAACCCAAGCCGAACTAATATTACACCCATAAAGACTAACGAGTATTAACGGGTATTAACGGGTACTAACGAATATTAATGGGTATTAACGGATAATATAGGGTCACCCAACCCGTTACTCGTTTAGACCCGTTAATATTAACGAGCACTACACCAAATCTGTCGAATTGTCAAGGTCATTGACCTTGACAAATCCAACTTGTCAAGGTCAATGACCGTGACATTTCGAGGTGAGACAACTTTTTTTATCACGGTCGTGTCACGGTCGTGTCGCGATCAATGACCGTGACACGTTTGTCACGGTTTATAACTGTGACAAAGCCGTGACCTTTTTTTTAAAAAAATGTCACGGTCAATGACCGTGACAAGTCCGTGACAAGATTTGTCAAGGACGTGTCACGGTCAATGACCGTGACAATTCTGGGCAGAATTTAAAAAAAATCTGTTGGGCAGTATGGCCACTGCCACTGCCCAGCAGTATATTTGTACCTGTTATAGCAACGTTGTACCTGTTCCAAACATCATATATCCACACAAACTAAAGATAATGCAAATATATATTCATGACGATATAATCCAAATATTCAAAATAGAAATAATATACATGACGATATAATCCAAATATAATTAAAATGGACAAACTTAAAAATAATGTTACTACATGTCTTGGATAAAACTGAGGAGGTGAGTAGGCCACACGACATACGAATTGACGCACCCACTAATATACGTCGTGCCGCATTGTTCGCGCAACCACAATAGGGAGTTCTCCTTCCCGGGTATGACATGCGTGACGAGTACCCTGGACTCCATCTCTTGAAGCACACGTCCATGGACTATTCCACCCTCGACGATATTCGGGTCCCTCAACCCCCGCCCTATCCGCTGGCCATCAAATACGTCCAATATGAACACGCTCGGCCAACCAAGTGTCGACAATGGTCTGTTGAAGGGCGCCAAATAGGGAAGTGGATCATCGAAGTACGAACGTGTCGGTGATGAAGCAGCGAGGTCCACATCCTCGTCATCCCGCGCCTCGTCCTCCCCCACCCCCACCCCCTCCCCCCACCACGACCGTGACAACTACATTTATTGTTTATCAATAAAATTATGACATGAGATAATTATAATTGGAGCATAAATTTCATTATCATAAAGGGATAAATCCAACCAAGTACAGAGATTCTACAAATTAAAGTGAGAATTAAATTTAAGACTTTCTAACAATATGCATGTGTATGGATTCTACATAGTTGGGCATGAAAGTAACTAATGATATTCCTAAAAACATACAATTGGCAACATTTTGTGAATTTACTAAACTTTATATAATATTATCAAATTCTGTTAAAAAATTATCTAGGGTTTTACCTAATTGAATTAATTTCATGAATAAAATTATTATCAATTTAAATGAAAATATCAATTATTATCCAATATTTTTGAATGAAATATTTATTTTGAATGAAAATATCAATTATTATCCAACTATTATCAATTATTTATTTTGAATGAAAATAAATTGTTATCCAATATTTTTGGATATTATTTACATTTACATTTTTGGATATATTTTTTTGGGGAAAGATTGAGTATATTAAAAAAAAAACTAAGAATTTACAGAGGAAAAAACCTTAACAAAAGAAAAGGAACCCCAGGGCATACCCCAAAGGCAAACAAAACAACAAGAAGAGCCAAAAACTAGCCTAATCCATAGTACAGAAGACTATCTTCAGGAATGTTCCAGTACATACAAGCCATCCAGTTTGCATAGTTCCTTATGTCCTTTTTCCAAGTAAGCACTTTTGCTCGAACCATGTTTTCAATACCCTTCACAATGGAGTCAAGGGAATTGGAGACATGCTTGAAGCATCTAGCATTCCTTTCCATCCAAATACAGTAGATAGTAGTAGTAAAGGATAAGGATCTTATCTTATCGCATAGAGTCTTAGTAGAGTGGTTAATAGTAGCCTTATCCAACTCACTATTTAAATCCATGGAATCCCTATAGCATTGGTTTCTTAGCCACACCTCATGCCATATACTTTTACTAAGGCTGCACTGAGTGAACAGGTGGTTATATGTCTCCCTCTCATTCCCACATAACTCACACAGGTCATCCATAGAAACCCCCCACTCATGAAGCTTAACTTTAGTGTTGATGGCCCTCCTAACCACCAACCAGGTAATGAAAGAGCATTTGGGGATGCATACCTTACTCCACACAAACTTGCTCCAGTTAACCATAGGCTTATGTGCCTTTAAAAGATCCCAAGCAGAAGCTATGGTGAACTTCCCATTATTAGAGGGCAGCCACACAACAATATCATTTGCATCCTGAATAGTAGGAAGAATAGCATTCTTAACTTCATTCAGCTCCCAAGTCACAGTTGAAGGCCATCTCCACTCCAAGTGGTGGATAAAATCAGAAACTTTTGCTTTTAGATTACTAGCAGAGTCATACACAATGTTTCCCCCATATAAGGGGTGCAGCGGGCCATTAGGGTGCCAATTATCAAACCACATAAAAGCAAGATTTCCATTCCCAATGATGGTCTTTATTTTGCTTCTAAACTTCTCTCTGCTCTTGAGGATTTTCCTCCAGCTCCATGATGAATCATTTGGGATACTCAGAGCCCAGATGCTCCTACCTTTGATCTTATAAATGTTGCACCATTTGATCCATAGGCTGTCCTTCTTACTGCAAAGATTCCACAAGTGCTTAGCCATAGCTGCTCTGTTCCAAGTCTCAAGACACTTGATATTTAGCCCCCCCTTATCCAGAGATACACAAATATCCTTCCAAGCAACTTTTGCCCCTTTGCTATTAGCCTCATCCCCTTTCCATAAGTAATTCCTCATAATCTGCTCAATTTTTTTAATGATGCTCTTGGGAAGGATAAAAATGCTAGCCCAATACACTTGGATGCTGAAAATCACAGTCTTTACAAGGAGGAGCCTACCTGCAAAACTCAGGAATTTATTAGTCCAACATCTGGTTCTCATAGTTATCCTTTCCACCAAGTGAGAGCAATCCTCCTTCTTCAACCTAGTTGTGATGAGAGGAACCCCCAGATATTTGAAAGGAGGGGAGCTGTGCTGTATTCCCAGAATAGAGGAGATCTCCTGAATCCCATCCCCATTAACCCCTGCAGTGAAGAGGCTGCTTTTCTCCATGTTGACCATAAGCCCAGTTAAAGAGCTAAAATTAGATATGGCCTCCTTCACAATGCTGCAAGACACCCTGTCCCCACCAGCAAAAACTATCAGATCATCAGCAAAACTAAGGTGGGTAAGGGCCATCTCCTTGCACCTAGGGTGATAACTGAACAGGTCTGATTCAGCAGCTTTAGAAATAATCCCTGAGAAAGCCTCCATCACCAGCAGGAAAAGATATGGAGAGAGAGGGTCTCCCTGCCTGAGCCCTCTTTTCCCATGAAAAAACCCATTCAGTTCCCCATTCAGATTAATGGAGAACCTGGTAGTAGTCACACACTTGGAGATCCACCCAATGACTTTGGGGGGGAAGCCAACATGAGTCAAAAGCTGCATCAGGAAGTCCTAGCTCACTGTATCATAGGCTTTAAGAATATCAATCTTAATTGCACATCTAGGAGGGTCAGAGTCCCTATGATAATTTCTCATTAACTCTTGTAAAAGCAGGATGTTATCAGCAATGGATCTGCCTTCAACAAAGGCAGCCTGATTATTACTAATGAGGTCTGGCATCATCTTCTTAAGCCTGCAAGTGATAACTTTGGAGATGCACTTGTACAAGGTGTTGCAGCACGATATAGGTCTGAAATCCCTCATACTTCTAGGGGCTGCAACCTTAGGAATCAAAGCCAGGCTGGTACAGTTCCACTGGTTGAAGAAACTCCCATTATCGAAAAAGAATTTAATAGCCTCACACACCTCTTCCCCAACAAGCTGCCAATTCATTTTAAAGAAATAACTGTTAAAGCCATCCGGACCAGGGGCCTTGTCAGACCCAATTCCAAACATTGCCTCTTTGATTTCATCATGAGTGACCTCTTTCTCCAATAACTCTGCTTGAATAGAGGTAAGTTTATTCTTAATCACCTCCCCCAAAACAGTGTTAGCATCAATACATCGCGACCTATTCCCTAACAAGTTCCCAAAAAATTTCACAGCTTCTCCAGCCACCTGCTCTTTCCCTTCAATTCTCACACCATGATCATCCTCAATGCTCAAAATTTTCCTTCTAGCCACATTTTGATTTACTTTCTTATGAAAGAATGTATTATTACATTTTTGGATATTATTTTTGGATATTATTTACATTTACATTTTTGGATATTATTTTTGGAAATTTATAGAAAATTACATATTTATTTACATTTTTAACCCCCTACCCCCACCCTGCCCCACCCTCTACCCCCCACCCTACCCCCACCCTGCCCCACACCCCACACACGCGCACACACACGCACATATATACACACATACACACATATATATACACACAAACATATATATAAATGGAAGAGAGAGAGAGAGAGAGAGAGAGAGAGAGAAAATCGACCTTAAAGTAGAGAGAGAGAGCAGCGTCGAGAGAGAGAGAGGGAGGGAACGGCGGTAGGGAAAAAAGAAGGGGGATAGGATTTTTGCTGCAAACATTGTCACGGTTGTGTCAAGGTCATTGACCGTGACAAGTATTTAAAGAATTGTCACGGTCATTGACCGTGACAAGTCCGTGACAAGTAAATTTGCCACGGCCTTGTCACGGTCATTGACCGTGACAATTCTTTGTCACGGTCGTGTCAAGGTCAATGACCGTGACATAAAACGCGTGTTTTTTGTCACGGTCAATGACCTTGACAAGGGTGACCGACTGAAAGGTGACAATTTGGCCATTTTGGTGTAGTGGAGTGTTAACGGTTCGGGTCATGTACCCGTTAATATTAACGAGTCATGTTTGAGTATTATCATTGGACCCGTTAGTCTTAACGGGTCATGTACGAATTAAGGGTGTTTTCACCCATTAGCCCGTTAACCCGTTAGCACGACCCGTTGACAGCTCTAGATGGAGGAGTCGGCTAACGGCCCTCTTGGTCGTTATGAATGTCATAGTCCACATAGTGACCCTCCTGATCGTCGTGACTATGCTAGTGATGACCCTCCTGGTCGTCGAGATTTTGGTGATCTTGGTTAGTTGAGTGAGAGATTTCAGAAAATTGGCTAGTGGCAAATAACTCAGATCGTTCCCACAGACGATGCCAATTGTAGGTGGTAATTTCCTACAAGTGATGATATTTAATGCACACAAGCCAAGCAAGAATAACAAGGACGATATATAATGAGATTATGCACAACACAAAACCTATATGGTTCGACATCGTGCCTACATCCAAGGGGTGTTAAGGTTTGTTGTTTATTGCTCAAGAACTCAGGTGACAGAGTTATAGTACCACTCGACATTACAATGATACATGTCCCTCTCATGTGAGGCAGGTTTACATTTATAAGGCAACTTTGGAAAGTCCTAAACCCCATTAATAACTATCCTTAAAAGTTCGGATCTATCATTTATCATGATCACCTGTTACAAGTGATTGTATTAAAAGATTTCACTCTGACTTGAAGTCTTCATTAGTCATACGCACATGTGGCCGAGCACGTGTTGTTGCGATTCTTGACCCAATACCCAATTTTTGGATAGATAAAGCTCTCTATAAAATGTTTTTGCAAGTGTTAACTTTCGCTCATTCACAAATGGTGGGCAAATATTTTCATTTTCAAAGGTAAGCATCTAGAATCATAAAGTTGTCTGCCTTATAGTTCCAACATAATGATGGCAAAAGAGTATCATAATGGACAAAGCCATTCGTACGTTCTGTTGCATTCAAAATAGAATCATTTAATTATGAGATAGAAAAACACAAAAGCGTAATGTTGTATGTAATAATTATTCATTTAGGTAGATCAATGAGAAATGGACACCTGTCATCTTACGTGGCAGTTCTCAAAGTACTTACTTTCTTGGTCGGCTCCAGAGACACTTGGTCGGCCAACCGGCCGACCAATCTCAAGAATACAAACCATCAAGAATAGCAAAAGCCACTCAGGTAAAATAGCTAATAGCTCTTGTACACATACCTGTGAATATCAACAGTCTTATTTATTGTATACAGATGTAAATGCCTGGATATATAAAGACATTCCATCTGTTGGATTCCTAACCACTATAAATACACGATCTCCCTTAGCGCAAATGGACGATTCAATCAGCCACAAACATACTAAACCCTGAGCTATTGTAACCACCAAAAAAACTAATAACAGTGGACGTAGGCTTTTCTCATAACTGAACCACTTTAAAAACCTCTTTGTTGTGTGTTTGTCTTACTTTATTATCTTTATTTTATTAGTGATTATAAATCTGGACGCATTCCATTTTTAGACATCAACATGTAGATTCATATACATGTCTTTAAGATTTCAATAAATATATCTATTCTTTCGTATAAAGGATGAAAAAAAAGTTGCATAGCGCCTTAATCCCTATATCTTACACAATTTCCTTAAAGTGGATTCATCCCCATGGTCAAAATTGATGTATGTTTGTCTTCCAAAATAGAGTGACTTTTTCATCTTCCTTCAGATAACACTGCTCCTGCATCAAAAAATTTTATGTTGTACTTTCGGTCAAAGAATACAAATTGAATCTAAAAAAGAAGGGACAAAAAATAACAATGATGCAACTCTTCAGAAGTATTGTCAAATGGAGAGAGAGACGTGATCTACTTGTATAATATGAACACCATCTCCAAACAGATCTCAAGAGACACACCTTAAATATAAAAGAGATGTATGTGTCAACAAAAATGTTGATAGATTAATTAATGTACATTTTAGTTTAACACAAAATATTGATTTTGATGATTCCAAACGTATTTTTATCTAGAGATGATGTAAATATTTCTTATTTTTATAATATTTCTTATTTATATAACAGCAGTTGTGTCATGTACACGTTTTTTTTTTGTTACAGATAATTTTTTTTTCTTTCCCCTCATGAGATCCCATGCATGTAAGCAGATGTTTTTCTAGTAAGATTACATCTTGTTGTGTCTTTAAATTAATTTTTTTTTCTCGTCTTTTTATATATTTATATATATATACATTTTATACTCATATATTATTATTAGTTGCATAGTTTTATATTTTGATTATATATTTAGTATATTTTTAATATACGATTTTATATATATATATAAATATATATATATATATATATATATATATATATATCTACATGACTCATCCATTGAACGATTACTTCATCCGGTCTTATCTTACACGAAACCTGATTTGAATAGCTTTCTGTCTCACCTCAATCCATTGTCTTGTCCTACCCAATTATATTTATTAAGCCTTACTAGTTACCTATATAAACTTTTCTCTTGTCCTATATAAATCATAGGTATTCCTTTGGATAGTATACAGATAGTTGTTCAGTAATATGCTTGGACATTTTTTTTACGTATATATATACATATTTCTAAATCCCTTGACAGGTCTTGAGCCGCACGCATTGTCTCATCAGTTGTCTGATGTTTTAGCCGCATGCATTGTTATATAAGTAAATATATGTTAGTAATCTATGATGACCTGTGACGCATGAATTGATATATAAATTTGTTGTATAAAGACTGATTTTGGCCATAGCCCTTTCGACCTCCTGCCAACTCTTGTACCTGATACTTTAAAGCCTTAGCAAACTTACATCGATTGGACCTTTGTTAATATGCATTTATTTATATATATTGTGGCCCGAGATCACATGACTGGAGTTGTTCAACTCTCTTTGATTGCAGTTCGTAATATGTTATAGTATTCTATATATGAACTGTAACTAGATTTGACACACTATAGCTTTGGAGTTATCTTTTAGGTACACATGTACTAGCTTATTAACACATATATCATACTGCCTTGGGCAGTTTCTTGAGCCATGGGTGTGGACGTGACTTGTCCATTCATCTTTTTCTTTTCTGCAGGCCTTGTGGCCCGTGCCATAATGTTATTTTTTTTCTTCTTGTCATGATTCTCTCATTGACTTGTAAATGCCTTGGGATGTTCTACTGAGTAATATAATAAACGACTTAACTTGTATGAATTTAACTTCTGTCATAATATTATACTGACAACTTTGTGGTATACAAATTCAGATTCATTGAATATCTCATTTGTATCTAACATTTCTCTCTCTCCATCAGTCTACCATTTATTATTTTTCAGAGAAGAAGAAATCATGACTTCCATCCTTCAGTTCACAATTAATAAAGCTCTCATATTGATTAAGAGCATCCATCTATCAAAAATCCCCAACGTCCATTTTTTTATATACATATTGTCCAGCAGTTGCAAAAAGTAGAATATGCAAGAATTGAAAAACACAAAAGATATTCAATAGCACAAAAGTCAGTATTCAGCTACAAGCTACAAGATATCTAGTGAAGACTTGAGACACAAAAAAAAATATTGGAATCTCTGTGAAGTCTACTTGAACTTGAAGAAGAAACTCAGATTTACATTTGTACTTTAAGAGTTTCAGCATCCAAACCTCTGTACTTATTTTTTTTTGAAGCTTTGGATTTTTAGCTTCGGAAGTTGTACCCGTAGCCGTTTTGCTTCTGAGTTGTAAAGTGGCGGTTTGATCCTACCGAAAAAGTGGATCAGAATTAGTGAAGCGCAAGGAGAAGGACGCAGCTCTAGGCGCGTGGACGTAGGCCGGATTTTGGTCGAACCACGTTAAAAATACGGTGTCATTTATTTTTCAGCATTTGAATTATTTATATGCCTGTGATTGATTTTTTTTTTATTATTTAAATCTAAAAATTTGATAATTTTATTTTAAGACTCAAAATATTTATTTTCGTAATATTTAATTAATCTCAGAATTTTAGTTTTTCTAATTTACGAAAATTATTTATAAATTTGATTGGATCTTATAAGCTTAAAAGACTACCTGTGTAAGTAACTTGTTGAACATATTTAACACTATTGTGACAATCACTTCAGTTTAAATTTCAGAATATAAAATTATATTATGTGCTGGACTTGATAATTTATTTAGTGGATATTAAAATCTGTAATTTATCTTGAATAATTTAATTTGTGAACTTTACAATTGTATTTGTGTTATTAATCTAATTTTTAAATTTAATTACTTTAAAAGATAAATATTACTTTAATTAGTAATTAAAGTTATAAAAAGTTTGCTAAACTCAATTCACCCTCCTCTTGAGTTAATATCTGAGTTAATATCTGGGCAACAATTGGTATCAGAGCCACGCTCTAATTTATTATCTTTGTTTTTAACATATCTTTAGAGATTACGATTAATGGCAAACTTTAATGTTTCATCTCTTGGTGAGGGTCAATCAATAAATAGACCTCCTTTATTCTCAGGAAATAATTATAGCTATTAGAAAAATAGAATGAAAAATTTTGTTCAATCAAATGATTATGCTGTTTGGAGAGTTATTATAAATGGTCCAAATATTCCTATGAAAGTTGTTAATAATGAAAATGTTCCCAAAGATGAAAATGAGTGGAATGATGCTGATATTCAGAAAATTCAAATTAATGCCAAAGTTATGAATATTTTACATTGTACTCTTGATGTTAATGAATATAACAGAATATGCTGTTGTGAAAGTGCAAAAGAAATCTGGGATAGATTAGAAATTACTTATGAAGGAACTAGTCAAGTGAAAGAGGATAAAATAAGCATGCTTATTCATAACTATGAGCTTTTTAAAATGAAAACATATGAAACTATCTCTGATATGTCTACTAGATTTTCAAATATTATAAATGGTTTGAAATCTCTTGGTAAAACCTATACTGACTCTGAATTAGTGAGTAAGATTCTCAGGTCACTACCTTCTGCCTATATGACCAAGAAGCTATCAATCGAAAAAACTATTCGAGAAAGACCTATTTCTCTTGATGAATTGTTGGGATCCTTAATTACTCATGAAATGGAACTCATAGAACTTGCTAAAGATGAGAAGCCCAAGGCAAGCAAAACTATTGCCTTCAAATCAATTGAGGAAGAAGAAGAAAGTGAGGAAGCTGATGATGATGAAGATGGTGATATAGCACTTCTCACCAGAAAATTCAAAAAAATTCTTGCTAAAAAGGAGGGACATTCTGGAAAATTCAAGAAATTCTTTTCAAAGAAGGCACATGAAGGAAAATCATCCTCCAAGTTTGAGCCAAGATGTTATAACTGCAAAGAGTTAGGCCATATCAGACCTAACTGTCCCAAAGCAAAAGAAGGAAAGAATGATAGAAAAGAGAAAAGAAATGAAAAATACAAAAAGGCCATGAAAGCTACTACTTGGAGTGATTCTGATGGAAGTAGTAATAATGAAGATTCAAGTGATGAAGAAGTTGCAAATCTTTGCCTTATGGCAAATGATGATGAGGTATCTTCTAATTTTAATTCAGATAGTGAATATGAAACCTCAAATGATCATGATGAACTTCAAAATGCTTTTAATGAACTTTATTACAATTTTGATGAACTTAAAACTAAATATATTAATCTTAAAAAGATACATTCTTCTTTGTCACATAAATATGATTCTCTCCTTGAAAATATAGAAGTAATAAAATCTGAAAATAAGTCTATAAAATCTGAAATAGAAAAACTAAGAATTAAAGAATCATCAAGTCATTTTTTTGAAAATGAAAAATTGAAACTTAAACTTAAGGATCTAACTTGGTGTCTTGAGAAGTTTGTAAATGGTAAGAAAAATTTAAATTTGCTACTTGGAAATCAAAGGTGGATGTATGATAAGGCTGGGATTGGTTATAATGAAAATAAAAATGAGAAAAGCTTTGAAAATTATTCTAAAAATATTGGAAACTCTTTATGTACATATTGTGGAAGACATACCCATTTTTCAGATTTTTGCAAATATAGATTTTGTACTAAAGTGGCATGGATTCCTAAAGAGACTCCTATGTTTGATAACCCCTATGGACCCAACACTTTTCGGGTACCAAAAGAAAAGTTATTTAAATGTCCATTGTAGGTTTGTTTTAGAGCCGGTTCGAACAAATCAAAGTGGTTCTTAGACAGCGGGTGTTCAAGACACATGACGAGTGACAAAAGCAAGTTTTCTAGCTTGATTGCCAAAGATGGAGGACTAGTGACATTCGGAGACAACTCCAAAGGCAAAATCATCGGCATAGGTAAAGTCGGTAAGGATCTTTCCCCTTGCATTGAAAATGTTCTTTTAGTTGATGGTCTTAAGCATAATTTAATTAGTATTAGCCAATTGTGTGATAAAGGTTATGATGTTACATTTAAAGAAGATTATTGTCTAATAAAAAATGTTAAAGATAATAATGTTTTATTTGTTGCTTCTAGACATGAAAATGTTTATACTTTTGATTTTGATAATTTGTCACATCAAAATGTTAAGTGTTTAGCTGTCCTAAATGATACTTGTTGGTTATGGCATAGAAGGTTAGGTCATTCCAACATGGAACAACTTAATATTTTGTCCAAAAATGAATTAGTTAAAGGGCTGCCCAAAATTAAGTTTATTAAAGATAAAATGTGTAATGCATGTCAATTTGGAAAACAAACCAAAACTTCCTTTAAAAAGAAAAGAGATATTTCAACTAATAGACCTTTAGAATTATTACACTTAGACTTATTCGGACCTAACAAAGTAGCTAGTTTAGGTGGAAAATATCATGCTCTTGTTATTGTTGATGATTTTTCTCGATTTACACGGGTTTTCTTTCTTACTCATAAAAATGATACACACTCTATTTTTGCTAAATTTTGTAGAAAAATTCAAAATGAAAAAGGTTGCAATATTGCCTTTATAAGAAGTGATAGAGGAAGAGAATTTGATAACAAAGATATTGAATTATTTTGTGATGAAAATGGTTTTGAACATAATTTTTCTGCACCTAGGACACCTCAACAAAATGGTGTAGTAGAAAGAAAGAATAGATCTTTACAAGAAATGGCTAGAACTATGCTAAATGAACATAATTTGCCAAAATATTTTTGGGCGGAAGCCGTTAGTACATCTTGTTATGTAATAAATAGAACTATTATTAGAAAAGGTTTAGATAAAACTCCTTATGAAATTCTGAAAAATAAAAGACCAAATGTTAGTTATTTCAAGGTGTTCGGTAGTAAATGTTTTATTTTAAATGATAAAGATAATTTGGGTAAATTTGATGCAAAATCAGATGAAGGTATTTTTCTTGGGTATGCACTTCATAGTAAAGCATATAGAGTTTTTAATAAAAGGACTTTAGTTGTTCAAGAATCTATACATGTATCTTTTGATGAATCTAATTCTTTTGCTAAAAACAACAAAGATGATGATGAGGTTTTAGATCTAAATAATCTATTAATGAAGTAAAATTAAATGAAAACTTTACTTCTAGTATTGATAATTCCATTAATGTTGAAAAGACTCCAAATAAAGATAAAAATGATAATGACTCTAGTTTACCTAAAAGTTGGAAATTCGTTAATAATCATCCTTTTGAAAATATATTGGGAGAACCTTCAAGTGGTATTCTTACTAGATCCTCCTTAAAGAATGTATGTAATAATTTAGCTTTTGTGTCACAAATTGAACCAAAAGATATTAATGAAGCCGAAAAAGATGATTTTGGTTGTTAGCTATGCAAGAAGAATTGTTACAATTTGAACGTAATAATGTTTGGTCACTTGTTCCCACCCCTAAAGACAAAACTATTATTGGAACTAAATGGATTTTTAGAAATAAAAAGGATGATGGAGGATTGATTATAAGAAACAAAGCTAGACTAGTTGCACAAGGTTTTAATCAACAAGAAGGTATTGATTATGATGAAACTTATGCCCCCGTTGCTAGACTAGAAGCCATTCATATGTTATTAGCTTATGCATGTTATAAAAACTTTAAATTATTTCAAATGGATGTCAAAAGTGCCTTCTTAAATGGTTTTATAAGTGAGGATATTTATGTTAAGCAACCTCCCGATTTTGAAAATCATATATTTCCAAATCATGTTTATAAATTAAATAAAGCTTTATATGGATTAAAACAGGCCCTTAGGGCTTGGTATGATAGATTAAGTGGATTTTTACTTAAAAATGATTTTGTGAGAGGAAAAATGGATTCTACTTTATTTATAAAAATGCTTAATATTGATATGCTTCTTGTACAAATTTATGTTGATGATATTATATTTGGATCCACAAATGAAAATTTATGTAAAGATTTTTCAGAATTTTTGTAAAAAGAATTTGAAATGAGTATGATGGGGGAGTTAAATTTCTTTTTAGGTTTACAAATCAAGCAAACTAAAAATGGTGTTTTTATCAATCAATCTAAATATATTAAAGATCTTTTAGTAAAATATGGCTTAGAGAATGGTAAAACACTTGGTACACCTATGAGCACTTCTATAAAGTTAAATATTGATGAAAAAGAAAAATCCGTTAATACTACTTTATATCGTGGGATGATTGGTAGTCTATTATATTTCACCGCTAGTAGACCCGACATAATGTTTAGTGTATGTTTATGTGCTCGTTTTCAAGCCAATCCTAAAGAATCTCGTTTATGTGCGGTAAAACGTATCTTTAGATATTTAAATGGTACTAAAGACTTACGCTTATGGTATCCTAAAAGCACATCATTTGAACTCGTAAGTTATTCCGATGCGGATTTTGCAGGTTGTAAAGTTGATAGAAAAAGCACTAGTGGTACATGTCACTTCCTAGGACACTCACTAGTTTCTTGGTTTAGTAAAAAGCAAAATTCAGTTGCTATTTCCACGGCCGAGGCAGAATATATTGCCGCCGGTAGTAGTTGTGCTCAAACTTTATATATGAAACAACAACTTGAAGACTTCAAAATATCATTTCAAAATATTCCAATTTTTTGTGACAATACAAGTGCCATATGTTTGACAAAAAATCCAATTCTTCATTCTAGAACAAAGCATATTGAAATTAGACATCATTTTTTGTATGATCACGTTCAAAAAGGTGACGTTAGAATAGAATTTATTTCTACGGATCTTCAATTAGACGATATTTTCACAAAACCGTTATCCGAAGATCGTTTTACTTTTATTTGTCGTGAACTCGATATGGCATGTATAAATGATTTAATATTATAATTTTTTTGTAAAGCATTTTCACTAGTAGACAAATTATTGGAAACCTTATCAGTAGTCAACATTCAATACTCCTCTATATATATAAATGAGTGTTACTTCCTTTCACTCCATCTTCACACACAAATCATGAAGTCCTTCTATGTTGTTTGGGTTGGAAAACAACCCGGGGTCTATACCACTTGGGGAGAATGTGAGCTTCAAATAAAAGGTGTAAGTAATGCTAAATTCAAAAAATATTCCTCTTATTCCGAAGCTCTTAACGCCATAGCTCTCTTTCCTCCATTTGCTCCTTGGGTAACTCCACCTCCTTTGCCTTTTGTCTTACCACCTCATATGGCTACTCCCTCTCAAGCAAACTCTTCCACCAAATCTGAATCTTCTTCAACTGGTTCCTACACCAGAAATTCTGTCAAACTTATGGTGAAAGATAACGGGAAAGAAATCCTTCTTGAAGGACATCCCCATGATGTATCCATATGATAAATAATCTGAAAATGTAATTTTGTTTTAGTATCAATAAACCAGCAGTTGTGTTTATCCTTTCTTTACATCTTACTTTTATAGAATGACCTATTGCTATCCTTTTTGTATATGACAAACAGGGGGAGAAGTATGTGAATTCTCTTTATTGTGCCTCTATTTATTATTTTAAGTAAAGTTGTTTGTCATCATCAAAAAGGGGGAGATTGTTAACAAAAATGTTGATAGATTAATTAATGTACATTTTAGTTTAACACAAAATATTGATTTTGATGATTCCAAACGTATCTTTATCTAGAGATGATGTAAATATTTCTTATTTTTATAATATTTCTTATTTATATAACAGCAGTTGTGTCATGTACACGTTTTTTTTTTGTTACAGATAATTTTTTTTTTCTTTCCCCTCATGAGATCCCATGCATGTAAGTAGATGTTTTTCTAGTAAGATTACATCTTGTTGTGTCTTTAAATTAATTTTTTTTTTCTCGTCTTTTTATATATTTATATATATACACATTTTATACTCATATATTATTATTAGTTGCATAGTTTTATATTTTGATTATATATTTAGTATATTTTTAATATACGATTTTATATATATATATATATATATATATATATATATATATATATATATATATATATATATATATATATATATATATATATATCTACATGACTCATCCATTGAACGATTACTTCATCCGATCTTATCTTACACGAAACCTGATTTGAATAGCTTTCTGTCTCACCTCAATCCATTGTCTTGTCCTACCCAATTATATTTATTAAGCCTTACTAGTTACCTATATAAACGTTTCTCTTGTCCTATATAAATCATAGGCATTCCTTTGGATAGTACACAGATAGTTGTTCAGTAATATGCTTGGACATTTTTTTTTTACGTATATATATACATATTTCTAAATCCCTTGACAGGTCTTGAGCCGCACGCATTGTCTCATCAGACAAGTTGTCTGATGTTTTAGCCGCATGCATTGTTATATAAGTAAATATATGTTAGTAATCTATGATGACCTGTGACGCGTGAATTGATACATAAATTTGTTGTATAAAGACTGATTTTGGCCATAGCCCTTTCGACCTCCTGCCAACTCTTATACCTGATACTTTAAAGCCTTAGCAAACTTATATCGATTGGACCTTTGTTAATATGCATTTATTTATATATATTGTGGCCCGAGATCACATGACTGGAGTTGTTCAACTCTCTTTAATTGCAATTCGTAATATGTTATAGTATTCTATATACAGGGCCGGCCCAAGGGGTAGGCCAATGAGGCAACCGCCTTGGGCCTCCAAATCTGATATAAAAATATAGGGCCCAAATATTGTATAGGTGTGTATTATATAAGTTTCTAAAAATAGGTCTAAGCCCAAAGTATAAACTTAAAATCCACCCACCAACAACTAACCCTTCATCTCTACTTGCTCATTCATTACACTCATTTAAGAATTGAAAAAAACGACTCTCACCCCACCCAAGACCAACTTTCCAAATTCCATCCAACTTCCAACTATTTAAACTCTCTTTCATTATCTCTAAAAAAAATCAACCCTCTTTTAAATGCTTACAATACTCTCAAGTTTCAGCTCAAAAAATTCGAGAGGTTTGTATTTTTTTTATTCACCCTCTCTCATTATCTCATGTTAATTTTTTAGATTGAAATCTTCATTGTTGTTAAATATAAATGTTATTTTTTATTAATTTATTGAACACTTGTAAAATGATGTTAATTTTTTTGTTAAGTTATTCTTGTTCGTATTATTTGTAAATCCAGAAATATAAATGTCGTTTTTTTACTAATATGTTAAACTCTTTTATTAATTTTTTTAAAGGTTGTCATTTTACTAATCTAAAATTTAAAGTGTATATAAAGTTACCTCTTCTTGTTGTCATTTTGTTAAGTTTTTGTTGCCATTTTTTTTTATTAATCTGTCATTTTTTAATTATAATTATTGTTGTTAATTTTTGGATTTAAATGCTGTTTTTTATATTTTTGAATTTAAATGTTGTTTTCGTTGTCTTTTTTTTTATATGTTAAACACTTAGATTAGTACAAACAATATTTATATTTAAAGATTCAAATAATGTTGTTTAAAAGTGAATAGAAAGTTATATGTTCTTGTTATCATTTTTTTGTTAATATGTCATTTTTTTAATTATAGTTTTTAGTGTTAATTTTTTTTGTTAAGTTCTTGTTATTAATCATGTTGCTCCTTTTAATCTGCTATTAGTTTTTTTATTCTATCAGCAAAACAGGTTCCATTGTTCCTTTATTTTTTTGTGGTCGAAAATTTTTAGATTGATTGTTGGGTTGTTTATGTATTCTATTTTGTTCTTTTCTTGTTAGCTTGTAAAAATACATATTATACTTTTCGGGAAAAAAATTATATAAAGGGCCCCATTTTACAAGTTCGCCTTGAGCCCCCAAATCTTTCGGGTCGGCCCTGTCTATATATGAACTATAACTAGATTTGACACACTATAGCTTTGGAGTTATCTTTTAGGTACACATGTACTAGCTTATTAACACATATATCATACTGCCTTGGGCAGTTTCTTGAGCCATGGGTGTGGACGTGACTTGTCCATTCATCTTTTTCTTTTCTACAGGCCTTGTGTCCCGTGCCATAATGTTATTTTTTTTCTTCTTGTCATGATTCTCTCATTGACTTGTAAATGCCTTGGGATGTTCTACTGAGTAATATAATAAACGACTTAACTTGTATGAATTTAACTTTTGTCATAATATTATACTGACAACTTTGTGGTATACAAATTCAGATTCATTGAATATCTCATCTGTATCTAACGTTTCTCTCTCTCCATCAGTCTACCATTTATTATTTTTCAGAGAAGAAGAAATCATGACTTCCATCCTTCAGTTCACAATTAATAAAGCTCTCATATTGATTAAGCGCATCCATCTATCAAAAATCCCCAACACCCATTTTTTTATATATATATTGTCCAGCAGTTGCAAGAAGTAGAATATGCAAGAATTGAAAAAAACAAAAGATATTCAATAGCACAAAAGTCAGTATTCAGCTACAAGCTACAAGATATCTAGTGAAGACTTGAGACACAAAAAAAAAATATTGGAATCTCTGTGAAGTCTACTTGAACTTGAAGAAGAAACTCAGATTTACATTTGTACTTTAAGAGTTTCAACATCCAAACCTCTGTACTTATTTTTTTCTAAGCTTTGGATTTTTAGCTTCGAAAGTTGTACCCGTAGCCGTTTTGCTGCTGAGTTGTAAAGTGGTGGTTTGATCCAACCGAAAAAGTGGATCAGAATTAGTGAAGCGCAAGGAGAAGGACGCAGCTCTAGGCGCGTGGACGTAGGCCGAATTTTGGTCGAACCACGTTAAAAATACGGTGTCATTTATTTTTCAGCATTTGAATTATTTATATGCCTGTGATTGATTTTTTTTTGTTATTTAAATCTAAAAATTTGATAATTTTATTTTAAGACTCAAAATATTTATTTTCGTAATATTTAATTAATCTCAGAATTTTAGTTTTTCTAATTTACGAAAATTATTTATAAATTTGATTGGATCTTATAAGCTTAAAATACTACCTGTGTAAGTAACTTGTTGTACATATTTAACACTATTGTGACAATCACTTCAGTTTAAATTTCAGAATATAAAATTATATTATGAGCTGAACTTGATAATTTATTTAGTGGATATTAAAATCTATAATTTATCTTGAACAATTTAATTTGTGAACTTTACAATTGTATTTGTGTTATTAATCTGATTTTTTAATTTAATTACTTTAAAAGATAAATATTACTTTAATTAGTAATTAAAGTTATAAAAAGTTTGCAAAACTCAATTCACCCCCCCCCCCCCCCCTCTCATGAGTTAATATCTGGGCAACAGTATGCTCTAAAAGAAACTTCAAGTTTCCCCTAGAAAAATAAATGTAAGATAGTTTAAATGTAATTTTCACACAAATTAGGTTTATTAAACTTCATTAATAATCCCAAGAATATTATGGCATGGAAATTATAAAGTTTGTGGTGCAAGAATCATTGTATTTTTCTGTTGGTGTTATTTTATTAGTTTGAACTGGACTGTGGTGGTATTAAGCAATAAGACTATATTTCCGCATTTTAGGATTTTGTTATTTTTCATAAAAGCTGTAGTTATCACTCCACTTCGTTTATATAACAAATACCATATCTATTAGTGCGTGTTACAAAGCCCTTAACCAGATCCAAATAGACTGCCGAAAGAATGGAAGTGACGAAATCACAAATAAAAATTCTAGAGCCAACAATACAATGGAGTTAATCTGTGAGATCTGTGTTAGCCCCTATTTCAACATTAAACAGATGAAAATGCTTAATCACAAAACTATAGAAAATGAGAAGGAAGAGGATGTGAGTTTAGCTGAAGTGTGCATTCTTGTGCTAGGAGAAGATTAGCTTCTGGACAGTAATGGGGCGACAGATGGCAGGCAATGGTTGGCCAGACCAGGCTGAGTCAGCAATGAAGGAGTTGACTGTTGGTGTAGGATTGTATAAATCCCACCATACATGAGTTGAAGGGTTGTGGCAGGCCATGTCCGTGGAGAGGCAACCAGTTAACCCACCATACCTTCCAACCCCACAGCATGCACTCCTTACATCCTCAAATCCTGCATATAAAAATTATGACGATGTTCTGTCAACATGCAAATTCTACATATTAACTTTCCATTTTCTACATTAAAAACGAGCATAGAAGATCAGTCAACAATGGTATTTGAGATTTGCATTTGCAATTCACCCTGAGAGAATATTCAGGTATATTTGGAAATCAAATACCACACCATTTGATTGGGTTGTCAGACAGCGAATATGAAAAAGCAGGAGTCAGCGCACATGCGACCGGTGCGATCGCAATTTCACTTTCATTTTCGCGCCCATTTTTTCAATACAGTACAAAGTCTATCAAACACACTTGAATAAAAAATCCTATTCCCCCCACCCACCCCCCACACACAAAAAAAAAAAAAATACTGAGAATATTTCAGAATGACAGTTTTCTTAATGTATATCAAAAAGCAAAATGATAGCGAACATTCAATGGGTTGCAATATGCAATAAGTGAATCATATTCTAAAACAATTTGTACATGTAGAAACTTCTCTTGATTTTGATTGTCATTTTCTTTCCACATCCCAAAGATTTAGCCAATCTTTCCATGAAAGTAAAAATTGTCTAACAAATAATTTCATCATTCATTTCCCTTCAAATATATACATGTGGATTGGGAATAATTTGAATGTCAGTGATATCACTGCAGGGACAGCTTCCCTGCAGGTTATGTGATGTGAAAGGGCACAGGTCAAGTTTTAAACAGTGGAGATGGTGAAAAACTATATGAATTTTGTGTTGCTCTTGGTGACAACGTTGCTTCTCATAACTATCGTCGGAGGGTGAGAAGGTAAATGAATTAAAGTAATCAGAGGTTGACCATGAGAGAGAAGGGGGAGATGAACTAAAGTTTGTGTTCTTAAAAAGAATATAAGAAAAAGAATCTGGCGAATCACATAGAGGACTTAGAGGGCAAGATGGAAGGAAAAGGGGTATCAACTTCACTATTAGTATCCATAGCCATATCCGGGCCATCGCTAGACTGAGTAGCATTATGACAGTTCAATTTGGAGGATGTAATCAATTCTTTCATAAGACGCTGGCAAATTTCCATCTCAATCTCACTCACCTGTTTGTGCTGGCAAAGGAAGATGATTAAGATAAGGGCTGTTTTACCATAACAAATTATTTTCCCCAAATAATCATTAAATTTAATTTACAACTGGTTTAAAAAGTAAATAAAAAATTGAAGGTTGAATTTTCATGGTTGTTATTTAAAATACAAACTGTAAAGGTCAAAAGCCGTGGCAAAATTGGGGTTGCACGTCGTGATCCAATTCTTGTGTATATACTTACGGTAGAGTCGATAACAAAACAGCAAAGATAATTGAGCTGAGATCATGTTGCTATAAGATGTTGCAGCAGACATTTTGCAAGACTAAAAAATACAAATGCTTCTGGACCATATATATATATATATATATATATATGTACTTGTTTCACTGCAATATCAAGCTAGCCATATAAAAATCTTATTAACTAATTTATTAAAAATAATTGTAGAAAGTGATCATACCATAGGCAACTGGGTTGGTGATTAACTCCAAGATTGCTCGATATACATCACAGAAAACTATTTGGGCATCACCCAACTCTCTACTGAGCTCAACAATCTTCTGTTCTAGCAACGTGTTGTACTGCAAAACCAGTCCATTAATCCCACTATCACAGCTGCCGCTTTCATCTTCCTCACCATCACTGCCTGTTGTATTAAAATACCCCTCCCACAGAGTGCGTGGCGCGCATCCCAAGGGCAGTATCCCCGCGCACACTATTCTCCTCACATTGGCATCATATAGGTACCTCATTGCATTAATCATTTGCCCGACTATAATTCGCGCAAACTTCTGGGTGGCCGAGGAGTTGCTTAAAAACAGGTTGATGTAGTCGTCTTTGCCGAAGGAGAGATAAAAGAGTGAGGATTGAATGAAGTTGCTGGCTTTATCTTGTCCCAGTTGAAGGTGTAATAGCTCCAGAGTGTCGAATGCTTGGCGAAGCTGTTGGTTAAGGGACTGGTGGATCGGGTTGCCCGAGTTCATGATGGTGGCTTCGGCCGACCCAAAATTTATGCCACTCATTAGGCCCTCAATTGAATTGGTCATGTTGTAGAATGGAGCCGAATATGGCAACCCAATCTTCTCAGCTGTAGCATAAATTTGTAATCATGTTATTGCAAGGAATTGGGGACACTGATGAGAATGAACACAGGAATATGTAACAAAGGCTGTGACCCAACATGATTTACTTGGCCTAGAGATATGACTATCACTATGCCCATATGATTATCATTTATATAATATACAAATGGTACCCAAAACAACAAGTGAACAAAAAATCTATGACGATGAGTGGTGTATCATAGTAATATACTCATTTTGCCTTGTTTCGGGTGGTAAAATTGCAATCAAGGATTTCGAAAGTAAACAAGATCTATCATATCTATGAAAAGTTTCTAGGGATATGTGCAAGAAAAAAATACTCTGTTTTCTGTATTCACCAGGAAAGAAACTCCCATTATCCCATACCATTTACAGCATGGGACAAAGTTGGCAATGTATTATGTTTGTGTAAATGCCCCAATGAATTTTATTCATCAATCTCAAGAAACCCACAACCTCAAAACTTAAAAATCAACCCTAATTTAAACACATAATCGAGCCGAGCCCAACAACTAAGGTATAGATAGATAGTAGGAGGAATATATACCAAGAAGATGAGGAAGGAGAGTATGATCAGAACCGTTGCATGGATGTAAGGAAAAATTACGACGGACAAGAGAGTAGAAGAGAGAGTTGTCTCCACAATCAACGGACGAATCTCCCAACACAAACATTGCCTTCACTGACGATGACCCCTTCTTCACTTCCGCACCACCAACAATATTCATCATCACAACACCTAAAACAAACACCACCCCCTTCATCCTCCTCCCTACTTTCTTTCTTTTTCCCAACTCCTCTTCGTTGCTTTCTTGTGCTCAATGGTGCCACATTTTATACTTCAATCCTCCTCAACCTAATCTACGCCCCAACAAATCTCTCTCTAAATATACCATTTTCGGAAAAATACAAAAAGCAGACCTAAAAAGTTTGGATCATTTTTAATTTGGAAGTAAGTTGTTTTAAAAATAATATTATTAACCCACGTATTTGAAAATTGATGCAATTAAACTCATCGTTATATCCGTTAAGAAACTTAATAGAAATGATGATTGAGTATCCTATATGGAATTTTTTTTAATTATTGCCCAATAATAATTTGATACATGGATCTTATACAAAATTATCACATTTCAACATTTAAAAAAATCAAAATATGAAGAAAAAAAATAGAAAAAAAAGAAAGAAAAAACAACCATCTCTCTTGTACTATCACTTCCCGTCCCTCCCTCCAGTTAGTTAGACTCTCGGTTCTTGTTCTACCACCACCCCCTCCCCTATCGACAACCATCCCTTCCTCTCCCTGCCCCACTACTTCTGATAGCCTCCCCCAATAACCACCTGCAATGGCTTTGAAAACCCTAGGAGGTCGCGGCCACATAAGAGGCCACAACCACAAGTGAAGCCCTGAGTAGGTGACGAAACCTTGGATCTATAGACCGCAAAGGTAAAAGGAAGGTCAGGGCCTAAGAGAGAAGGTCGCGACGATTATTGGCCTAGCCTCATAAAGGCACAGCAGGTGAGACGATGACACGGCCTATTTGAATCATAACTTGAAAATCAAGCCTTGAAGGTTCTAGAAACCTTTTTGAAGGTGTATTTGTGGAAATGTCATGTCATTCGTGAAAACCCCAGGGATTCTAATAAAATTAACCCTTGGCACACTTCCCAAAGCTACTAAAACCCTATTTCCCACTTTAGAGAGAAAAAGTGAAATTTGGAGAGAGAGAGAGAGATGAGGTGTTGCCTGAGAAGAGGTCAATGGATATTTATTCATCAGAGAAGCGTTTAAAGGTGGTGGAAGGTTATTGTTCATCGGATGAAAATCCATTAAGGTAAGAGATTTATCCTCAATCTCTTCTTCCTTATTAAAACCCTAGTTTTCATGTGTTTTAACTGATTGATATGAGCCCTTGCTTGTGCTTCGGGTTTTAGACATGGAGTTTTACTATTCATGTAGCTTTCATAGGTTTAAAGGCCATGGTTATTTATTGTTCATATAACTTTTCTAGGTTTTGAAGCCATGGATAGTTACTATTCATCGGAGTTTTAGAGTCCAAGGAGTTCTACTATTCATTAGAGATTTAGAGACTTGAGAATGTTATTGTTCATATTAACTTATTGATTTAGTAGGTCTCTCTTAGGTTTCTTGCTTAGAGACTTTGAGTTTGAGGATAAGTGTTCTTAAAGATGTTCGTGCTGATCTTGTGAGGTTTTATTTAGGGTTTTACCTTTGATCTTTGAGGATTTGAGTTATGAGATAATTAGGGTTTAAAAATAATATTTTACTAAAATTCCCCAGTTGATTATTAGTCAGGAGTTCTAACTGCTTCTTTGAGGCCGTTGACTTGTGTGGGGAGTAATATATTGTGCCTTGAGTTGATATATGGAATTCGATGCTGAGGCCGCGACACTTTGTGATTAGGCGTGAGGTATCAATGTCTATTTCAGGGCCTCATACTTAGTGCTTGAGGCGAAGACAGTTATTCCTGGGAGATTGAGACTAGGACTAACTATGGGGCTTACACCGCTGCAGAACTCGGCCAATATGTGGAGTTATCAGTAGACCGCGGATCCGCCATCTTGGTTTTGAGTAGGAAGGTAGGTCGCGGTTTATGGCGTGACTGGGTTTAAGATACCTAGAATAAGGTCGCAGAGATTGAGAGGTATAAGGCCATAAAATAAAGGTCGCGGATTATAAGGTGAACTAGGGGAGATTGAGCCTTGGGATAAGTCATGGTATGGTTAACTAAGAGAGATTGAGCATTGGGTCATCAGGGTTATCTGAAGGGTTGGGAAACCTACACTACACCAAAATGCACTTTTAGTATCAAAATAATTTTATGATTACAATTAGTTTACCATTACTAATTGATGAGGCGTAAAATTTGTATTCAAAATATGTCGTTGGGTGTTTACGCCCTATACAAAAAGATATCACAACTTGACACACTATAAATGGAAGTGTAGTGGCAAGTAGGGATCGAATCCACAGGGAACGGTATTTAGGACTCAATTGTTTTAACACTTAGGAAATGGGAAAATAAAAGATGATAAGAAAATAAAAAGGGAAAAGGAAAAATAAGAAGTTAACACCAAACAAGAATTAATAAAATCCCTCCCATGGGCTAAAAACTGCATAATTAGAATTTCGGTTCGAAAGCATTTAACCGAGCATATTCAATTAATTATAAACATCATCCATGAAGGAATTTAATTCAAAAATTCGAGATAAGACATTTAATAAAAAAATGGTCACATGTGGATTAATTTCGAAATACCGCTTTAAACACTAACGTTGCGTGATAAAGAAAGTTAAACGCATAATATTTCAATTTTAATACACGAGGGTTCAATTAAATAAAATTTTATCCAAAACCTAACTTTCGGAGCTCAACGTCCATCAATGGCGGAAAAATGACCCCAACCCTTAAACTATGGATAATACATAATTAAAACACTAAATAAAACTAATTAACTAAGGAAAATAAGAATTAAATAAACAAAACTACTTAACTGGGCATGAAACTTAAATACAAAAAGGAATTAAAGCATTTAATAGACAAAGAAGATGATGAATAGTAAAACTAACTTACATAAAATGGGTATACACCTAAAGAAATGGAGGAGAGGGGAAAGCTTCACAAAATCCCTAAAGTTCTAACCCTAGAATTGTGTAAAAATGAAGACTAAAATGAAGTCTCCACTTAATACAATGTTTTTCCATAAATACCCAACCAAAAATTCACTTAAAAATATAAATTTGTAGCCTTTTACTGTAGCCGAATTGATTCGGATTACGCCCCTGACAGTGTTGATTCTTCAGCTTGGATCAATAATACGGAAAAGGCCGTAACTTCTTCGTTATAACTCAGAATCAGGCGCAGTCAGAAGCTAAGTGAAGCTAACTCAGAGGAATACAACTTCCAAGAAGACCGCCAAAAACCAAAATTATGAAATGAATAAAATGCCCTTGAATGTGCCTTTAAGTGTGCTTTTGAAGATGAAACTTTCCCAAAAATGTCATAACTTCTTCATTATAAATCAGAATCATGCGCCGTCGACGACCACACGAAGAGAAATAAATGAGCTATAATTTTCATGAGAACTTGGGACCAAAACCTGAGTGCTGAAATTACTAAAATTCCCCCGAAGTTAGTGAACAAAACTTTTTCTAAAAAGCGGTCAAACTTCACGCTAAGCATGTTAATACCTACAAAAGCTCAATTATACCTCATATTAGCATGTATAAAATGGAGGTTGTCTGGTTAACGATCATAGATATAGGAATTAAAGTACCCAAGGGGGATAAAATGCGTAAGTGTAAGAGTGAATGAATGCGATATTTATGCCGAATCACACCCCCTAACTTACACATTGCTAGTCCCTAGCAATGAAATTGCAAAGAAACAAGACTACAAGTAAACCATAAGGAGAGGAGATATGTACAAAGAGGATAAAATCCACTTTCGTGGGCAAATGATTGCATTTAGCATATGCAATAAGCCGTTAAACCCCTAAATTACCCTAGTGGACGAGTGTTGTTTCACGAGGGTTTTCAGGGATGAAACCCACAAACATCATATTTTCCTCAAAAAGATGCCCAATCAACAATATAAGACAAACTCAATAATACGAAAAAGATTTCAAACATGTTATTAGCATAGTGAATAAATTCACTCAAAAGTCCATAGTTATTAACATTATATAATGAACTTCATAGAATTGAAACCTTAAAAAGTGGCAAGAAAAAGTGACTACATGAACGGTATGATTTGGTAAAAACTTATATAAACCGAATAATAAACATTAAAGTATGCATAAGTATCAATCCTCGCCGAATATTACACTCAACAAATGAAATCACTCTAAAATGGGTGGTAATACACGAGACATGTGGGCATAAAGAGTAATTGTAAATGGAATCTAGGTCGCGCACCTGTCACTAATGAAGAATGCTATATTGAAAATAAAAACTTGTAATCTCATGAAAGATACCGGGCATTAAAGGAGGTGAAATGTATTTTCACAGATTATCAAAACTATTATGACTTTTAAATTGAAT
Organism: Sambucus nigra; assembly: GCA_949130495.1. Classification (NCBI taxonomy): domain Eukaryota; kingdom Viridiplantae; phylum Streptophyta; class Magnoliopsida; order Dipsacales; family Adoxaceae; genus Sambucus; species Sambucus nigra. The sequence continues at coordinate 108,849,276 of OX422217.1, read as the reverse complement.
ATACCCAAGGATCACATAGGACTTTATAGGGTTGTAATGTAAGTTTTGGGGTTAAGGTTACGAAATGAAAGGTATATTTACGGATTCAAAGGTTTTCAGAGATGAAAACTCGGGATAATGAAAAATATGGACAATTTCAAAATTGGAATAAATAATCCAAAATAAGCATTGGATATGAAATTCGAGAGTGACAAAGCTTATTGAACACTATATACGTCATATACAACTTTCTCTTTATTTTCTTTTCTTTTTTTTCTCATGTTTTTATTTTGTCTTCTTTTGTTTTTCACTACACTTTTTTCTTCACTTTTTCACTCTCACATGTTTAATTGCAACCACGTAGCACGAACATCATTCAATCCTAAGTACCATTCCAAACAAAGGTATGGAAAGTAATATGTATGGTTTATAACTCCAATGTGGAGTTGGTTATGGGATTTTGGGTTATGAAATGAAAGGTTATATTTAAGCTCAAAGGGTTTGACTAGGGAAAATATATAAGGTGAGGTCAAGGTCAATATGGGTGATATAACAAAGATGGCCTATGATCATTTTCTAAAGTTTATGCAATTCTCGAGACAAAAGAACTTTGAAAATCATGCTCAAGTAACATATGTCATAAATGAACTCAATTAATGAACGATCAAATGAATGAATAGTGAGATTACCGACAAATTTAATGTTTTCAGTGAGAAAAGAGTAGTGTATAGCACTCACAAATGAAGGTATGTCTCAAATCTCACTTATGTAAGTATATATAATGCAACAAAAGATTACCGAGTTATAAAAATCTTAAACCAAATCAATAAAACAAGAAAAGTGCATGTGCTCGTGGCTTAAAGTTTGATTCATGAAATTATTCATAATATCAATGATTTGAGAACTAAAGTCTAATAACTTCTAAAATCGAGAACATCGATAATTGAATTGTCAATTGGATCGGGCATTTATTAAAATTTATCATCGGAAACAAAGGCAAAATGTCTAAGAAAAGAGAAAAAGAAAGAAAATATTTTTGAAATTTTTTAATTTTTCAACAAAAGCATGCTTGGAACGAGCGTGTGATCAAATCAATGAAACTACCAATGAATGGATAAATATCCCATACCCGTAACTTAAATATTGCATTGTCCTCAATGCAAATCAAGAACACAACATAAAGAGAGAAAAATAAAGATATCACCCAAAATGGAGAGATCCCCGATAAGTGCAAGTCCGTTGAATCTACAAAACATGTTAGTAACAAGCATAACAAGGAAGAATAATACAAAGCTTAACTAATTACACTAGACTAAAAGTAAAAAGAAAGAAAAATAAAAAAAATAAAAAACTAACTATTGGGATTCAAAATACGATTTGGCTTTGAAGGATCAAGGTTGTACCTTCCTTTGAAAGCACGCCTCCCGGAATATAAGAATTTCGTTTTAACAACGAAAGGCATGTGTAAGGCGGAAGAAACAAACCATCGCCATTTAAAATTTTGAGAGGGGTGATGGGGAGTTTGTATGCTAATGGGGAAAAGTACAATTGGGATCCAAGAAAAGTAGAATCACCTCCGAAAGGTTTTTCAAGTAGAATGGGATGTGGGGCACACAAAGAGGAAAAGTTCATATTAGAAAACAATGCAAGCAAAGAGTCCTCGTTGGTAAAAGGTTTAAAAGTTTCAAGAGTTTCAATCGACTCATAAGAATCAAGTGGTTCTTCTAATGGTTCAAAAACGGTAAACAAATATGGTGATGAAATAAATTCAATCTCAAGTAATTCATCATCACAAAGAGATTGAATTTCAGGGGAGAAAGCCTCACTTTCAATGAAATGTTCTCTAAAAAATTAAGGTGAAACACAAGTCTCAACCTCCTCATTGAATTCCACAAAAGAATTAATCTCATTGCAAAGTGATTCGATTCTCAAACCAGCACTAATAACGTTACTTTGGGTGAAAAGAAGGAGGGTTTCTTCCAAAGTAGGCTTCCTTGGCTCTGGAACCTCGGATTCCTCATTTGGTTGAAACTCTTCTTCAACTTCCAAAATATCGGATGAAAAATCGTCGTTGGATTCGAATAATGCATCCAACTCAAGCTCTCCCAAACGATTTTCTTCTCAATATATTTTTCAAGCCTTTCATTCTCAAGAATTTTAAGCCCCTCATGCACAGTAACAGGTGGAGGCGCGAAATCTTGAGAATGGAAGGTTTGAGAACTACTCCCAAATAAGGAATCATTAAAATTATCGACATTACTATAAAAATAAGACATCATTACCGAATGGTTTGTAGATGGAAAATCCACGTAGAAAGGTGTGCGGCTGAGAATTCAATGTTTCTTGGCGCTCAAATGTGCAATCATGCAAAAAAGGGTTAAAACAAAGAATAAAAATACAAAAGAAAAAATATTACGAAATAATAAAAGAATTACAATCTGTAAAACAATCCCCAGCATCGACGCCATTTTTGATGAGGCGTAAACTTTGTATTTAAAACATGTCGTTGGGTGTTTACCACAACTTGGCACACTAAAAATGGAAGTGTAGAATTAAGTAGGTGTCACACCCGGCCTAATTCTGGTGTCGACCGCCACCAAAACTAAGTCGGGCGTGAGTAAATAAAATACCATTCTTAGCATGAGACAGATATGAGACATAAATAAATCAGTCCATAAGATAAACAATTGAGTCAATCTCAAATTATCACAAATAACTAAGCGATAAAAGATCCATCACATGCTAACTCCAAAAATCCAATCCTCAATAATGATTAAATAAAATCTGAATAATCCCAACAGAAATCCTCTAAACAACTTTGGAACCGAATGGCCCAATAAAACTCCAATGAAGTCTCATAATACGACTGGAAAAGAAAGTCTAACTAAACTATGCCATAAAGTAAATAACTCCAGCTGCACCTCCAATGATAACTCCGATAAACTTATGCAGCTTCTACAAATTAAATCCTGAAAAAGATTACTCAACGCATGGGTCAGAGCCAAAGCTCCGAGCAAGAATACACACTACTCCCCTCAAATAGGATCCTTCAATCCAGACAGTAGCATTATACGCAATAAAAATCACAATAGAATATTTTAAATTAAACGGAATAATTAAATGCGATAAATATAAATTACTAACTACCCGTAGGGATCCCCATTTAAAAAGGCACACCCATATGATTTTAAATTCCCAAGTCCCACTATGTTAATTTAATTAAATTAACCAACTTTTATTATTGTTCTCACTTTTTATTAAAGTGTCACACTTCCCCTTGTCAATCTCCCTTTGACCCGTTTAAACTGTCGGCCCCGACACATGATAAGGTTACCCTTGTCAATCGCCCTCTGACCCGTTTAACTGTCGGCCCCGACACATGACAAGGTTCCACACACGACACGACATAAATCACCCTCTGGCCCATTTAAACTGTCAGCCCGACACATTATGTCGCCACAAATTTTAATACCCATTTTTATCTTAGGCATTAATTCTCAATTTCTCAATTTATAATCACCCCACCCTTTTAATCGACGTGAGATCCTCAAAATACCCCTTAGTCCCATACCTAAGGGTCCCCAAGTTATAAATACGTCCTATCCTATGTATAGGAGGATTTCTAACTTAAATTTCGACCTAGTCTCATGCTTAGGCGAGCGTAACGACGATAAAGTAATAAAAATCAGCCCACCCACAAGGTGATAAAAATGCAATAATCTTCCCTCACATTCCTAGAAGGCATTCTAAAATATAGGAACAACAATAATACCCAACAACCCGTCGTCACAATGATATTTAATAATACGAACAAGTCATACCAACAAGATTAATTAATCATCGTATAAAACTACACATGATAGTCCAATTCAGTTAAATCTTTAATTTAATTATCACAACGTCAACAATACCCAAATAATCTCATTTAATTATTTTAAATTAAATATACCAAGTTTTCATCATATATTCATTAAAACCAAATTTTGTTATCTCTACATGTATTACATGAGTTTTACGCACCCAAAAATCATTTATTTTAAAGCTAGGATTTTTCTACATGCAACCTACACTAATAAAACCCAAAATCACTCATGAATCCTACGTACCCAAAGGGTTACGAATATTATTTAGATTAAAAGATTTTATAAAAATAACCCATAATTAATATTCACTTTTTCTAATTAAGTTACTAATTATTTTTAACAAAACATGTAATTAAGTGTTTAGGCGACACTTAAAACGCATAATACTAAAGGAAAAGAATAGAGTATTCATGCCTGTAAAGATCGTGTTGAAAATCTGATTAGAAATCTGGATTCCTCTCGAAAATTTAACAAAAGAGTGTTCCTGAACGATCTTGATTAAACCCCAATTAAGCCTTCAAAAACTTGTGCCAAAACTTGTGACAAAAACTTGATTTTGTTGAAGGTTGATGATTATGAGTGAGAGGAAAAATATTTGGAAGTGTTCTCTGGTGAAAAACTGGAGAAAAAGTGATTATGAGAAGTCTCCTTACGGATTAACAAGGTTATATATTGATTAGAAGTCATAATCCTACACAAACTCTAAAAACAGCTTACAGCGCACGTTTTCTGGGAGGGTCGATCGATCTACCCCCGGGGGTCGATCGATCGATCACCCCGAAAAACTGACAGTTCACCTAAAAAAATGCCTATAAGGCAAAATATTATAAAATCAATATAAAATCCGTTTTAACTCCGATTTTAATTCCGCTTGGAGTTTTATTCTTCTAAAATCATAACCAACATATTTAGCCAATAAAAATTATTAAATTCAAAAATTTATTTTTCTCAAAAATTCCAATTAATTAATAAAAATAGTTAATAAAAACACGGGGTGTTACATACTTCCCCACTAGCAAAGAATTTCACCCTCGAAATTAGACGAAGCATACACATCAACACGTAAATCTCGCAAAAGAAAATAAGGCTCATATATGCCTACCCGTAGAATGCCATAATTGGGTGACCATACACCCAATTCTACGCGCACCTATCCCACGAGCAAACAAAATAATATATAGTACCAATATACATATGCATAACTATGAAAATAACGGCGCACCACACGCTCCCACAAATCCCCACTCGATCCTATATCTGAAAGTCATTAAAATGCTAACATCCTCAAATTAAATCTCAACATCGAAAATCGATACATACGATACCTAACATCTGTACAAAAATCTCCAAAATAAATATCGTCACCAAAATCCATTCGAAGGATCCCCAAATCAAGCTTACTAATTCTAAACTCAATGACTACAACGTCCTTAACTCAAAACTTCACATCTCCAAGAAACACATCTAACACGTATGCTAGACCCTTTACTTTAAGAACTACGAATCAATAAAGGGAATCAAAGATCGGCAACGCGGAAGCTAAACGGACTCATAACCTACGAGACCTAAGACCATGCTCTGATACCATCTGTCACACCCCGCCTAATTCTGGCGTCGGCCGCCACCAAAACTAAGCCGGGCGTGAGCAAATAAAATACCATTCTTAGCATGAGACAGATATGAGACATAATAAATCAGTCCATAAGATAAACAATTGAGTCAATCTCAAATTATCACAAATAACTAAGCGATAAAAGATCCATCACATGCTAACTCCAAAAATCCAATCTTCAATAATGATTAAATAAAATCTGAATAATCCCAACAGAAATCCTCTAAACAACTTTGGAACCAAATGGCCCAATAAAACTCCAATGAAGTCTCATAATACGACTGGAAAAGAAAGTCTAAATAAACTATGCCATAAAGTAAATAACTCCAGCTGCACCTCCAATGATAACTCCGATAAACTTATGCAGCTTCTCCAAATTAAATCCTGAAAAAGATTAGTCAACGCATGGGTCAGAGCCAAAGCCTTGAGCAAGAATACACACTACTCCCCTCAAATGGGATCCTTGAATCCAGACAGTAGCATTATACACAATAAATATCACAATAGAATATTTTAAATTAAACGGAATAATTAAACGCGATAAATATAAGTTACTAACTACCCGTAGGGATCCCCATTTAAAAAGGCACACCAATATGATTTTAAATTCCCAAAACCCACGATGTTAATTTAATTAAATTAACCAACTTTTATTATTGTTCTCACTTTTTATTAAAGTGTCACACTTCCCCTTGTCAATCTCCCTCTGACCCGTTTAAACTGTCGGCCCCGACACATGACAAGGTTACCCTTGTCAATCGCCCTCTGACCCGTTTAACTGTCGGCCCCGACATATGACAAGGTTCCACACACGACACGACATAAATCACCCTCTGGCCCATTTAAACTCTCGGCCCCGACACATTATGTCGCCATAAATTTTAATACTCGTTTTTATCTTAGACATATTCATCAAAACCAAATTTTATTATCTCTACATGTATTACATGAGTTTTACGCACCCAAAAATCATTTATTTTAAAGCTAGGGTTTTTCTACATGCAACCTACACCAATAAAACCCCAAATCACTCATGAATCCTATGTACCCAAAGGGTTATGAATATTATTCAGATTAAAAGATTTTATAAAAACAACCCATAATTAGTATTCTCTTTTTCTAATTAAGTTACTAATTATTTTTAACAACACATGTAATTAAGTGTTTAGGCGACACTTAAAACGCATAATACTAAAGGAAAAGAATAGAGTATGTATTGCCTATAAAGATCGTGTTGAAAATCTGATAAGAAATCTAGATTCCTCTCGAAAATTTAGCAAAAGAGTGTTCTTGAACGATCTTGATTAAACCCCAATTAAGCCTTCAAAAATTTGTGTCAAAACTTGTGACAAAAACTTGATTTTGTTGAAGGTTGATGATTATGAGTGAGAGGAAAAATATTTGGAAGTGTTCTCTGGTGAAAAACTGAAGAAAAAGTGATTATGAGAAGTCCCCCCCACGGATTAACAAGGTTATATATTGATTAGGAGTCCTAATGCTACACGAACTCTAAAAACAGCTTACAACGCACGTTTTCTGGGAGGGTCGATCGATCGATCACCCCGAAAAACTGACAGTTCGCCTAAAAAATGCCTATAAGGCAAAATATTATAAAATCAATATAAAATCCGTTTTAACTCCGATTTTAATTCCGCTTGAAGTTTTATTCTTCTAAAATCGTAACCAACATATTTAGCCAATAAAAATTATTAAATTCAAAATTTTATTTTTCTAAAAAATTCTAATTAATTAATAAAAATAGTTTATAAAAACACGGGGTGTTACATACTTCCCCACTAGCAAAGAATTTCGTCCTCGAAATTAGACGAAGCATACACATCAACACGTAAATCTCGCAAAAGAAAATAAGGCTTATATATGCCTACCCGTAGGACGCCATAATTGGGTGCCCATACACCCAATTCTACGCGCACCTACCCCACGAGCAACAAAATAATATATAGTACCTATATACATATGCATAACTATGAAAATAATGACGCACCACACGCTCCCACAAATCCCCACTCGATTCTATATCTGAAAGTCATTAAAATGCTAACATCCTAAAATTAAATCTCAACATAAAAAATTGATACATACGATACCTAACATCTGTACTAAACTCTATGCCTACAACATCCTTAACTCAAAACTTCACATCTCCAAGAAACACATCTAACACGTATGCTAGACCCTTTACTTTAAGAACTACGAATCAATAAAGGGAATCAAAGATTGGCAATGCGGAAGCTAAACGGACTCATAACCTACGAGACCTAAGACCATGCTCTGATACCATCTGTCACACCCCGCCTAATTCTGGCGTCGGCCGCCACCAAAACTAAGTTGGGCGTGAGTAAATAAAATACCATTCTTAGCATGAGACAAATATGAGACATAAATAAATCAGTCCATAAGATAAACAATTGAGTCAATCTCAAATTATCACAAATAACTAAGCGATAAAAGATCCATCGCATGCTAACTCCAAAAATTCAATCTCCAATAATGATTAAATAAAATCTGAATAATCCCAACAGAAATCCTCTAAACAACCTTGGAACCGAATGGCCCAATAAAACTCCAATGAAGTCTCATAATACGACTGGAAAAGAAAGTCTAACTAAACTATTCCATAAAGTAAATAACTCCAGCTGCACCTCCAATGATAACTCCGATAAACTTATGTAGCTTCTCCAAATTAAATCCTGAAAAAGATTACTCAACTCATGGGTCAGAGCCAAAGCCCCGAGCAAGAATACACACTACTCCCCTCAAATAGGATCCTAGAATCCAGACAGTAGCATTATACGCAATAAATATCACAAGCGAATATTTTAAATTAAACGAAATAATTAAACGCGATAAATATAAATTACTAACTACCCGTAGGGATCCCCATTTAAAAAGGCACACCAATATGATTTTAAATTCCCAAATCCCACGATGTTAATTTAATTAAATTAACCAACTTTTATTATTGTTCTCACTTTTTATTAAAGTGTCACACTTCCCCTTGTCAATCTCCCTCTGACCCGTTTAAACTGTCGGCCCCGACTCATGACAAGGTACCCTTGTTAATCGCCCTCTGACCCGTTTAACTGTCGGCCCCGACAAATGACAAAGTTCCACACACGACACGACATAAATCGCCCTCTGGCCCGTTGAAACTGTCGGCCCCGACACATTATGTCGCCACAAATTTTAATACCCGTTTTTATCTTAGGCATTAATTCTCAATTTCTCAATTTATAATCACCCCACCCTTTTAATGGACGTGAGATCCTCAAAATACCCCTTAGTCCCATACCTAAGGGTCCCCAAGTTATCAATACGTCCTATCCTATGTATAGGAGGATTTCTAATTTAAATTTCGACCTAGTCTCATGCTTAGGCGAGCGTAACGACGATAAATTAATAAAAATAAGCCCACCCACAAGGTGATAAAAGCGCAATAATCTTTTCTCACTAGTCCCATTCCTAGAAGGCATTCTAAAATATAGGGAGAACAATAATACCCAACAACCCGTCGTCACAATGATATTTAATAATACGAACAAGTCATACCAACAAGAATAATTAATCATCGTATAAAACTACACATGATAGTCCAATTCAATTAAATCTTTAATTTAATTATCACAACGTCAACAATACCCAAATAATCTCATTTAATTATTTTAAATTAAATATACCAAGTTTTCATCATATATTCATCAAAACCAAATTTTATTATCTCTACATGTATTACATGAGTTTTACGCACCCAAAAATCATTTATTTTAAAGCTAGGATTTTTCTACATGCAACCTACACCAATAAAATCCAAAATCACTCATGAATCCTACGTACCCAAAGGATTATGAATATTATTCAGATTAAAAGATTTTATAAAAACAACCCGTAATTAGTATTCACTTTTTCTAATTAAGTTACTAATTACTTTTAACAAAACATGTAATTAAGTGTTTAGGCGACACTTAAAATGCATAATACTAAAGGAAAAGAATAGAGTATTCATGCCTGTAACGATCGTGTTGAAAATCTGATAAGAAATCTAGATTCTTCTCGAAAATTTAGCAAAAGAGTGTTCTTGAACGATCTTGATTAAACCCCAATTAAGCCTTCAAAAACTTGTGCCAAAACTTGTGACAAAAACTTGATTTTGTTGAAGGTTGATGATTATGAGTGAGAGGAAAAAATATTTGGAAGTGTTCTCTGGTGAAAAACTGGAGAAAAAGTGATTATGAGAAGTCCCCCTACGGATTAACAAGGTTATATATTGATTAGGAGTCCTAATCCTACACAAACTCTAAAAACAGCTCACAACGCACGTTTTCTGGGAGGGTCGATCGATCTACCCCCGGGGGTCGATCGATCGATCACTCCGAAAAACTTACAGTTTACCTAAAAAAATGTCTATATGGCAAACTATTATAAAATCAATATAAAATCCGTTTTAACTCCGATTTTAATTCCGCTTGAAGTTTTATTCTTCTAAAATCACAACCAACATATTTAGCCTATAAAAATTATTAAATTCAAAAATTTATTTTTCTCAAAAATTCCAATTAATTAATAAAAATAGTTAATAAAAACACGGGGTGTTACATACTTCCCCACTAGCAAAGAATTTCGTCCTCAATATTAGACGAAGCATACACATCAACACGTAAATCTCGCAAAAGAAAATAAGGCTCATATATGCCTACCCGTAGAATGCCATAATTGGGTGCCCATACACCCAATTCTACGCGCACCTACGCCACGAGCAACAAAATAATATATAGTACCTATATACATATGCATAACTATGAAAATAACGGCGCATCACACGCTCCCACAAATCCCCACTCGATCCTATATCCGAAAGTCATTAAAATGCTAACATCCTCAAATTAAATCTCAACATCAAAAATCGATAGATACGATACCTAACATTTGTACCAAAATCTACAAAATAATTATCGTCACCAAAATCCATTTGAAGGATCCCCACATCAAGCTTACTAATTCTAAACTCAATGCCTACAACGTCCTTAACTCAAAACATCACATCTCCAAGAAACACATCTAACACGTATGCTAGACCCTCTACTTTAAGAAGTACGAATTAATAAAGGAAATCAAAGATCGGCAACGCGGAAGCTAAACGGACTCATAACCTACGAGACCTAAGACCATGCTCTGATACCATCTGTCACACCCCGCCTAATTCTGGCGTCGGTCGCCACCCAAAATAAGTCGGGCGTGAGAAAATAAAATACCATTCTTAGCATGAGACAGATATGAGACATAAATAAATCAGTCCATAAGATAAACAATTGAGTCAATCTCAAATTATCACAAATAACTAAGCGATAAAAGATCCATCACATGCCAACTCCAAAAATTCAATCTCCAATAATGATTAAATAAAATCTGAATAATCCCAACAGAAATCCTCTAAACAACCTTGGAACCGAATGGCCCAATAAAACTCCAATGAAGTCCCATAATACGACTGGAAAAGAAAGTCTAACTAAACTATGCCATAAAGTAAATAACTCCAGCTGCACCTCTAATGATAACTCCGATAAACTTATGCAGCTTCTCCAAATTAAATCCTGAAAAAGATAAGTCAATGCATGGGTCAGAGCGAAAGCCCCGAGCAAGAATACACACGACTCCTCTCAAATAGGATCCTTGAATCCAGACAGTAGCATTATACGCAATAAATATCACAATAGAATATTTTAAATTAAACGGAATAATTCAACGCGATAAATTTAAATTACTAACTACCCGTAGGGATCCCCATTTAAAAAGGCACACCAATATGATTTTAAATTCCCAAGTCCCACAATGTTAATTTAATTAAATTAACCAACTTTTATTATTGTTCTCACTTTTTATTAAAGTATCACACTTCCCCTTGTCAATCGCCCTCTGACCCGTTTAAACTGTCGGTCCCGACACATGACAAGGTTACCCTTGTCAATCGCCCTCTGACCCGTTTAACTGTCAGTCCCGACACATGACAAGGTTCCACACACGACACGACATAAATCGCCATCTGGCCCGTTTAAACTGTCGGTCCCGACACATTATGTCACCACAAATTTTAATACCCGTTTTTATCTTAGGAATTAATTCTCAATTTCTCAATTTATAATCACCGCACCCTTTTAATCGATGTGAGATCCTCAAAATACCCCTTAGTCCCATACCTAAGGGTCCCCAAGTTATCAATACGTCCGATCCTATGTATAGGAGGATTTCTAACTTAAATTTCGACCTAGTCTCATGCTTAGGTGAGCGTAACGATGATAAAGTAATAAAAATCAGTCCACCCACAAGGTGATAAAAACGCAATAATCTTCCCTCACTAGTCCCATTCCTACAAGGCATTCTAAAATATAGGGAGAGCAATAATACCCAACAACCCGTCGTCACAATGATATTTAATAATACGAACAAGTCATACCAACAAGAATAATTAATCATCGTATAAAACTACACATGATAGTCCAATTCAATTAAATCTTTAATTTAATTATCACAACGTCAACAATACCCAAATAATCTCATTTAATTATTTTAAATTAAATATACCAAGTTTTCATCATATATTCATCAAAACCAAATTTTGTTATCTCTACATGTATTACATGAGTTTTACGCACAAAAAAATTATTTATTTTAAAGCTAGGGTTTTTTCTACATGCAACCTACACCAATAACACCCAAAATCACTCATGAATCCTACGTACCCAAAGGGTTATGAATATTATTCAGATTAAAAGATTTTATAAAAATCACCCATAATTAGTATTCACTTTTTCTAATTAAGTTACTAATTATTTTTAACAAAACATGTAATTAAGTGTTTAGGCGACACTTAAAACGCATAATACTAATGGAAAAGAATAGAGTATTCATGCTTGTAAAGATCGTGCTAAAATTCTGATTAGAAATCTGGATTCCTCTCGAAAATTTAGCAAAAGAGTGTTCTTGAACGATCTTGATTAAACCCCAATTAAGCCTTCAAAAACTTGTGACAAAAACTTGATTTTGTTGAAGGTTGATGATTATGAGTGAGAGGAAAAATATTTGGAAGTGTTCTCTAGTGAAAAACTGGAGAAAAAGTGATTATGAGAAGTCCCTCTACGGATTAACAAGGTTATATATTGATTAGGAGTCCTCATCGTACACAAACTCTAAAAACAGCTTACAACGCACGTTTTTTGGGAGGGTCGATCGATCTACCCCGGGGGTCGAACGATCGATCACCCCGAAAAACTGACAGTTCGCTTAAAAAATGCCTATAAGGCAAAATATTATAAAATCAATATAAAATCCGTTTTAACTCCGATTTTAATTCCGCTTGAAGTTTTATTCTTCTAAAATCATAACCAACATATTTAGCCAATAAAAATTATTAAATTCAAAAATTTATTTTTCTAAAAAATTCCAATTAATTAATAAAAATAGTTAATAAAAATACGGGGTGTTGCAGTAGGGATCGAATCCACAGGGAACGGTATTTATAATTCAATTGTTTTAACACTTAGAAAATGAGAAATAAAAGATGATAAGAGAATAAACTGGGAAAAGGGAAAATATGAAGTTAACACTAAACAAGAATTAATAAAACGAGAAATAGGGTCACATCTCCGCCATGGGCTGAAAATCGCATAATTAGAATTTCGATTCGAAAGTATTTAACCGAGGATATTCAATCAATTATAAACATCATCCATGGAGGAATTTAATCCAAAAATGCGGGATAAAACATTTAATAAAAAATGGTCACACGCGGACTAATTCCGCAATATCGCTTTAAACACTAACGTTGTGTGACAAAGAAAGTTCAACGCATAATATTCCAACTTTAATACACGAGATTTCAATTAAATGCAATTTTATCCCTGAAACCTAACCTTCGGAGCTCGACGTCCATCAATGGAGGAGAAATGACCCCAACCCTTAAACTAAGGACAATACATAATTAAAACACTAAATAAAACTACTTAACTAAGGAAAACAAGAATTAAAACAAAACTATTTAACTAGGCATGAAAATTAAATACAAAATGGAATTAAAGCCTGTAGTAGACAAAGAAGATGATGAATAGTAAAACTGACTTACATAAAATGGGTATACACCTAAAGAAATGGAGGAGAGGGGAAATCTCCACAAAATCTTCAAAGTTCTAGCCCTAAAAGTGTAAAAATGAAGTCCCCACTTAATATAATATGTTTACATAAATACCCAACCAAAAACCCACTTAAAAATACAAATTTGCGGACTTTTACTATAGCCGAATCAATTCGAAAAAAATTCGAATAGATTCGCCCCTGACAATGCTGATTTTTCAGCTTGGATCAATAATACGAAAAAGGCTGTAACTTCTTAATTAGAACTCAGAATCAGGCGCAGTCGGAAGTAACGCGAAGCTAACTTAGAGGAATACAACTTCCAAGAATACATTAGGCCAAAAACCAAAATGATGAAATGACTAAAATGCCCTTGAATGTGCTTTTGAAGACGAAACTTTCTCAAAAATGCCATAACTTCTTCATTATAAATCGGAATCATGCACCGTTAATGGCCACGCGAAGAGAACTGAATGAGATACAACTTCCATAAAGAACTTCGGACCAAAACTCGAGTGCTAAATTAATAAAATGCCCCCGAAGTTGCAATAGTCAACGAAACTTTTCCCGAAAGCGACCAAACTTCATGCTAAGCACGTTAATACCTACAAAAGCTTAATTATATCTCATATAACATGTTAATCATATAAAATGGAGGTTGTATGATTAACAAGAATAAATATAGGAATTTAAGTACCGAGGGAGCTAAAATGCACAAGTATATGCAATATTCGTGTCGAATCACTAATTCTTTTGGTAAGTTCCATTTTAGTTGGTATTTAATTTTTAATGAATTCTCATTGATTATAGTTAAAATCTCAATGTGTGTTTTCCATATGTTATTTTATTGGATTACCCAATGAATGACTTTATAGGTTTGTTACATTTTAGTTTTAGCTTAAATCGTGATGAATTGTCGTTACCGATAGAGAAATATCAACTTGGGTTGGTCTTATGGTTGTTTTTTTGGATTACCCAATTCTTAACTTTGTGGGTTTGTTTCATTTGAGTTGATAGTAAAATGAGTCATCATTTTTTGTAGTGAAAGTCTCATTGCGGGTTTGTCTTTGTGTTACTTTATTAGATTATCTAATTCATAACTTTGTGGGTTTGTTGCAGTATTAGTTCATAGTTTAAATCTTGAAGCTAATTATCAGCAGAGACAATCTCAATGTGGGTGTTTCTTTTGTAGTTTTATTAGGCTAACCAATTCTTGACTTTATAGATTTGTTACATTTTAGTAGATAGTTTACGATGTTCACTTTTAGTTGGAAATGACGATGAATGATATTCTTGTTGGTAGACACGGTCTCAATTTTGAATTTTGTTGTTCTTTAAATAGCTTTACGCTCACTCCTATAGATGTTGTTTTATAGAAAACACGGGAAATGAAGAAATTTCAAAATGTTAAAAGAGAAATTTTGAAATCAAAATCCGTTGTCTGGTTCAGTAATACTACTAAGAATCACTTTGGATGGTGAAAAATAACTTTTTATATCAAAATGGGAAACCAAAAGAGAATGTTTCATCATTTTTACGAAAAGTGATATCACATTTATATTGTTGGACCTCATATTACTCCATTTACTTGTGTATGGTTTAGAAATTTTAGAGTTTTTTAGACTTTGAGGTGGAGTTTCTATTATGTTTCACAGGGTAAGTGGAGGTGTGAGATTTGTGTCTTGATTCGAATATTGATCTCAATCATTCATGCTTAATGATGAAGAAATAAACTTTTTGTCCATCGCTCATGTTCTGTTGTACTAGATTTTAAGTTTTGGAATACTAGATTTGTGTTTATATTCCCCCTAAAATTTATCTTCTTTTTTATTTTGTATGCCTCTGTGTTTCTATTGGATACTTTGAGGCTGTAAGATGGATTAAAATATGATTTAAGTCTTTGTATCACAAAGTTGGATGTGTGAAGCATTTTATGTTTATGGGCTATGTAACATAGCTGCTTAAAATATAATCCTGCTCCCATAACCATCCTGTTAGATCTAATGAAACAAATAAAGGTATTTTATTCTCAAATTCAATACTATAAAAGAACTAAAAAAAATTGTTGTGTTGTAGTTGAATTTTTGCTTACACAGATATTTAGTCAGTCTTTTACATCTAATTTTATTTTCTCTGTTGATATTTATGTAGCACAAATCCCAAAAAGTCTTAAATAAAATGACAGGAACCCCACTATTCTCCATGAATTACCATATTCATAACACCCATTCAATGTACTGATGGACCTTTATTTTTTATAGGGCTTGTGAATCGCTTTATAACTTGAAAGGAGGCCAAACTGATTATGGAGAAGAACACAACAAGCCTTGTGGTCCTTCCCAATTTGGAAGGATTTATAAACAAGGTTGAGTGTTATAACATAATGTGTTTTGCCTTTTGGTTCTTGAGTTTCATTTGTGAGGAAGCATTTAACCAAATCCTAAAGAGTCTAACATTGATTTTTCTATTGTATAATCAAGCAGCAAGCCGTGCGGCTATGGACTCTCTATCCAGCTTAGCAAGATGCATTATTGGCCCACCAAGGTTCAAAGAGGTTTATGGGAAGCAATTGGGGTTCTCATGGAAGCTACTCACTATGTTTTATCTCTAAAAGTGTAGTACTTTGTATCCTTTTAATTTTGAGAAAATTATAGTCTTAAATGTTTGACCCTTTATCCAAATAAATTCGAAAGCTACTTCAACTAAGATTGTTATCTTCTTGTTTCTTGAAGTATTATTTTCTTTGATGTGATTGTATACCGTGAATTATATTATATATTCATTTACCATGTTTACCAAATAATTTTTAGTTCTTCTCATGAGTTCCTACCGGTGCGAGGGAGATGAGGTGACATGGTGTTGGCAAAATCCGAGGCTAAGATACTTCATGGGAAGATCTGTAATAAGGCTTACAGTGATGATGAGGTCATCAAGGTTGTTACTACAAGGAGAAAATCTCAACTGAATGCAACATTCAACCAATGAAATAATCATTTTGGAAACGATATCAACAAGGTATTGCATTTTTCACCTGGATCCTATTATTAATTTGATCACGTCAATATGATATCTAACAAAACTACTTAATTATCGTAATCTAAAGTTCTAAAGTTTGCCCCCTAGATCTGCCCATTACTCCCATCTCTCCTTTTTCTTCCTTAAATTATTTTTCCTCTGTTATTTTTCCTCACCTTTCACATAATTGTAGACCATAACCATGAAGAAGATTGGGCTGCCGAGGCCAGAGCTTGGGCATCTACTAAAGCTATAATATATAATCAATCTCCACAGCAACACTTTATTATATCTTAATCATAAGTTTTGTAGATTATGTCAACCTAAATGTTTACATCAGCCTATAGTTTGTAAACTCAATATTCCTCTTTATTGAGGCAATATCCTACTGACTAGATGTCCACCAAATAAACTTTGGTATACACATTAGGACTGCTTAAATTGTCAAAACACTATACATTCACTACTTATTTTTTTCACACATTTTTTGCTACTTATCATAACTTGAACTGTTCTTCATTCTGTTTATCTTTGTAATCAGACAAACCTCATTTCTTCACTTTTTATCAGCTTTTTCTTTGGTCTTATACTATATGTTTTACTTGCTAAAATTTATGCATTATCGAATCTGAAAATGAATATTAAGTTCGATATTGAGGTATGTAAAGATTTTCATCCTTTGATAGTTGTTTCTAAGCTTTGTATCGGTAAAAATACTTGTTCTGTTTATAATGACTTCACCTCTAATAATGGGCACTTATCCTAGATTAATTTACAAAGCTACTTTTCGGTAATAACTTACAAAGATGGTTTACTGGCAGATTAATAGGAAGCACTCAGCGGCGAGCAACCACCTGAGATCTTCCTGATTTTTTTTTAAGTGGCTGCAAGAGATAGTGCGTAGTATAATTATTGTTATTCAGAACGAATGGTGAAGTTGCTCAGCAACACCAACATAATTATTGCAACTCAAGGATAGTTATTGCGTATTTGAGAATTTTATTGAACCTTGTATAAAATGTGTATTTCGAATATAGTGTCCCTATTTATATGACTATTTTGGTATATGGTCTTTGGATTTGAATAGTGTGGTAAGCATAACTAAGTTAATTTAAATTCAGGACTGGATATATATATATATATATATATATATATATATATATATATATATAATGCATTAATGTATTAATATTACTAACGGACCTTTACTGTCACAAAATCTGACAAAAGAATTACAAAACTTGTGTAATAAGGTAGAAATTGTAATATAAAAACTCGTTACCAAGTCAAAATTAGTAATGATAAAATACTGTTGCTAAATCCAGTATTAGTAACAATAAAATACCATTGCTAAATCCAGTATTAGTAATGGTAAATATTTGATACTAATTTTATTCGCAACACCTTTTTTGTAATGAAAAATTACCGTTACAAATTATTTTGGTAACGGTAAAATATTACCGTTACTAAAAGCTAGTTTGGGTATAATGTTATATCCTTTTTCCTTCCTAATTTCTTATATTGCACATCTTGCTTATTGCACTATTATTTTCTATTGCCTTGTTAGTATATATTTTATTTTCTAGTATTAAACTTGACAGGTGGGCTGAGGACTTTGATTTAGCCCTTGTTGAGCTATTTGAGCTCATCCTTTCCATATTCCTTGTTTCCTCAGGATAGTAGCCATGGATGTATTGTAAGCCGCAGAGAGTTATAAAGGAGCCGCGGATAGATATAGGAGCTGCGAATAGTGACAAAATTTTGAGATGTTTTACTTAGATTTCTCTCTTAGTTGTATTTCATCATCATTAAAGTTTTTATTATAAAGGATCCTATGAGGGGAACGATTGTTATGGTTAAAGCGCGTACCTGAGACCTTTATATTATAATCAATGGAATTAATGATTACTGAATGGATCATTATGTTGTGCAATGCTAAATTGTCATAATTGATTTACTTGCCAACTTTGTTGATCAGGTCGAGGTCTATTGAAGGATTTAGCTTGTAAAATTACCCTAGAAATAAAGTTTAAAATTGCCCCATGTGAGGACAAGTGACTATAATGACCGCAACCGAATAGGTCAGGTCGCGGGGCATTACAACTAGTATCAGAGCATTCGACCTAGGAGACTTTAGGAGCGTAAGAAATTAATGTCTAGATAGGCGTATTAAGTAAAATCGTATCCAGTCGGAGTCTTTGCCCTCAACACCCTTGATGTTGAGAAGGGCGATGATGTCATCTCAAGTACCATTACTATAGATGACATAAATTCTTATGTATTTTTTTTTATTATTTCGGGGCCACATACTCCTTTGTATCCACCACTTTTGCACGAAAGTTTAAGAAAAGGCCGCAACCTTGCACCCTCCCTTAGTGATTGATACCCCAATAGGAATTTTATCAAAAGTCGCTATCATATACGAGGGATATGACATAGAGGTCGAGGAACAATGTTTTAGAGTTAGTTTAATTTCCTTAGAAATGGAAGACTTTAAGGATTGGCTATCCACTCACTTTTCTAAAATAGATTGTGCTCGTAAGGAGATTACCTTATGCAGGCCTGGAGAGGCCTAGGTGAGTTTTAATGGGACTAAACTTAGTAGGAAACATTTGTTAATATTACCTTTAAGTGTTAGCAGATGTCCCTATGGTCGCAAAATTTTGTGATGTTTTTCCAGAGGAATTTCCTGGATTTCCCCCGACTAGAGGAATTGAGTTTACCATTGATCTTCTGTTTGAAGTCGTGCCTAATTCAAAGGCACCATACAGAATCTCTCCCGCGGAGTTAACGGAGTTGAAGGAATTGGAAGATTTGTTAGGCCGTGACTTTATAAAGCCTAGCACTTCCCGTTGGGATGCCCCGATACATTTTTTAAAGAAAAAGGATGGATCTATAAGGATGTGCATAGACTATAAGTAATTTAATAAAATTATCGTGAATAATAAGTATCATTTGTATAGGGTTGATGATCTTTTGACCAATTGAAGGATGCTAAATATTTCTCTAAGATTGATTTAAGATCGATATATTACCAACTTAAGATAAAAGGTGTGGACATTCATAAAACAACCTTTTGAACTAGCTATGGTCACTATGAGTTTGTGGCGATGCCGTTTGGGTTAACAAATTACCTGACTGTATTTATGGACTTGATGAATAGGGTGTTTAGGCCCTTCTTAGACAATTTTTTGATTGTTTTCATAGATGATATATTGATCTATTTTAACACCGCAGAAGAGCATAAAGAGCACCTCCACGGAGTCTTGGAGGTTCATAGGAGAAAAAAGTTATATGTTAGATTTTCTAATTGTGAATTCCATCTTGAGGAGATAGTCTTCCTCGGACACATTGTGAACAAAGACGGATTGGTCGTGGACTCTAGAAAAGTTATGGCCATTATTGATTGGGAGAGACTAGCCACCGTGATCAAGGTTAGAAGCTTCCGCGGCATAGTAAGTTATTATAGGAGGTTTACGAAAGGATTTTCTAAGATGGTCACGTCCTTGACCTAGTTAACACATAAGGATAAGATATTCATATGGGTCACGTAATTGGAAGCAAGTTTCCAAAAATCAATGGAAAAGTTAGTAGTCACGACTATTTTGTCCATACAGGGATGCCAAGAATGAACCAGATGAGATTCCTGTTTAATTTGATATATGACTGATCACCCAGTATTGTATTAGGCGGGTGTCATAGATGGTATCAGAGCATCGGGTTCTAGTGTCTTTAGGATCTATGCAACTTTTCACGTTTCAGCGTAGCGTTCTCTTCATTTAGAGACGTATTGTTAGGACTGTCGCTTCTATCTTCATGAATTTGAGTTATCGCGCTTTTGTTATTTATATCTGGTTTTAAAGATGAACTTATACAATTCGATTTAAATTTCAGATGACGATTAAGGGAGAACGACAAATTGAGACCACCGAAGAACTTATGAGCGGGCAAGCATAACAAGTGCTTCGAACACCACAGGTAACGATGACAGTCACGGAGATGGCTGAAATTGTAGCACAAGTAGTGACTACCACGCTATTGCAGTATCAAGATGTTCAGATACAAAGGTCAGGGAGCAAGAGAGCAAGGTAAAGAAGTCAAGAAGAAAATACCATAAATAATAATGATTGTAAAACCCCAGATCAGGGGCAGAGTTCCCGACAGAAGTAGGGGCAAGACCAGAAAAAGATAGATCGCTCAGACTGTAGCTTCGCGTGTGGGAGGAAAAGCTATCAAAAGAAGGAATGCCCCTTCAAGAAACGTTGCATTATATGTGGAGAAGTGAGTCACCAATGAAAGGATTGCCCTCAACAGAATACCGTACCATAATTAAAGGTATAGAGAGGACAACAAGACCCAAATAAACAGTAGGTTCCTCAGGGCCGCCAAGGCCAGGGGAATAATGAGGGTGGCCATCGGGGCCAACATTCGGGGAAGCCTTACTAGGGCCATCAAGGCCAACGTTAGGGACCGCAACGTGAGGGCCAGCAAGGTCAATATCGGGGAAATGATCAGAAATGCCGTTTAATTTGTGGTCAAGTAGGCCACCTTAGGACAGATTGCCCGCAGAGAGTTAGGGGCCAATAGCTAGGTGCCTCGCAGGGATATCAGGCACCGGGACCTCAGGCAGCACCAACTTTCGCAATCTAGAAGCAGTTGGGATAGTTGCAGTACGGATGTGTGTACAACATTCGAGATGTTCCAATTCCCCAGCACTGTCAGAGACATCGAAAGTAGAGGGTACGTTCCCCGTCCTTGGTCTAGTTGGTAAAATCCTTTTGATTCTGGTGCATCGCATTCATTGTTAGGACCTATTTTGCTAGAGTGGTTGGGTTTCTAGAAACGGCGCATAGTCTACTCATGAGTGTGGAGTCGTGATTGGGGGGTTTGAGTTTTGCGGCACGTCTCTTGGATTTTGAATTTAGAGGGCTATAATGTTACTTTGGGGAGAGACTTGGCTATAATGACAGGTGTCGTTGTCGTCAAGGTAGTACATTTGCTTGTATTGGTAACAATACTCTTGAGAGAGGGGAGCTAAGAGAGTTGGAGAAACTATCAGAAGAGTAAGATTGGATGGTTAGAGCTAGTGAGGCATCAAGGGAAAGGATACCCAGTAGGGGACCCGGATAAGTGATCGAGATCAATAAAATTTCTACCGAGTGAGGGTGCGTAGGGTCGTCAAGGCCATCGACAAGTCCCAATGGACCAGTGGGTCCAAAGGGGCAGTTGAGGTAGCAATCAGGTTCGAAAGTGGAGGTACCAAGAGAAGAAAGGCCAGCTGCGGATTGATTACAGTGTTGTGGATGAGTTCAATACTTGCATTAACGATATCCATGCTGAGGATATGAACTCCACTGGGCTTTAGTTTTCTTGGAATAACGAAAGTGGGGGTGCAGCGTATGTCCAAACCAGGATTGATAGGGTTCTCCTCTTTGGAGTGCCATCTTCCCTGATAGCAAAGATAATTATATATGTCAAGGTATTTCTGACCACTGCCCCATCATTATCACCTTTTTGCCTGTTATCATGAATAGGCCTAAACCTTTCAAATTTTACAACTTCTAGATGAAAAATGCTAATTTTAAGGACATTCTCCTGGAGTCTTGGAATGAGGAGTGCTATGGGAATCCCATGTTTATTCTAGACTAAGCTTAGAAGGCTACCCCCCCCCCCCCAAAAAAAAAAAGATTGAATATGAAATTTTACTCAAATATATTTGCTAGAGTGGAGGAAACCAAATATCTCCTCAATCAGATTCAAATCAACCTGGACAGTGATGGTAATAACCTTGAGCTGAGAAGGGAGGAGGATAAGCTATCTAGAGACTACAACCTACTGAAATCCAATGAGGAATCTTTATTCAAACAAAAATCTAGGATTAATTGGCTTAAGCTTGGGGACATAAACTCATCTTTTTTCCACAAAAGAGTTAACCATAACTGTGCTAGAAGGAAAATCCTCATGATCCAAAATTCTGATGGCCTTATCTTTGAGGGTAGCGAGGCGGTTGCTAATGAGGCTGTTAACTTTTACCAAAACTTATTCTCTTGTGATGATATGAACATTTTCAGGCCTTTCACCATGGATAACCTTATGATCAGGAAACTCTCTCTTGATCAGTGTGATGGCATTTCTTCCATTCCATCTAATGAGGATATTAGAGTGGCTATGTTCTCCATTGGATATGACAAAGCGCCTGGTCCGGATGGTCTCAATGCTGCCTTCTTTAAGAAGAACTGGGATGTTATTAGGAATGATGTATCCAAGGCTGTTAAGCATTTCTGTATTTCTTGCAAAATGCCTAGACAGTGGAACTGTGCCATCCTGGCACTCATTCCTAAGATTTCAAAACCCACTTACATGAGAGATTTTAGAACCATTGATTGCTGTAATACAATCTACAAGTGCATCTCTAAAATCTTAGCTACTAGATTGAAGCCCCTCGTGAACCACCTCATTAGCGAAAGGCAATCTGCCTTTATGAAGGGGAGATCTATTGCTGATAATGTTCAACTGTTACAAGAGCTCATGAGGAATTATCACAGTGCCAATGGAGAGGCGTGATGTACTATAAAGGTGGATATTATGAAGGCCTATGACATGATAAGCTTGGAGTTTCTTTTTGAAGTGTTGGAGAAGGTTAGGCTCCCTCATAACATGATCTCTTGGATCAAGGAGTGTGTTTCCACCGCTTGGTACTCCATTAGCCTCAATGGTGAATCTCATGGCTCTAGAGGCCTTAGACAACGGTATCCTTTGTCCCCCTATCTTTTTCTTCTGGCTATGGAATGTTTTTCTTGCCTCCTTGACCATCACTGTAACCTCATGAACTTCAAGTTCCACCCAAAGTGCAAGGAAATTGGGCTTAACCACTTATGCTTTGTTGATGATCTTGTGATCTTTTGTGGTGGGGATGAGCAATCAATTGACTGTATTAACTACTCTCTTGAGGAGTTTGCTCTTCTCGCAGGGCTGTGCCCGAACTTAGGCAAAAGTAACATCTACTGTGGGGGTATGGATGACCTCCATGCGCATGTTCTTGCTGATAGAATTGGTTTCCAATTACAGAATCCCCCATTCAAATCTTGGTGTGCCGTGATCTCTACAAGACTTGAAGTTGAGGACTGCAATGATTTAATTGTTAGGCTTACTACGAGGATTAAGAGCTGGACAAACAAACTTCTTAGTTATGCAGACAGGCTGTAGTTGGCTACCTCTGTCCTTTTCAGTATTCAAATTTATTAGGTTAGTCTCTTCATTTTGCCTAAAAAAATTACCAAGGCTATTGATCAACTTGTAAGGGATTTCATCTGGCATGGCCCAGACCTGAAACAAAGTGGGGAAAAAGTGTCTTGGAATAAGGTCTGTAAAGCTAAAGATGAAGGAGGTCTTGGCATCAAATGCATGGAGGAATAGAATAGGGCTCCTATGATGAAACGCGTTTGGAATATTTGCAACAACAAGGAGAGCCTCTGGGTGAAATGGTGAGATCAAAAGAAGGAGATTCTGGGCCATTACTATCCCCAATGATTGTACATGAACTTGGAGGAAAATTATGAAAATGAGGAGGGAGGGTATACCTCTCATAAAGTCCATGGGTGGCATGATAATTGGCACCCTCTTGTCCCTCTACATCCTTTGTTTGGGGATAGGACCATTTATGACGCTACAAGTACTTTAATTTTTTAGTAAATAAGAATAGCATTAAACAAAGGAAAACTATACACAAGGAGGCCAAGGAGGGGCATACCCACCCGGGTCAAATTTCGTAGATGAAAAGGACCCAAAGCAAGCAACTGATTGTAAAATACATTAAACCGAAAGTAACAAGCTTTCATCGAGGCCCCAGGCCCCAATTCATGCAGGCTAGCCAGTTAATGAAATTCCTTCTCGATTTTTTCCAGCTACAAGACTTGCATCTGACAAAGAGGGTGATTTAATTCATGACACATGCATGGTTGGTTCTAGTATTCTTGAAAATTCTATTGTTTCTTTCCATCCAAACACAATATATGGTAGCAGCAAAGGATGAGCACTTAATTCTATCAATTAAGGATTTCCCAACGAAGTGATTTGCAGCATCCAGAATGATGTCATCCCAATTGTTAGAAACACTAGAGTCTGAATTGGTATATTTTATCTCCTCCCAGATTTCTTTAGTGAAACTGCAGTTGAAGAAGAGATAGTCACGATTTTCTTCACCACTATTGTTTCTTTAGTAAAGGTTTTATCATTTGTGTTAATGGCATTCTTGCATACCATCCAAAGAATTAATTCACATTTAGGGATATTGCTATTGTTCCAAACCACAAGGGCCCATGAGGGATGTTGGTGATGCTGCCTGATGGAGTTCCACGCATATTTTATGGTGAATATGCCATTTCCCATGGGAAGCCAAATGATGATGTCCTCTCTACTGATATTTATGGGAGGTAAACTTGCATGTTTTATCTCATTAAGCTACTATGTAACCGAAGCAGGCCACACCTATGCACCATTTCTAATGAAGTTAGCCACCTTTGCTTATATGGTTGCTAGCAGCGTCATAAATCGTTCTTTCTCCATATTTCACCCACAGAGGACCAAGAGGGTACCAATGATCATGCCATATGGAAGTGTTCCATCCATTACCAATGATGGTTTTGATGAGTGGTTTGACTTTGTCTCTCAATTTCATTAGCTTGCTCCAAGTCTAGGACGCATCAAATGGGTTGTGAATGTGCCACACACACCTACCTTTCAGTCTATATATGTGGCACCATTTAACCCGTAGAATGTTCATCTTGCAACATAAATTCCATAAGTTCTTGAACATGGCAGCTTTGTTCCATTCAGTCGTGTTTTTTATACCAAGATCATCCTCTTCTTATGGAATGTAGACATCACTCCACTTAATCTTAGAACCTGAACTCTTTATTTCAATACCTGACCAAAGAAATCTACGGGGCATGGTGTCAATTTCCTCTATTGTTCTTTGAGGTAAGATAAAGATACTTGACCAGTAGATATGAATGCTGAATAGGACAGAAATCACAAGGTTTAGCCTACCACCATAGCTCAAGAAACGATTAGTCCAGCTCATGATTCTATTGGTGATCTTATCAATAAGCGGCAAGCAATCATCATGTTTTAGCCTAGTATAAATGAGAGGCACACCCAAGTACTTGATGGGGAATTGGTCTAATTAATAGCCTAGAAGATTGGATAATGCAGCTTTCTCATTATTAATGATACCCATAGCAATGAAGGAACATTTGAGCGGGTTAGGATGAAGCCCAGACATCTCACTGAACTCATGAATGTCAGTGTTGATGATTAGCTAGACATAGGTGGTTTATATTCATCTCTTTGCATTTTGGATGGTAAGTGAAATGGGGGGATCTTGTGTGAAGATCAAGGATACCAGCAAAATCTTCAATAAAGAATAAGAACAAGAAAGGAGATAGGGGGTCTCCTTGTCTCAACCCTCTCTTAGAAGAGAAAAAGCCATGAGTAACACCATTTAGGATTATAGAGAATTTAACAGTAGTCACACAATCTTTAATCTAAGTGATAA
Source organism: Sambucus nigra (assembly GCA_949130495.1). Taxonomy (NCBI): domain Eukaryota; kingdom Viridiplantae; phylum Streptophyta; class Magnoliopsida; order Dipsacales; family Adoxaceae; genus Sambucus; species Sambucus nigra. The sequence continues at coordinate 108,823,109 of OX422217.1, read as the reverse complement.
AGGTTGGAGGGAATCCCATATGGTTGAGAACATGAAAGAGGAAGGTCCAATCAACAGTGTGGCCTTGAGAACGTCCACTTTTAAAGCACATCCAGGAGGCCCCAATTTCCTATGATAATTTCTCATGAGCTCCTGCATTATTAGAATGTTATCACCAATGGATCTTCCTTTCACAAAGGCAGACTGTCTTTCATAATGAGGAGGAATGATAGGTTTCATCATATTGACAAGGAGTTTAGATATACATTTTTATATTGTATTACAATAAACAATAGGATGAAAATCCTTCATGGAGGTTGGGGGTTGGTTTTGGGAATTAGAACCAGGTTTGTGCAATTCCACTACTTAAGCAGGGAATTAGAAAGGAAAAACGAAGCAACATCATGGGTGGTATATTACCCAACCATGTCCCATTTGTTAGTAAAGAACTTAGTATTAAAGCCGTCCGGACGGCCTTGTCTTTTCCAAGATCAAACAAAGCCTTCTTGATTTCTTCATTAGTTATGCAATGAGATTATTTGCTTGCTCAGCTGTATGCTTCTTGGTGATGGCATAGTTAAGAATATGAGGAACTGGCCCAAAAGAAGTCTGCCCAAGGAGGTTTTTGAAGTATCTAACAGCCTCATCAGCAACCTTAAAATGCCCCTCCACATTTTGACAAAGCTAATTCTAGATTGTAAGGATTTTGTTTATGTTCGTATTGCCTTTTATTCTATAATGGAAAAACTTTGTGTTGATTTCTCCTTCTTTTAGCCATCTACTTCTAGACTTTTGTTTTAGAAAGTCTTCTTCAGCTAAGCAGCACTCCGTATAGTTAGTTCTTGATTTCCTCTCCTCCACATGAAGATTGGAGCAACTATTCCCATGGGTGAGTTGACTTTGAATATCATTGAGCACGTTCAAAGCATCAGCGGTTCTTTGGCTTATGTTGTTGTAGAATTTACGATTGAAGCCAGTCGGAGCATGCTTGACCATCTTGAGTTTCTTAGATACCTAATACATAGGGTTGCCTTTTTTTTCGGGGAAAAGTTATGTATATTAAAACCACAAATAGTTACAAGAGAAGGGAGCGAAGCTCCTCCCTTAGGGGTATACCCCATGGGGGAAAACAACCAGACAAAAACAAAGGGCCATACGCCCCTAGTCCGAAACTAAACAACTACTGAATAGTGCTCTTCGGGATACCCCGGTTCATACAAACCATCCAGTTGTTGTAACTCCTTCTCCCTTTCTTCCAGGTCAGGACTCTCGCTTTAATCATAACCTCAATTTCCTTAACCAAGACATTGGCACACTTGTATGTGCCCCTGAAATGTCTATCGTTTCTTTCCAACCAGAGGCAATAAACAGTAGTTGAGAATGAGATTTTCCTAATCTGATTGTAAAAATTAGAACCCCCAAAATTAACAGTTGCATAAAGCACCTCATCATCCCAAGGCAAGGCTTCCCGATACTCCAAATTTCTGAATCTCACCTCCTCCCACACCTCCTTAGCAAAGTGGCATTCATTGAACACATGGCCTATGGACTCAACCTCGTTATTGCAACTGCAGTATAAGTTATCTTCCACAATACCCTAGTTAAAAAGCTTGTCCTTAGTATGGATGGCATCCCTAAAAATCAACCAAAGGATAAAATCACACTTCGAAATGCTGACCTTGTCCCACACCAAGTAGTGCCACGCCACATGGGGGTGAGTAGGGGTAAGCTCAATGTACGCCGGACTAATAGTGAACCCACCTTGATTGGGAATCCACGTAACTTCATCATTCATATCTTGCCGAATGTTAGGCAAAAGAGCATTTCTAATTACCAAAAGCTCCCACGTGATAGTAGTAGGCCATCTCCATCTATTCTCACGGATGAAATCAGCAATCAGCGCCTTGTGGTTGCTAGTCGCATCATAAATGACTATGTCGCCATAGCAGGGATGCAAGAGGGACCTAAAGGGTGCCAGTTGCCATGCCAAAAGAAAGAATCCATACCATTATCGACTCTGCACTTGATGAGAGTCTGATATGGTCTCTAAGCTGCAACATCTTCCTCCAGCTCCAAGAACAGTCAGCTGGTATTGCAAGGGCCCAAATACTTCTCCTTTTTAGCTTATAGATATCGCACCATTTCACCCACAAGCAGTCCTTCTTACTGCAGAGATTCCAAAGCGTTTTCATTATGGCAGCAATGTTCCACCTCTCCATGCTTTTGACACCAAACCCCCCCTCAGTATAGCTGCAACATAAATCCTTCCATGCAACCTTCGCCCCGGAATGCTTTTGATCAGAATCCGTCCATAAAAAATCCTTCATCAATTGCTCAATTTTCTTGATGACCACCTTAGGTAGAATGAAGAGATTGGACCAATACACCTGGATCCCAAAGAAGACAAACTTGATGAGTTGCAATCTCCCCGCATAACTCAGAAACTTGTTGGTCCAGCACTTCATCCTGCCCGTAATCTTGTTAATTAATCTTTGGCAGTCATGGCCCTTCAGCCTAGTAGATATGAGCAGAACGCCCATGTATTAAAAGGGGGGTTGCTCGGAGGAAACCCAAGGATACCACTGATTTGATTAATCCCCTCCTCTCCGATGCCAGAAACGTAGAAGCTGCACTTGTTGAGATTCGGGAGCAACACAGAAAATTTGTTGAAATCATCCAAAGTCTTCTTGGCAATGGCGCAAGAAGAAACGTCCCCCCCACACATAATGATAACGTCATTCGCAAAACATAAGTGATTTAGACCGGCTTGCTCATACCTGGGGTGAAAGGTGAAAGCAGGGTCCATGGAGGCTCTATCCACGAGGCAAGAGAAAGTATCCATCACCAAAAGGAAGTGGTAAGGAGAAAGGGGATCGCCTTGCCTCAGACCTCTCTTACCCTCAAAAAAGCCATGCAGCTGACCATTCAGGCTAACAGAATACCTAGTATTAGTGAAACACTTAGACAACCAACCAACGAATATAGTGGGAAACCCTAAATGCAATAAGTGTTTATGGAGGAACTCCCAACTCACGGTATCATAAGCTTTGAGCAGGTCAATCTTTAAAATGTATCTAGGAGACCACGACTCCCTATGATAGTTTCTCATAATTTCCTGAAGTAAGAGGATGTTGTCAGAGATGGCCCTCCCCTGAACAAAAGCAGCCTGGCTCTGGTTAATGAGGTGGGGGAGAACGAGCTTCATCTTATTAGCAATAACCTTCGCGATACATTTGTACATTGTGTTGCAACAGGCAATGGGCCGAAAATCATTCATGCTCGTAGGCATAGGGACCTTTGGAATGAGGGACAAAGCGGTGCAGTTCCATTGCCTGGGTAAGAAACTGCACCTAAATAAGTGTTGGACAACTTCCACCACATCACTTCCCACCACCTCCCAATTTTCCTTAAAAAAATACGAATTAAACCCGTCAGGTCCCGGGGCTTTATCCGAACCAATATCAAACATGACCCTTTTGATTTCATCAACGGAAATAGGGGCCCTCAACGCCCTGCTATCATTATCACTAATCCTTTTGTTCACATTTTCCCTGAGAAAAGAACCCGGATCCTCGCAAGAGGTATTGGATTCCAGAAGCTGGGTGAAATTCCCCACTGCAATGTTAGCCACCTCAAGCATGCCTTCAACTCTGCACCCATTGGCTTCCTCAATGTTTTTTTGGGAAATTTATGTATATTAGAACTCAGGAAAGCTACTTACAAACAATAAACAAGGGAGAACCACAATCCTAGGGGCATACCCCAAAGGACACAAACTACCAAACACAAAACAAACCAACTAAGATAACACCGAATCGGGGATGTCCCAGTTCATACATGCCATCCAGTTGGTGAAGCTTCTCCTATTGTTCTTCCACTTAGAGGCCCTCGCACAAACCATAGTAACAATATCTCTGACAATCATCTCACAATTCTTGGCCTTTCCTTGGAAAAATCTCGCATTCCTCTCCAACCAAAGACAGTAGATAGTGGTGGAAAAGGAAAGACACCTAAGTCTATTATAGAAGCTCTTGCCCACATATTCGGAATTAGCAAACCCCAGCTCGCCCTCCCAGTTAAAAGCCTCTCTGACCTCCTGGTTCTTAAATCTGACCTCGCGCCAAACCTCTCTGGCAATATTACACTCTATAAACAAGTGTTCCCGGTTCTCCACCTCCTCGCCACAAGTATAACACAAGTTATTGTTGGAAATACCCCAGCTAAACAGTTTATCTCTCGTATGAAGAGCATCCCTACATATGATCCATAAACTAAAAGCACATTTTGGTATATTATTATTGTTCCAAATCAACTTGTGACAATTGAACACAGGACGAGCAATAGTAAGAGCCGCAAACGCCGCCCCAATGGAGAAGCCTTCCCGATTGGAATTCCACACCACCTCATCACTAACCCCTTGGCGAATACTCGGCAGCTCAGCATTCCTAATCTCTAAAAGCTCCCAAGTAACAGAAGAAGGCCACCTTCATCTCTCCCCATGAATAAAGTCCGCCACTCTAGCTTTGTGATTGCTAGCCGCATCGTAAATAAGTCTTCCCCCATAGCGATCAAATAGAGGACCTAACGGATGCCAGTTGTCGTGCCACACAAAGGTATCTTCGCCATTGCCAATGTTGGACCTGATAAGAGGCTTGGCCACCTCCCTCAACTGCATCAGTTTCCTCCAACACCAAGAAGAGTCACTTGGAATACTAATGGACCAAATACTTCTATTCTTGATCTTATACATATTACACCATTTGACCCATAGGCAATCCTTCTTCCTACAGAGGTTCCACAGAAGCTTAAGAATGGCAGCTCTGTTCCATAATTCCACATTCTTAATGCCCAACCCCCTTCCTCATGACTGCACGTCAGATCATCCCACGACACCTTCGCCCCCATATGTTTGGAATCAGAACCCGTCCACAAGAAGTCCTTCAAAAGTTGGTCGATTCTTCTAATAACCCCTTTCGGCAGAATGAACAGGCAAGACCAGTAGACCTGAATACCAAACAACACCGATTTGATGAGCTGAAGTCTCCCAGCAAAACTGAGGAACCTGTTAGTCCAACACTTAATCCTCCCCGTTATTTTATCAATCAACTTCTCACAATCCACAGCTTTAAGCCTAGTAGTGATAAGAGGAACCCCAAGATACATGAAGGGAGGGGAACAATGGGAGAAGCCAAAAACCTCCCCCAACCTGTTCACCCCATCGACATCGACCCCAGAGCAATAGAAACTAGATTTGTTAATATTGGGGTGAAGGCCAGAGATCGAAGAGAAGGCCACAATAGCCCTCTTCACAATGCTACACGAAGCAGGATCGCCACCACACAGAATGATCAAATCGTCCGCAAAGCAAAGATGATTAAGGCCCACCTCCTTGCATCTAGGATGAAAACTGAACTCCGGATTGAGGCAAGCCTTGTCCATAATACACGAGAAAGTATCCATAACAAGCAGGAATAAAAAAGGAGAGATAGGATCACCTTGTCTCAACCCCCTCTTCCCCTCAAAGAATCCATGTAAACGCCCATCCAAGCTGATAGAGAATCTTGATAATCTTCTTTCTCGACAGGGCTTCGTTAGCCTTTTTGTGAAAGAAATTATTGTTCCCGTCACCAAGCTGATGCCACTTGATTCTAGATTGTTGCTTATAGTAGGATTCTTGTGCATTTCTAAGCTCCAGGTACCTCGCCAGCTTCTCTTTTTCATCCTTTTGGAGACTACTATTGTACCCATCGGAATCCAGTCTTCTTTGGGCCTCATTAAAGAGGTGGCTTCCTCAACTCTCAAAGCCAGGTGGTTAAAAAACTTCTTGTCAAACCCAATCAGGCCATCCTTAAGTCTCTTCAACTTCTTGCTGAGAATGACCATGGGATTACCCAAGTCATTCTCGTGCCAAGTATCCAACAACACATCACGAAACTCAACATGAGCCATCCAAAAATTGTGGAATTTGAATGGCTTGGGTCTTCTTGCCTTAGGAGGTAACACCAAGGTGATAATGGGGCAGTGATCAGAGGCACCGCTACGGAGCACCGTCGCTTGCCAGTCCGGGAAGGTAATGGCCCAAGAATCGTTGTGCAGGACTCTATCTAGTCTTGACTGGACATTATCATCACCCCCAGCTTCTTGTTCCACGTAAACCATAACCCATTAGTTCTCATCTCATCCGCCTGAATGTTGTTGATGCACAGGTTGAACGCATCAGATGCACCCTCATCAATGCCACGCAAACCTCTTTTCTCCTCCTGATTTCTCACCATGTTGAAATCGCCCATCAAAACCCATGGTTGGCCGTCAACTCTCCCATTGTTCTATCTCAAGAACTCCCATAATGAGATTCTATTATTTGGCAAGTTTTCACCATAGATGAAGGACGCAAAAAAACAAAGGTTTCTCCTGCTCACCTCCACTTTACATAGCAAAGCCTCGGGATGAGAATCAACCAACGTTACATCAATAATATTAGGGTTCCACCCCACAATAACCCTTGCCACACCCCCATCAGTAGGGAAGTTGTGAAGACACTCCTAGTGGAAAAAACATTTATTTTTAACATTACTAAAGTTGGCTCTTCTAACTTTAGTTTCAAGCAGGCACACCAAATCCAGCAGCTGGTCTCTTATTAGCTTACAAACTTCCTGTTGTTTATGAGGGGTATTGAGACCCCTTATGTTCCAAGAAACACACTTAAACATCAAGAATTATTGCTTTTCCCCCTCTTTCTATTCTTACCCCCAGACTTGACGTCTTTGGTCACAACATTTTTATACTTATTCGCCAGCTCATCAACCAACAAGACTCTCTTGGCTAGGGCAGAGGGCTCGGGTGTTACCTCACCTTCAAAATCAAGGGCTAGAGCTTCAAAGGAGTTAGAAAGAGGAAAGGGAGCTTCCTCCAATAAACATGGCTTATCTACATGGGCCTCTTTAGAAAACATCCCAACGCTGCACTCTTTAATACCAGAGGATTCACCATTCTCTTGGCCTACAGGCTATTTGGTTGTGCTCTTTTTAGGGATCACAGTCCAGCCAGCATCATCATTGGGCTTTGCCTTCACTATGGACGTCAATGAGTCACCAACAGGGTTAGTCTGTGTAGATGCAGACGACATCTGCTTGGTACATCTGCTTAGAGAGTGAACAAAAATGAGACAGTTAGGGCAAAAAGGAGGCTTTGCATGGTATTCAATGCGCACAGGCGCGATGGCTTCGTTCTCCATGATTACATTGATGTTGTTTGCATAGGTCTCCTTTGCTTCCACCTCTACACATATATGAGCATAAGAGATTATGTTCATCTCTTCAGTAACTGCATCTGCGTACAAAGGTAGGCCACCCGAACTTGCTATATAACTTAGACCTCCTTCCGTCCATAGTTGGACCGGGAGATCATGCATCTTAACCCACAAGGGTATTTTCTTGGCACTATCTTTGCTAAAAATGAAGTTAGGGTGCCACTTCTTCAGCATGATGGTCATGCCTGCAAAAAGCCATGGCCTGTTATCCAGGACCTCATCCCTTCGGTTCGGATTATCGAAAATGAAAAAGAAAAAACCATTGTCATGAGCCAACACCTTAGTTAGGTCAAACTTGTTCGACAACCTCATAGCAAGATTGTTGATGAAAGAGAAGGGGGGTTTCTTACCAAGAAAAAAACTCACCTTGTTGTTTTCCCATCTACCATTTCCCCCTCTAGTCACCTAAGCCGACGAAGTGACAGTGATAACGTTGTCAATCACAGAGGGTTCGTGAAAATAAACCCTAAGTTTTGTTTCCTCTTTTCAGCAGCAACATACTTCCAAGTCTTATCATTCGTAACCGCGCTAGAAACAGGATATGACTGTGGGGCCGGCCTTTTTGGAAGATCCTCTGGGCACCGGCCATCCCCTCTAGCTGACGTAGACTTCTCTACCAACCCCGTGTAATGGCATGGCAGAAACCACTCCGCCATCCGGACTGGTCCCTGAAGAACGACCATCGCCAGGCTGGGATGAGGAGGAGTGAGGAACTGAGGAACACTCCAAACCCTTTTCACCTTCTTTCATGATATCCTCCTTCGAGAAACCCTTGTTAAGAAAGAACCTCCGGTATATGTTATTTTCATCATTCAAGACTTTCAATCTCTCAGCATTAGAAACATCAATGGAGCTTCCAGTACTTACGTCCAGAATGGCATGGTCATCAGCCTTTCTTCCACTAGTTGACAAGGTAGATAACCCAACATCCAACGAGATGTCCATAATCTGACCTTCCTCCTCAACGCAAGAGGCATTAAAACAGTAAACAGAGACAGTGTGTGGTGTACTAACCAGCCTGGAAGAGGCAAGACTGGGTTGCGTAGTGGCCATGAAGGAAGTCAGATGGTGTTGGTAGGGTAAAAAAGGGTGTTTGGGTGATGGGTGTAAACGGTTATGAGTAGGGGAGATGTAGAGAGAAGGGAGAGCATTTCTTGACAACTCTTTTAGGGTTGCCTTGAACAGGTGTCTCCCAAGCCTCATTGACTGTATCTTTGAAGTCCCTATGAGTACTCCAATAATTAAAGAATTTGAAAGGTTTGGCAAAGTTGGGGGGAAAGGCATGATGGTGGTAATGATAGGACAATGGTCAGATAGGACTTGACTAATGATTTCAGCCTGAGAATCAGGGAAATTGGACTTCCAGCCATCATTTATGAGCACTCTATCAATTTTGGTTTGGATTAAAGGCTCATTTAAGTTATTTCTAATCTAGGTGTACTGTTGATGCAAAAAACTGGACCGAATCCCGTTTTTATGATCACAGATAAAAAGATAAAAACAATCCAATCAAGCACATGAGAGACAAAGATTTTTAAAGTGGTTCGGCTATGAATAAATCCTACGTCCACTGTTATTTTATTCCCAGGGGTTTACAATAGCACCATAGGGTGTAGAGGGAGAAAGGATGTGTATCTTGTGTATGGTGTTTCTTGGTTCTCCTCCCTTTTGGCTAAGGGAATACATGTATTTATAGTGATGGGAGATAAAGAGATTCATTGTATGTAGACATTTATGTCTACATTCAATGAATCTAATTGTTGAATTGCTTGGTATGCTATGTGTTGTCATCTATTAATACAGTATAAATGTACATTAAGGCTCATTAAATGCGTTGTCATCTTCATTAGTGCACATTAAATGCATAGTTATCCTTTGATCTTCCTGGTTGGTATGCCGACCAACTCTCCTCGGGTGCCGACTAACTCTCCTCGGGTGCCGACCAACTCTCCTCGGGTGCCGACTAACTCTCCTCGGGTGCCGACCAACTCTCCTCGGGTGCCGACTAACTCTCCTCGGGTACTGACCAACTCTCCTCGGGTGCCGAATATTGCCACCTAGGATGACATGTGTCCTTTTCTAATTGGTCCTCGTAGATGGAGAATTTTTGCGTCAACAGAAGCCCCCAATGCTCCATGCTCGATGGTTTACTGAAAGGGTGGAGTATTTATTCTGCAGTGTTGCTCGGTGCTCGTGAAATTCTTGATCTACCTTCTTGATTTGTTCAACATAAAGTGCACTATCTCATGGTTTACATATGATGCAGGCTGATCGATGGTTGCTAATATCTCTTTTGAGGAACTCCGTTCGTCAAGTGAACGTGTGCTATATATCACCCCTGGGAATTTGGATGAATTCATGCCATATTATGTAGCTTGTATCTTGTCATAATCTTCAAGTATGTTGATTGGTTTGCTAGCCGACCAACTGCCTCATGTGCCGAGCAACTGAGTGCTAACTTCACGTGCTTGATTCTTCTGATTTATGGTCTTCTAAATACCTTGTCGAGTAACATTCTAGCTTTTGAACCCAATTCTTCAATGTACCAAGCTAGTGGTGGACTTCGAAACATTTTCATACAACTTCTTTTTCATTATTGGTCGGGATAGTAGTAGTAAAGATCTCAGTGCTGTAGATGCTGAATTTGACTTCTGAACTTCAATAGCATGTGCATAATAACTCCTGAATATGCCTCCCGAACTTCTGAATGCACCTCCTGAACTTCTGAATACCTTCTGAACTTAAATAGCCTCCTGAACTTCAATATCAAAACTAATTCTCGATCAAGAAAAACAACTTCTGAATGATAATTAGTCGGGGCCCTGACTATGTAAGTTTATGGAGTTGAATTTGATGCTCGACTGCATGATGTTATGAGAATGTGCCACCGATTGAACAACTGAAATTGTAATAGAAGCCCCCAAGTGTGGAGTATGAATTTTGAATGCTTTCTCGGCCTTGAAGTATGTTATTTAACAAATTTTCTTATTTTGCATAGACAATAAGATTTGCTCCACATGCTGTCTACTGTTCGACCAATCGGAGTTGATGGAGATTGATTCCCGACCAACCGTAGTTGGTGGATTTTTATTCCGACCAACCGTAGTTGGTATTTCTAGGAAATTTTTTATTCCCGACCAACCGGAGTTGGTGGATTTTCTTCCCAACAACCGTAGTTGGTATTTCTGGGAAATTTTTTATTCCCGACCAACCGGAGTTGATGGATTTTCTTCCCAACCAACCGTAGTTGGTATTTCTCGGAAATTTTTTATTCCCGACCAACCGGAGTTGGTGGATTTTTTATAATAAATGATGGAAACTTCCTCGGAGCTGACCAACGGATTGTTGGGAATAAGATATAATAATTGCTGGAGACATCCTTGAAGCTGAATATATATAGAGAGAAGAAATTTTTCGAGCTCCATGCTGAATATAAATAAGAATTACCCCGACCAACTATTCGTTGGGGGTGAAATATAATAAATGTTATAGTTCTTCCTCGGAGCTGAATATGAATATCTCGCCGAGTTCCGTGTTGAGATGAATATACAATATGAATCCCAAGGGATATATAGAATAATTTGTGCTTGAGACGATATCTCCGAGTAATAATAAAATATATAATGCCTCGCTGAGGTGAAATGATAATAGTTTCCAGATTGTTTCCGAGCATTCGTCGGCATTGAGTCTTATACCTGTAAAAATTAATATCTTGCTCTACCATATGTGTAGGCTGAATTGATTAGTCATGAGAATAATTTAATCATCCAATAAATATATGATAGGTATATGTTTGAGAAATAAAAATATTAATTTCAAAAAATGAAATAATATATGTTGGTTGATATGTCGAGGCAAAATTGCCTGATGTCGAGCAATACTAGTTTCCAGAGGTTTACGAGAGCTTTCATCGGGATTGAATCTCGTCCCTATGAAATTTTAATAAGTTGCCCGAGCACCTGTCGAGACTAGAGAAAATAATTATTATCATGAGAATAATTATTCAGCCAAACAATATGTGATGTGTATTAGCATAAAATAATAAAAATTTCAAAATATGAAATAATATTTTTGTGCCACACGTGTATTTCATGAGCAAATTTTAATAAAAATGCTAGGCATTTTAATTTTAAGTAAAAGACCAAATATACGTTGATTTTTTAGAAATTATTTATCACTTTAGGAATTATTTGAAATTCAATAAGTGCTCAAATATAATTTTTTGGTCTTGAAATATTTTTCACATAAAGTTTATGTGGATTAGAAAATAACCAAGTATGCATTTTAATTTTTCAAGTTGGAATTTCGTGTTTTGAATTAATAAAGGATAAGGATAAGAATAAGGGGATAGTCTTGTCCTTTGGCAGCGAAGTAGTGATTTTGTCAAAATCAAAAAGAGAGAACCAAAGGAATCGTCAATTTTCAATTATGGTATTAGCTTTCTACTGCCTCCGACCAAGGTTGAGATGTTGCTGACCAACAATTGATTTTCTCGATCAACTATATACACGCCGACCAACAATAGGTACATCCGAGTAGAAATAGATGTAGCCGATCAACGAATGGGAGCTCGGGAACTCCTCAAATTGCATAATATCCATCACCGATCATAATGAAATTCCTCCGACCAACATTTGATTTTTCCGACTAGCTATATATAGTGGACCAACACAATTGGTGCTGGTGATGTTTATTATTGTAGTACTGGTTGCCGACCTGCTCTCCAATAATCATTCAGCCATACTTACAATTATAAGGTGCCCCGACCTTTTACCGCCGACCTATGCCAGAAGTTTTTCAATCGTTCTTTGTTGATGACTGGAATTGGTAAACTGAAATTCGGTGGAGGATTGTTGCCGACTTGATGCCGACCAAGTGTATGAGAACTGCCGAGTAGAAATAGATGCCATCGACCAACAAATAGTAAGTCATGGAGCTCCTCTTGATGTATAATACATGATAAAAGGATAACTATTGGGGGTGAATCTTGTACATGCGGCATTTAATAAGTTGCTCGAACACCTGTTGGGATTGATTCTCATAGAAATTATCATTAGCAAAATTTTTTAGCTAAATATAATATGTATCAGCTCAGACATAAGGCAATAAAAATTTCAAAATATGAAATAAAATGTTTTGTGCCAAATGTGTGTCAATGTGAGCAATTTTTTATCAACTAGATGTCATAAGGTTTGATTTGGGCTTTTTATAAAATAATTTTATTTTTAAATAAATGCTCAAATATGGGATCGAAAAATTTATTCTAAGATAAAGTTCAGGGATATATTTTATTTAATTTTAAAACATTTATTTTGTTAGAGAAGTGTGAGGAAAATAAATAGGTAGCAATGGTAATAATTTTGACTTTGTCAAAATTAATAATCTGGGCAAATAAATTTGTCATCCCTCCATTCCAGCATTCCTCGTCAATAGGTGATAACCATCTCTGACCAGTGGTATCGCCTTCCAGCATCGTGTGACGTCAGTGTTGGGATGCCTTCGTTTTGATCTGCCGACCATGTAAATACGATCAAGAAGTCTTTGTTTTGGCTAAAACTTGTTTCCGACCAACTTTGGCCTTTTAAGTTGTTGACCAACTATTTCTTTATTATCAAAAGTAGATGTCGAGCAGATGTTCTTGTTTTGAAACAACCACCGAGGTGTTGTCGATCTACTCCAATGTTGCTGATGGATCTTCACAGCCTACCACCGACCAATAAAATTGGACTGGTGAAATTCTCGATCAACAAATAGGTTCACCAACCAATTGCATACCACCATTAGATGTCTCCGAACAATAAAATTTCACCTAGTTTAGTTGGTCGGGAGGCATTTCAACCCGGGTGAAGCCCTCCACTGACCAATATATAACTGCTGCCAACTAGAATCAGATGCCTCCGACCAGAAGATTTTGTTGACCGTGATTGGAAAATTTGGTGAAGTTGTTCGTGTTTTCTTCGCAAATGACCACCGACCAGCAAGAATGGTCCGGTAAACAAATTTTGGTCGGGTAACGACCAGATGTCGCCGACCAACAGTAGATGGTGCCGACCAATAAAAATGCTGCCGACCAACCCATTAAAAGTTGTGGAATATGAATGAACATAATCATCTATTGAGACCCAAACGTTCCAAACGAGTCTTGTCATTTGCTATCGATTAGTAATATAGATGTTGTCGACCGGACATACATGTGGGCGATCAACACATAAGAGGTTGGGAACCCCTCAACTTGTATAATACCTGGTGTCGCGGATCAGTCAGAGGGAAATTTGTTCCTCACCGACCAACAGATAGGAGGTCGAGACCACATAAATTTCAAGTCGCCGATCACCCAGTGCAAGTGAACAAAATTTTGGTACTGTGATCGCATTGGTAGGGGAGGTAATTGGTAGAAACAATGACCGTCGACCAACAAAAAAAAAATAAATATCCGGCGAATCTACCGACCAACAATACTTGTCAATGAGATATATCGAGGAGATTACTTCTTTATTTCGATTAAGTAGAGAAAAAATTTACATAGTTTTTCACCGACCAGAAATACTCATCCGGCGACCTTCTTCTGGATTTTTCATCCTCACACAATTGATGCTAAACAGTAGTTGTAGATTCATGGGACCTTTGAGCCCAAGGCAGGCAGACTTTGAATCGGAGAGTAATATAATCCTGGGATTGAAATTTTTTGTTGATCTGAAACCGAACCAAGTTGTGAGGTGGATGATCGTCCTTGAATTGTAGGTTATTTTTTTTATGCCGCCCAGTTTCATTATTTTTGTTGCTGTAGACGGTTGAAGTCAAAACGATTGATATGAATTTAATAAATCCAAAATTTCTTCATCTTCCTGGGAAAGTTTCTCCATTGCCCTTTCTTGAGCGGCTGTTCATTTTTCATCTTCTTTACGAAAGTGGGTAAAGGTTTTTCAGGAGAGAGAAGATTATTTTGGGTTTCCTTCCTATTTTCCATTTGTGGAGATAAAAAATACGGTGGATGATAAAAATCATTACGAAAATTATACCAAAAATCAATCATCGAACCAATAAATCAATCTTTATCAGAATTAATAAATCGTAACAAATCAAAATTCTTAGATCTAAGAGATAACCAATAGAAATCATCAGATCTAAGAGAAAATATGATCAATATCCAAGAGGAAAAAGAATGGTTTTGAATTTTTACTCCCTTGTAGAAGATGTGAAATATGTGAATCAACATATGTCAAATGTTTTTCCCTCATTACATAAACGTGTTTGCCCAGAACATTTTCAAGAAGAGTCATAGATGCTTAACGTTCATGATGAAAATTGTTTAACATTGAATATAAACATATATATATATATATATATATATATATATATATATATATATATATATATTATTTTTTTTATGAATTAAATTGATGAGAACTTTTAAAGCAGATCTGGGTCAGAATTGTGATTATCGAGAGAGAGAAATTGTTCTTGATTTTAACTTTTCCCATTCTCTGATTAAAAATATGATGGGAATTTGAATAGACATCAAAGATCTTACAAAATTTATAATGAAAATAATCAAATCTTACCACCGTCATATATATTGGTATATGTAATCATTTAAAATATTTATTCCATGATATAAAATTGAAACTTGAGAATTAAGCAAAAAGTTATGATTTATGAAATCCATTATTTTTCAGATTTCTAAATAAGAATTAATCTAAGAGTTATGATTTTAAAATCATGATATGCAATATTTTGCAGATAAAAATTGGACAATTAATTTATGTATATAAACATAAAAATCATGATTGAATCAAAAGATGTATGTATAATTGATTATACGTAGAGAAAATAAAAACTTAGCTTTTGATGGAGAACAATGCTTGTGACACTTTCCCACAGACGACGCCAATCTGTTGATACAAAAAACTGGGCAGAATCCGAATACGACTTTAAGATAGATGTAACTAACTTTCCTTCCTTGCTCTTCCTTCGTTCATTACGGAACTCAACTAGATTCGGAATTGATTGAAGACGATTCTCCGACATATGTGATCACTATCTTTCTGTCCCTCTTTAGGAAAAAGTACCTGTTTATATAAATTCAGAATGAAGCCCATCCATTATAATTATAGATATATCATTTTTGCATGAAACCAAAACCTTTCTCTTAAAAGGATTCACACTCCCACTCTTATGCATACGGGGTAGGCTACTTTCGCGCTTCGGAAGGAGGAAAACTTCTCAAAGTCAAGTTTCTCCCTTCTTGCTTTCGTTTTCAATAAGGCTCGCCCTTTAGAGATAGGGGCGCTCACGTTTTTTGGCTCCTTCCTGGCCCGGAAGTTCGCTTCTGACGACTAGCTTCTACCGCTAGCGCTTGGACTTGGAAGCAAGCTAAAGCTACCTTGAATCAATCAATGAATTAATGAAAAAAAACCGCTTCCCATTACTCAATAGGGGGAATAGAATCGGAATCAACGCTTAAGTTAGTTGGCCGCCCTCCCATACCTAGAAGGACTTTCTTTGGTCTACTCGTAGGGACCTAGGCTCTGCTCCGATTCCCGGTTGATTGAAGGTTATACTAATTGAAAAGAAAGAATGGAGGATATAGAGAATCTGACTCACTTCATTATTGAACTAGTGTTTCCTGATTTCTGGAGCACCTTAGAATCCTTATCTCGAAGAAAAGAGACTACTAAAGATCCATCTTTCGCTCTTAGCTTAGCTTGACTGATCGTGTAGCAACGAGCTGCTTGAATCTGAAACCCTAAGCATTCAACCCTAACAAGCATGATCGGCCATTTCCCGATTGAACCAACCTGCTGTATAGCCTACCGTCAGGGGCCCGGCAAACGGAACTCAGAGCTGCTCAACGCACCACCAGCCCTTGGCACAACGATCAGGTCAAGCAAAGCGCTCCAACCAAAGGGGCGCAGCGCGTCCACCACCCTCTGATCCAAAAGCCTATCCGACCTCGTGGTTGGATAGCCCGCTGATACCCTACTTTGCTACAGGGAGGTGGGTGAATGAAAAAAGACCTTCTGCGCTATCTTAAAGGCGAAAAACTTCCAGACCGCGACCCATCGCGGAGCACTTTCTCACGGATTTCGTGAGATAAGTGTTACATTATCCTCCACCATAGATAGGGTAGCTAAGGGAATTGCTGGTGATAAACTAAATATCTTCAAAAATAGAAGTGTGCCTCCGAAGAGACTCTTTCTTACGTCGAACTTCTTCTGGAGCCGGGACATTTCTGTCTGCGATCGTGCCTATAGCCGGGCAGTTCCTGAGCTGATAAATAGATAAAAATAATCCAATCAAGCACATGAGAGATAAAGATTTTTAAAGTGGTTCGGCTATGAATAAAGCCTACGTCCACTGTTATTTTATTCCCAGGGGTTTACAATAGCACCATAGGGTGTAGAGAGAGAAAGGATGTGTATCTTGTGTATGGTGTTTCTTGGTTCTCCTCCCTTTTGGCTAAGGGAATACATGTATTTATAGTGATGGGAGATAAAGAGATTCATTGTATGTAGACATTTATGTCTACATTCAATGAATCTAATTGTTGAATTGCTTGGTATGCTATGTGTTGTCATCTATTAATACAGTATAAATGTACATTAAGGCTCATTAAATGCGCTGTCATCTTCATTAATGCACATTAAATGCATAGTTATCCTTTGATCTTCCTGGTTGGTATGCCGGCCAACTCTCCTCGGGTGCCGACTAACTCTCCTCGGGTACTGACCAACTCTCCTCGGGTGCCGAATATTGCCACGTAGGATGACATGTGTCCTTTTCTGATTGGTCCTCATGGATGGAGAATTTTTGCGTCAACATGTACCATAGCCCTCTCGTGTTAATATCATCCACTTGAATGTTGTAAGGGAATTGGTTAGCATTCACATCAATATCAAGAATACTTCTCTTCTCATTTCGAGCTCTAACAACATTGAAATCCCCCACGAGGATCCAATTATGATTCTGGGCAACTTGGTAAACATCTTCAAGGTAGGACCTAAGGTTTAGTCTCTGATTTGGAAGGTTTAAGGCATAGACAAATGTGGCATAAAAGGATTTATCTAGGTTCAAGGAAGTTATCAGGCAGGTTATTTCTAGTCCAGGTGTACCATAGCCCTCTCGTGTTAATTTGAGGAAAGATTGGTTACCTTGAAATGGTTTGGATTCCAGCCAATGATGATTCTAGCCACACCCCCATCACTTGGGCAGTTGTGAATGGAATCCCACTGAGGCAAACTACTACTGATTGCATTTTTTAGGTTACTTCTCCGAACCTTAGTTTCCACAAGACATATGAGGGATAAATTTTAGTTTCTAGTGATTTTTCGTACCTCTTGCTTCTTTAGGGGATTGTTGAGCCCCCTAATATTCCATGTAGCAAGCTTAATCATTGAGATTGACTGGTAATGGTGGGGAGGTCCCCTCTGCATATGCCTTTCTGTGCATTTTCTTCTTGAGTTTTTTCTTCTGATTCCTGGATATTGGAACAGGTTTTCCCCCTTTGCCATTTATATCAATGATCTTTAGAGCTAAGCCAGAAGGTGCCGGTGTAATGTCAACTCACTATCCTCTAGAAGGTTTTGGAGAGCTTGAATGGGCAACTCTATGGGTTCTTTGAGGGGAATAGAGGCTTGAGGCAGGGTGACCCCCTCTCACCCTATCTTTTCCTTCTGGTTATGGATACCTTCTCTTGCATGATAAGGCTTGCACTGATCCCTTATTTACCTATCATCCTAGATGCAAGGGGGTGGGGCTCAACCATCTATGTTTTGTTGATGGTGTGATTATTCTGTGCGGGGGGGGGGGGGGGGGGGGGGGGGGGGGGACATCTCCTCATGTAGCATTGCGAAGAAGGCGGTGGATGATTTATGTAGCATTGCGGGCCTTAAGCCCAACCTCAGCAAGAGCAGCTTCTACTGCACGGGTATGGGGGAGGAGAAAACCATGTAGATCGAGGACATTCTTGGCTTCACCCATAGCAACCCTCCATTTTTTATACCTTGGGGTGCCTCTCATCACTTCTAGCCTCATGGGTGAGGATTGTTGTAGGCTGATTGATAGGATAACTGTGAGGATTAAATGTTGGAGCAACAAGTTTATTAGCTATGCGGGTAAACTTCAGCTGGTCAAGTCTGTTCTTTTTGGGATCCAGGTTTATTGGTCCAGCCTTTTCATTTTTCCCAAGGGAGTTATCAAGAGAATTGAGCAACTGATGAAGGACTTCCTTTAGACGGGTTCTGATCTTAACCATTCGGGGGTCAAGGTGGCATGGAAGGATCTTTGTAGCAGCTATGAGGTAGTGGTCTTGGTATTAAAAGCATCGAGAGGTGGAATGTGGCTACTATCCTGAAGATGTTATGGAATCTATGTAGTAAGAAGAACAGCCTGTGGGTTAAGTGGTGCAGTGTGTATAATATTAAAAGAAGGAGTTTGTGGGC
This sequence comes from Sambucus nigra, assembly GCA_949130495.1. Lineage (NCBI taxonomy): Eukaryota > Viridiplantae > Streptophyta > Magnoliopsida > Dipsacales > Adoxaceae > Sambucus > Sambucus nigra. The sequence goes on along the minus strand of OX422217.1, from coordinate 108,804,380 downwards.
ACTCACAATTCCATGTGACACGTCTTGGACCTGGAGGAAGATGATGCAACTGAAACATCTGATCAGACCTCTTATCAAATGGAACATTGGCAATGGTGAGGAGACCTTCTTATGGTACGATAATTGGCACCCCTGGGGCCACTGCACCCCTTGTTTGGGGATAGAGTTATCTACGTTGCTGCTAGCAACCATATGGCTTGGGTGGCTGACCACATTGTGGACAATAGGTGGAGATGGTCTGCTGCGATTACTTGGGAGCTCCTGGATATTAGGAATGCTGACCTGCCCCATATTAGATAGGATTCCCTTGATGAGGTTGTCTGGATTCCCAACCGGTCTATGTTCTCTATTGGATAGTCTTATGACGAGATTAAGCCTAGCCTGCCTCCTGTTTCTTAGAATAAAATCATGTGGAATAAGGTCAATATACCTAAGTGTGCTTTTATATTATGTATGATATGTAGGGATGCCATTCACACCAAGGACAAGCTTTAAAACTGGGGCATTGCTGAGGAAAATTTGGGCTGTAGCTGCGCTAATGGGATCGAGACCATCAATCATGTCTTCAACGAGTGTCATGTTGCTGTGGAGGTGTGGGAGGAGGTGAGGACTAGGAACCAGGAGTACATAGATGCTATGGACTGGGATGGAGAGATGCTTCATGCCATTTCTAATTATAGGGGTCCCAGCCTTTATAACTGTATTACGAGTATTTCGTTCTCTACTACTATTTACTGCTTGTGGATTGAGCGAAACACTAGACATTTCAAGCAGGCTGCTAAGTGCTGTGATGTCATTGTCAAAGAGATCGAGGTAATGATCAGAGCGAGGGTCGTGAATTGGAGGAAAGGGACTAGGAGATTCGAGAACTGGATGGCTTGCATGAACTGGGGAATCTCTGAGAGGGCACTTGTTTAGAGCTTTGTGGGGCCAGGGGCCTTCTGCCCTTTTGTTTGTTGTTTGTTTCCTCTCTTTTGGGGTATGCCCTTAAGGGTGTTTCAGGGTTTTCACCCAACTTGAACTTGTTGTAGTTCCATTTGTTTATATATACATATTCCCCCCCCCCCCCCCCCCCCCCCCCCCCCCCAAAAAAAAAAAAAACTTGAATGTTAATAATGCATATAATAGATTAAAATGGAAAAGGAGAATCCATGTGGCCGACCCCATATGATGGGATTAAGGCGATTTTTGTAAATAATAATTGGATAGAAATTTTAATTTAAACATGCTATTTTAGGTTAAAGTACTATGTGTATATCTACCCTACCCATAAAGGTTTTAAATTCCCTAACACTATGATGTGGTTGCGGATTAGTCCAAGTGGATCACCTAAATCAGGATCGGGGGTTACAACTCTCTTATTTTCTCTCTAAATTCTTCACTTTTCTCTACACTTCCTAACTCCCCTAGCACTTAATTAGACACCAAAATGGGATCAAATGCATCCACATTAGCTACACAAATAGTTCAACCCTTGTTATCGATGTCCCTCTCTTTATATCCTTGCATAACCATCCATATTCCCTCATAAAATCCTCACAAATTTCCCCTTATAACTCACCCCTTAATTATCTAATATTTATTTTCCTTAACCTTAATTCATATAAACACTAAGTATTTCAAACATATCTCGTGTAACCTTTCCATGCCCAAAAATATAGGCATGATCTCTCATATGTCACGTGCTAGCTGAAATGCTGAAGTAGTCAAACACAATAAAAAATTCACAGATAGATTAATATATGTCTTGGATAATAATTTACTACTTGTTCACAACCACACATGATAAAAATGAATAATAGTTAAATTAGAAACACATAATTATCAAAATAAATTGAATAATGTTATAGAAATGTATGAGATCTCACAATCTCTATCATGCCTTGGTTACAAATCAAATATCTTGTTAGAAGCATATCCTAACGACATATCTGATCTTTTAACTATCTTGTTAAATTTTTCTCTAAAAATCACTGTGACAAAAAATCATTTTAAAAATATTTTAAAACAAGTGATAGAACAAAATAAACTATTTTTATTTATCAACATTCGATACAGATTTGCAAGTTTAATAAAAGCCACTCTTTTTACAAAAAGACAAATCTGGGCATTTATCCATAAATGAAACACTATATGACGTGTATATTTTAAACAAATAACATATATGTACGTCACAAATACCAAAACTTAAAAAAAACTTTCCCAAAGTCCAATTAATGACTACCCAAATAATTGTTTCACGGGAAACTATAGTACCAATAAATACTAACAGCACGCGTGAAGTGAGTACACTCAACAACATGGAACACTTAGGTCAGTATAATTAATACTTGTGTGAGGGAAACCTTTATCTACCTTTTCAAGTTCATGATACATATATCCTCTTATAATTTAATGAGTATTTCATAAAAGAAACGAACCTTATATACACAAAAGATGTATTGTCTCACATGCGTAAAAAATTTAACAAAACTAAATTTTAAATGGAGAAGGCAAGACATATTGCATCTGCTCAAGACAAAGCGGTAGTATTCTGAATGAAAAGTTAGATTATTACCCAATCCTAACTTACCTTTCATATGGTAGGTATAACCTGGAAGAAAAGTGCTATCATGACCCACCATACTTCACAAGATAAATTCATAAAATAAACAAATAGAAAGAATATATAAAAAAAAACGTTGCTATGCATTGCTCATTAAAAGTGGTAGTTATATATTTTTTCACAAAAGTTCTGAGCATAAAAAAGTTCCCTAACTATGTATATAAGTTACACAAAAATTAATTTAATCAATTACATAATATAATTAAGTCAAAAGGTACTTTTCCAAATATTACACAATCTGTCTCACGGGACAACCAGCAGAAAGCACCCATTCGGGATAGTAAATGACCATTTTTTGGAAAAGTGCAAAACGCTAAAGTTGTTTGTAACGAAATTTTAATTCCAGATACAAAAGGGCACAAACTCATATTATTTTATTTGTTTTTAAACCAACTGAGTAGATCTTATTTCAACACTGTCAAAAACATATAACAATGAAAACACCTATTTTTTATTCACTAAAGGACTTCATTTTTCAAAATGTTAGGCATAAAATGTATTTCGTATCGAATATTACCTGTAAATAATCAGGTCCACTAATTTTAGCAAATTATACTATGCCCACAAAAGAAGATCTTAATATTATTTGTAGCATTTAATTAGAATACACAATTACATTAACTTTTCTATCTTTATACCAAGTCATAACTTTAACCATAATCATATCACTATACATAGATACCTCTATATTCCGTTCATACCCTAGCCATTTCGTTCGGGATGCATCATTATGTCACGGTGGTATCGCACCTAGTACCACTTGCCAACTATGGTATATGAGTCAAAATAAGATAACATGCAAAACCTCAGCTTCACATTTTTTCATGAAGATATAAAGTAGCTATTCAAGATGCTATGAAGGAAAAATCTATTACAACACCCAATTTACAAGACATGCATGTTAGTTTCTCGAGAGGACATGGGTGACCCACTACCTCAAGACTGGCAAGGTAGTTTCTTCATAGGAAATGGAATTTAAAATAACACAACGGGGTGTGGTGATGACTTGTAATTTCATATACTATTATTTCATTTAAGTTGTCATGATAATTTTTTTAATTCGATATGTACATTAAATCAACCTGCTTAAACACATTATTTCCCAAAGTTTTAACAATGGACAATCATTTTAGGCAATATATGATGAAGACCAATGCAATGTAATATTTACAACTTTATACCCAAAATTACAATATAATCATAATCAACCAGTTATAAAAATTATCGAACACAATTAACTATTTTTTGTTAATTATTCCCTTTTTTAGTTTTAGCGATCTTGTTGGTTTGGAAATATACCCAAGAGGGGTGACTTTAGTATGTATGAAATTTATGGCAATTTCAACACTTTCCCAACTTCCTTTTAAGATTAATTTTAATATGATAAATAAATTAAACTATAAGAAATTAATCAGGTAATAAACATAAATATTTAGGAGAGAGAGTTTACAAAAACAATTCAAATTGAGGTTTTAATGTGGTTTGGATTTGGATATGTTCATGCTTGAGATAGTACTTGAGAAACATCACTATATATGGTTCACTAAGGAGGAAGCAAAGCCTAACAAGGAATTGTAACACCTTTCAAAATGCAACCAATAAGGTAACTATACCCATCATTATCTAAATAGAAAACAAGAAAGAGCCTAAGGTCTTATAACGCCTTGACTCCCTACAATAATGGCACTACTAGTCGTGAAGATACCTAAATGCTCCTTCATTCTCTGGCTGACCTACAGGAAAGGTCTTAGTACTATGGGCAAGCTCATGCTATGGGGAGGCACTGATAACAATAATTGTGAGTTCTACACTGATGGGTTTGAAACTCTTAACCACCTATTACCTGATTGCCCTTATGATAAGGAGGTCTAGAATGAGATTCTTTTTAGAAACTAGTTGTTTAGATCTATGGGGACCTGGCAGGAGGAAGTAAATGAGGTAACCATTAGCTCAACGGGCAACTCTTTCATGACCAAGTTAAGAGCACTGTCCTTTTCCACCACTGTATACTGCATTTGGATTGAGAGAAACAATAGAATACATAGCAGAGGAATAAAGAATCCCATTGAGCTAATCAAGGATATCGAGTTCATGGTTAGATGCAAAGTTATGATGTGGAAGAAAGCTAAGAGATGCTACAACAATTGGATGGCCTGCAACTATTGGGGACTCCCTGAAGCCTCCCTTGAAGACTAATTTGTCTTTGTGTATTCCTTTACAATTTTGTTTTGGCTTTGAGTGATTTGGTTTGCCCATCAGCATTGTATTTTACATGGATGGCTTCCTACGGGTTTGCCCCTAGTTTTGTTCCTTATTTGTTTTATATATACATTTTACTTACCAAAAAAAAACTTTCATTAAATGAGTTTACTTTCTCTATTTAGAAATGTAAATACTCTATCAGTCACAAGTATAATGCTCAAATGGGTTTTGGTTTGATTCTATACCATAAATGGGTATTGGGTTTAAAACTTGCTAAAGAAGGGGTTGAGTTCGAAAGTTTGGCTCAACTGAGTTTTAGTTGGATCTTTGTTTTAACATATTTTTTTAGATTTAAACTCACATCTTGGAAATGTGTTTTATATTGTCTCTCTATAAACCCGAGAGTTTGATTTCCATTCGTTACACAAATGATAGTTAGGTTTTGGATCTTGTCTCAAGAATTATTAATGCTTTGCTTCTGTGAAGAATATGGGTCTAAATCTCACATATTTAAAAATAAAACTTGATCTCTCTCTCTAGTAAGCTGAGTATGAGGGTCAAAACTTATAGGATGGAACTTTGGACTTTTTGGATGATGTTATTGAAAACTTATTCATTTGAACAATGAACCCAATCGGTTATTTTATAGGGTTTTTAAAAAACTAGTTGTTGGAGGGTACTTTAGTAAATTTTAGGGGTTTTGGAATTTGAAACTTAAAAAATAATTTTTGAAAATTTGGGAAACTTGGGCACTTTGAGTCAACTCAAACTGGTTTGATTCGACTCAAACTATTTTGAGCCGACCTAAATTTCAAGACTCTTTTTTACTTTTCTCCAAAAACCTCATTTTTTTATCCAATAGTGAGGCAGAAAATTTAGGTAGTTTGGGTCGACTTAAATTTATAGATTTAATGTTTGGGATATTTTGAGTTTTTTTGTTCGGGAAATGTTTTGTTGGCTGCTTTTAAAAATCGACCACACTGAGATTTTTAACAAAGTTAAAGAAATGTGTCTAATTCGATCAATTTTTTTAGGAAACTCTTTTTGAGTTTAGAAAACTTAATCAATGTTGTTTTAACATAAGATTTGTAAAGAATAAGTAGAAAATGTTTCAGATTGTATCTATGAAATCGTTCTTAATGTTAGGACAAAAAGTTTATTCAAGATTTATTTACAAAATTGTGTACACCAACAATTGTTGTGAGATTTAGAGCAATTAAGAATGTAATGACTAAATCACAACCACAGTATTTTTAACGTAGTAAAACTCAAATGTACTTGAGAAACATCCATGGCCCCCTCTACAAAGAAAAACAAAAATCCCATTAGAATAATAATAAAAAAGATATATAATTACAATAAGATCACACAAAGAAGGAAAAATAAAATGCCTATTAGAGAATCCACTCTAAGGCAAAACACTTACTGGTCTTCTTTTGACTCTTGTAATCCCTCGAAGGTTGAATAGAGAATCAACTCCAAATATCAACCAAAGATTCTAACATGAATATAAGTGTGATAGTGAGGTGTATTGCAAATCTATATGCACGTGAAAAACTCAACACACACATATTACAAACAAATCCCAATAAACTACATACGATTAATCATATGCATGAATAAGAGAGATTTTGGATAAAAAAAATAACAAATACAAATCAGATCCAAACTAAACCAAGATTAAAACTCTTGCAACAAAAATGATATTTTCAAAAATATTTTTCGAGTTTAATTTTTATTTTAGAGAAAATAAAACCCTAATGTGAGTGAATATATTCTCTAAGTTCTCTATAAATTTATGAATTAGATCAGTGAACAAAAACCCTTTAAGAATAAGATTTATACTTGGAGAAAATACCCTAGGAGTCTAGGAAGAACATGCAAAACACATCCCCATTTCACTCATATAATATCTCTGAATTTGTAGGATTTAATCACTCTCTGTCTCTACGAAGTTCTCTTTATATTCCCTTATTAGGACGCCTAACTAATCTAAAAAATGAAGATAAGTGACCCTTTTATAATGCCGAATGGAAGAACCTAGAATCTTAATCATCTTAACATTTGAGATCAATTTAAAAATATCTAAGGGCTAAAATATGTTGCATTATAAATAAGTGAAGATACTAAATACCCGAAACCATTAATAACAAAGTCGTTAGTGTTAAAACAAACCTTGTGCAAACAAAACTAAATGATAAATGGTTTTTATACTCAGGGTATAAGGTACGTAACTTCTAACGAAAATAAAATGAATGGTGAGATCACATTTGATTTGACGGTGAAAAGAAAATGATTGGCGTCTGTCTAAAACCTATGTCAATATGACTTACGTGGCAAACTAAATTAACTGATGGCGCCTAAAGCTCCTTAAGAATCATCTATGGATGAAAAGAAATAGGGGTGGCAAAATAGGTCAACGGGTCGTGTTTTCACCCGACCCGGCATGACATGATAAGAAATCAATGGACCCGAACACGACACGACACGATAGCATGTTTTTTTCTTTAACTTGAATACGACACGTTAAAAACACAACACGATACGATAACACGATAAGTAAATATGATTCGCTTGGACATGATTAGACCTGACCCAACACGAGACGATTGGACACGATTAGACCAATTAGTGAGGAATTAAAAAAGTAGTGGGTCTAAATAGTGGGTTGATAATGGGTATAAATGGGGTCCATAGTGGGTCTACATTGGGTATATATTATGTCCTTAATTGGGTTACTATCGTGTCACTATCGGGTCCTTATTGGGTCAATTTCGTGGCAGAAACTGGACACGAACGCGACGCGACATGATGGCGGGTCCAAAAACCCAGACCCGAACACGAAAGACCGTGTCAATTTCGTTTCGTTTCATGTCGTGTTATCGTTTCATTCCCAAAATTGTCACCCCCTAAAATGAACTCCATGTGTTGACACCCAAAAGGTTGGTTAGTATAGTTAGAGGTTAAGAGTTTAAAATCAAGGGATCAACATGTACTATCAATGGTCAAGAATCTCCAAAAATGCGTGAGAGGGTGAAAACACAAACAAGGTTTGTTCTAAAATAATTGTTCACACAAAAAAATGTTTAAACTAATTTTAAAAATCTTAAAATTATTTTAAAAATCAGATTAATTCTCGAGATTACTTTTGGCAAATAAAATTTATTTTTGACTAATACAATTTATAATCTCACTTTACAAATAAAATCAAATAATGCCAATAACACAATCTAACATATATACTAAATAATATGAGCAAATAATACGCATGCATGTGTTGTGTCTGTGTGTGTAACTTAAATCATTAGTTGATCACAAACTACGTACCATATCTGAATTCTGATTGATCTTCGGTCTTCGGTCTTCAGTCTTCCTTGGGCAACTCGATGTCCCATAGAGTGTATTCAATGTACCATAGAGGTTTTTTTTTGGTAAGTAAGAATCAATTAAACAAAGATAAATGTACAACAAGAAGGTGGGCATACCCACCTAGGATCAAATTTCACAGGATAAAAGAATCCAACAAAAGAAAAAAAGCTACAGGAAAAGCATAAACAACATAAACATCATAAACAACCTAGGGCCCATGCCAACTAACATAAAAGTAAATGGTTCTCATCAAGACCCCAATTTCTGCAGATAAGCCAGGACTTGAAGTTTCTCCTTGATTTAGTCCACTTAAGGGATTTGCATCTAATAAGGAAAGCAATGTCACTCATGATGTCTTCATAGATGGAGGCTGTGTTCTTAAAGATTCTATTATTCCTCTCCATCCATAAGCAGTAGATAGTGGTAGCAAAGGAAGATTTCCTGATTTTGGCAATGAAGTTTTTACCATCGAACTGAGTAGCATCCTCATCAATGATTCCCTCCCAATTTGTAGAAGTGTTGTGTAGGAGTTGTTGTACTTCACCTCTTCCCAAATAGGTTTCAAAAATATGCAGTTGAAGAAAAGATGATCACGATTCTCAATAGCATTGTTGCAAAAAACACAGTTGATATCATTGGAGATTCCCCAGCTGTGAGTTTTATCTTTAGTGTTAATTGCATTTTTGCAAACCATCCAAAGAATGAAAGCACACTTTGGAATGACACTACTATTCCAAACAATGGCAGCCAATCTGGGGGAGGTATGATAGTCTCTAATGGCGTTCCAGGTAGAACTGATGGTGAAGACACCATTATTCTTAGGGGTCCAGCAAGGGCAATCATCCCTACTGGGATAGATAGGAGAAGCTCATCATATTTAATATCAGTTAGTTCCCAAGTAGTAGTAGCTGGCCAAGTCCACATAAGTCTGCAACCTTAGCTTTGTGATTACTAGCAGCATCGTAAATTGTTCTGTCACCACATAACATTCATAATGGGCCTTTAGGGTGCCATTGGTTATGCCAAAAGAAAGTGTTTTGACCATTTCCAATGGTACATTTGACGAGAGGTCTGAACTTGTCTCTAATTTGCGTGAGTTTGGTCCATGACCAAGAAGCATCGGAAGGGACTGAAATATGCCATAAGATTCTGCCTTTTAACTTATAAATATGGCACCATTACCCTAACTATTTACAGACCTCAACTATTTACAGACCATTACCCTAACATACTTGTGATTACCTACATAAAATACCAATCTCACAAGGTCAAGTTAAAGCATATGTTCAAAATGAATAAAACATAGGTGAATCTATGGGATGTACTCTCTCCTCCAATCTCAAATAGAAAACAGGTAAATAATAAGAAGAATGTAATATCCCGTATTTTTACGCATATTTATTTTATTATGAAATTATGGAAATTGGGAATAATTAATTTAAAGGGAAAAAATTTAATTTATAATTAATCCAATTTTAAGGGTAATAATTACTAGCGTGACGAGAGTTGGTAGTTATTGAAAATAATTAGTTTGAAATCATACTGAGTAATAACTATGTTGAACATTACGTAGTGAGTAACGTAATATCATTTCGGAAATAATATTATGGTCGGGGACGAGATACACGGCAGTTGAGATAATTATTTGGGACGCGCGTATGTGTCGCGCCACTATTATATATATTTTGGGGGTTAAAAAGGCATATTATTTTTAAATAACTCGTATGGCCGTTTTGAGTGTGCCAGTGTGTCCGAAAGGGTCGAAATAGTCAGAAAACTCTACTCGAGTGTTTTAATTGGAGTCTGGGGCATGTTAACTTAAAATGACACCCCAGAGGGGTATTTTGGTCTTTTGGGATTTTAGAGTAATTAAATGGACGAAAATAAAGTTTATTTAGAAAAAATAGGGTTAGTGGCCTGTACGTTTCACCTTACGTGAGAAAGAGAGAGAAAGAGAGGAATAACCAAGGAGGAAGGAGAACCACAAGAGAGAAAGGGGCAAACTCAAGAGATTTAACACAAAAGTTGCGTCAAAGTGTAGATCGCGATGAGATGAACCACATACCAAATTCAACCCAAGAATCAGAAGTCCATCCCAACGCAAGTGTTTATCTTGCTCCTCTTTTAGCAAATATTATTCTTGTTGATTTAGATTAGATGATATAAACTTGTTGCAATGAAAACTTAGGTTTAATTAGACTAATTTGTCAAGACACCTGATGAATTGGAGATGGGTTTGCATGTAGAGGTCCTTCCCGTCTTAGACCTGTTAAGTTTGGTAATTATATGTTGGAAATCATGAAATTAATTGGGAGTTTTGAAAGTTAAAATAAATTTTGGGTTCATATTTAAGAGATTCATTAGGAATTTAAGAAATTGTTAAATTACATTTGAGTATATAAGGATTTGACCTTTAATTTGTATTAGAAAGTATCTTAGGGTAATTTGGAATAGTTTAGGGTCATTAAATTAGAGTTGGGTTAATTTTTGAATTGATATTGAAGATTGAAAGTTAGAAATATGAATTTGGAGAAGAACAGGGGTCTACCCTAATTTCTCATTCGAAGTCTGCCCAGGTCGTTCGAACGACCTCGTTCGAACGAGAATTCCAACGACACTTCTAACGAAATAATGGAATTCGTTTAAAGTGAGAACTTCTTCTAACGAGATTTCAGAATGGCTATTTTGGGTCCGTTCGAGTTAAAAATTGTCCTAGGGTTATCCAAGTGAGAGTAATGACCTACGTGATTAATGGGTGACTTAAATTCCAAATTATTAGTGTGTTGGGATTGTAATAGTTATCGGGATATAGGAAGTTTATAGATCCTAGGAGGGAATGTAGGTTTGAGAGACAAAATATATGATCGAATCATAGTGAGTGGTAAAATTAATAATACTACTTACGTACTATGGGAATCGCCGCGTGAACTCCTATTGAGTTATATAAGTTGTGTGCATGCTTATTACTTGAGATATTATGTGTATGAAATACCTAGCTACTGGCTATCGAATGGAGGTTTGCGCGTTGTGGATGACCGTATCTTGTGTGCCTTTGAGGGATTTTGAGTCTCATCTCTAGAGCATGGAACCTAGGTACGGGCTATCTGTGATAATGATAGTAGTGACGGTCGTATGGGTGCGTAGGTATGTGCGTAGCCCATCGGCTTGGAACTATGTTCGCCTCCAATGTGTGGATATGTTTTATTGGTTCCTGAGAGATTGAACCTGTTGTCCTTCATGCGTGAGCGTTGCAATGGGACTAGATAGCCGAGTATGGTTAGCACCAGGGGTTTCTTAACCATGGGGACAGTATTGATATATAAATGTATATATACATAGTGAGATTTATATATATGTATACCGAGTTCCTATTATGTGTTTCATATTGGCCACTTTATTAAAGTATATACTTATTGGGGCACCAGTTGAGAATTAAGAATGTGATGAGAATGAGTTAAAGCATCTTTAAATCTATTCCTAAATAATAGAAATATATTGTCTCCGGGTTATTTAGATATTTTATCTGGCATACTGGTTATACTGCGTGTAGTCAGGCAGAGTATCATGACTAGTATGGGTAGTTAGGCTCGTTAGGCGTGCACATTAGCTGAGAGGTGAGCATCTCAAGTGAGTACGCTAAGTTAACATGAATAAAATTTGTGCTAATCAACAAATTTAAGCACTTGCTATATTTAAACTGTTTTCTACTCGGGCTCTGACCTGTTTTTCTGCAAATCTCTTTTCTTGTTCCTTTATTTTAAGTGCTCAGCCACAGGGACACCAAGCTTAGGAGATTCCATTCAGTTGTCGAGCTATAGTTGTTGTGGAAGCTACAAGACATTGCTAGTAGACGCTTCATAGTCTATTCTTCTTTATCTATCGGTTATTTACTTCAGTTGGATATGTCGACCCTTCTTATTTTACATTCAGAGATTTAGATGTTTTATTCTGTTAGCAGACTGTTATTTCGTGGCTTTGGATTATTGTATGGGATTTTGACTGGAAATGTTTACTCTAGTTCTCTATTTCAATTTAGCTAGTTCTTTCCTTATGTTTTTGGGATGAATAATATTAGTTACTTATTTCCCTACTTGATGATGGTTAATAACAAGATAAAATTTTGACATCAACCTTTTTAAATATTAGGTGGTTAGTTTTAATTAAATAAAATTGATGATTTTCGATAGTGTTGCATTACCTGAACCAACTGGATATTATGGATTTAATTAATTAAGGACTGATCACCCGATATTTAATTAGGCGGGGTGTCACAAAGAATAAGAGAGAAATATATAACTACCAAGAGAATCATATAAACGGACCAGATCAAGTATCATCTCCTACTTTGACTAAATTTATGAGGTGCCTTTGGTCATTATTTAAACATCCATACCCTAAATCGTCAGAGAGACATATTATTACTAAGATAATGACAGGGAATATATGAAAAATACAAGGCAGCAATCAATCAAGAACTATCATCCCAATATATTTTCTCAAAGATTCAAATCGTTAGTTTCCATTTTGTCCTCTAATAGCCAAGCCATCACATGCCTCATAACCTCCTTGAGCCTTGACAAACCCTTATATGCTACCTTTGTGTATGCATTTAATCTACCATACCAAAGAGTTCCCTTATGGTCTTACCTTGTGGAAACTCATCTAACTTGTCGTAACCATAATTGAATCCTCATGGAGGACATTTATGTGGTTAGAAATCGTAATGAGAAGAAAGGTATTCTTGACATTGATATTGAGGCTGTTGAGGAATTCAATCAATGCCTATCTACCATCTAGGTTGATGACATCATCATTAGGGGTCTCTGGTTCACCTGGACTAGAAACCACAATGACGATAGTATCCAAACCAAAATTGATAGGTTATTGGGCAAGGCATATATGATCACTGCCCAATCATTACCACTATTATTTCCCTTCTTGTTAACATGGTAAAACCATTTAAATTCTACAATTTCTGGATGTTGTACATTGAGTTTAGACCCCTTTTGGAGGAGCTTTAGGGGGAAGTGCGAATGGAACATTGATGTTACAGATTTCCCAGAAGCTAAAGAGGTCAAGCATGGTCTAAAGGGGTTCAACCTGAAGTTCTTTAGCAACATATCTCAAAGAAATAGTGATGCAAAGAATCAGTTAGCTGACATTCAAAGCCATATTAATAGATGGGGAAGCAATAGAAATCTACAAAATGATGAGAAGGAGGCCAGAGAAGAGTACATGAACCGTTGCATTACTGAAGAGTCGTATCTTAAACCGAAGTCTAGAACGAGATGGATTCAGGAGGGGGATCTTAACACATGTTTTTTTCACAGTAGAGTTAGAGGCAACACCAACTAGAATAAGATCCTTAGCATCCATAATCAGTATGGACTCAGGGTGGAGGGTCATGTGCACGTTGCAAATGATGTTGTTCATTTTTTCTCAAGCTTATTAAACCAACATCATTGGCCCCCTTTCCTCATATCTAAAATCATGTTATTACAAGAAAGATTACTTCGGAGCAAGCGTCTTGTACTATAGCCCCCATATCCAGTGATGAGATAAAAGATGACTTCTTCAGCCTTGGTAAGGATAAGGCTCTAGGCCTTGATGGGTTTAAACACTGAGTTCTTCATCCAGAACTGGGACATTTTTGGGAATGAGGTAATTGATGCGATCACTTCCTTCTTCCAAAATAGTACCATGCCCAGATAATGGAACTGTACCAACTTGGTGCTTATCCCCAAAACCAACTCATCTTCATCCATGCAGGACTTTGGACCCATTGCATGTTGTAACACAATTTACAAATGCATTTCTTAGATTATTGTGAACAGGCTCAAACCTTACATCCCCTCCCTTGTCAATGAGAAATAGTCTGCCTTTGTCCATGGTAGATCCATTGGAGACAATATTCTCATTATGCAAGAGTTGATGCGCAATTATCATAGAAATCAGGGCCCCCTAGGTGTGCCTTGAAGATTGACATCCTCAAGTCCTACAACTCTGTTAACTAGCAATTCATGTTCCATATCCTTCACCTCATGGGGTTCCCTACTATCTTTATTGGCTGGATAAAGGAATGTGTCTCTACTGCCATGTTCTCCATCATCATTAATGGAGCTGCCCATGGTTTCTTCCCCTCTCAAAGAGGCCTAAGACAAGGAGACCCTCTTTCTCCTTTCTTATTCCTCTTTGTTATGTAATCTTTTACTGGATTCCTGGGACATCCATACCAAATCTCCCTTTTTAACCTTCAACCCCAAATGCAAAGAACTCGTGATAAACCACCTTTATTTTGCTGATGATCTGTTCATTCTCATGTTGGCATTAATTCCATCACTATCATTGATACTACAATCAAGGAGTTCAGTGCCATGTCTGGGCTAAAGCCAAACCCTACAAAATGTTCTTTCATTGTTGCTAGTATTTATAACCTGAATAAGAGCACCTTTGCCAACTTGCTTGGATACCAAACTTGTATTTTTCCCATAAAAAACTTAGGAGTTCCCCTCATTTCGACCAAGTTGAAGCATGATGACTTCCTTCCTCTTACTGATACGATCACTCATAGGATTGAAAGGTGGACTAACATGTTCTTGAGTTATGCTGGAAGGTTGAAGCTTGCAATATCTGTGCTCTTCAGCATGCAAATCTACTGGACCAGCATCTTTATCTTACCAAAAAGAACAACAAATGATATTGATACAAAGATTCACAGATTCCTTTGGTCTGGGCCATACATGAAGCATATAGGGGCAAAAGTAAAATGGAGTGATGTGTGATATCCCAAATGTGAAGGGGGGATTGGTATTAAATGCTAGAATGAATGGAATATTGCAATCATGTTCAAACATCTCGAGAATCTTTCCAGCAAGAAACATAACCTGTGGGTAAAGTGGTGTCATACATATAAGTTGAAAAGGAGAAGTCTATGGCATATCAAAACCCCTTCTGATGCCTCCTGAACTTGGACTAAACTAATGAACCTTAGAAGCAAGATCAGGCCTCTAATCAGTGCAACCATTGGCAATGGTAAGATAACTTTCATTTGGCATGACCACAGGCACCCTAGGGGTCCTTTGTGGACCCTCTATGATGAGAGAACCGTATACGATGCTGCTATTAACCATAAAGCCAAACTTGCTGATTTGATCTCGAATGGGAATTGGGCTTTGGCCGGCTACCATAACCTGGGAGTTGAATGAGATCAAGAATGCTAACCACCCTATCATCAACCCCTCCGTTGAGGATAGCACTAAGGGGAATCCCACTTCAGATGGCCTTTTCTCCTCTAAGTCTGCCTGGAACTCCATGAGATTGCATAAATCCCATCCGGACTGGACAAACTAGGTATGGAATAACAATAACATCCCCAAGTGTGCTTTCTTACTTTGGCTTATGTGCAGGAATGCCATCAACACCAAGGATAAGACCCTCAATTGGGGAAGTAGCCAGGACAACCTTTGTGTGCTGTGTGAGAATGAAATTAAGGATCGGGACCATCTGTTTTTCAAATGCAGCCTCTCTAAGGAAATTGGGAGGACACTAAATATAACAACTCCTATATCAACAATGCCAATAATTGGGATGAGGTGATCATTAATGCTACCATCAACTTCAAAGGAAAAAACCTCCTTGATAAGATTAGGAGAACTTCCTTCTCTGCTGCCATATATTGCTTATGGATGGAGAGAAATAATAGGATTTTCAGTAACAAAAAGGCTAACCATGGTGACATAATGAATGAGATATCCTACTTTGCTAGATGCAAGTCCTACAAGAGCCCAAGTCTAGAAGAAACTTCGACAACTGGCTCATTTGTATGAAATGGGGTTTTGATGACTCCAAGTTGCTTAGCACATAGGTTTGTGTTGTGTTTCTATTTCTTGGTCAAATTTCGATTGTGAAATTTGATCCTAGGTGGGTATGCCCATCCTTTCTTGTATATGTTTCCCTTATTTTATGTCATTGCTTTTAGTTACCAAAAAAAATCGCAAATTATCATGAAGTTTAGTTTAAAAATCAGCTAATTGTTGCTCAGTGTTAAGATATTCAATTAATAGTGTAATGACCCAACCCAGATTCATGGATTACCCATGAGTCAACCGGGTCCGAATCAGACATTAGGTGTGAAGTGCAATGAAACAACCTTGGTAATGTTGCTAGTCCAGTTTTATTTTAAATTAACGTTCACTCATGCGAGTCCAATTTCAAGATGAACTATGTGTAGGATTCATGGGGAGCACCTCGATTCCAAGTAAACAGAGCTACTAACTTGGAATAAATAAGGTACACTTACCTGTATAACACCCTCAAAATACCAAAAAATACCCAACCTGTCGTAACAAAGCGAGGGTGTGAACCTACGCCTAGTGGGAATATACAAGCAGTATGGAAACGAACGGCAGAAAGGAATACTCACACGCTACAATCACATGCATGCGAATATATATATATATATATATATATATATATATATATATATATATATATATATATATATATATACCTTTGAAAATAAGTATTCAATGCATTAACCGACTACTTTAAAAAAACTTTACTCCTCTAGATTATTTTACCTTAATCTTGGAAAGACTTCCTTTGTTCATACTTAGCATTTCTCACTTTGTTTAACACACCCGGTTCAACACATAAAACCATTACACTTGATTGTTTCCAAACCATTCCTTTATCGGAATTACCCCTTAAATTCATTTAGAATATGCTTTAGTATTTTCATTGAGAAGTACCACTTCAACACACACATTCACGGTGTAAGAAAATACTTGTTTATCATTCGGAAACTATTTTCTTTTCATACTTATACAAATTATGGGTTCAACGACTTGGATTACTTAACCACCCATTTGTCCACTCTGCCTTTTTACTTTCACTCATGGACATTAATCGATTTACACATTTACTTGTCCATTCCATCTGCACGAAACAATTATTACATTCGTTCAAGTAAGTTGTATTAACACATTTTACCACACAACCTATTTCCTTGACATGCTCCTTATTCCTTTTATCTTTTCTTAGAATTTTACCATTTACCGCATACTTACACGAGCTCCACACCGACATCTATGCGTAGCATATGCTCTGGCCAGTGATTTAGGGCCTTTCACCCAAGGGCTTCGAGCCCTTCTTTCTTATTACCAGTTGCATCCGAGTCCTTATTAATGTATTTAACATTTTATACATGTTCACATTATTTTCACTTCTTTTTCACCCAAGGGCTTCGGGGCCTTCTTTCTTATTACCAGTTGCATTCGAGTCCTTATTAATGTATTTAACATTTTACACATGTTCACATTATTTTCACTTCTTTACTTTTATCCGGCCGAAGCCACAACCCAGACTTAACCGTCTGTTTTCCCATTGACACTTGGACAAATTGTTTCTTTTAGTCCTTTATCCACACACACGTGATTTATACTAAATGCATTCACACTTTAGGACTTAATTAATTTTTACACGCATTAGTGTAAAGACACGCTTCAACATTTTTATTCCATAAAAATGTTCCACTTTAGGTAAAGTACTTATTTGCCCTTTGTTTACCAAACTTGCAATTTAGTTCCTTAACAGGTATTATTTCTCGGATGATTAATAGTTTCCAACTTAACATTTAAAACGCCTTCAGACATTTTAACACTTGTTCTTCTACAATATTACCCAATTCTCACACTTGACATTTTTACACTTTGAATATGTAAAATAACACCTTTACATAATATGCTTCTATTTTTTATTCATTCTTTTAAGACCAAAATCTCCATTTATCTCATTATATGTTTAGACCCAACACAACTTTCCTTATACTTGCTCATATATTTATTAGCAAAATACTACAAGTTTATATGCACGAAAAAGTGGACTTTAATTACTAAAATCCTACCGAGTGTTGATGGCCAACCGTGGCTTCTAATGGGGGATTTTAACGTGGTGAGATCTCATGAGGAGAAGAAAGGCATGCATGGAATTGATGTGGGTGCTACAGATGATTTCAACCAGTGCATCAATGACATCCACGCTGATGATATGATGAACGGTGGGTTATGGTTTATGTGGAATAAGCGGCATGAGGGTAGTGAGAATGTCCAATCCAGACTTGATAGAGTTCTTTAAAATGACACTTGGAACAGTGTGTTTCCTGAGTCTTAAGCTACCATTCTTCCTCAGGGTGTTTCAGACCACTGCCCTATCACTATCTTGTTATCACCTATAGAGCCTAGAAGACCAAAACCTTTTAAATTCTACAATTTTTGGATAGGACATGTTGATTTCCTCAGGGGTAACCCCATGATTAGATTAAGTAAGAAGATAAGAAGATTGAAGAATAACCTTAAAGATTTTGATAAAAAAAATCTACAACCATCTTTCCTGGAGGGTTGAGGAGGCCAAGGTGATGTTGGACTATGTTCAGAAAAGATTAGATAGGGCCAGATGCAATACTTCTATTCAATTGGAAGAGAGGGATAGATTGTCTAAGTATCAGGAGCTAAGAAATGTGAAAGAGTGGTACTACAAACAATGGTCTAGAGTGAAGTGGCTTCAGCTGGGTGATGGGAACAACTCTTTCTTCCAGAAGAAGGCTAACCAGGCTAGTTCTAGGAGAAAAATTATTAACATTGATGACGTGGTTTGCGTATTGAGGGTACGCAAAATGTGGCAAACATAGTTGTTGGGTGTTTCTGTAATCTGTTGGGTAGTAGCAATAGTTGTGCAGACCTTTTTTTTTTTTGGGAAAGATTGAGAATATATAAAAAAACTAAGAATTTACAGAGGAAAAAACCTTAACAAATGAAAAGGACCCCAGGGCATACCCCAAAGGCAAACAAAACAACAAGAATATCCAAAACTAGACTAATCCTTAGTACAGAAGACTATCTTCAGGAATGTTCCAGTACATACAAGCCATCCAATTTGCATAGTTCCTTCTGTCCTTCTTCCAAGTAAGCACTTTTGCTCGAACCATGTTTTCAATGCCCTTCACAATGGATTCAAGGGAATTGGAGACATGCTTGAAGCATCTAGCATTCCTTTCCATCCAAATGCAGTAGATAGTAGTAGTAAAGGATAAGGATCTTATCTTATCGCATAGAGTCTTCGTAGAGTGGTTAATAGTAGCCATATCCAACTCACAATTTAAGTCCATGGTATCCCTATAGCATTGGTTTCTTAGCCACACCTCTTGCCATATACTTTTACTAAGGCTGCAGTGAGTGAACAAGTGGTTATATGTCTCCCTCTCATTCCCACATAGCTCACACAGGTCATCCATAGAAACCCCCCATTCATGTAGATTAACTTTAGTGTTGATGGCCCTCCTAACCACCAACCAGGTAATGAAAGAGCATTTAGGGATGCAAACCTTACTCCACACAAACTTGCTCCAGTTAACCATAGGCTTATGAGCCTTTAAAAGATCCCAAGCAGAAGCTATGGTGAACTTCCCATTATTAGAGGGCAGCCACACAACACTATCATTAGCATCCTGAATAGTAGGAAGAATAGCATTCTTAACTTCATTCAGCTCCCAAGTCACAGTTGAAGGCCATCTCCACTCCAAGTGGTGGATAAAATCAGAAACTTTTGCTTTTAGATTACTAGCAGAGTCATACACAATGTTTCCCCCATATAAGGGGTGCAGCGGGCCATTAGGGTGCCAATTATCAAACCACATAAAAGCATGATTTCCATTCCCAATGATGGTCTTTATTTTGCTTCTAAACTTCTCTCTGCTCTTGAGGATTTTCCTCCAGCTCCACGAAGAATCATTTGGGATACTCAGAGCCCAAATGCTCCTTCCCTTGATCTTATAAATGTTGCACCATTTGATCCATAGGCTGTCCTTCTTACTGCATAGATTCCACAAATGCTTAGCCATAGCTGCTCTGTTCCAAGTCTCTAGACACTTGATATTTAGCCCCCCCTCATCCAGAGATACACAAATATCCTTCCAAGCAACTTTAGGCCCTTTGCTATTAGCCTCATCCCCTTTCCATAAGTAATTCCTCATGATCTGCTCAATTTTATTAATGATGCTCTTGGGCAGGATAAAAATGCTTGCCCAATACACTTGGATGCTGAAAATCACAGTCTTCACAAGGAGGAGCCTACCTGCAAAACTCAGGAATTTATTAGTCCAACATCTGGTTCTCATAGTTATCCTTTCCACCAAGTGGGAGCAATCCTCCTTCTTCAGCCTAGTTGTGATGAGAGGAACCCCCAGATATTTGAAAGGAGGGGAGCTGTGCTGTATTCCCAGAATAGAGGAGATCTCCTGGATCCCATCCACATTAACCCCTGCAGTGAAGAGGCTGCTCTTCTCCATGTTGACCTTAAGCCCAGATAAAGAGCTGAACTCCGATATGGCCTCCTTCACAATGCTGCAAGACAACCTATCCCCACCAGCAAAAACTATCAGATCATCAGCAAAACTAAGGTGGGTAAGGGCCATCTCCTTGCACCTGGGGTGATAACTGAACAGGTTTGATTCAGCAGCTTTTGAAATAATCCCAGAGAAAGCCTCCATCACCAGCAGGAAAAGATATGGAGAGAGAGGGTCTCCCTGCCTGAGCCCTCTATTCCCATTCAGTTCCCCATTCAGTTCCCCATTCAGATCAATGGAGAACCTGGTAGTAGTCACACACTTGGAGATCCACCCAATGACTTTGGGGGGGAAGCCAACATGAGTCAATAGCTGCAACAGGAAGTCCCAGCTCACTGTATCATAGGCTTTAAGAATATCTATCTTAATTGCACATCTAGGAGGGTTAGAGTCCCTATGATAATTTCTCATTAACTCTTGTAATAGCAGGACGTTATCAGCTATGGATCTGCCTTCAACAAAGGCAGCCTGATTATTACTAATGAGGTCTGGCATCATCTTCTTAAGCCTGCAAGTAATAACTTTGGAGATGCACTTGTACAAGGTGTTGCAGCACGATATAGGTCTGAAATCCCTCATACTTCTAGGGGCTGCAACCTTAGGAATCAAAGCCAGGCTGGTACAGTTCCACTGGTTGAAGAAACTCCCATGATCGAAAAAGAATTTTATAGCCTCACATACCTCTTCCCCAACAAGCTGCCAATTCATTTTAAAGAAATAACTGTTAAAGCCATCCGGACCAGGGGCTTTGTCGGACCCAATTCCAAACATTGCCTCTTTGATTTCATCATGAGTGACCTCTTTCTCCAATAACTCAGCTTGATCAGAGGTGAGCTTATTCTTAATCACCTCCCCCAAAACAGTGTTAGCATCAATACATCGCGACCTATTCCCTAATAAGTTCCCAAAAAATTTCACAGCTTCTCCAGCCACCTGCTCTTTCCCTTCAATTCTCACACCATGATCATCATCAATGCTCAATATTTTCCTTCTAGCCACATTTTGATTTACTTTCTTATGAAAGAAAGTATTATTTTGGTCACCCAGCTGCAGCCACTTAACTCTGGCCTTCTGTCTAAGGAAAGACTCCTCCTCATTCCTAAGCTTAGCATATGTGATTCTCATCGCCTTAGCAGCATCCTGCTTCTCCCTATTAGCACCATCTCTGTCCAGTTCACTTTGGATAGCATCAAGCTTAGACTTGGAATCAGCAACCATTGCAGAAATCTTGTTATAGAACTTCCTATTAAAGTGCTTCAAAGAGGCCTTGACTCTATTCAGCTTCTTGAAGAGCTTCTGCATTGGGTTCCCATCCACATCAACATCCCAAGCTTCAATGATAGTAGGCATAAACTCATCGTGATTCATCCAGAAGTTGAAGAACTTGAAAGGCTTAGGTCTCCAAGTAATAGTGTTATCCATAATGGTGATAATGGGACTGTGGTCCGAAATTCCACAAGGAAGGGTAATAGCTTGAGAATTTGGGAAGATTGCAGCCCACCTATCATTGTGTATGACTCTATCAATCCTCGATTGAACATTATTGTCACCCCTCTGATTCCTATTCCAGGTAAACCATAACCCACTATTGACCATATCATCCGCATTTAGCTCATTCAAACAATCATTAAACTCCACAGCAGCAGCTCTGTCAATACCCAATACTCCCATTTTTTCCTCCTGACATCTGACCACATTAAAATCCCCCATAAGAATCCAAGGCCCATCATTAACCACCATTTTATTTTCTCTAAGGAAAGTCCAAAGGCATCTCCTCTGCTCAGGAAGGTTTTCCCCATATATGAAGGTAGCATGGAAGGAGTAGCTGGTACCAATGACATTTACAAGGCAGAACAGGGCCTGTCTATGAGTGTAGATCACCTCAATCTTCAGAATATTTGGGTTCCATCCCACAATCACTCTAGCCACACCCCCATCCGTGGGGCAATTATGGATAAACTCCCAATGATAGAAGCAAGAACTTTTAATGGTCTCCATATTGTTCCTTCTAATCTTTGTTTCCACAAGACTGATAAGGTCTAATCTATTATCCTTTATTAGCTTAACCACCTCCACCTGCTTATGGGGAGCATTAAGGCCCCTTATATTCCATGTACCCATTCTGGTCATCTAAACTTCTTGACTTTGTTACCTGATTTCTTCTTCCCTTTCTTGTTACTCCCAGGTAACTCATTGCCTCCACCTTTGTCACCTCCCCTTTCCAGCCCCTTGTCCAGTTCATCAACTGCCTTAATCTTAAGGACCAAGCCAGCAGGTGCAGGAGTGGACATTTGAGGATCTTCAATCTCAATCTCCAAAATATCAAATGGATTGGGGGAATTTATGCTCTTATCCCCTTCTTCTAACACTGGCTTAGTAACTACCTCAGGCTGCCCTGCTACTGGATCATTCCTGGCATTAGGAACTAGATTGATCCCTTCATCGGCCTGGACTTCTTTTGGATTTGTTGCCCTCTTATCATTATGGTTCTTATTGGTTGTGTACTGCACTTGGGACCACTCCTCTTCTAAGGCCTTCTGAATCTCAGTCTGACTTTTGAAAGGATACATCATCTCTTTGTTGTTAGTTGCCACCCATGCCTTCTTGGCCTTCTGACAATTGAGGAGATCATGACCAAAAATGCCACATTTGATACACGATGGAGGTTTTTCTTGGTACTCAACTGCAACCACGGCAATGGACCCATCCTCCATTTTAACATCAATGGTCCTTGGGTAATCTCCCATGACTTTTAACTCAACACATATCCTAGCAAAACTGATTTTCTGCATTCCTTCAGTTATAGTATCAGCATACATTGGTATTCCAACTGAGCTAGCTACATAGCTCAGCCCCTCCTCTGTCCATAACTGGACAGGAATGTCATGAAATTTGACCCAGACAGGAATCACAGAAGTGGAGTCTTTGCTGAAAGAGAAGTTTGGAGCCCATTTTTGGATGATAATTGGGTTCCCCACAAAATGCCATGGGCCATTGTCAATTACCTCATCCCTCATATTAGCATTATCAAACATAAAGAAATAGAAACCATTGTTGTGACCCACAATCTGTTTGAGGCCAAACTTGTTCCATAACTTATGTGCTATATTGCAAACTAAGGTGTAAGGTAATTTCCTTCCCAGAAAGCAACCCACCATGCTATTCTCCCATTTAGCATATCCATTAGCTGCAATCTCCACTGGAGGGGCCACAGTGATCCTGTTACCAGAAATAGAGAGGGGATGATATGTGAGTCGAAGCTTGGGGCATCTTTTAATGGCAACAACATCCTTCCAAGATTTCTCCACAGCCTTGGGGGAGCTTGGAATAGGTCCACTTCCAATACCATCCCCTGCTTCTTGCCTTAACCCTCTCTTAACTCCATCCCCAATAATGGAGGAGTCCTTGCTTTCATTTATGGCTCTTCCATGTTGCAGAACATCCTCATATGAGAACCCTTTATGCTTCATGAATTCCTTGTACATCTCTACAATCTTAGAGTCATGAATCGTATCTTCTAAGGCAACAATTTGTCCCTCTTCATTTTCTTCCTTGTCAATTGAATCTTGAATATCAATCAGATCAGACTCCATTCCCAGGCCGCTATCTTGATTGGAGGGAAATCTCACTGCATCAAAAGGAACAAATCTAGCAACTTCCAAAGGGGGGGTACGCCTCTGGGAGTTCCCATCCGTGTGCGAGGACTTTTGGGAAGGGATAGGGTTACGAGCCCACCCACCACGAATGGCCGGAGGTAGTTTGTTCATGGTAGCCTATAGGTTAAGGTGGACGGAGGTAGAATGATAGGGTAAGGCGGTGGTCGTTTTAGGGTTGTATTTGGTTGAAGGTTTTTTAGAGAGAAGCGGGAGCATTTTCAGTTTTTGTAAAAATCATAGTTGTGCAGACCTTGTTCCTATTCTTAATGCGAATGTCTGCAGGAGAATCAACGATGATGATGTTGCAGTGTTGTGTACCCCCATTAATGACGATGAGATCAAGAAATCCATGTTCTCTATTGGGTCTGATAAAGCCCTGAGTCCTGATGGTTTTAAAGCATATGTTTTCAAAAAGAACTGGCAGGTGGTTGGTAGTGACGTGATTGATGCTATTCAATTCTTGTTCAGGAGTAGCTGCTTGCCTAGACAGTGTAATTGCACAGCCTTGGCCCTCATTCCTAAGGTTACTAATCCTAGTGGTATGCATGATTTTAGACCTATCTCTTGTTGTAACACCATCTACAAATGCATCTCGGAGATTCTAGCGAACAGGATGAAGCCAATTCTTCCCCACATTATCAACCCGCGTCAAGCTATATTTTTTGGGGAAAATTATGTGTATTAGAACAAAGAAAGAACTTTACAAGCGATGAGGAGTACTACTCCAAAACAGAAACTGATGGGCATACCCAAACAGAAGAACACCTAAACAAGGGAAACCAAGAATACAAACACTAAAACTCACATAAAGCAAACATGCCTAGGTTAAACAACTATCAGGTATGTTCCAATTCATGCACGCCATCCAATTTTTATAGGATCTCCTCCCATTCTTCCATTTTATGGCTCTGGTTCTAACCATACTCTCAATTTCCTTGAAAATAACCTTCGTGGAATCATACCATTAAAAAGTCTCCCATTCCTCTCCATCCATAGGCAATAAATGGTTGAAGAGAAGGAGATACACCTAAGCCTATCAACGGTGTTGGATCCCCCATAAAAGGTAGTGGCATTCTATAACTCTCCATCCCAGTTGAGTCTCCCTCTATATTCCTGGTTCCTCCATCTAAAATCTTCCCAAACTGATTCAACAAAACTGCACTCATTAAATACGTGTGCAATAGTCTTTACCTCTTCATTGCAGCAGTAGCAGCAGCAGCAAAGGTTATTATCCGAAATACCCCAATCAAAGAGCTTATCCTTAATGTGGAATGCCTTCTTACAAGTCATCCATAGAATGAAGGCACATTTCGGTATGTTAGTCTATTCCAAACCAACTTATGCCAATTAATGGCACTACCATTGGGACAAAGATCCATATAAGCAGACTATTAGGACTTAAATTTCTAGTTGAGTCCTTTGTAGTTTTGGCTCAAGTCCGGACAAAAATAATTGAGTCATAGGATAGTGTTTAATGTATCCTTCAAGCCTATGACATGCGAAAGTTGAAGATGTTGCGGCCTACTTATAAAGAGAACATCATTGCCGATTTACATATAACTCATTTCACGTCATCAATTTAGTTCCAATCCTTCCAAAGGTATGAATGCATTACATATATATATAGGAGCTTGGAACAATTTTTATTGGGTGTTATTTTAGTTTAAAATAAATTTGATTTTCAGAAGGTTACTTTAGAACTTTAAAATAAAGTTTTTGGGCTTAAATCGAATTTTGACCATTCTGTCACTACGTTCGATATTGTCGTTCGAACGAGTTTTTCGTTCGAACGAGAATGTCATTAGAACGAGTTCGCCAACGACTTTTGCCTTTTGGCCTCTGGAGTTGCGTTAGAAGCGTCGTTCGAATGAGACTTGGTTCGAACGAAAATCTCGTTCGAACGAGATTTCCAGCGGGAAAATATTTTAGTAGTTTTTGGCAGTTTTCTCCATGTTCCCACTTCTTTTGTCCCACTAAATTTTTCCATAATAAAAATGTGTGGAAACCAACTTTGAAAAATAAACCTTTTCATCTTCTACAACCTCCAAAAGAGAATTTTAAGAGCTTAATTCCTCCTTGAAAAAGTTCATGTTTAGAGTGTTTGTTTTTCAAGAAAATCATTCTCAAACACCTTTGTTTACACCCATATTAGTTTATTCCAAGTACCACACACATATATATATATATATATATATATATATATATATATATATCTTTCTTGGAGAATGTTTGGCACCTGATTCTACTCTACCGAATTGAAGAGTTCATTTGGGTTTACTTATACATCTCATAAAGAATAAGTTCATTATTTTGCTGCGGCATACTCACACGGTGAAAGGCATTGTGCGAGGGTTGACGGTTGTCCTAAAAGCCTCATTGGTGGATTCTACGGTTCTGGTGGATTCTCGGATTTTGACTAAGCATAGGTTGGTACAAGAAGATGCGTCAGGGGTTTGAAGGGAGTCGAGTCGAGTTGAGTAAGTCATTTGTCATGTACTTGTAAAATTCCGTACTTAGTGGACTTAAGGCTAGGGTCGTCCAAGGTTTTTTCCCGTTGTGGTTTTTCCTCGTAAATCGCTGCATAGTGGTTGTGAATTTATTTTATCTTGCAAATCACCTAGAACACATGCTTAGGATTAAAAGATAAATGTGGTCTAATTCACTTCCCTTGTTTATTTTGGTGCATGTTTAATATTTGGGTAATGTTTAATTTAATTTAATTCAAGTATAAATAATGTAATTTGATCAAATTTGGTTTGGCCTAATTTGCAAAGTGAATTAATTAATGTTAGGTAAATTTCTAGGACTTGAGTTAAATTAACTTGGTTTAAGTGAATTTCAAGTGTGTGTGTGTATTCGTCATAATTCAGTTATTTAGGTTTAATTTTAATTTTGCTTTTAGAAACTAAAATTTTTGGTTAATTTATTTTTTCATCTTTTTGAAGAAAAAGAAATCAAATAAAATTTTGAAAATTAAATTGTTGAGTTGAACCATTTTTATTCCGCATCTCAAAGAAAATTATATTATTTTTGAAAAATTCAAAATTGGGGGTCCAACAAGTGGTATCAGAGCCGGAGCGCTAATTTATTGCGTTAAGGTCCTTTCTATTATTTTGGTTAAAACGATTTTCCCCCATTTTCAAAATTTCTTATTTTCGATGGTTCTAATTACGCATATGGGAAAGCACGTATGCGTTCGACACTTAGGTCTCTAGATGAGAGGGTTTTGTTGTCAGTTGTTAATGGGTGGTCCCCACATACATATTTAGTTGAAAATGAACGTGTTCCCAAACCCACAGATAGATGGAGTGAGAATGAATTTAAACTTGCAAATTTCAATTCTCGAGGTTTAAATACCTTGTTTAGCGCGGTCACACCAGATGAATTCCGACGCATTATGACGTGTGAAACCGCTAAAGAAGCTTGAGATATTTACAACTCACTCACGAGGGAACTAGTGTCGTAAAAGCTTCTAAACTCCAAAACCTCACCACTCAATTTGAAACCATCAAAATGAATGAAAACGAAACATTTGATGAATTTTATGCTAGACTTTTTTATATAGTAAATTCATCTTTTAATTTGGGAGAGAAAATACCCGACGACCGAGTTGTAAAGAAAATTCTTAGGTCCCTACCCAATAGGTTCATTCATACCCCGTATTTTTATGACTTTTAATTTTGGGGCTTTATTAAATTTAATTAGAGATATAAATTTAATATTAATCCGGAAATCATTTAAATATTTACTAGCGTGATGAGAGTTAGTAATTATTGGAATTTTGTTGTAAATTACTTTATGGGTAAAGTAAGATGTGTAATTAAATTAAGTAAAATTATCACGAGAATCTAATTTGATAATTTTGGAAATTTTATCGGGACGCGCCTGTGTCGCGTCGGGATTAAATTCGAATTATTAAAAGTGAATAAATTATAAATCACCCGTATGGTCATTTTGAGTGCGTCAATGTGACCGGAAGGGTCGAGATAGTCAAAATAATGTACCTGTGGGTTTAGTTTGGGTCTCGAGGTGTTTTTAGGCCTAATTAACATCTCGGGAGGGCGTTTTAGACATTTTGTATTTTTGGGCATCGAAAACCACGAATTTTCTAAGGTTTTATCAGATGTTAGGGGTTGTCTTCTAGGGTTAGGATAACCAAAAACCAAGAACGTCCATTGGAGAGGAAGAGGAAAAGCTTTCCAAGGAGTTCTAGGCCAAGAACTCCACCGTTTGCACCGCCGTCACCGCGAGATTATAGATCGCGCGACGAGGATCACAACCACACCAATCTATTCCACAAATCTGAAACAAATATTTCCACGCAAGTATCTATCTTGCTTTATTTTAGTTAGTGCTTCAATTATATTAGTCTAGGGTTGATTAGAAATAGTTTTCGTGAAAGGAAGCATATATTGGAGACTAGAATTTACATGTTGTCAAGGTAAAAATCGTATTCTGGAAATCTAATTCATATGTAGAGGTTGAACCACGAATTTGCATTGAGTTAGGAGTAGAAAATCTGGGAAAATAATGGTTAGAACTAAGTTAAAGAAAATATTAGGATTCTTGATATTTATATGGATTTTGGCCCTTTTAATTCGTTATACTTGATGAAAACTCGCATGTTTTACGTAGAATGTTGTTTATTTGGGTATATAACACTTGTAGTATCAATTTTTGGGAGTTTGGGAGTGAAAAATGATGATTTGGATGAGTTTGGAATAGGATTCCCGTAACTGATATTTCTGCAATTTTGCCATAACTGCTTGATCGATCGATCGACCAAAGAGCATCGATCGATCGAGCCCCTATCATCGATCGATCGACCCCTCCTGGAATACTCATATTTCCCTTTTAAATAGTTATTTCGATTTAAATGAGTAGTGACCTTTGGGCATTATTGTTAAAACATTTTGGGACATAAAGAGGACTAGTGGGACTTTATAAAAATGGAGTATTTAATGTAAGACGAAATTAGGGCTAACGGGGAGTGAATTACACTTAAAGAATAATGGGAACGTGTGTCTAAAGGAGTGAGATGCGTAAGGAAGTTACGTCGTAAAATAAGGAGGTACCTACTGAAATTATACTTAGGGAGATAGGATACTACGAGTGATACGAAGTAAGTTTGGAATAATCCCATAAATAAGAATAAAAGAGACGAACCGTTATACGGGATAATCTAGTAATGTGTACTAAGAATGAATATCATAAGTATGGGTCGTGGGTGTACCTAATTTAGAAATGGGAATGGTAATATACATATATATGACTGTGTTTGTGCATCTATTATATACGTGTAAAAATAATACCCGCGCTACTTGCTATCAATGAGGTTACCACGCCGGGACAGTCTTATCTCGATGGGACCTTTATGGGGGATATTGACTTGTACCCTAGAACATAGGAATCCTTGGTACAGGCTATCTGATCGATAGTCAGACGGTCCAAAGAGACGTGAGGGTATGTACTGACCTCTTAGTGGCGTGGAACTATGCTTCGCCTCAATTTGTATGTGTTTTGTGTTAATACAGTTCGAGAGTGATTCCGAACTAGTATTTCCCTTAGTACGAGTGATACAGGGACTTGATAGCAGAGTATGCCAGCACCATAAATTTTATGTGGGGTGCCGATAGTATATATATATTATGTGAGTGATTAATATATATATAGACTTGAAATTGGGAACTTTCTACTGTGACTAAAAGTAGTTAAGTAATGAATAAATAATTCAATTTTGATATAAGTGTTTGAAAAGTTTGAGGCAATACTGAAAGATTTTTTTTTTAATGAAATGAAATCCTTATGAAAACTTTACTCTCAGAAACTAATCATTTCAGCCCTAGAATTTGTCGGCATGAAACCTTATGAGGAATTTAAGATAAGTTTAACATGTGGGGATTAATAGTGCGATAGGTGTGCACATTAGAAGAGAGGTGAGAATTTCTCAAGAGAGTGTCGCTTACTAATATGATTGTTGCATTAGCCGGTAAGCATTTTAAATACTTGCTAAACTAAATTTTAAACTGTTTTACAATCGGGCTCTGACCCGTTTCTTATTTTCTCTTCTCTCTTGTATATATATGTATATATTACAGGTGCCCAGACACAGGGGCGTCATGCTTAGGATTCTTTAGAAGGAACGTGTTGCAGCTTAGGTGGGAGTTGCAGGCCTTTTGCTTAGACGACCTCATTATTGATTCCACTCCTAGTTCTATTTTATCTAGTTGGGCATGTGTCGCCCTTTTTCCTTATTCAGTTAGTTTTGTCAGAGATTGTGATTCATTTACTTTCAGTATTTCTACTTTGGGATTTGCTACTGTCATGATGTTTTCCTTTGAAGTTTTAAAGTTGGAATTAGTTATTTGAATGTTTAAATTGCTCGGATTATCTTTTCTAGTCTAGTTATTGTGTGACTCTTAAACTATGAATTATAAAAGGTTTTTATTATTATGTTTAAATTAAATATGGAATTAATGTTTTTAAAATGGTTTTGTCACTTAGCTTAATTATTTAGGGTGTTTAATTTGAAAAGTTATTTTGCGACAGTGATGCTAAGAATGAACCAACCGTTCACCTTGGTCATAATTTAATAAAGGACTGATCACCCGGTATTTAATTAGGCAGGGTGTCATAGGATGGAGCCTGGTCCGATTGTGACTCAACAAAAAGAAGAATTTTAAGAGGGCCAAATCTATGTGGAGGCTGGCTGCAAGAATACGGAGGTGAAGGGAATGAATTCGGTGGTGGAATGTGATGGTGTTGTACTTGTCCCCTGTTCCCCCCCCCCCCCCCCCCAGCTAAGGCGACAGAGAAGACATGGAAGGAGGTTGTAGCAGATAAGAGATACCCCAAACTTAGACTCACATACCACGTTCCCACTATATAGCTTATAAGAGGGTCAGTGTTTCCCCCGCTTTAGAGGTGGCTGCTAATGGTTATGCTAAATGGGAAAACAGTATGTTTGGGTCAGTGTTTCACCAAAGACTCAACCTCTAAGATACCTGTATGGGTGAAATTCCATAACATTCCTGTCCAGTTATGGACAGAGGAGGGGCTTAGCTACGCGGCTAGCTCAGTTGGAATGCCTATGTATGCTGATACAGTAACTGAAGGAATGAAAAGGATAAGTTTTGAAAGGATTTGTGTGGAGCTCAAAGTCATGGAAGAATTCCCCAATTCCATTGATGTTAATATGGAAGATGGTTCCATTATTGTGGTTGGAGTGGAATATCAGGAAAAGCCTCCTTCTTGTGTACATTGTGGAATTTTTGGTCATGCCCAAATCAACTGTCCTAAGGGGAAGAAAGCATGGGTGGCGAAAAATAATAAATAAGAGGTATATCCAATTCAAAGCCATGCTGAGATACAGAAGGTCTTGGAAGAAGGATGGACCCAAGTGCAATATAAAGCCACTAAGACAACTATAACTGTTGAAACAGAAAAGAGTGGACAGGATTTTGATAGAATGCCAAGTAAGATGGTTAGTTCAACAGAAAATGATATAGGAGATAATTCTCCTATCAAAGTTACTACCTCTAATCAATTTGACATGCTTGATGACATAGAGGACTCTCCTCTTGTTACTACGCCTGCCCCATCAGGGTTGGCCCTTAAAATAAAAGCAGTTGATGAAATTGATAAGGGTAGGACTGGAGGTGTAAACAACAAGGATGGGAAAGAGCTGAACAAAAGCTACAGGATGGAGAAGAAGAGTTCGGGCAACAAACTCAAAAAGTATAAATGACCAGGATGGGAACTTGGAATATAAGGGGACTTAATGCTCCCCTCCCCACAATCAGTTGGAGGTGGTTAAACTCATAAAAGATAACAAATTAGACCTGATAAGTCTTGTGGAGACTAAGATTAGAAGGAACAACCTGGTTACAGTGAAGAGTATGTGCTTCTATCAGTGGGAGTATGTACATAATTTCCCTATAGATGGGGGTGTGGCTAGAGTGATTGTGGGTTGGAACCCCAATATTTTGAAGGTTGATGTGATTGATACTCATAGACAAGCCCTGTTTTGCCTTGTAAATATCATTGGTACTAGTGTTTCTTTTCATGCTACCTTCATTTATGGGGAAAACCTACCTGAGCAGAGGAGGTGTTTATGGACTTTCCTAAATGAAAATAACATGGTGGTGAATGATAGTCCTTGGATTCTCATGGGGAACTTTAATGTAGTCAGAAGCTAGGAGAAAAAAAGAGGGATTTTAGATATTGACACTGCTACTACTGAGGAGTTTAATAGGTGTCTGAATGAGCTGAATGCTGATGATATGGTCAATAGTGGCCTGAGGTTCACCTGGAATAAGAACTAGCTAGGTGTCAACAATCTCCAATCTAGAATTGATAGGGTCATACATAATGATACGTGGACAACTCTTTTCCCTAACTCTCAGATTATCACCCTGCCTTGTGGCATCTCTGATCACAGTCCAATTATCACCCTTGTGGATAACACTACCAATAGGAGACCCAAGCCCTTCAAGTTCTTTAACTTCTGGATGAGGCATGATGAATTTTTACCTACTATCATTGAAGCTTGGGATGTAATGGTTGAGGGGAATCCAATGCAGAAACTTTTTTTGAAGCTCAACAGAGTTAAATCCTCATTGAAGAACTTTAATGCAAAGTTCTTTAATAAGATTTCTACTCAGGTTGCTCACTCCAAGGCAAAATTAAATGCAATTCAAAGTGAGCTGGACAGAGATGGTGCTAATGGGGATCTGCAGGCTGCAGCAAATGAGATGAGAATCAAATATGCAGAGTTGAGGAATGATGAGGAGTCCTTCCTAAGGCAGAAGGCTAGAATTAAATGGTTGCAGCTGGGAGACCAAAACAATACCTTTTTTATAAGAAAGTGAATCAAAATATGGTTAGAAGGAAAATTTTGAGCATTAAAAATGAGATAGGTGTGAGAATTGAAGGCAGTGAGGTGACTGAGGAAGCTATGTTTTTTTTTTCAGAATCTCCTAGGGAATAGGGTGTAGTGTGAGGATGCAAATACTGTCCTGAGGGATGTGATTAAGAATAAGCTCACCTCTAATCAGGCTGATTTACTGGAGAAAGAGGTCACTCATTAAGAGATCAAAGAAACTATGTTTGCTATTGGGTCTGATAAGGCCCCTGGCCCTGATGGTTTCAACAGCTACTTCTTTAAAAAGAATTGTCAGCTTGTTGGGGGAGATGTGTGTGAGGCTATAAAGTTCTTCTTTGACACTGGGATTTTCTTCAATTAATGGAACTGTACAGCACTGGCCTTGATCCCCAAGGTTGCTACCCCTATTAGTATGAGGGATTTCAGACCTATCTCTTGCTGTAACACACTGTACAAGTGCATTTCTGAACTGATCACTAATAGGCTTAAGAGGATGATGCATGGCCTCATTAGTAATAATCAGGCTGCTTTTGTTAAAGGTAGGTCTATAGCTGATAACATCTTGCTATTATAAGAGTTAATGAGGAACTATCATAGGGACTCATACCCTCCTAGATGTGTAATCAAGATTGATATCCTGAAAGCCTATGATACCGTGAGTTGGGATTTCTTATTGAAGCTACTGAAACATTTAGGTTTCCCCTTAAAAGTCATAGGTTGGATTGTGTGACCACTACTAGGTTCTCTATTAATCTGAATGGGGAGATGAATGGTTTCTTTCATGGGAAGAGAGGGCTAAGGCAGGGAGATCCTTTATCTCCCTACCTTTTCTTGCTTGTGATGGAGGTTTTCACTGGGATTATTACAAAAGCTACTGAATCAAACCTTTACAATTATCATCCTAGATTCAAGGAGATGTCTCTCACTCACCTTAGTTTTGCTGATGACCTGATTGTTTTTGCTAATGGGGATAAGGAGTCTTGCAGGATTGTGAAAGAGGCCTTATCACAGTTTAGCTCCTTATCTGGATTAATGGTTAACCTAGAGAAGAGCAATCTGTTTACTGCTGGGATTAATTTGGATGGGATTCATGAGATTTCCTCTATTCTTGGCATTCAACATGGGACTCCCCCTTTCAGATATCTTGGGGTACCACTCATTACAACTAGATTGAAGAAGGAGGACTGCTCTCACTTGGTGGATAGGATAACTATGATAACCAAATGTTGGACTAATAAGTTCTTAAGTTTTGCAGGTAGGCTTCTCCTTGTGAAGACTGTGATCTTCAGCATTCAAGTCTATTGGTCATGCATTTTTATCTTGCCCAAGAGTATCATAAAGAAGATTGAGAAAATCATGAGAAATTACTTATGGAAAGGGGATGATACTAATAGAAAAGGTGCTAAAGTAGCTTGGGAGGATCTTTATGTTTCTCTAGATGAAGGAGGCCTGAATATCAAGAATTTAGAGACTTGGAACATAGCAGCTATGGCAAAACATTTGTGGAACCTATGCAGTAAGAAGGACAACTTATGGATCAAATGGTGTAATACTTACAAGATCAAAGGAAGGAGCATTTGGGCTTTGAGTATCCCAAATGATACTTCTTGGAGTTGGAGGAAAATCCTCAAGAGCAGAGAAAAGTTTAGAAGACAAATCAAGACCATTATTGGGAATGGAGAGCAGGCATTTATGTGGTTTGACTATTGGCACCCTAGTGGCGCCCTGCATCCCCTATATGGGGGGAACATTGTGTATGACTCTGCTAGTAGCCTAAAAGCTAAAGTGTCAGACTTTATCCACCACATGGAGTGAAGATGGCCTTTTACTGTGACATGGGAGCTGAATGAAGTGAAGAATGCTACTCTTCCTACTATTCATGAGGAAAAAGATACTATTGTGTTGCTTCCCTTAGCTAATGGGAATTTCACCATTGCTTCTGCTTGGGACCTTTTGAAGGTCCATAAGCCTATGGTCACTTGCAGCAAGTTTGTCTGGAGTAAGGTCTGCATCCCTAAATGCTCTTTCATTTCTTGGTTGGTGTTTAGGAAGGCCATCAACACTAAAGTTACGCTACTTGAGTGGGGAGTTGCTGATGATGACCTTTGTGAGATATGTGGAACTGAGAGGGAAACATATAATCATCTGTTCTTCCAATGGAGTCTTAGTAAAAGTATTTGGGAGGAGGTGATGCTCAGGAACCGTGCTATAGGGATGTTCAAGGTTTGAATAGTGAAATGGCTATGGCTACTGGTAACCACTCTACCAAGACCTTATGTGACAAGATAAGATCTTTATCCTTTACATCCACTATCTACTGCATTTGGATGGAGAGGAATGCTAAATGCTTTAAGCATGTTTCCAATTCCCTTGAAAATATTTTGAAGGGTATTGAAAACATGGTTAGAGCTAAATCTCTCACTTGGAAGAAGGAGATAAGGAGCTATGCTAACTGGATGGCTTGTATGTATTGGAACATTCCTGAAGACAGGCTTCTATATTAGTGGATGTTAGCATCTGGTAGGCTTTTGGCCTTGTTATTTTACCTTTGGGGTATGCCCCGGGGTGTTCTTGATCTTTTGAGTTTATCCTCAACTGTATTCTTTTCCTGTTAATACAATTAAATTTCCCCAAAAAAAAGAATTGGGTTGTGCTCTTACATATCTATTTTGCTATTTGATTCCGAATCTAGAAGTAAATATTGGGTTTAAACCACTTGAGCGAGATAGAGGTATTGATCGGGCATAAATATTGTATTTTTATCCGCTTAATTTCGGTACCTTTGTGAACCCAAGTGGTGAAATTGATATGGATTTAACTCGTAACTATGCTACTAACCTTTGTTGGCAAGTATTTCGTGTTTTGTGTTTCTCTTATGTGTTTTACAAGTAAAGTATGCAAGCGATGCGAAAGAGAAATTGAAACAATGAAAGAAAGGCTAGGAAGGTAAGTTCAAGGGCATTTTCGTAATTCTACAGCCTAATCCCGGAGGTGGGGCCTACTGTAAAGTTGAAGAGTTTGGAACAACGATAACACTGGAAAAAACGACACCAAATCCTAGCTACGGTGAAAGAGTTATGATCCCTTGAAGTAGAAGAAAAATCCACAGAAGAAAGGAAGGAAACATGAAAATTTTCTAAGTGTTGAAAATGAAAAGAAGACGGCTCAAACCAGCAAGTTTTCTCGAACCACATGGTGAACCGGTTTAGGGTACCTATGAACCGATTCGAGGTGCCTGAGACGCGAAATTCTCCTTAAATGCTGATTGGTCCAAAGAGTCCTATTATGTTACAAACTCTTCTAAAACGTATTTGTGTCTTTTTATTGACTTAGAAAACACAATTTTGAATAGTTTTTGATAGAGAGAAAAGTAGGAGAATATCCTAGGAACATAACTTTGATTTGGTGCTTCAAGATCAATTATTTTCGGGTTTAATTGCAAGCTTTAATTCAATTTTCATTCTCTCTACTATTGTTCTTGCATGTTTCAGTATACTTTTATCATGATTTCTTTCACATGCAACGTAGTTAATGTATGCATAGTTCAATATGTCCAGCTAGATTTTTTATGGTTGGATTGCATGAACTCAACCCAATGTGAGAGTTGCATGTGTATAAAATTATTCTTCTAAACTTAAGGATTATTAGACCGTATTGTGTAGCGAACACAACCATTGTAGATCTTTGGATCTCGTTTGCTTTAGGGTACTGAGATACTTTAGAATGCAATGCGAGTGTAGCTAATGCGTTACCGCTTTACTCGTCCTCTGGTTACGTATAGTGCGGGTTTGAACCTCATATACATAATGCTTGGGAGTACTAAAGTCTGGGTCTGATTAATCACTTAAATTTACGATTAGTTTTATACTAGGAATACACTAGGGTTGAGGGATTGTATTCCCGACCTGTTTTTCTCTTCATATTTATTACTCTATTCTTTGTTATTAATCCTTGCTTAATTCATTAGTTCCATAGTCTTAATCTAGTTTCCTTTTACTGAGTAGGATTAATTGCAAACCAATCATCTTTTCGTTCTTCTTAAAGTTAAATTAGGTTAACCGTCTGTCCTTCCTTCGTCACGATTTTCTCATCCTATTTCCATGGGGAGATGATCCCGACTTACCAGGTTTATTACTAACGCGAGAGGCTTGCACTTGAGCCTAGAGAGAACGCGCTTTAGAGACACATTCTTAGTCGCGTCAAGTTTTTGGCGCCGTTGCCGGGGAATTAGGTAGACGTAGGTTAGATTCCGTTAATCTAAAACTTCAACCAAAAACAAAATCATCTCTCAAAAGCCTGTTAATGCAAAATCCTGAACTCACTCTAACTCCCCAAAATACTCCAACCAGCATTCACGAAAATCCGATAGTTGAGTACGACCCCACCCCGATAGCCCTCACACTCCAAATGTCCCATAGTTTTGGGTTCCACCTCCCATGCCTCCACACTCAATTGCAAGTAACACTCCAACATCCCTCTTAGGACACACCACAGAACACGCTCTGAGCATACCAAGTGAGGATATAGAGTCATCAAGTGAGAGAGTCATGTCACAACACGGTAGTGTAGCCGCAGGTGAGGAAGAGGTTCCGTACCACCCTTTGAGAGAAATCTTATATCCCGAGCGAACTGTCACTCCGAGATGAATTTTACTCCCTTATAATGCAGGGCAATTTCGCTTTAGGAACGGAATGATACAGATACTTCCCAACTACCATGGAATGGAGACAGAAAAGCCATATATCCATATCCGGGAATTTCAGGAGGCGTGCGAGACCCTCAGTGACCAAACTTGCACAAAAGATGTGATCCGCCTCAAACTCTTCCCATTCTCGCTAAAGGACAAGGCTAAGACCTGGCTATGGTCTTTACCTCCAAACTCGATTGCATCATGGAACGAATTGCAATCTAAATTCCTTAAGAAATTCTTTCCCCCACATCGAACGAACTCCATCAAGGCTCAAATTCAAACCTTTCGAAAATCAGAAAATGAGTCGTTTGATCGATGTTACGAGCATTTTAACCAGTTAATCACTTCGTGCCCTCATCATGGATTCGATAAATTGCAAATCATTTCCTTCTTCCATATTGGGTTGAATATAAATTCCAAACAACTCGTTAAAACCATGTGTGATGGTCCCTTTGTCGACCTAGACGCCAACGATGTTAAGCTTCACCTGAGGTATGTCGCCGAGACTACCCAAGCATGGGATACATCTAACCCTAGTGCTGATAATCGAACGCGCCAAATGACCACCACTCCATCGGTGGCCGACCTATTTCACGTAGAAAACGATACTATGACGGACAGTCGACTCGATCTACTTGAGAAAGGAATGCGAGAAGTACTTGAGATATGTGTAAGAGGACCAACTGGCTCCATCTCCCCCATTGAGAAGGTGTGTGCTATTTTTGAGGCAGGACATTAAACAGAGGAATGCCTACAAAGTTATGCTTCAAGAGCAAGTGAGTGGTGTAGGAGGATTTAAGGGTAATTTCGATGCACCGCACGGGAATTCTTATAACCCTTCATGGAAAAACCACCTTGGTTTTAGCTATGGGCAACAAAATGCTGCGATGAATCCTAATTCACATGTTGCCCCTCCCCCACCATCACACTTTCAACAAACACCTCACATGCACGGACATGTGCCAGCACCACCGCCTCCAGGGCCATATATCACTCCACCGCGGAGAAGTCTCGAGGATATGATAAACCAATTCATTACTGCCCAGAATGCAACCACTTCTAGACATGAGCGCATGATCAACGACATAAATGCAACTATTTTAAAGATCCAATCATCGTTGAGTATCCAAGAGAAGGGCAAGTTTCCTGCCCATGGCTAAAGACCTACCTAAGGTCAAACTAGTGTTAGCTCCACCGCTACAGAACATCAGGAGCAATGTCAAGCTGTGACCACTCTTTGTAGTGGGAGAGTTATTGATTTATCACCTCCTCCACACGACGCAACCAAAGACAAGGAGATTTCGCTCGGCATGAAAGAGGCCGAAGATGTCCCCTTAAAAGATAGTGATAAAGAAGACACTAGTGAGCCCGAGGTAGTAGTGAAACTACCCTCTGCGGCACCATTTCCTCAAAGGCTAGTTCTTTCCCACAAAGGAAACCCCCATGATGAAGTACTAGACGTGCTAAAGCAAGTAAAGTTAAATTTACCTTTCCTCGATGCCATTAAGCAGATTCCTCCAGCTTATGCAAAAGTCATCAAGGACTTGTTAACAGTGAAGAGGAAGATGAAGGTAAAGAAAAACATATTTCTAGCACATAACGTGAGCTCCATTCTACTTAATGATCTCCCGCCAAAATTCAAAGATCCCGGTGCACCCACCATTTCCTGCATCATTGGAGAAAATAAAATTGAAAAAGCCTTACTTGACTTGGGAGCAAGTGTCAATATCCTCCCTTATGCCATCTATAGGCAACTTGATCTGGGCAACCGTAAGCCCACAAAGATCACTCTCCAATTGGCGGATCGAACCGTGAAGATCCCAAGAGGTATATTTAAGGATGTGATCATCCAAGTTGAAACTTTCTACTTTTAGGTAGACTTTGTCATTTGGGACACGGAGCCCTCCTTCGCCTCGAACAATCATGTTCCCATTATTCTCGGGTGCCCATTGCTAACGCAATAATCAATACTCGAAATGGGCAGATGCAAGTTACCTTTGGGAATATGACCTTAGAGATTAACATCTTCCATATATCCCAACACATAGGGGAAGAAGATGATCTTCACGCGGTGAGCTTAATCGACGAGATCGTAGAGGAGTACTTTGAGGAAAAATATTATGGAGATGCCCTAGGGACCTGCTTAGTGTCGAGCCACGAGAGTGAGGGGGCGTATACTGATTTTGAAAAGGAAGTTGAAGAGTTGAAAGAATTACTTGATGAGAGAGCGTCGGACGAGGACGCGAGAGATGTAAGTTAGGTTTCTCGATTCGAGGAGTTACCGCCAAGGGAGGCATGCATGATTCCATCGAGCGACAAATTCCCAACCCTCGAATTGAAGAAACTGCCCTTCCATGTTAAATATGCATATTTAGGAAAGAAGGAGACATTTCTGATTGTTGTCTCCTCTAGCCTAAACGAAGAGCAGGAGGGTAAGCCATTAAAGATTCTGAGGAAGCACCAAAGTGCTTTTGGTTAGTGTATTACTGATTTGAAGGGGATAAGTCCTTTGATTTGCACCCACAAGATCCACCTCGAGGAGAGTCCTCAATAGAAATGCAAAGAAGGCTAAACCCCAATATGAAAGAAGTGGTGAGGACCAAAATCATTAAGTTATTGGATGCCGGGATTATCTACCCAATCTCGGATAGCAAATGGGTAAGCCCTATTCAAGTTGTCCCGAAGAATTCGGGCATGACAGTGATTGAAAATGCAAAGGGAGAGCTAGTTCCTCAACGTACCACCACCGGGGGTGCGTTTGCACTGATTACCGGAAACACAATGTAGGAACTAGGAAAGACCACTTTCTCTTGCCATTTATTGATCAGATGCTTGAGAGAGTAGCGGACCACCCTTACTACTGCTTCCTTGATGGTTACTCCGGATATAACCAAATTGAGGTAGATATACTTGACTAGGAAAAAAGGACCTTCACTTGCCCCTTTGGTACGTTTGCCTACAAACGTATGCCATTCGGTTTGTGTAATGCACCTGCGACCTTTCAAAGGTGCATGTTGAGTCTATTTAGCGACATGATTGAGAGAGGACTTGAAGTGTTCATGGGCGAATTTAGCGTTTTTGGTACCTATTTTGATCTTTGTCTGGCGAATCTGGAAAAAGTACTTACCCAGTGTGTGGGGAAGAACTTAGTGCTAAATTGGGAGAAATGCCATTTTATGGTCACTGAGGGAATAGTTCTTGGGCACATAGTTTCATCCAAAGGAATTGAAGTTGATAGAGCTAAGATAGATGTCATAGCCGATCTACCCACACCAAAATCGCTCATAGACGTGCGCTCCTTCTTGGGCCACATGGGGTTTTATCGAAGGTTCATTAAGGACTTTAGCGCCATCGCTAGGCCCTTAAGAAACCTCCTTATGAAGGATACCCCATTCGAGTGGAATAAAGCATGCCAAAGTGCTTTTGAAAAATTGGAAAGCATGCTTGTTTCCGCTCCCATCATGCAAGCGCCGGATTGGTCCTTACCATTTGAGCTCATGTGTGATGCAAGTGATTTTGCAATAGGGGTTATTTTTGGCCAACGGAAGGATAAAAAGGCTCATGTCATCTACTACGCTAGTCGAACTCTTACCGAACCACAACTCAATTACTCCACTACGGAGAAGGAATTGCTAGTCGTAGTATTTGCTCAAGACAAATTTCAATCCTATCTCATTGGGTCACCCATTACTTATTTCACCGACCACTTGGATTTAAAACACCTCCTTGCGAATAAAGACACAATGTCGTGCCTCGTTAGGTGGATCCTACTCCTACAAGAATTTAATCTTTGCATTAGAGATAAAAAAGGAGTAGAAAACGTCGTCGTCGATCATCTATCTTGACTTTCGTTCGACGTACCTAGCGATCCGATATCCATAGATGAATATTTCCCGGATGAGCAACTCTTGCTACCTCTTCTTTGCCATGGTTTACGGATATAGTGAATTATCTTATCACGGGAGCCGTCCCTCCCGAGTGGACACCACAAGACAAGAAGAGGTTCATTACTTGGTCGCACATGTTTTTCTATGACGATCCCTTCCTTTTTAAATATTGCGCTAACCAAATCATCTGACGGTGCGTATCGGATGACGAGATACCGAAAGTCATCTAATTATGTCATTCAAAAGCTTGTGGAGGTCACTTTTTGACGAAAAAGACGGTCACTAAGATTCTTCAAAGCGGCTTCTATTGGCCCACAACATTTCGGGATGTGAGCAATTGTTGTAAATCTTGCGATAGGTGTCAAAGGATGAGAGCAATTACCCGACGAGACATGATGCCATTAACCCCAATACTCATTATTGAGATATTTGACTACTGGGGTATTGACTTCATGGGCCATTTTCCCCCACACTTTGGTTTTCTATACATCCTTGTCGCGGTAGACTACGTTTCTAAATGGGTGGAAGCCATAGCTACCAAGACAAATGATAACAAAGTGGTGATTAGGTTCCTACAGGAACACATAAGTTCCCGCTTCGGTGCTCCGAAAGCGATAATTAGTGATAATGGCAAGCACTTTTGCAATAGGCCATTCGAGAAGCTCATGGGAAAGTATGGCATCGTTCAGAAGGTTGGAATGACCTATCACCCGCAAACGAATGGGTAGGCCGAATTAGCGAATCGATAAATCAAGCACATCCTCGAGAAGATCGCCAATCCCGACCGAAAAGATAGGTCACTTCAATTGAATGATTCACTATGGGCCTATCGTACCGCATATAAAAATCCACTCGGCATGTCCCCATTCCACTTTATGTATGGAAAACCTTGCCATCTTCCCGTTGAATTAGAGCACAAGGCGTATTGGGCAATTAAGAAGGTGAATTATGACATGGATAAAGCCGGTGAAGCTCGCAAGCTTCAATTAAATGAGTTAAAAGAGATACGCAATGACGCGTATGAGAATGCAAAAATTTCCAAAGAAAAGATGAAACTCACCCACAATAAGATTATTCGAAGAAAAGAGTTTCTTCCCGGTCAAAAGGTGCTTCTTTATAAATCTCGGCTTCATCTATTTCCGGGAAAGTTGCGGTCTTGATGGACTGGCCCGTTCGTTGTGAAGAATGTATTCCCTCATGGAGCTGTGGAATTAGAAGATTTAAAAGGGGGAATACGTTCAAGGTGAATGTACAACGCCTAAAGCCATATCTAGAGGCGTGTGTGGAAGAAGTCGACACCATTTGGTTGTCGAACCCCGTCTACGGGGTAGATTAAGCTGAAAATGAGAGGTCGTCGCACGCCCGACGCGTATGGGGTGCGTTCTTGTGTACATTAGGAGTGTATGAGTTAGGATAGTTCCGAGTCTGGAGGCACAATTCATGATAGGGGTCGAGATAACGCACTTTTTGAGAGAGCTTGCACGCATTTCGAGGGTGTGGTAGAGGATTTTTCATGAACCCGAGGGTCTAGGATATCTTAAGGGGCCGTATACAAGTGTTGCGGCATGAGAGAACACTTAAATTTTGAGAGATGAGAGAAAAAAAATTTCCAGGACAACAAGATCCCCCGAACCACAGGGTGAACAGATTCGGGGAACAGTGCGAACCGGTTCGAGAGTCCTGGCAGAATCTTCCCCCCTCTTTTTCAAATTCATTCTTTTCTCCTCTTTCCCTCCATTCATTTCCGCCGTGAATTCTTACCCTCTGAAACTCCCCCCCTACCACTTTCAACTCCAAATTTACTCCCACATTCATGTCCCTCCATACCTATTCCCATTTCCCACCAAAAGTCCTCCCCACACACCTATAAATTCACCATCCACCCCTCTCCATCTCTCACACTTTCACTACTCCATTTCATTCTCTCCCCTCAACACCACATCACCCCTATATCTATCTCTTTCTCTCTCACAATGTCGCGCCCTCGCCAAGCAAACTTCCATCCTCGTAAATACGACGACACAAACATACTCGACGACGAGGGTGTGGGAGCATTTCGATCCGTCCAAGAACGTCATTGGGCCGAACGCTATTTCTCGGCCACTCGCACTATTCATATCGAGAGATTTGTTAATTGGGAGCAGCTGCCCGGTGAAGTCACCGCTCTTTTCCACCGCTGAGGGTGGTGTTCATTTATCTCCCCTACGAGCAACAAAGTCTTCGAATTCGAAATTCGTTTGTTCTACGCGACGCTCGTGCGCAAATCCTCTACTCTCCATGAGGAATATGTTGACGACATTCAGATTCCTTTCTCTGCCGCCATCATTGCGCGCAAAATGGGAGAAAAAGGGGTTATCCTCCCCGTGCCTTTCATGTATCCCACCAATGGTGCCCCCCGCACCAAAGCTGAATGTGTTGCCCGAATGGCACCTGGGGAGGAATGGCTACCTGACTCATTTCCAATAGGAAGACTTTCGAACACGGTGCGATTCACGCACCTTTTTGCATGTAGAGCAATCCACCAAACCACCAACGATTCGGTGGTAGGCTGCGTCACACCAACTTTTTATATC
Source organism: Sambucus nigra (assembly GCA_949130495.1). NCBI lineage: Eukaryota > Viridiplantae > Streptophyta > Magnoliopsida > Dipsacales > Adoxaceae > Sambucus > Sambucus nigra. The sequence goes on along the minus strand of OX422217.1, from coordinate 108,760,114 downwards.
ACTTCCTCGACCCCTGCAACACTATTAATCTGGCCCAACTTTTCTACGCGAACATCCTCTATTCAGCCTATGACGAGTGGGGAAAAGCAGCACTCCCCTACGCCCGCCTTATCACTGAAATTCTGATTGATGTCAGGGTGGACGGTCCGAAAAAGCAAGTCAAACTCCCCCGCCCAATTGGAGGTACTTCTACCACCCGTAGTGAACGCCAAATGAGGGTGGCCCATCCCGACCGTCCTATTCTCAGTGATGATCCCGATGAGGGTGCGGGGAGGAGGGAAATGACGCCCCCAATGATGGATGTGGGGGACGAAGAAGAGTATGATGACGATGAGGATTCCGACTACACGTCGGAAAATGCCGACCTTGCAAATCGTATCACCTCCTTGGAATACCGTTTTGATGGGTTCGTGAATGAGTACCGGCTCAACACTAGCATGATGGCGAGTCTAAGCCGATCTCTACTGCCTTCAAGTGGGTCCGAACGCTCCTCTCCCTACATACTTCTATGACCCCTATGATCCCAATGCGCCCGATAGCTCGTACCCACCTCCAGCACCTTAAGCCCATGCTGTCAAGCTCCTGTGTTTTTCCGCATTATTATGATACGTTGATCTCTTTCGTTGTTTCATCATTGTAGCCCGTGCATCTATAATGAATAAAATCTGCATTTCTCTTTATTTGCTTGTTTTATTTCTTGCACTCATTATTTCGTCTTCTTTAGATTTTAGTCCTTTTGATTGAGGACAATGCAAAAGTCTAAGTTAGGGGGTGATAAGTGCATTTTCCTAAAATGTCGCAAAATTTTCAAAATGTCCAAAAATATTTACTCTAAAAATTGAAAAATAAATAAAAAATTGAAAAATTTTGAAAAAAAAACAAAAATATTTTTCTTCAAAATAAATAAAAAATTTGAATTTAAATTTTTCAAAAAATATCACCTTTATTTTATTTGAAGTCTCAAATTGTTAAATCTCAATTGCACTAAGCCAAAATTGACCAAAGATGGAAATTGTGCGAAAATTAACGACTTAACGAATAAGTGTGGAGATTAACAAAACCCGGTGAGATTTCGAGCCTATCGATCTTTTTGAGTTTTTAAATCAATTCGAGTTAATGGTTAACTTAAAGTTCGATTCGGTGTTTTAAATAAGTCGTTGATGATCTCAATTCTTTGTTTTGATCAGTTACGAGAAACATGTGTGATGTTGCCTCAAAAAGCGCGCTACAAATCTCTAAATCAAATTAATCTCGAGACGCATATGGTAAATTAATAAGTGATTCTGACAATGAAGTAGGTCATCGTTTGTTACCCAAAAATATTAGCCATAAAAAGATGTGAAAAATTATCCTTTTGATAACCCAATTGAGCCGAATAAAATTTTCCTTTTCGTTTGGTAACCCGAAAAACCCAAGTAGCCCGAAATTGTGAAAATTGGTAATGTCATCAAGCAAGTCCAAATAGTGCAATAAAAAGGGGCAAGAAAAAAATCGATAGAAAAATACACAACAAAAATCGTAAGAAAAAAAATAGAAAATGAGCAAAAGCCCGAAAAAAAACAGTAAGGGACATCATAAGAAAAAATTTCCAATTCCGAAGTTCTCAACTATTTCCATGTTACCCAAGACACCTTTAACCTGAAAAGTCCTAGCGAGTCCGGAATGCTAAATTAATTATCGCGTGGAGAGCCAATACACTAAAAGATAAATAAGAAAGAGTGAATGGTGTGTGTAAGAAGCAATGTTCCCGTTTCTCAAAAATCGTATTCCGATGAAGAGATCATTTCACCATATATGTCCGTCCTTTCAACATAGTATGCGTGAATTTGTGTTTCAATACATTTACTCTTCCCATACCGAGAGAATAGCCACAATTCGAGTGATTCGTTTGTGAGAGCATCCCATGAGAAATTGAATCAAAACGAATTTTCGAAAAGCAACGTAATGATCAATCGATGGAAATTTGAGGTTAATTTTCGATTTCGCACACACACGACTAATTGAGAGTCTTTTGAATATGATTTTATGGTGATTATTTTCCGAAAAGTTTAAATTGTACAATTTTTAAGTATTTTTTTTAAAAAAATCATTAAGTCTAAGTCGAATTTTGTGGGTATATTCACTGCAAATCCTCACGAGACAACACTCGTCCTACTAGGGTAACCTAGGGGTTTAACAGCTTGTTACATACGCTAAATGCAATCGCTTGACGCGACAAAGGTATTATATCCCAATAAAGTACTTAGAAGAGTTATGACATTATTCTTTTTCTTTTACATTGCTCGGAACGCGCAAAGTTCTAAGTTAGGGGGATTTGATCGGGCATAAATATGATATTTGTATCCCCGTCATTCTCATGAGTAGACACACAGTTGGGAAGGACACACTTACTTGCATAAAAATTTTCTTCTCTCGGGTTACTCTCACTAAGGGTGGCAACACAAACAATTGGTTTGTTAAAACTGTCCCTAATTTTGGTGGGGCACTCATCTATGTTATGGCCAATCCCCTCACAACAAAAACATCTCTCAGATTCTTTCCTTTTAACAAGAGATTTAAAAACAGATTTCACTCGAGATTTCCAAATAGAGTTTTCAAACACTTGAGTTCTAATATCATCAAAACCACCGAAAGCCATTTTTGCGAGAAAAATAGGATCAAACACAATAGGCTTTGACACAAAGGTGCGTGCAAAAAATCAGGATCACGCGATAAATTAGCGTAACCCGCTCTGATACCAATTTGTAAACGTGAGTAGACAAATTGTATCAGAAAGTAAATCCTCGAAAAATCAGGATCACGCGATAAATTAGCGTAACCCGCTCTGATACCAATTTGTAGAATCGCTACAGCGGAAATATTGCGACTTCTCAAATAAAATCCAATTTTAATTGATCCCAAATTTTAGTTAAGCCCTAAAACATGCATCTAGATGATTTATCAAATAAAATATAGCATGCAGGATAAAACAAACAATTTCAGGAAAAATCCCCCAAAGGGGCAAAACCTTTTATTTCACTATAATTTGTAAGAAAATGGCTTACACGGATTACAATGAAATAAGTGCGACATACGAAATCCCCTCAAGCGTCGGTTTCGATGTCTCGGCTGAAATCTCCCGCAGGAACTCCAGGTGGTCAGCAATGAAGAAGAGAAATGGCTTCTCCACAAGTTTGTCGACTGGAATTTTCCCTTTCCAGGAGGGCAGCAATGAAGAAGAAAGACGGTCTTCTCCACAAGGGTTTGAATAAACACGAGGTTGTGTTCTTGGGTTGCAAACGAATTCACAAAGGTTTGGCAATGATGTGTGAATCAAAACATGAGTTTTGGGACTCAAAAATATGAAGACTTGAGGTAATAGAACTCTCAAAAACGTCTCTCCAAGTCTTCTAAAATAACTCCCCCGAAGTTGGCTTTTAAAGGAATCTAAAACAAATTTTAAAATTTTGGGACTCTTTCCAGCGCCAGGTACCCCGAACCGGTTCTGGTGTACCCCGAACCGGTTCCCCGTGCGATTTGCGGTACCTCACTAGTTTGGGGTTAAAAGAAAACAGCATTCTTCAAGGAATTTTCTCCATCTTCAAAAGGTCATAACTCCTTCACCGTAGCTCGGATTGGGGTGTCTTCCAGTATCTTCGTTGCATCGAGCACTTCAACTTTCCAGTTGACCAGACCTCTGAACTATGGCTGTAAAATTATGAAAATGCCCTTGAGATTTCATATATTGCCTTCTTTCACTGTTTTGACTTCTCTTGCGTACCACTTGCATAAAGTCCCTAAAATCATGGAACGTGAAGCCGTTGAGGCAGATGTGGGACACATGATGGAGATATTGAATGCTTGATTCCCGGAATTCGGATTGAGGCCGTCGTGTGAGATCTTGAGGTTACGTGCCGAATGTAGCGGCGTACGACATACACAAAAGTAACATGTTGGACATGAGAAAAATGTCCTTACAAATCTCCCCCTATGTCTATGCCGGTACATACATAAAAAATCCAAATAATCAAATACGAAATTGCCTATACAAATCTACCCTCCCATGAACCCAAAACTGGAAAAGGTACAAATGAATAAGTCTTCATCGTTTGTTCTTCAAATCTGCAAAAATGCTCAAAGCTTTTCTCATCAGGGTGTGCAATATATGATCATCAATCTTTGTACCTACACACATGAGAAAAAGCAAAATACCACGTGACGTATCGAGTTTGAAATAAGATAGACATAGAAACCAATGAATGATAAAAGCATAAGTCAAATCTCAAAACTCCCCCAAAATTCAAAATCCCCCATGAAATGATAATTCTTTCTCCCCCTTTTTATGATGTCCCCAAATAGACAAATAAAAAGAAAAAAGCAAAGTCGGGGTGCCACGGTATACAAAACAAAGGCATCAATCAGATGGAAAACGTGCTCTTGCAAAGAGATACTAAAAAATCTTCACAAACTATTTTTGATTTTTCAAATTTTTCATACAAAACTAAGATACCAATTTGAAAAATATGTAAAACATGATACAAAATTCACACCATAGATTTAAACTCAAACAACCAAGTCATGGGAACGGAATGTATGGGTGTGAACACATTCGATAGGTAAATAAACTCAATCAATCATATGTGCACGATGCATAGTGTACTCCTAACGAATGAACATCAAAAGTATCCTTAGGTGTAAAAATTTATTGAATTTAAATGACATTGTCCTATGCAAATCAACAAAACAAAGTCTAAATGATTTTCACACCAATAACGTCCAAAACTATTTAGCGATTTTTCAAGATTTTCAAGGACGTGCAAGCCCATTTAAAATTTCCAACCAAACACCCTCATATGTATTTTCTTTTAGAGGTGATAAACAAAATTCTCAAACTTTGGAGAATTGGTGCAAAAACCTAAATGGCCCATAATTGGCATGAATTTCTTTTTATTGCCTTTAAATTTTTTCGGGCTCTTTTAAACCTCTTTGGATCCCGGATAATAAAATTCCTCCATTTTTTAGGTCCAATTTAACAGTGGCTTAGTATTCGCAAAGGCAAAATGAACCTTTCGCAGCCCTTCCCCGTTTTCAAAACAAAGCACACAAACTCACAAAACGATTTTTATATGCATAAATTCCTTATCAAAATTTACCGCGCTTGGTTCGTTTTAAGGACAGGATTGAAGTGAAAACACCCAACCAACATGTGATAAGACAAGCACAATAATCAAACAAATCCGTGCATGTGTGCAACAAAGGAAACATGAGTTAAATAAGTAAGAAGTAACACTTAATTACATCTTAATGACTCCAAGCATTATAAAGCACAAGGATGAATTGACCTATTGTCTCAAAACACTATCAAATAGTCACATGAAAAAAAATAAAATGATGTTGTGACTTGGTCATCCTAAGTGTCCATCCATAAACGGTGCAAACAAAATACAAAAATCTTTTTGGATTTTCAAAAAAATTTTAAAATAAAATCTTTTTGTATTTTTCAAAAAATTTCAAAAGCAAAAAATTATACAAAAAGTACAAGTCATCACACTAGCAAAAATATATCATGAAACCACAACTAGTGTATGACAAACATGCAAACATAATCAACCAAAAGATTTCACATGGGGTGAATCACGTGCAAGCAAACGGGAATCGTGGACAAATAAACCATAAATCTCTAAATCCGATTTTCTAACCCAAATAGATGTGTAACGGAGTGTGGGGGTTTTGGGAATCGAATTTATTCTTTCATTAACCTTCCTAGGTCCATTTAAAAGCTTGTGACAAAAGTGCCTAAGATGACCTTGCCTACCGCAATGTGTGCAAGAGTAAATCGGGCGGTGTGTATTACCTAAAGGTGGTCCTCTCAAATTTCTCGGTTGCTCTCTCCGAATTTGCCTAGGTGGGTCTCTCCTAATGATCCTAAGAGGTTCTCTCACGATATTAGTATGGGGCTCTTTCCTAACAAACTTAGGTGCCTCTTTCTTAACAATCCTAGGAGGCTCTCTCACACGTGTGGGAATGGGTGCAACATATTTTTCAAGACCAATCCCACCCCTATCCATTTTGATCTCGACTGTGCCTAAAATCTTATCAAGTTTTTCATACCTAGACTCCAAATCAAATTTCACCTTACTTGAATCTTTCAATTTCACCTTAAGTTCACCTATCCTAGATTCAAGTACACGTCTAGAATCCTCAAACTCTAAAAGCTCCTTTTTCATAGTCTCCATCAACCCTCTAAGACTATCTCTCTCACCCTCGATGTACTCAAGATTCTCTTTCAAAATTTTCTCACGTGCCCTAAGTTCTTCAACTAAAACATCATTATTTTTTAAGGCACACTCTTTCAATTGAGCTTTCAAGTTCAAATTTTCTTTCTTTGTTTTTAAAGTTTCAGCATAAAGTTCATTGAAAGCAGTTTTTGCAAGTCACATTCATCTACACTTTCATCCTCACTCCCATCACCCTCACTATCATGGGATTCACTCTCAGCGGCTGTGGAAGAAGTAGCATCGTCATTCTCATGAGTAGACACACAGTTGGGAAGGACACGCTTACTTGCATAAAAATTTTCTTCACTCGGGTTACTCTCACTAAGGGTGGCAACACAAACAATTGGTTTGTTAAAACTGTCCTTAATTTTGGTGGGGCACTCATCTATGTTATGGCCAATCCCCTCACAATAAAAACATCTCTCAGATTCTTTCCTTTTAACAAGAGATTTAAAAACAGATTTCACTCGAGATTTCCAAATAGAGTTTTCAAACACTTGAGTTCTAATATCATCAAAACCACCGAAAGCCATTTTTGCGAGAAAAATAGGATCAAACACAATAACTTAGTGCAACAGGCTTTGACACAAAGGTGCGTGCAAAAAATCAGGATCACGCGATAAATTAGCGTAACCCGCTCTGATACCAATTTGTAAACGTGAGTAGACAAATTGTATCAAAAAGTAAATCCTCGAAAAATCAGGATCACGCGATAAATTAGCGTAACCCGCTCTGATACCAATTTGTAGAATCTCTACAGCGGAAATATTGCGACTTCTCAAATAAAATCCAATTTTAATTGATCCCAAATTTTAGTTAAGCCCTAAAACATGCATCTAGATGATTTATCAAATAAAATATAGCATGCAGGATAAAACAAACAATTTCAGGAAAAATCCCCCAAAGGGGCAAAACCTTTTATTTCACTATAATTTGTAAGAAAATGGCTTACACGGATTACAATTAAATAAGTGCGACATACGAAATACCCTCAGGCGTCGGTTTCGATGTCTCGGCTGAAATCTCCCGCGGGAACTCCAGGTGGTCGGCAATGAAGAAGAGAAACGGCTTCTCCACAAGTTTGTCGGCTGGAATTTTCCCTTTCCAGGAGGGCAGCAATGAAGAAGAAAGACGGTCTTCTCCACAAGGGTTTGAACAAACACGAGGTTGTGTTCTTGGGTTGCAAACGAATTCACAAAGGTTTGGCAATGATGTGTGAATCAAAACATGAGTTTTGGGACTCAAAAATATGAAGACTTGAGGTAATAGAACTCTCAAAAACGTCTCTCCAAGTCTTCTAAAATAACTCCCCCGAAGTTGGCTTTTAAAGGAATCTAAAATAAATTTTAAAATTTTGGGACTCTTTCCAGCGTCAGGTACCCCGAACCGGTTCCCCATGCGGTTTGCGGTACCTCACTGGTTTGGGGTTAAAAGAAAACAGCATTCTTCAAGGAATTTTCTCCATCTTCAAAAGGTCATAACTCCTTCACCGTAGCTCGGATTGGGGTGCCGTTTCTTCCAGTATCTTCGTTGCATCGAGCACTTCAACTTTCCAGTTGACCAGACCTCCGAACTATGGCTGTAAAATTACGAAAATGCCCTTGAGCTTTCATATATTGCCTTCTTTCACTGTTTTGACTTCTCTTGCGTACCACTTTCATAAAGTCCCTAAAATCATGAAACGTGAAGCCGTTGAGGCAGATGTGGGACACATGATGGAGATATTGAATGCTTGATTCCCGGAATTTGGATTGAGGCCGTCGTGTGAGATCTTGAGGTTACGTGCCGAATGTAGCGGCGTACGACATACACAAAAGTAACATGTTGGACATGAGAAAAATGTCCTTACAGGTTGAAATGCATTAACTCAACCCGATGTGAGAGTTGCATGTGTATAAAATTAATCCTCTAAACTTAAGGATTATTATACCGTATTGCGTAGCGAACACAACCATTGTAGATCTTTGAATCTCGTTTGCTTTAGGGTAACCGAGATACTTTAGAATGCAATGCGAGTGTAGCTAACGCGTTACCGCTTTACTCGTCCTCTAGTTACGTATAGTGCGGGCTTGAACCTCATATACATAATGCTTGGGAGTACTAAAGTCTGGGTCTGATTCATCACTTAAATTTACGATTAGTTTTATACTAGCAATACACTAGGATTGAGGGATTGTATTCCCGACCTGTTTTTCTTTTCATATTTATTACTCCATTCTTAGTTATTAATCATTGCTTAATTCATTAGTTCCATAGTCTTAATCTAGTTTATCTTTTACTGAGTAGGATTAGTTGCAAACCAATCACCTTTTCGTTATTCTTAGAGTTGAATTTAGGTTAACCGTCTGTCCTTCCGTCGTCACGATTTTCTCGTCCTATTTCCCTGTGAAGACGATCCCGACTTACCGGGTTTATTACTAACGCGACAGGCTTGCACTTGAGCCTAGAGAGAACGCACTTTAGAAACACATTCTTAGTCGCGTCAGGTATATTAGACACGATTCAATATTTTCCTACATATAGGGTCATTGATGTCTATTTTGAGCATGTGGAAGAGTTTAATGATGAACAAGGAAGTAATAATGAGGGTGATGTAGGGAATGAGATAGAAGATTCGGATTTTGAATTGAGTGATGATGGCTTTAATGAAGTTAATGTTTATGATCTTAGTTTGAATGATAATAATATGTTACTTAATGGAGTTAATGATAATGAGTGGTCAAATTATGAGAATTCAAATGAACTTTTGAGTTTATCTTCTTCTGAAGATGAGTTAGAAAATGTCAAACCAAAGACTACTAGGTATCCCGAGTGGAATCCCGAGAGGGACTTAAAAATCCCTCAATTTTATATTGGCCAAGTATTTGCAAATGCAGAACAATTGAGGGAAGCTATTAGAGAGTATTCAATTGTAAATAACAAAGAGATTAAATTTCAAAAAATAGAAAGCGGAGGGTTAGAACAGGTTGTGTGCTACCATGTACGTTGATAATTTATGCTTCAAAGGTGCAAGGGAAAGATTCACTTCCAAGTCAAATCATTAAACAATAAGCACACTATATGTAGGCCTTCATATCAAAATAGGAATGTGACTTCAACATGGTTGTCAAACAAATACTTGGAAACCATTAGGTCCAACCCTTAGTTACCTATAGAGGCCTTTAGAGAGTGTGAAGAGGGATTTTAAGGTTGGTGTTTCCAAAGTCCAAGCTTACAAAGCAAAGAGGAAGGCAAAATTAAAGGTCGAGGGATGTCATAAGGAGCAGTACAAGAGAATTTGGGATTATTGTGCTGAGATTAAAAGGGCAATGTCAGGTTCAACTTTGAGAGTTGATTACGTAGAGGGTTCACCTGGTATGGATCCAAGATTTAGGAGGATGTATTGTAGTCTTGCACCACTTAAGCAAGGTTTTTTATCTTCTTGTAGACCCTTGATATGTTTGGATGGTTAATTCTTGAAAGGACCTTACCCTAGACAACTTCTTTCAACAGTTGGTATTGATGCAAATAATGGAATTTGGCCTATTGCATATGTAGTGGTGGAAAAGGAAAATAAGATAACATGGGGTTGGTTTGTTGAGCTACTTTGTAATGACAGATGGATTAACAACCAACTCAATTACACTTTCATGTCCGACAAGCAGAAGGTAACTACATCCAATCTTAGAGTTTATACAGTTGTAATATGTATATTATAGTTGTAATATGCACATTACTGTAGTAATATTAACTGTAATTGCATATTACAACTGTCATATGCATATTACAACAGTAATATTAACTGTAATATGCAGTTAACTGTAATATGCATATTCCAGTTGTAATACTGACTGTAATTTGAATATTACGATAATTTACTGTAATATGCATGTTACAACAGTAATATTAACTGTAATATGCATATTACAGTTGAAATATGCACTTATTGAAGGGTTAATTGAGGCATTGCAGAGAATTGTACCTCATTGCAATCATAGATTTTATATAAGGCACCATCACAACAACTTTAAAAAGACTTTCCCCGAAAAATTATTGAAGGACATGTTTTGGAGGTGTGCAAGGGCAATTACTTTGGAATACTTCAACAAATACATGGCTGAATTGAGGGCAATAAATGAAGAAGCATATAACTGGATTGTAGGGGTGTCTCCCCTGAGCATTGGTCGAGGGCTTACTTCTTCTCAAATCCAAAATGTGATATTCTTCTTAACAACTGTTGTGAGGTGTGGAATGCATTCATTTCAGAAGCTAGGGACAAATCAATTATAACATTGATAGAGACCATTAGAAAATTGTTGATGATTAGAATAAGGAACAATGGAGATAAAATGAGAAGGTATGCAGGTTTAATTTGTGTTAAAATCCAGTAAAAGTTAGAGAGATTGATGGAAGAGTCAAGTGGTTTTATTTGTGAGTAGTCAGAGGGGTCACAATTTCAAGTTATAGGACCAAATGTGCAATTTGTGGTGGATTTAATGAAAAAATTGTAGTTGCAAGAGATGAAACTAAGTGGTATTCCTTGTAGCCGTTGCAATCATATTTTGAAGAGAGGGGCTGAGACTTACGTGGATATTTGCTACACAAAGGAAAGCTATCTAAAAGCTTATATAATTTCCCCAATAAATGGTGATGAGTTATGGCCACAGTTCGAAAAAAGGCAAGTAATTGAGCCATTAATTAAGATTCAACCTGGGAGGCCAAAGAAAAATAGAAGAAAGGAACAGGGAGAAAGGGAAGGAAAGAAAAGGTTAAAACTAGAAAAATAAAGAGTTGTAATGACTTGTAGGTATTGTGGAAATAGCGGCCATAACACTAGAACTTATGCCAAGAAGAATGATGGAGCATCTACATCCACACCATTTGAGCGTTCACATACTAGTTGTGGATTGAGTAAATTACCTGTAAGATTATTTTTTTTTTTCATTTTCATTTTGATGAATTAATTAACAAGGAAATGTGTCTAATTATTATTTCTATGTTTATACACAAGTTAGGAGGGGGCTCCTCACCCTACAATAGCCTTGAGGTTATATACCCAACACTCAGCACACTATTTTTGGATAGTGTATGCAGAAAAATTCCTTTTGCGAAGTTTAGTATATGGAGGTTAGCTTTTGTGCGAAGTATAATTATGGAGGTTATTAATTTTTGTGAAGTTTACTATTGGAGTTGATGTAAACATTTTTTTGTAAGACTTTATGTTGATGGTGCACATTTCGTAAAGACGAATCACTATGGTTGTCTTGGGTAGTTGGGATATCAATGAAATGAAACTTATGAAAGTGTTTAATTATTGTGTGTGATTCTATTTATTAATAATATGAAAGTGTTGGCATGCATTTTTGAATTGTTTTTCTACTCTATATTGCCCATTATTTTCTCTAAGTTTCAGCTGCTTTTGGGAGGATTTTTGCTTAGTTAAGATGTGGTATTTAACCTGGGATTAAAACAGGTATGTTTTGTTTGTTATTTGAGGTTTTTGGCTTGCAAAAGGAGGGAAATCACCTATTTTGTTACATCTCTCGCAATCTATTAAATGTTAACTGAATACTAACAGAAGTTTTTATAAAGCTGTAATGTCATAGTCTAGGGACTGAATTGGTCACTTTTTTTGTTTAAGGGCTGAATTGGTACAACTAATATAGTTTAGGGGCCATTGGGGTTAAAAACTCAAGAAATACAGAAAACATAAGAAACTTATAACATGTAGAATAAAAAGATTGAAAAAATCTCATAGGAGCGCATCTTATAAACCCATACTCATCCCTTCTCAAACCAAAACATCCATCATTTCAAAATAAGCCCCGAGGAATGATTATTTTCTCTATAAAAAGGAGATTTGTTTTCCTCTCAAACAGTAAGCATCTCTCATATATAGGTTATTCTTGAAATCAATTTGCAGTAGCCAACTGGACCCGGAGGAGCTTGGCAGCAGCAACCATATTGCTAAGCGCAGGCTTGACTTCAGTATACTTTCGTGTCTTTAAGCCACAATCAGGGTTGACCCACAGAATGTTGCTCTCAAGGACCACAAGCATCTTATTAAGTCTGTCAGCAATTTCTTTGGTAGATGGGATACGTGGCGAGTGTATATCGTAAACACCAGGACCAATGCCAGCACTGTACTTCACTCCCTCACGGAAAACCGAAAGAAGCTTCTCATCTGACCTCGAGTTCTCGATGGTGATGACATCAGCATCCATGCCTATGATTGAATGGATGATGTCGTTGAAGTTTGAATAGCACATGTGGGTGTGGATCTGTCCAAAAACACATTTAGACAGGGATGTTCATTTAGTTGAATCATAACTAATACAACTTTTATATGCAACACACTACTCTGCTACTTCTTTGTTGGTCACTTCTCTTTTTTACAGTACTTTATGCATGCTCTTTTGGTAGGTGGGTGTGTCGGTGTGGGGGGGTTCAAGTCTAATTACTGAGCATTTATGGGGTATCTCTAAACAGCATTATCTCAGGGGGTAAAGTAATAAATACATTATGAAATGATAATGTTTATAAAGAAACTTCATAAACAAGTGTCAATGAATCCTTGACGTGGGTCGATTGCAAGTTGTTAGTGAAAAAGAACCAGCAATTCAGCTCCTAGGGACAAGTGTGAGATGTTGGATGAGTAATAAATAATAACACTTCCCAATAAAATAAGAGAAGATGAACCTGGGTAGTGTTTTTAATGCCACAATTAGTGATCCTGAAGGAGTGAACCGCCCAGTCCAGATAGAACGATTGCTCAGACTTCCTTAGAGGCAAACCCTCTCTCAAAGCAGCCTCGTCAATTTGAATCACATTAATTCCAGCTTTCTCAAGATCTTCAACCTCGTCCTTAATGGCCAAAGCAATCTGATAGCAGGTCTCGAATCTAATAGGACGAAAAGTACATATATAATGTTAATCCAATTGAAATTACCGTGCAAAATTGCAATTCTCTTTTTTTTTTCATGGGTTGTTAGATTAGGAGCATGGATACTTCAATTGTTGTGTTAATGGAGAATTGGATACAGGTATGTCGGATACGGCACCGATACTGCACGATACATATACATTCTCTAAATAAGCCATTTTGACTCGGGTAAAGCAGAGGCTATTTTGCTTTTTCTTTACCTAAAATGGGGGCACATCTCAGGAAAATTTTAAGATGTTTAAAAGCGAAGTATTTTTCTAAAAACATACAGAAAATAGAGATATTGAAGCCCCATACGCAAGGCCATTCGTCAATATCACCAATCACCATACTTTACTTTTCTCTTTCAGCAGATTGTGATTTGTGTATGCAGCATTGTTGGTAATATGTTCTAATACACATTTACACAATATAATATATTGTTTTATTATCATATCCTTGTCGTTCAAACTCTTCTTTTTTTAAATTTATCGTATCTCGTATCTCGTATCCCGTATTCGTATCCATACAACTTGTGTTGTTAGAAAATCGAAAAGATAGAGAGAGAGCGGATGAGGAATTCATTTTATGGATTTGGAAGATTGGGAATGAAGGCAGGCAAAAATAAAAGGAATAACGGCCACGTGTCTGAAAAGAAAAAAAGAATAATAATAAAGTATCCAGCAAAATTGAACATGAGTAGATGGGAAGATTCATACCTGGGCTGGTCATTTCTAACGAAGGACCAATTCAGAATTGTAACAGGACCAGTAAGCATCCCCTTCATTGGGCGCTCAGTCATACTCTGGGCCATTGATGACCAGAAGATGGTCATTGCTTTGGGACGGCTCACATCGCCATAGATGATAGGTGGCTTGACACAGCGGGAACCATAAGATTGAACCCACCCATTGACAGTGAAGGCGAAACCAGATAGCTGCTCCCCAAAGTACTCAACCATGTCGTTCCTCTGCATTGTCAAAAGATTTATGCTAAAGTACTATGATTCTGAAACCTTCCGTGTGTATTTACCTAGTTCAAATTTAGGGTCATTGGCTTTTGGACTCCAAAGTCTAGTTCTATTCAATTTTGCAGTTTGAAGACATTAACACCACCCCCCCCCCCCTTTTTTTTCTGTGTGTGTGTGGGGGGGGGGGGGGGGGGGGAGTGTTCTGTGAGTTTACTATAACAGATCATGACAAATGAATAAAATATTGTCAGTTTAGCCCCCAACTGTCTACATAATAACACATTAATCAGTGATATATCACGTTATGGAATATAGAAAACTGGGGCCAAGTCAGTTTCAGTTAAAAAACAATGGGGACTAAAAGCCAAATGTCACATTAATTTAGCCCATTCTACTTGGAAAGAATAATCACCTCTGGCTCTCCATGTACCAAAACATCAATGTCAAGTTCTTCCTGAAGCTTGATAACTTTGCCGATTTCCTCCTTGATGACCTTGACATAACCTTCCTCGGATATCCTAAGAGTATAACAACAAAAATATCGTACATTTTTATGTGGTTTCAAACCAAATAAAAATTAGAAGGAAAACAACCACCATAGAGTAAGAGGGTAGCACATGAACTAGTAGCTCAATGCTTGGTGCACCCTCTTACATTTGACCGGTTGTCGATTTGAATCTCCACTCCTGTGTTGAAAATACCCTAAGGCAGTTTGACCGGGAGAGTCACCCCCAGTTGTGTGGCTCATCCTATTTACTTATTAAAAATTATAAGTCTAACCTGTCTAGAGTTCAAAACAAAAGGATATTATATATATATATATATATATATATATAGAGAGAGAGAGAGAGAGAGAGAAAGAGAGAGAGAGCGTAAAAGGGCTAACTTATTAGCCTTATATTCCCGGCGAACTTTTCTAAGCTCCATGGTTTGAGGGAAAGATCCAATAGTAGTGGTTGGAAGCACTGGAAGGTCAAGCTTCTTCTGCTGAGCAGCCAACCTGGCGCTCACGTTTGTAGCTCTGCGGTGATCAGAATTCTTCAAGGTAGAAGCCTTAGCAAGAAACAGAAGTCTTAAGGTATGATCAATCTACAGCAAGCAACTAAAAAAGTGAAGGGAGCAAAGCCCCATAAACACTTACCGCCTTCTGAACAGTCTCATTAGTCACTCTCGGGGAGGATTTTCTTGAAGCCTGAGCTGCAGCATTAGCAGAGAAGAAAGCCTATAGATAAAAACAGCAATGAGAAGCTAAACATATTCTCAATAATCAAATTATGCTCCCTCTGATTCCAAATGTTCATAAACATAGAAAAAATGTAAGTTTGCAGGATTCAAAAAGTGGTCATCTACCCTTTGTAAACACATGCAATTTATAAGGTTTAACCATGTCCAGGTCATTTCATTCAAATATTCCTTCAAGAAACAGTCGAACTGAAAAAAAATATAAACAAGGAAACATAACTACAGGAAGGGGAAAAAAGGTGCGTATTACCTCATCTTTGTGACCAGACAAAACTTGTGCCAAGGCACTGACTTCAACTACCTTCTGTGCAGCAAATGCAAGCCATGACTTAATCTCCTGGTCCAACTTAGTCTCATTCACTAAATCAACCGCAGTGTGAAGAAGAGAGCAGGAAGTAGAGACCACAAGCTTGTCTGTTGAAGAATATACCACAAGCCACGAGGTAATAATATGAAATCATGTTGGGACAAAAGATACATTACGCTAGGAAGAATTTCCTTTTTCCCATTTATAGAATAAAGAGTAAATCAAAAGTTATAAAAAATAAAATACTCTCAACTGTAACAAATATACAGTAATGGTTACTAAAAAGACTTCCGTTAAATTGATATAGTGACTGAGAGGTAAGGGGAAAAAAGCTAGGAAGCACGGACACCTCTCAGAAGGCAACGTGTCGTGTCGGACACTATGAAACACGGACACTCTCCCGAAAGCCACGAGCAAACTTTGACTCAAGTCGGACACGCGACACGCTCTAACATGTGATGGTGATTCTGCTTTATTTATGATTTTTAATGTCAATGTGTGTTTAAATTTTATTTTGTATGGTCCATTTTCTTAATTTCATGTCAAGAATGGTCTATTAATGTATTTTATGGAAAAATTTTGATTTATTTCATTAATATATATATTTAAATATATTTTATATATTGCGTATCATAGCGTGTCGTGTCCTAGTTTTTGGACCAATCACGTGTCGCGTATCGCGTGTCGAAACACGTATTACGTGTCCGTGCTTCATAGGAAAAAAGAGCAAAGAAATTTGGCATTTCCCACTTCATAGTAGAAGTAATGATTATTTTTTGGAATTTTGCAAAGAGCTTGTGATATTTTAGCAGCGACTGTAATGTCATGCGGACAAAAGTAAAAGTAGAATGATAGTATGGTCTCCAAAACCGTGATATACTACCAGATATAGAAACTTTACAAAATCCGTATTCATATAATGGAACAGTACAGCCTTAATGATGGAATAGTGACCACACATCTTGAAATTTTCCCTGCTATATTCTAGCTTGGTACTCTACCTTCTTTCTACCCATTCTATTTTGCCCCACTATATCCTAGTTTTTTTTTTTTGTTTTTGGTAGCATACTATATCCTAGGTTTAAATCATCCTGAGATCTGCAAACAAAATATAGGCTTGAAAGAGATTGTTCTCACAGGAAAGAGAGGGCAGGGGAGGAGGAAATGCTACTTTTACTTCTCTTAGGAAGACATGAGATAGATCATACACTCTTGAACGCTTAAAGGTGGTGTGCACAGTGTGTACCTATGAACTGGAGTCAAAAGCAGGGCGGTATATCAGGATTACCATTAACTTCGAATTATTAGGAATGAGATTTTTTAGATTAGGATATATTTAGCAGTTTCCATGATTGTGTTTGATTTCTTTTAGTAGTTACCATAATTAGGACTATAGGTTTTTAATATAAGCATAGGTTTTTATCTCTCCTCGTAAGTAAAACATTATGGATAATAATATTGTGATTCAGAGATATTCTTGAGCTCGTTCCATTTTCCACTGCAGTCTGTGTGTATACATAAAAAAGAATGGACTTCATTTCCGTCAGTATAGTCTCTTTTGTAATAAATACATTGTTACGGCATGCAATAAAATGCATTAAGGGAAAAAAATACCTTTTCCCGCTATTCCCTCGAGCGCCTGTAGCGTATTTAGGGAATCAACAAGATCATTAGCCCAAATACTCCTTCCATCAACCACTCCAGCAAAGAGATATTTGCCCGAAGGGAACCCACCCTTGATTAAATCAAGGGTCTTTGACCCACGAACCAAATCAAACCCGAATCCAGTGACGCCCTTCAAAGACGTTATCGTTTTGTATGCCTCAGCTGGAAGATCAGCAAAGTAAGTCTCAATGAGAACATTCAGATTAGAGAATGATGATTCTAGTTCCGAGTAGGCATGGCTAAATGCTTGCAATTTGTGAGAATCAAGATCCATAACAAGGGTAGGCTCGTCAAATTGAACCCAAGTAGCACCAGCTTCCTTCAGTTCAGTCACAACTTCCCTACATGTTGCATATACCACTGAAATAGCTTAGTGGGAGAACATGAAATAACTTGGAAACAAAAAAAAATGTAAATAATGTCCAATTTCCTTACTTGTAAATAGGAAGAATCTTGTCAATTAGAGAGAGAAGAGAAAACGACTTCTCAACCGCTTTTGATGGTTTTGACAACAATAAATAGGAAACAGGGCCTACGAGGACTGGTACCGTGTCAACTCCAATCTGCGTCAAGGAAACATAGGGGTATATAGAAGTGAACAATTTTAACACATTCGACCAATTAGAGAGATGTCGAAACAAATGAGTTAACTTGTAGAGAAAGGCAGTTACACTTCACAGAGTTCTATCAAAACACACTTTCAAAAGACACCCTCATTCATTAATTGAATGGATTTAATTCCCTACGGAAAGTTGGAGCCTTCCACAGACTGTCATCATTTAAAAGTATGTCACCCTTTGATGCTTACAGTTTGTTCAGTAATTTGAAGTTGGGGCCTTCTAGGGAAATGATATCTCTCTATTCTATCTCATGCAGCATCTAAAGAGATACCCTTATATTCATCAACTTCAGAATAATACTATTCAAGCGTGTTTACGATATCAATTTAAGATTGGATGAAATATTTTTTCAGCTTTTACTATCATTTGCTAAATCCCCTCCCACTTATGAAAGGATTTAATTTGAGGATAGATTGTGTCTTTAGATGCTAGAAAGACTAATATGGAGTCCTTCCATTTCTAGATTCGAATGCACCCTTAACTATCTTTGGCGTGAAATAGTAACAAGACACCAACCACAAAAAACAAAGGAAAAAAGGAAGAAAGAAAGAGAAAGCAAACAGAGAAACTTACTGCTTTAGCCTCCTTGTATTCAATTACCGCCTTGTGAGATGCATATGAGAATTTAACATCTGGTCCCAATTCGGGGACAATAAAATGGCTGCAGTAATAATCATATAAGTATCAAGATAATGTTCATTTCAACTAACAAAAACAGTTAATATTCATTAAGCTTGTAAACATAAATTATTGAAAATTCTTTAGAATGTAAAAATCGTATGAAAGAACCAGGACTTACTAGTTGGTATCAAACCACTTCGTCATCTCCATAGCAGGAACAGAGGCATTTCCCCTAGCCATCGAAAAGTAGACATCGAACCCGATCTCACCTCCATTCCAACAGTACCTAGGAGGAACAGCACCTAGCATGGCAGTGGTGTCCAACACTTGATCGTAGTACGAGAATGTGTTGCTTGGGATATATTTGATACCAGCATCAGCAATCTGCCTCCATATGGATGTCCTGAGATCAGCTGCCACCTTCTGCAACTCCTCGGCACTACTATTCCCATCCCAGAAAGATTCCAAGGCAAACTTGAGCTCTCTCTTAGGCCCCATACGCGGATACCCGACAATGTGAGATGCCATTGCTCTGCTTCACCCGATGTCGCACAAAAAATCATACACACACACACACATATATATATATATATATATATATATATATATATATGTGGGTGGGTGGGTGGGTGGGTGGGTGTAGTACATATACACACTAACCCGTGCAAAGTATTAAACAGTTTCGCTAGATCAATATACATGTAATGTTCATTTTATTATATACTTAAAATAATGATACTACGCAAGACAGTGTATTTTCACAACCATAACTAATTTATAACTATTTATGTATTATTATGATTGCATAAATTAGCACCCTAATAAATTTTGAACAATTAAATACATTTAAAACACATTTGCACCTAAGATGTGTGGGAATAAATGGGTTTTAAATTTCCCCCCTATGATAATGCAAAATTAGACTTGCCTCCCATATTTTGATAATCATCGACTAATCAACCCTCCTAATTTTCTGACTCTGTCCACGCTTTGTTTTATAATGCTTTAATTGTCAGACTTACCTCACTAACTTTTCAGACTTACCTCACTAACTTTTCAGACAAATATACCCCCAACAAATAATGCTAAATGAAAGCACAAAATACTCTTTGCGACCCATACATTTAATATCATTTAACTCCTATAACAAAAGACGATATTTATTCCTATATTAAAAGACATGTGCACAGATTTAGTCCTAAATCTGCAAAACCCATGTGCTCAATAAGTCTAACTATTTGGTGGCTTTGTTTTCAATTGGGACGATTTACGAGAGACGTGGTTTCAAAAAATAGTTTCACTAAAGAAAGACTATTGTTGATTGCTTATCATTACAACAATCGCTTAGTTGAGCTCATCCAAACTAGAGGCTTTTCAAAATCACTATCAGTCCAAGCATCAAACCACATAATTGTCAAGCAACTTGGCACACACCACACGCGTACATTTGTGCATATATATCAGCAGTTAATCTGATTTGATTCACTCTCACAAATACAGGCTGTTTCTAGAAAACACTTTCAAATGTCTATTTTTAACAATTTAGAAAACTATTTCCCATTGGGAAAACACGTTTATTTTATGATCAAATACAAAAAGTCCCTCAAATGTTTGAGGGGGGGGCTTTTTGATATAAGCCCCTTTATTTTAACTCACTAACACAACCTCCAACATCACCACCACCACCATTGCCGCCGCCGTGAGGTTGCATAGGGGTGGTTTTTATGTGGAAAGAATAGATAAAATGGACTTCAGTTTCAATACTCGAAGGAACGAGTAGTATAATTTTCTACAATTGTCCATGGAAAATGAAAAATTGAAATAGCTAAAGAGGACTTAAGGGATTGTGTTTTGAAAGTTGAAGCGAGTATCGGTAGGGCTGGGTTTTAGATTTTTCATAGGATTGCGAAAAAGAGAATGAAATAGAAATTATTGGTGATTGAGATGAGTAAGATTACCTTAGGCGGAAGTGGAAGGTGTAGGCGTTGTTGTAATGAGTAAGAGTAGAAGAAGAAGAAGAAGAAGAAGTTGTATATGTATATGTGTATGTGTATGTGCATGTGTGGATAGAGGAGCGGAAGGAGAAATAAATATTCTTCGGAGGAGAAGAGAAGGACGTCATTCTCACTCTTACGGGTGTGGGAAGAACTACTGAAATCTCTCTCATTTATACTCCTACACCTGCACTCGCCTCTCGTTTTCATATTCTTCGCTCAATCCTCCTCTTTTTGTATTTTTCTTTTCTTTTTATCTGCTTCCTTCCGTCATCTTTTGCCTTTTTTTTTACTTCACCCCGCTTCTTAATCTTATATTTAACTTAACCCTCACTTTTTTAATCCCTTTCATATAACTCCCAAATTTCTAACCCCTAATTACACTTAACTCCCAAATCAGATTTTTTTTTATCAAAATAACTTCTCACTTCATCTTCTTCCCCAAATCAAAACTCTAATCTTTTATCCAACCCTAACACCACCACGAGGTGTGAAACAAGCAAAGCACCACCCATCCGAGTTGGCTCAACTCAATCAGTAGGCAACTTTAAAACAAAAAGAGATGGTGCTTGTCCCGTGAACTGCTCCTGTTCCAGTGAGCACTACCAATCAAATGCACCGTATGTGGTTATGCATCAAGATACTTATATCATCATTGCAAACAACGCTTACCAAAGCCTCAATACATGTCAAGTTGTCCAACCACAAAACAACATTCATACTAAGAAATTATATAGTGATACAAGGCTCACTATTCCTCTCAGGTGTGCTTCTCCAACCAAGAATTGTAGCGATGCAAATCATAACTATTTGTTAAGTTATTTAATAAAATGGGACCAATATGTTTTGCTGATAAATAGAATATTGGGGGTGGATATTGGGATGGCACTTGAAGCCAATAGGTTATCAGAAGAAGACAGCACCGTATATGGATTATCAAGAGGATGAGATGGTGGTGGTTTTTGGGTTGGATGAAAGATTGGGATTTTAATTTGGGAAAGAAGATGAAGTGAGAGGGTATTTTAATTAAAAAACTGATTTGGAGGTTATGTCTAATTAGAATATAAGGATTTTTTAACAGAATTGTAACTGTATTAAAAATTGGGGGGTTATGTCAAAGGGATTAAGAAAGTGTGGGTTAAGTCAAATATGACATTAAGAAGTGGAGGTCAAGTCAAAAGACCGTTTTTTTTAAACAACCTCGCTAAGTTTTTTTTTTTTTGCATAAATAAATTGCTAATTTTTTATTTTAGACTTTAATACATTTTAATTACAAAATTGCACTTTTTTCAAAATTGTTAGAAAAAATGCTAACTTGAATTGCCACATAAATTTTTTATTTTAAATCATTTAACAATATTAAAAATAAAGAAAATAATTAAAAGCTCTTGGTCATAAATATGGCTCCACCACCTACCCAAGAAAATGTTTAACGTGACGGTTAATTTGCTAACGTGGTATCACAATCCAATATAATGTGTGTAGATCTTCAAAAAGTTGTGATAGTATGAGTTTATGTGAATATGTGATTGTTGATGTAAAAAAATAGATCACTCTAATAATTCAATCACAGATAAATACATGAGACAAAAGATTTTAAAGTGGTTCAGCCTTATAAGAATGGCCTACGTCCACTGTTGTTTTATTGCTGAGTGTTTGGGAATTCTCGATTACAAGAAATTTCGTTCTGGATCCCAAAGTTTGGATTCAGGATCAGGTCCCCCTACAATGAGGATTGTACAACGTATTTATAGCCCTGAGGTTGTCATGTGAAAGGGTGATACATTAAATGATATACATATGAAAGGGTAATACATTTAATGCCCTTTAAGTATGTGCGTCTAAATGATAAGCATTTAATGAACCAGTTGAACTGTTGGTTATCCAGCTATTAATGCTTTGTTCGAGATGCAGCTCGGACCGCCTGAGTAGATCGGACCGTTTGAACTTCTCGGTGCTAATGAGTTCCTCGGAGCATAAGAGTTCCTCGGAGAGGTCTTGTTCCTCGGAGCATAAGAGTTCCTCGGAGCGTATGATCATCTCGGAAGTGCTTGTTGTTGCCATGTAGATAGCCACGTGTCTTCATATGATTGATCCAAGTCAGCAGATTAAATTTGGTATCAACAGAAGCCCCCAATGTTTCATAGTTCGAAATTTGAGGAGTATGGAACATTCTTTCTCGGAATACGGTAGCTTTAAATAGTCTTCCTAATTTTTAGGAGCGTTTCCCTTGTATTTATTTTCTCCTTCCAAATTCGTAGAATCATGCTTTTTTGGACTTTTCTGCGTGCTTCAATTCCCGCGTTACTTTTCGTCTTTTTGGCCGTTGTTGCCCGCTTTGGTTCTCGCGCCACTTTTCATCTTTTTAGCCGCCGGTAACGTAATCATCCTTTTTGTAATCATTACTTCGCCAGTTCTCAAGGTAAGGTATTTAAACTTCACAGACACTTCATTTGTCTTCTACCTTTTCAAATTTTCATCTTCGAGTTTTTTATTGTCTTCTACTCTCTCGTGTATTCATCTCTTCCATCGTCTGTCGTCATCAGCTCTACTCTTTTCCTGTAAGATCTTCTTCTTTCTTCTTCATTTCTTTTAATCACCATGGTTTACTCTATTGAATCTCTTGATAAATTTCGATCTGATTTTTCCATTCCCTCTTGGGTTGTCTTGGAAGAGCTTTCTGAGCCTTCTAATTATTTCAATTTGGCTGAGGGACATTGGTTCCCCAGTCTCTTTTTTACTGAGTGTGGATTTTCTTTTCCACCAAATCCTTTGTGTTTGGAATTCTGTCAGTACTTTGATGTTGTTCCTGCACGAATAGCCCCCAACACATGGAGAATAGTTAATGGGGTGCATAAATTAAATCAAGTGCATGGAACTCGTATAGGAATTCCAGAAATCATGTACTGCTATAGATGGGCAGTTAATGATAATATTTATTATTTAAAAACTAGGTTTATAAATAGAGCCTTAGTAGTCAATCTCCCTGATGCCAATAGGGATTATTTTGAACACGGGGGTGTCGTAAAAAATTGGCAACACCCTCCATTAACCGGAGATGAGGTTTACCAGGGTCCCAGATGCCCTCCTTATGGCAATGGGATAGGTTATTTTTATTTTATTTTATTTATTTTGAAATCATGTTTGTTTTGTGTTTGATAAAACGTGTCACTGATAACAATATTTGTTTATTTGCAGTTGATAGCAAGAGAAAGTGCCCGAAAGAAACAGATGTTAATATAAGGCATTTGGGACTTATCTGGGGTCTGCATCAAAGGGTTGCTGAAGAGCACATCAGGTCGGCTTCGTATCTGCTCCAATGCAAGAGCTACACAACCTCCTTCACTACTTGTCCAGTGATCAGTGAAGCAGAGCCAGTACCAGCCTCTGCAAGTTCTTCGCCTGAATCTCATATTCCATTGAGCGAAAGGATGAAGAAGAGAAGAACTCCTGCTCTGTTTGAGAAAACTGCCTCCGGTTCTGGGGAGGTAAAAAGGATTAGGATTGATGTCCCAAGGGAGGGGACAAAGAAAACTGATGCAGCTCCTCTAGCTGCTTCTGCTAAAGTCGTCGAGAAGCCCGCAATGGCTCCGAGCAGGCCTGCTGCTCCAGGAGAGGTGATTGTGATATCACCGACCAAGGGTTCTTCCTTGGCTGTGCCGGTTCCCCCGAGGAGGCTGAAGAACAGCTCCTCGGTCAATTTGGCTGATACCATCATTCAGCCCCCAGCTGTTGGGACTGAAGTTCCCACTTTTGTTCCCCCGAGCTCTGACATAAGCTCGGTAAGGTCCTTGACCATTCCCGAGGTCCAAGGTACTGAAGATAACCTTACTCGGGACATGGTTACTTATTTGACCGCTCGTCACCTTGCTTCAGTAAGTCTCTTTACTTTAAACTTTTCATAGTTTCCTTTGTCATTTCTTGTTTCTAACTTGCTTTCTTTTTCTGTTCACAGTTGACGAGCTGCTTTAACATAATCCTGAAAAAGGATGAAGCCATTAAAGCCTCATGCTCCTCGTCCAGTGTGGAGGGAGCTATGGAAGAGGCTATCAAATCTTTGGAAGACTCCCGCCAAAAGTATGCCACTGATAAGGCTATCTAGGAGAAAAAACTTTCCTCCTCCGAGCAAGAAAAAGCTCAAGTTGCTGATGCCTCCAAGGAGTTGGAGAAGAAAAAGAATGCCTTGGAGAAGGCAAATAAAGAGCTTGAGGAAAAGCTCAAAACCACTGGAGAGCTGGAAAATAAACTCAAAATTGCTGAGGAGTGGTTGGACCAGCTCCAGGAAGTAACTCGACAGAAAGAGGAAGCTGAACAAAAACTGAAAGCTGCTGATGATTTGCTGTCCGAGAAGCTTGCCTTGGAGAAGGCCAAAAGGAAAGCTGTTGTGAAGAAGTCCTTCAGCTCTGGCTGGGACAAGGGGTGGGATAAGGGGTGTGCTTCCATGGTCTCTCAAGTGGACTATGGCAGTCTAAAGTATTTTAGGGATGGATGGGTTGCTGCCCTTCAGGAAATGAAGGTCGACGAGTCATCCGAGCTCTTCCAGAGACACATCCCTGGTCCCCCTCCTACTCCGGAAGAATTAGAAGAGGACGAAGCTACCTCTGAGGAGTCTTCAATGATAGTGGGAGAACATGCCCTAACCAACCAGCCTGCTGCCGAGCAAGTCATTTCTTCTTTCGAGCAACAGCTGGTGCTTTCCGAACAACCCACAGTTCCCTCCGAGCAACCTGCTTCCTCCTCCCAACCTTCCGAGAAGGTTTTGGGAGATAAGGAAAAGGTGTAATGTTGTTCTGGTTTACCTTTCTATTTTTCTTTTTTGTCAAATGTAACCCAGAATTTGTAACTCCAAATTTCACGATCTAATAAAACTTGAGTTCTTTTTGCATACTGTTGTCTATTTTCTGTTTGTATTCTACTTATTCTTCTTATTGATGATTTTTCTTCTTTCCCTGCTAGTTTCTGGCCAGGATGGAACTATTATCTGCTCATGATACAAAGTTGCTGCAACAATGCAATGAGTATTTTAAGGCTGGTCACACAGACCTAAGTGCTGCACAAGTTGCCGACATCCTCGACCAGGATGCATCAGAACAGGCAGTGGAAGCATATCAGTACCTGAAGTGTCTGCTTGATCGAGCGGTGGCCAATAATGTGGCTTACTATGAAATGATCGAGGATCTCCAATGTACCCTCGAAGACCTTCAGAATCAGTACAAGGAATCAACTGCCCTGTTGCATGAGGGGTATGAGAAGAAGTATCAGCAGCTTTATGCCGAGAAGGGCTACGAGAAGCTCTTTACTGGGTACGATGTCAGGGAGAGAACCCTAAGGGGTGAAGTTGAAGAATGTAGACAGATTGCCGAGCTGTTGGAGCGAGAAAATAACAATTTGCAGAAAGAACTAGCACAGTTGAAGTCTGCAGCCTCTTCTTCAACAGCCCTAATCCCAGTGACTGACGAGGGATTTTCATTCTTAGAAGTTGAGATTGCCAAATTGAGGGAAGGGTTGGAGACTTTGAGGAGTTCTGGTACCTCGACATCTTCTCGTGGTCGAGCAAGAGCTCCTCGGGGATGAGCAAGAGCAGCTCGGGTGCTTGTCGAGGAACAGAGGACAGCGTCTGCCTTAGAGAACCAAGCCTTCCAATTAATGGCTAAGAACCAGGCTTTGTCTGACATGTCAAAGAAGATAAGGGACTTGGAGAAACAGCTCTCTGCGCAGAAATCAGTCTTGGAGAATAAGGAGCTTTTCATCAAGAATCTCCACGAGCAGCTAGAAAGGCTAACATATCAGTTCCACAAACAGCCCAGGAGTTCTGGATGGCTGGATACAACGAAGCATTATTCCATTTGGATGATCGTATCCAGAATGCCAACAATGAGGGCTACAAGCAAGGCTGGCTGAATGCCTTAGGTGTGTTGAAGCTCGAACAAGGACATTATCTATGGGACTACCATGATCCCGGGTTACTTGACCTGCCTGTGCCACCGTACAACTTGGAGATGGAGTGGATCCCTGCTCGGGCCATTCCACGAAGCTTAATTTCAAAATACCTCGGTGACTATAATTTACATTCTCAAATTCAGGTATCTCTTCCCGAGCATCTTCTAGATCGACCTTCTGTGATGAACGTCGGGATGCTGAAGGATTTGAACTTCATCAATTCTCCTCAGTCTTTAAATGATCCGCCTGCTGGCGAGGAACTTGTATCGAAAGCTGAGGGGAAAAGACCAATAGAATAGGAATTTTTAATGTAACAGTTAGTATACATATCAATGTAATTTTCATTTTATTATCAATGTAATTTATTTCGAATTTAATGAAAGACTTTCATTTTTGTTTGCAATTTGCTATTGTCTTGTAAATATCAAACACTTTACATTTATGCATATCTGTTAAAAAGATAATAATATTGTGTTGTTCATCGACCAACTTAGTAATAAAAAAGTTACAAGTATCAGTAATGTTGCTCGATCACTTAATAATAAAGTAATGAGTATAAAAATGTTTAAAATTTTTCCAACCAACCAAGGTTGTTAAATTGTGCTCGTCGACCAACTACAGTTAGTGGGTTCTTATCCCCGACCAGCCATACTTGGTAGATTTTTCAATGTTTCTGACCAACCAAGGTCGGTAAATGTTCATTGTCGACCAACTACGATTAGTGGGTTTTTATCCCCGACCAACCATACTTGGTACAGTTTGGAATATTTTCTCCTCGTCGACCAACTATGTTGGTACAGTTTGGAATATTTTCTCCTCGTCGACCAACTATGTTGGTACAGTTTGGAATATTTTCTCCTCGCCGACCAACTATGTTGGTACAGTTTGGAATGTTTCGTTTCCTAGCCAAACAGGTTGGCATTTTTAGGAATATTTCTCCTCGTCGACCAACTACAGTTAGTGGGTTTTTATCCCCGACCAACCATACTTGGTACAGTTTGGAATATTTTCTCCTCGTCGACCAACTATGTTGGTACAGTTTGGAATATTTTCTCCTCGTCGACCAACTATGTTGGTACAGTTTGGAATATTTCGTTTCCTAGCCAAACAGGTTGGCATTTTTAGGAATATTTCTCCTCGTCGACCAACTACAGTTAGTGGGTTTTTATCCCCGACCAACCATACTTGGTACAGTTTGGAATATTTTCTTGAGTAGTCTGCCGAGCTTTGCCAAGTACTGCGTAGCACTAGTGTTCCCCGAATTTTTTTTAATAAACAGAGAGACTTGCAGAATATTTTTATTTTATTCATACCGATGGAACTGTGTTACATATACATTACTGATAATACTTGCGCAGATGCTCTGCGTTCCATGCATTCTTAAACTCCTCGCCTTCTAAAGTTGCTATTCGATAAGTTCCTGGTCGAACAACTTCTGTAACTCGGTATGGTCCATGCCAGTTTGCCTCCAGTTTGTTATGCTTTTGAATTACTTTCTTCAGCACATAGTCCCCTTCTTTCAGGTCGCACTTCTTCACCCTCTTGTTGTAAAACAAAGTTGTTCGCTGCTGGTAAGCAGCATTTCTAATGGCTGCTTCTTCTCTAACTTCCTCGAGCATGTTTAAATCCAGCCTTCTCATTAAATCGCTGACAGGGGAATTGAAATTCAGTACCCTGTGTGTTGGGAGGCCCAACTCGGCTGGTATGACAGCTTCACTTCCAAACGCCATCATGTATGGTGATTCTCCAGTTGCTACTCGGGGAGTAGTTCGGTAAGCCCAAAATACTGATTGTAGCTCGTTGATCCAGTTTGCTTTCGCATCATCCAATCTTTTCTTCAAACCGTTCAGCAGCGTTCTGTTTGTCACTTCAGTTTGTCCATTGCTTTGAGGATGGCCTGGTGCTGAATGAACCTTCAAAATGTTTGATTGATGACAATAGGCAGCGAACTCCTCGTTATCAAATTGTGTTCCATGGTCTGTGATGAAAGCATGAGGAAGACCATATCGACAAATGATATTCTTCCAAATAAATTGGTATACCTTCTCGTACGTCATGTCAATGAGTGGCTCAGCTTCTACCCACTTAGTAAAATAATCCACTGCGACGATGAGGTACTTGAACCTTCCTCGGGTCGTTGGCAGTGGTCCAACCAAATCAATTCTCCACATGGAAAATGGCCAAGGGGAAGTTATGGGTGTCAATAATGCTTGTGGAGTTCTTCGGATGGAGGAAAAGCGCTGGCACTTGTCACATTTCTTGGCATAGGCTATACAATCTTCCCTCATCGTCGGCCAGTAGTATCCCTGCGTCATCACCCTTTGTAAAAGTGTCCGACCTGCTACATGTGCTCCACAAGAGCCTTCATGGATCTCTTTAATCAAATCTTTCACCTCGGTGGAATGTACATAATTCCTCGTCTATATAAAACACCATTAGTTAGTACATACCGAGCAGCTTTAAACTTCAATTTCTTGGCTGCAAGCTTGTCAATTGGCAATTCTCCCTCCTCGATATATACCCTGATGGGATCCATCCAAGATGGTCCTAAATCAAGGGTGATAAAGTTCATCTTCAGATCTTCATCTATACTCCGACTAGCTAACACTTCAATTGGGATTGTTCGTCGTAGCTCGGTGCGAGTAGCTGATGCTAGTCGAGCTAGGGCGTCTGCTCTCGCATTCTCCATTCTTGGTATTCTGACCAGCTGAATAGCGGCAAATTCTAACAACAGCTCCTTTGCCTTTGCATGATATCTGATCATTAATTCTCCTCTAACTGCATATACTCCCATCATTTGGTTTACAATCAATTGAGAGTCACTGAAGATCACAACCTGCTGTGCCTCCATAATTTTTGCCAAATTAAGCCCTGCAATCATGGCCTCATATTCAGCCTCATTGTTGGAAGCTTTGAATTGGAAACGCAAGGCGTATTCCATGTCGACCTCGTCCGAAGTGCTCAGAACTATCCCCGCGCCACATCCTGCAGTGCAAGATGAGCCATCTACATATAGCCTCCATATAGGTTACTCGTCTTCAAATTTTTGATCAGTCAGAGTTCATCGGTGAAATATTTGCTGCTTCCTTTCATCCTCCCCGGATTTTTCTCGCTCCTCGTCGATCATCTTTTCTTGCCCTTTTACCAACCAGAGTTGGTCTGGGCTCGAATTTAATGACCTCGTAACATCCACTTGCCCTTTTACCAACCGGAGTTGGTCTGAGCCAGTGTTTGTTGATCCTGTAACATTCACAGGTTGATCAGCGAGCAACTCTTGTTCATCGTCCGGAGTCCTCCCAACTATCTCTGCATCATATCCTGTAACATCCACACGCCCTTTTACCAATCGGAATTGGTCTGGGCTTGTGTTTGTTGAACCTGTAACATCCACAGGTTGATCAGCGAGTAACTTTTGCTCCTCGGGGGTATCAGGATAGGTGAACTCCGCTATGAAATCTGCTACAGCCTGCCCTTTTAGTGATGATCTGGGTTCATAAATTATATCATATTCTCCGAGCTCTATTGCCCAGCACATCAATCTCCCTGATTTCTATGGCTTATGAAGGGCTTGTCTCAATGGCACATCGGTGTATACTACTATAGTATGAGCCTGGAAGTATGGCCTCATTCTCCTACTCACCTCAATCAGCGCTAGTGCCAATTTCTCCAGCCTTGGATATCTGATCTCTGCTCCTCGAAAGGCCTTACTTGTGTAGTAAATTGGCTTTTGTACTCCATTCTCCACTCTGATCAACGCCGAGCTAACTGCATTCTCGGATACTGCAAGGTACAAATACAATTTCTCTCCCATCACCGGCCTGGACAATAGTGGGGGTGCTCCCAAGTATTTCTTCAAGTCTTGAAAAGCCTTCTCACATTCATCATTCCACTCAAAAGTCTTTCTGAGTGTCTTGAAGAATGGGAGACATCTATCAGTTGCTCGTGACACAAATCTATTGAGTGCTGCTACTCGTCCAGTGAGACTCTGTACTTCCTTCTTCGTTGTTGGAGATCGCAGCCCTAATAGAGCTTTGATCTTTTCAGGATTTGCTTCAATGCCTCGTTGATTGACAATGTACCCGAGGAACATGGCTTCTCGTACTCCAAATATGCACTTCGTCGGGTTCAGCTTCATTTGATATTTATCTAGTTGATCAAAAGTTTGACTTAAGTCAACTAGATGATCGACAACTTTCCTGCTTTTTGTCAGCATGTCATCAACATAGACTTCCATATTGTCACTGATTTGTTCAGCAAAGACCTTGTTCATCAGCCTCTGATATGTCGCACCTGCATTTTTCAAACCAAAAGGCATAACATTATAACAATAAGTTCCCCTAGGGGTAATGAAAGAAGTACTCTCCCTGTCTTCAGGTTTCATTTTGATCTGATTATAACCAGAATAAGCATCCATGAAGCTCAGCAACTCGTGTCCCGAGGTAGCATCCACCAGTTGATCAATTCGGGGTAGTGGAAAGTGATCTTTTGGACATGCTTTGTTGAGGTCGGTGAAGTCTACACACATCCTCCACTTGTTGTTTTTCTTCATCACCACATTGGCTAACCAATCTGGATATTTAACATCTTCAATGAAACGAGCTTTCTGGAGCTTCTCGACTTCCTCCTGTATAGCTTGATTCTTCTCGGGACTGAATACTCTTCTTCTCTGCTTCATAGGCTTGATCTCCTTATTCACATTGAGCTCGTGACATAAGAAGTTTGGGTTTATCCCAGGCATATCTTCATGACTCCACGCAAAAGTTTGTCTTCTGCTTCTAAGGAAAGTTATCAATTCCTGTTTTAGTGAGGCTTCCAATGATGAACCTATTTGAGTAGTTCGTTCAGGGTGTTCATCGTCCAGAATGATATTTTCAGTAGCTTCCACCACTTGACCTTTCACGAGTTGCGACTCATCTCGAGGATCCAAAGTTTCGATTTCTGCACCTTCATCCACTTGATAGGTAGTAGTCTTTTTCTTTGATTCTTCCAATTCATCTTGCTCGGCGGATGAATAATAGCACTCCCGAGCTACTTTCTGATCACCTTTCATAACTCCTACTCCAAAGTTTGTTGGAAATTTTAGGCATTGATGCACTGTAGATGGTACAACCTCGAACGTCTTCAATCCTACTCTTCCCATGATGATATTGTACGATGACTGGATATTCTTATCCATCACGAAAAAGCATATTCTTTCTGTCCGACAAGCAGGCCACGTACCAATGAATATATCCAACTTGATCGTCCCAAGTGGAAATACTTTCTCGCCAGCAAAACCGATGAGGGGTCTGTGGTAAGGCTCCAATTGAGATAGCTTTAAATTTAAACTATCGAAACACGAGTAGAACATGATGTCTGCCGAGCTATCGTTATCGACCAGCACTCTTGAAATCATTACCTCCTTCATTCTCATTTTGATCACTAGTGGGTCGTCATGAGGATACAGAACTCCTGCAAGATCATTCTTTGAAAACCCAATGACCAATTTTTCTTTGTTCACCTTTCTCGGGCGATCTTCCTCAGCTAAATTTATTCGCTGAATGTACGAGCAAGCTTGAGCCTCTCCGAGGTAAGATTTTCTTTCTGCAGTAAGGTCTCCTCCTCCTGCATCTCCTCCTGTAATAACATTACAATCAAATGACCCAAAGCGTATTGAAAATACCTCTCATTCTGGCTGCCTTGGTTTCTTGGGAAGATAGGGGTCATCATCTGGATCATCTTCATGGTTTCTCTTCTTTTTCTCCTCTGCTCGACGAGGAGATCTAGACCTCTCTCTAGTTCGGTCATTGTTTCTTCTTTCGCCTCCCCGATCAACATACTTTGCTAGCTTTCCTCGTCGGATGAGTGTTTCAATCTCGTTCTGAAGAGCTATGCAATTTTTGGTCATATGGCCATGATCCTTATGGAACTCGCAATATTTCTCCCTATTCCTCGTGTCAGGGTCTGACTTCATTTTCTTTGGCCAGTTTAACTCCTCGCTGTTCTTAATTTCTTCCAGGACGTGGTTGATATTTGCCTTCAAAGGCGTGTAATTATCAAATTTCTTCAAGACCTCCCATGACGACCTACTTTTGGAATGTTTGTCACCACCATTGTTCTTATGCTCTTTCTTCTTAGCTTTATCACCTTCCACCTTGGTTTCTTTGGCGTCCATATTCTTCTTCGCAAACATAGCCTCCTCGGCATTCATAATCTTGGACGCTTTTCCCATCAGGTCCGTCATGGTTCGAGGTGGATCTTTGGTCAAAGTGTAGTACAACTTGTTTGGCAGCAGTCCACTCATCAAAGCAGTAATCGCTGTCTTCTCCTCATAATCAATGACTTCGAGCTTCTCGTTATTAAAACGAGACATATAGTCTCTAATACTCTCACCAGCTTTTTGTCTAACACTTAACAAATGTGCTACTCGTTTAACTGGCTTTGCTCCGAAGCAGAAATTCCCAATGAATAACTCGGCCAGTTGAAGAAAAGTTAAAATCTTACCCCGAGGAAGATTATTATACCATATCTGAGCAGATCCGGTAAGAGTTCCCGAGAATGCCCTGCATCTCTTACCGGACGAATAACATAAATAAAGATAACCGAATCAACTATCGGCTCAACAGTAAAATACAACAGTAATTGAAACCATAACCTGGATACACAAAGTCCAATAAATAATCAAATATTAAATATGAGGGCGACATGCCAAAAATGAGTACTGAAGTAAAGATCTTACACTAGGAATAAATGAGAGAAATATCTATAGTAAAGTCCTACAACTTCCACATGAGCTGCAGCTACGCATCCCTGGATAGAATCCTCAAACCGTGCATCCCTGTGATTGGACACCTAAAATATTTTGAATTTTTTTTTGACACGGTTCAAATCCCAAGTAAAACATTTTGAAAATATTTAGCAAACAGTTAAATTGCAATAATTAAATATGCATGCTCACTTTTCATATTTAAGCTAATGTCGCACTCTCTTGAGACATAGCTCACCCCTCATCTAATGTGCACACTTAATCATTACCTTCTACCTTTTCTAGTTAAGCTATCCCACCTAACTAGCCATAACAAGTCTCCTTCTATATACTAACTCATTGTACCCACACGTATTACCCATACAATATGTTACCGAATTTTCATGTCTTTTATCCCATTATAAATTTCTCAGTATATATTTATTTCTCCCCATAATATAGTTATTTTTAATGTCACTATCTTTCTATTCTACTAAACCCATACAGTAGAATAAAATCACAAGTATATATATATTTATTTATCACACTAATTATATATATACAATACAATGCCCCTAGGTTGAGACCTGCGGTGCATGCATACTCTACTATCAAGTCCCGATACGTCATGCACTGTATAAAGGACTAAGGATTTCGAATCACTCTAGAATCGTATCAATACAAATCACATTTATTGGAGGTGAACACAGACCACGGCTTTATAGGCGATGAACATACCTACGCACCCATATCACCCAAACTTATCAACTAATCGATAAGTCCTCCTTAAGCCCTATGCTCTGAGGTATAAGTCAAGTATCCCCCCCCCCCCCCCCCCCCCCGAAGGCTCCTCAAGATAAGACTGTCTCCTTCACAACCTCCCGTGATAGCAAGTATGGTAGGTATGTCATATACCTAATAAATCATACAAATAAGTATAGGTATACACACAACCTATATCATATATTTCATACATAGCATATATATCTCCCGAATATCATACGTATTATTTAATTCCAATTACACTTCTTATCGTATATTCCCGAGTATCCCTCAATACTCGAAGTGTGCCAATTATCCTTTAAAACATTTCAGTAGGTAATTCACTCATATCCTACTGATCTAAGTCATAGGTTCGCTCATCCCCCGAATTCGTTAAATTTCAAATTACACTGATTAATCTAATCAATTTCACATTCATTAATTTATTAAAGTAGTGTCACCCAACTACAATACTCCGACTCACTCTTTTCACCCTTTAGAATTTGTTACACAAAAATCCACTATTAAGGTTAACACCTCTCGTTAAATCCACTATTCGATAATTTATTGTATATCTTTATAATAAATTAAACCGGCTACTCTGTGCTTAACTCCCGTAGCACTAGCCTGAGAAATATCAGAGTCAAAATCCTGACCCTTAATTTAATTACTATCACCTCAATTAATTTTATCCAAGTGTTGTCACTCAACCAAAATGCTCGGACTCCCTTTATTGGTCCGTATTTTAACCTTTTAGAATTCATTTCACCAAATTCGGTTAATAAGTTTGACACCCTTATTAAATTCAATAGTTCTTAATACTCATCCCATAAGACTCTAAGTATTAGGTTCCATTTAATTTCTATCAATTAAATTCCACCTTAAGATACCAGCCCGTATGCTAAATTAATCCAAAATTTCCATTCTAATACTTTCATATATTTTCGACATATATTATCGAGTGTCGTTCATTATAAATACTCCTAAATCCGTACCCCAGATTCATCCCTATCTAATCCAAGGATAAAAGAATGTTCCTTAATATTTTTTCAAAGTCCTTCACTCATCTACGAACATCTCTAAATAACCCGAATTTATTTCTTCCTAAAGATGTCGGTCTCACGCACCCTATCGTAGAAAAATTATATCAAATCTAAAAAAAATCAGAAAAATACGAGGTCGGCGCCCACGCGACCGTGACGAAAAGATCTACAATGTCATGTTTTACAATTTCTGAAGGGATCGATCAATCAATGAATTGGGTCGATCGATCGATCGACCAGATATCAGTCATCTTTCTCGACTGCTTTGTCCACCATTTTTAAACTCCGAAGCTTTCCAACTTCAATCCAGACCTCAATTACTTTATCTCCCATATTTATTTCATCTATAAACATGTTCAAGCACTAATATATGATATTAATCCTCGGTGATTTTTATTAAAATTCTAGGGTTAATTGGGTTTTTTTCAATATCCCTTAAATCACAATTCTCAATTCGATTCAATAATTAGAATTCAACAACAATTTCTACAGGTTTTCGATTCTAAATCATATTCTATCCTCATATGATATTTGTAACAACCCGTCCTTTTTGGAGACGATTAAATTCCATAATTAATTATAAATTGGAATTTGGGAAATTTCCCTAAATAGTAATTTTGGGATTTTCGAGGATTAAATGATTTTTGAAGGATGTTGTGATTATTTTTTGGACTATATAGGTCGAAATATTTTAATTATATGTCGCCGTTTAGTAAAGCGACACGAGGTAAGATTTTTAATTGGAAAACTCGCATTTATTTATTTTGGGTTGAAATAGTGATTTGCGGTCAAGTACCCCGGATGGGAATTTCGACTGCGCCGTGAGTCTCGAAATGTCCGAGATAGTCGGAAAAGAGTGTCCGATTGTCGAAAATGAGTTTCGGGTAATTTTAGAGGTAAAAGTAACTCGTAATTGGGTAAACGAGCCGTTTTTGGGTTTTAAGGGGTATAACCCTTTTTCTTCATATATAAAGACGGGAATAGGGAGAAAAGAAGAAAGAAAGAAAGAAAGAAAGAAAAGAGAGAGAATAGAGAAATGGAGATCTCGGGCCAAACTCCGCCGGATTAGACTCGAGGTCGTCGAATTTTATCCACGAGGCAGGTGTTTACTTGCTTTATTTACTTTTTGCATAAATATCTCATGCCGTAGTTTGGTATAAACAAACCCTATAGATTTCGGGTTGGATTTTCGTGGATAAAACGGGTTTTTGGAAGTTAAAACAAATAAACCCCTAAAATTTTCTAATTGGAGATACCTAGAAATTTATTTGAAATTAATTGGTGGTTTTGGGTTCTAGGATGTTTAGAACCCTTAATATATGTGTATTTGTAGTTGGTTGAGGTTGTAGGACGTTGGGTGAGGCGACAAAAGCTTGGGAGAAGCTTTGATGGCCGAAATCGTCTCGGAGAAGATGATGAATAGTAACCCATGACTTTAGGGGGCGATTTTGGCTAGGAAAAGAATTGATTTAGCTCTCGGCCAAAACACAAAAGTTGTAGATCTTTTCGATACGGTCGCGTGGGCGCCAATCGTGTATTTTTTTTATTTTTTCTCGATTTGATATGATTTTTACAAGATGGCAGCTCCGGGTTGAAATCATCAACCCGGAAATCAAATCGGGAATTGGAAAAATAAAGGCTAGGATTAGTCGTGTAGATGTTTTGGATGATTTTTGGGGTAGTTTAGAAACCCCGATAATGAATTTGGGTTGTTGGATAATGGATTTGAGGAATTTAGTTTTGGGGACCGGGTGTGACACCGTGCCCCTATGGCCGGTCGACCGCGTCAAGGGAAAAAGGGCCTACTGCTTTGTTTCGTAGGCTTATTTGCAAACCCGCGGTCGACCAGGGGTCCAGGACCGGTCGACCGGTGCCCTGTTTTCAGCCCAAGATTTTGGAAATTAGTTTTACTTCTCCTCTTTGAGTTTAAAGTTTAAGGACCTTCTAAATTAGAGTATTATAGAGGGTTGTGTCCTAAAGGACTTGGTGAATTGGGAATATATATATATATATATATATATATATATGTAAATTCACTTAGAGTGAATTAGTATATTTGGAGATATCCAAATGAATCCGTAGATGAGACTTAAGTATGTATTACTTATTAAAGTAAGAAATACTTTGGGTTTAGTATCATGCATATATGAATGCATGATTATGATTCTTTGAGAGAATCTTTGGGGTTATTGGTCATCGATAGATGGTTTGGCAAATATGGCCATTTTTATATGTTCAGGGAGGAATATATGGTATATATACTATGTGATTAAAGTATATATATAATTTGAGATAAAGGATTTTGAAAATAAAATATGAATATTTTCAAAATGGGAAAAAGGTAAATGATTTTCATAATTAATAAATTATGGTTACACACCTCCCTAAATCGCTATCATAAGGGAAGTTGCGTGCGTTATGGTGATGCCCCCTGGCTAATGAATGCAGGGTGGCTATAGTCCTATAGGCCATATGGGCGATTATTTGTACTGCGCTGGTTAGGTGATTCTGGGTGTGGTCATGACTATCCCGCAGGCATATGGCTGCTTCCCGACGTTGGTAGGTTCCCAGGTTGTCTTGTATAGATAGGCCCTGGAAGATGATAGCCATTTAGGGGCGCGTCTAGTGGGGAAACCCGGAGGGGCGGTCTTAGTTTTATTAAAGCAATTTATGATAATAAATTGGCTTTAATTTACATTTCCTGAGTATAAAAAGGGAAATGGGATAAAGGTTTGGCTTCGGTAACACTCCCGGATGGAAGAAGGGATGTGGAAGCATATGATTGATCAAAGCATTTTTATGATAATGAAAATGGCTTTGAATACATTTCCTGAGTATAAAAAGGGAAATGGGATGATATTAAACGGAAAAGCATTTTTATGATAATAAAACTGGCTTTTAAAAGTATATGATTGGTTAAAGCAATTCATGATAATGAATTGGCTTTTATATTTACATTTCCTGAGTATAAAAAGGGAAATGGGAAGTTTTGAGAAAATGAAAAGTATTGATAAATACTTTGTATATGAATCCTCAGTCCGGGAGATAGATCCGGATGTTTATGGTAAAATGAATATATATGGATGAATCGAGTACCGAGGGCCTAATGGATCCCGACGATCGACCTTGCCGCATAGTAGTGTATCGGGGGGTTCCTTATTTGGATTTCGCTTTGCGAGACACCCCACGCACGAATATGGCCATGTGTTGAGACTGGGGAGAAGTTTAATCCTTAGTGCTCTAATATTATAAATGCTTATGGTATATATTTATATATATCTTTCTGTACTGAGGGACTGGCGGATCTCGACGATCGACCGTGCCGCGTAGTAGTGTATCGGGGGGGTTCCTTGTTTGGATTTCGCTTCGCGAGACACCCCACGCACGAACATGGCACATCGTTGAGACTGGGGTGAAGTTTAGCCCTTAGTACATTGCTTGGACTATCTAGGATTGATAGTGGATTGGTGATAGACTAGTTTAGCAGGATAGCTTGACTAGGATGTTTGGAGGGATGCGCTAGGAGTGCACTGTTAGAAGAGAGGTGAGGGGTATCTCATGGGAATGCGATACCAAACTTAAATATGAGATAAAGCCTTTTTCAAAATAATAAGGCATTTATGCACTTGCTAAATATTTTCAAAACTCGGGCTCTGACCCGTTTATCTACTTTTCCTTTCTTGCTATATATTATATATATATAGGTGTCCAGACACAGGGACGCCTGGATGACACATCTTTGGAGTCAGACGTCAGCAGCAGCTGTGGATGCGTGCAGGATTCTCGATAGACGCTTCTATCCTTGTACTCTAGATAGGAGGTACTGTATAAATATTCGGTGTAATACCCCGTATTTTTATGCTATATTTAATTTGGGGATTTATTTAATAAAAATTCAGAAATTAATTATGGCATAATTATTAACGTGACTAGAGTTAGTAATTATGGGAAACTTGTTGAATATTACTAATGAGCATAGTAATATATTATATTGGTTATATTGAATGTCATAAGTGAATTAAATGACTATTTCGAAAATTTAAGTTGGGACGTGTCTGTGTCACGTCGGGACTAATTATGTTAATTAAAAAGTGAATATTTTATAAGTTGTCCGTATGGTCGTTTTGAGTGCGCCAACGCGTCCGGAAGGGTCAATATAGTCAGAAAAGTGTACCCGGGGGTTTAGTTTGAGTCTCGGGATGTTTTTAGGCTTAATTAGTGACCCGGGAGGGCATTTTGGTCATTTTACAAAATAGGGTAATTAAACCCACGAATTTCAGCCATCCTTAGTAGCCATTTAAGTCAGCCTTTTAGGGTTAGAACATTCAGAACCCTAAGACGGCTATTGGAGAAGAGAGGAGAGACCTTGCAAGGTGATTCAAGGCCAAAAACACCACCTTTTGCACCACCGTCACCACCAACGCGTAGATCGCGAGGAGGAGAACGCAACCACACCAATATCAGCAGGAAACCAGACCTCTGAAATCCCAGGCAAGTGTTTAACTTGCGTATTTTCGTTGGTGCAATATTCATATTAGTTAGGAATGATTAGGAGTATAATCTATGGAATAAAACCCCACTTTTTGATAGGAATTTGCATGTAGAAAAGATTAAAACCATATTCTGGAAGTCTTATATGATGTAGATGATTGACCCACGAATTTTTGATGATTATGTAGAAGGAAATTCTGGAGAAAAACTGATTAGAACAGAAGTTAAGAAAACTTAGGGTTCTTGATGATTAGATGAGATTTTAGGTTGTTTAATCATGTTTAATGATGGTTATACGCATGCTTAACGTTAGAAACATCTGGTAATATGTTATTATGTTTGTGGTATAAGTTTTGGGACGATTAGGGTTGGAAAATATGAATTTGAATGAAGAACTTTGGTGAAACCCGCAACTGCAATTCTGCAGAATTTTCGCAGACCTGCTTGATCGATCGATCGACCCTAGAGCGTCGATCGATCGAAGGTTCGATCGATCGATCCCCAGCCGTCGATCGATCGACCCTTCCTGGCAGCCTCTTATTTCCCCTTGTTTAATTAGTTGAATTAATTTATCGTGGAATGATTCTTGGGCATTATAAATAAAATGTTTTGGGATATAGGAGAGACCAGTAGGACATATGGTTAAAGGATGGGAACTTTATTATGAGACGATAATTGCGTTTTAGGGACAATTAATTAAGGAATGATGAAACTACGCATTTCAAGTGAGAGATTACGTCAAATACTTACGATAGTGAATAGGCGTTTACCTACTGAATTTCCTACTTGGATAGTTAGAATCCACGAGTGTCACGTAATTAGTGAGAAAACCCTTCGAGTCAAGGTTAGAGACGAAACCTTATACGTAATCTTAATAATGTGAAATTAAGGAAAAATGTTGTAATTATGGGTAATGAGAGGAACCTATATTAGTATGAGGAAATTGGTATATTTATATGATTGTGTGTGCATATATTATATACATGTGAAAAACGTACCCGCGCTACTTGCTATCCCGGAGGTTACCGCGCTGGGACGATCTTATCCTGTGTTGCCTTACGGGGGATATTGATTCGTACCCTAGAAGATAGAGATACTAGGTACGGGCTATCAGATTGATAGTCGGAT
This sequence comes from Sambucus nigra, assembly GCA_949130495.1. Taxonomy (NCBI): domain Eukaryota; kingdom Viridiplantae; phylum Streptophyta; class Magnoliopsida; order Dipsacales; family Adoxaceae; genus Sambucus; species Sambucus nigra. Next base: position 108,719,449 of record OX422217.1, on the reverse strand, counting down.
GGTCCTAAGAGACGTGAGGGTATGTACTGACCTCTTGGACTTGGAATCTATGCTTCGCCTCAATCTTGTTTGTGTATATGTTGATACAGTTCGTGAGTGATTCCGAATTTGTACTTCCCTTTGTGTGAACGATACGGGGATTGGATAGCAGAGTACGCCCGCACCATAGTTTTAGTTGGGGTGCTGTTATATATATATATTATTCGAGTAGTTAATATATATATGAGATTATGGAATTTAAACTACCTACTTTGACTTGATAAGTAGGACATGGTTGTTGATTCATATAATAAATACTGTTTTGCGAAAGTATAATATGACACTGGGAAACTTTATAAATTAATGAAGCTAAAACGAGAGTTGTGCTACACATTAAAAGTAACCTTTTCACACGTTGACATGGTTCGGTTTTAAAACTTATGAGTAAGTTAAGGGAAACTAAATTATTGGGAAGGTTAGTATGATCTAAAATGTTAAGTTAAACCATTTGGGAAGGTTAGTACGATAGGCGTGCACACTAGAAGAGAGGTGAGAATTTCTCAAGGGAGTGTCGAACTAATATGTTGTTGCATTGGCCTGTATCAATTTAAATACTTGCTAAACTGATTTTAAATAACACACACTTTCGGGCTCTGACCCGTTTCTTCTCTCCCTCTCCCCCTTGTATATATATGTATGTATTTCAGGTGCCCAGCCACAGGGGCGTCTTGCTTAGGATCTATTGGAAGGAACGCGCTGCAGCTTAGGTGGGAGTTGCAGGTCTTTTGATTAGACGACTTCGTCCATTCAGATCCACTCTTAGCACTTTCATTCAGATGGGCATGTGTAGCCCTTTCCATTATTTCTTTATGTTGGGACATTGTTATTTCAGTTATTTCCTAGTTCGTTATTATGGGATTTTGTTCAGAGCGGATGTACTACTTTATTTTTCTCGCATGTTGACATTCGTTGATGAATGTTTTATATATTGGATTCTTTCGTTCCAGTTTATTGTGGTGTGTATCTTATTCATTGAGCTTTGTTAATAAATTAAATAAATCTTTTCTTTAAATAAAATTTGGAAGTTAATGTTTAAAATTGGGTTTGACACTTAGCTTAATTATTTAGGGTGTAAATTGGAAAGTTTTTTTTTTTACGACAGTGATGCTAAGAATGAACCAAACTGTTCACCTTGATTTAATTTAATAAAGGAGTGATCGCCCGGTATTTAATTAGGCGGGGTGTCACATTCGGGGTCAATGGTCCAAGTGCATTTATTTATTCTTTTAGAGCATCATTCGATATGGTTGTATATTTTGACCGAGTGTTCGGTTATCTTATTTCATTTCAGTTTCATTTCCGCAAAACTGTGTGGATGTTTTATTTACAGTTGTTAAAAAGAGTAGTAAAGTTAAAATTTTGACACCGGCCTAATAGGTTATTAGTAAATAAATGGATTTTCGACAATGATGCTAAGAATGATCCATATGAGACTCCTGTTTTAATTTGATATAGGAGTGATCGCCCGGTATTTTATTAGGCGGGGTGTCACAATATTATTCTCACATCAATTAAACATCATTTTTACCTTTAATTCTTAAATCCCCCAAACCCATATTTAACATGTGATACCCTCCCAAAAATGAATTTTGCTATAATAACTCATCCCAAAATGAATATGGTTTACACCGACCATGATATGAATCGCAATACCGCAATTTAAATGAAAGCAAGTTTAACTACTTTCCTGGATAATTTCGCCGGGTCTGATTTCCTTTGTTGTAGACGAATATTTGACGAAGAACACACTCTTCTTCCTTTAGTTTGTCTCCCAAAAGATCCCCAATTTCTTCCATTATTTTCCTCTGCAGCTCTAGGGTTTCTCTCCTTGAGTTATGCCTAAAAATGTCTGGAGACCCAACCCTTGGGTACTCATTTATGACTATCTCGACCTATCCAAAATCTACCGTGCACTCAGAATCGTCATTCGAGTAACTTTATAACATTCTCCAATTTCGACCCCAAATTACGACGCATGTGAATTTCCAAAAATAACCTGAATTAAATAAATCTCAATTCACCAAATTAATATGAATTCTCCAAATTAAATAATTTCTCCAAATCACCAATTTAATTAAATTCTCTCAATTAATTGAATCTTTTATCACCAAATTATTTAAATTCTGTATCCTCAGAAATACGGGGTGTTACATACTTCCCCCCTTACAAAGGAATTTCGTCCTTAAATTAAGATAAGTCTAGTACTCCTCAAATACTTCCCTACTCACATTCCCTTAAGACCGTTACACCTATCTCTACCCCGTCTAATCGCGAATTATATTAAAATTAAATTAATTACCCTGGGCGTCCATACACCCTATACCCATGCCTGCATAGATGTTACCCGCTTTAATAGCCTTAAATCATAATATAACTTTCAAGTCACAGTTATAACCAAGTATGTGTATATTTACCAAGGTACCAAACCCATGTCCTAATGGTCAAACATCTCCCCACTTCCAAAGTTGCGCTAAGTTTCATGCGTGGGACGTCTCGCAAAGCGAAATCCAAACAAGGAACCCCCCGATACACTACTACCTAACATTGCTAGTCGCTGAGATCCGTCAGTCCCTCAGTCCATAGTATGTACTCCCGAACTCCCGTCTCCTGACATAAAAGTATACTCGTCCACTTTCATGTTACTAAAGACATAATATTGCGCCCTAACCATCATTAGTTTCTTAGCGCGAGTCAATTACGAGCTATATATCCTCGCTCGTTACTAAACATATCACTCTCAACCCCATCGATAAATGTCCCTATTCCCCGGGATCAAATAAAATAATACAAACACTTCCTCGTAAGTCTATTATGCAACACACGATAACATATATACACGAATATATATACTAAACCCTCTTTCAGGTGATAACTAGCACATGTAAATCATATCTCATAACATCGAACACAAAGTCTCACCATATTATATACTATAGCCCAAACGTTTTAGTATAACTATCAGTAACTTCTCGTACGTAATATATTTATCTCAAGATCAGCTCCGCACTCTCGGCATAGCTATATCATACGGGTATTCTCGATTTCCCAAATTTGCAAATTAAGTCCTTCTCGACCCTGCCCCACCCATTGACTTGTGATGCAAAATTTTCTCAGTGCATCTTTCGTAGCATTACCTGGCTCCACTAGCCATATATCGTATTAACTCTCAGCTTGAAGTGTTTCCTCTACTCGTTTAATAATATAACATTTAAAGCCGATACACTAACATCCAACGTCTCAATATTCCCATCATTTATTACAATCCATGTGTGTAGCCTCCCGTAACGAAGTTCAAAAGAACTTTCCCCAATGCACTATCCCCTAGCATTGTCGGTCATCAATATCCGTGCATCCCAAGCACATAACCAAGATATCACAAATTTTATCTCCTGACACATAAATCAAATCATATATGCCCATGTATCTCAAGGTGTCACACGATACTAAGCTTTCACTATCACTAAGTTCTCAGCACTTACACAACAATGAGTTAAATCTCTCCACTCAACGGTAAACTCGATATACCCTGAATCACATTAGTAAAAGTCCCTGTGCATCGAGATCCAATATAACTAGGCCTATGTACACTCTAAAGTCTACTTCCTAAAATATCGCCATGAGCTCGACTCTCTTTCAAGTGAGACATCATAAAAATGTACTTCCTTCCCCCGGGACAGTGAACATTATAGTCTTGTTGTAACCAACCTTCATCACACAACAGTCCGTACACATGATAAAACCATAACTCGAATACCTCCTTTTAAAATGAGCTAACCTCATAAAATATGTATTCTCAGTGTCCACACCTGCTCCCCTGCAGATGGAACTAATGAGAGCTCCTCTACCTCAACGGTACATACATACAACTATAGTAATATTAACGATACCTTTACTAAACCCATTTCACATGCAATTCTAGCACTTACAATTTACTGTGACTCGCTCGTACCACATAAAGCAGACTCCAAATCATTTCAGGAGAAAATCTCATTCTTCCAATTGCCAATAGCACTCGCGGTTCAAATGGTTCCTGGATATAACACCCTTATCCCAACCGAACCAAAAATTCCATATAACTGTTGCCCCTACTGGGCATCCCGTTCCTGTCCCCTAATTCATTACGGATAATATCCAGATATATGTTCCTACTCTTTACACATAAGACACCTCTTTGTTTCATTCCCCCTTTTACTGGCACCACTGGCCATGTCGGGGTTGTCCTTCTCATGTGCCTAGTATACTTGTCCCTAATTACTACACTCGTTGTCCCTTTAGCTCCGTTGGCCCTATTGGACTCATTGCTGGCCTTGATGGCCCTAACTGAATCCATGTGACTTGGTAGGAATTCTTTTGATCTCAATCATTAAAATGAATTGTCTACTGGGTATCCCCTCCTGTGGTGCCTCACTAGTAGCGTTAAATCTAGTCTTGCCCTTTTGGTTAGATCCTCTAATTCTCTTGGCTCCCTTCTCATGACAATGACAACAACGATATCAGTCATTCTATTCAGATTTCCCCATCCATGCTTATATAATCTATCCATGCGTCCATCATTAACTTACGGACCTTCTCGATTCTTCGTATCCACCTCGTCTGGTATGAAGTTCGCTAAACACGTCAACTTTCCTTCATGACCGACTACTGTACGACCCCTTTGAAACAAGTCTTGAAATCTCCTTTGCTTCTCTTATTTAAACAGTTGATGAGAAAATTTACGGTCAAATCGCACCCCCAAATTCCTTGTTATTCATGGTATCCCTCCATAGTTGTGGTGATCGACTCCCACTACTACATCGTCGCTCCTATTAGTTAAAATTTTGTGCCTGAAATTTAATCCTGGGTGCCATTGCACTCCACCCTACACAATTATCTTTGGATCTTCTCCTCCCATTACTATGGTGACTCCTATCACGGTTATCGTTCTCGAAATATTTCATGGCTTCTGCAGAGTCTCCCCTCCTGCCGCCCTTCTAACGGCCCTCGCTGGTCGTCCTAAAATTGTTCGGTGTATGAAGTCCAATCGAACTCGTATATAAATCGCGCCAGCTATACTTAATCGCAGGAGAATCACTACACCAAATCTGCCCATTTGTCAAGGTCATTGACCTTGACAAATCCAACTTGTCAAGGTCAATGACCGTGACATTTCGAGGCGAGACAACTTTTTTTGTCACGGTCGTGTCATGGTCGTGTCGCGGTCAATGACCGTGACACGTTTGTCACGGTTATAAACCGTGACAAAGCCGTGACCCTTTTAAAAAAAATTGTCACGACCATTGACCGTGACAAGTCCGTGACAACGTTTGTCACGGACGTGTCACGGTCAATGACCGTGATAATTCTGGGCAGAATTTTAAAAAAATCTGCTGGGCAGTATGGCCACTGCCACTGCCCAGCAGTATATTTGTACCTCTTATAGCAACGTTGTACCTGTTCCAAACATCATATATCCGAACAAACTAAAGATAATGCAAATATATATTCAAATAAGAAACTATTTAAGAAGAAACAACATCACCATCATTTTATCTCAAATCTACAAACTATTTGCATGGAAAAGAGATTTTGTACCGCGACGCTCAGGAACACCTCCTTATCCTTCCCTTCTCTTCCGAATAGCCACATAAGTATAGAGCATATGTGGCCTACCCTTAGGGCCACTCCCTGTCCCCTGAATTGAAATAAAGTAAAATTAGTATCCGCCCCTCAAATATAGATAAATATAAATCGTAATTGAAATCGAAATCGAAATTGACATATAAATATAAATACATTACCTGTAGTGTCACTCAAACAGCTAACTTGAGCTCATATGGCACCTCCTTCCAACTAATGTACCCCGGGCAATCGTGTCAAATATAATTCTTTCATATCTAAACACTAAGAAATACCATAATCCTATGGAGTTATGCGTTGCAAATTCCTTCCAACCGTTGTGTAGCCAAAAATCAGCAGTTGAAGTTGTCAATTCCACCTTTCAATGGTCTCCCATGTTTTGTTAGAAGTTCCAAGTGGTGGGGTATGGAAAGTGGAATTGACAACTTCAACTGGTGATGTTTGGCTACATAACGGTTGGGAGAAATTTGCAGAGCATCGCTCCATAGGATTATGGCATTTCTTAGTGTTCGGATAAACGAAGAGATTCAGTCTCCTCTCCACAAATAGGACACCCCAAATAACTATGTACTAATCACCTATTAAAGGTAAGAAGCGTATATTCATGGATTAGTATAAACAAAACTTAGATGTAGTTGGAATATTTATGTATTAATCTCCTCTCCACACACGCACACTACACAAGAGTGAAAATGATAAAGTGCAGATCAAGTAAAAGCATTAAAAATGGATGTTTCGGTACAAATTGAAATATTTATTACAAATTGAAAAATTGTTTCAAATTCGGGTTATCATAAAAAATGGATTGATATTCGGTAGGAGCAGCCAAGTCATCCACACTACTATTTAGACGCCTTGGCGCGTGTTGGACAATTGACCACGGCTCGTTGTTGATATACTCCGAGTAAAACACTTGCTTAACCTTTTGAAATGCACAAACAAACGGCTCATCGCTCACGTGGTCGTTGCTCTTCAACTTGGACAAGTCAACCATGATCAAATTGGTGACAGGATCAACTTTACAAGCATTTTTATCCTCAACTCTTACCCATTCACAGTAAAATACAAACTCTTTGAAGCTTATATAATCCAATTCAAATATAATTTGGATTACACCATAGTAAGTCATTTCAGCTTCAACGAGGTTTTTATCTTTTGCGCTCGCTCGAAAGAAAGTAAGAGCCTTGTATGAAATTCCCGAGTTCTGTACATTTGTACTTTCCTCGTACACTTTAGCGCCGAAAATGTAACCGTTCAATCGATACTTTTTGTACTCTTGTGCCACGAACAAGGGTCCAGTGGCTAGACGAGCAAGCCTTGATGTCGCATCACCCATCTTTAGGAGCTGAGAATATAGATAAATTAATTATATTAGTGGTAAAATTTAAGTGTAATGTAACGTTATATTTGGGGTCTTCTTATGCTTGACATTCTTAAATTTGGGATTCTTACCTGGCATATTTGGGCCACATTCAGAAGATTTACTTTCAATTTCTGAACCCGAAAGTTGTCTCGGCGGTAGCCTATGTTCAACTCCGCCCAATAAAAAATTGGAACCTTTCTCAAATCTGAAACTATGAGCTGGGGGTAAAAACCTCCTGTGGCAATGGTATACATTTTTTAAGCTAGAGGATAGACGAAGAGATTCAGTCTCCTCTCCACAAATAGGACACCCCAAATAACCATGTACTACACATCCGGATAATGTCCCATAAGCTGGAAAATCATGAATTGCCCACATCAACATAGCTTTCAGCGTAAACTCTTCTTTTCTAAAAGAGTCAAATGATTGCACACCCTCTTCCCACAACTCATTTAATTCTTCTACCAAAGGAGCCAGGTAGATATCAATGTCATCACTTGGTGCCTTTGGCCCAGGTATCAATAAAGCCATCATCGAAAATTCAGGTCTCATACACTGTGAAGGAGGGAGGTTGAGTGGGGCTAGGATCACTGGCCATACACTCTGATTGGTGCTTAGATTTCCAAATGGATTGAAACCATCTGTTGATATAGCCAAACGAATGTTGCGTTGTTCTCGAGCAAAATCGGGATACTCAAAATTCATCCTCCGCCAGGCAGTAGAATCAATAGGATGATGCATGATATTACCTCCTACTTCTGCCCTAGCATGCCAAGTCATTGCCTCTGCAATCCATGGTACTGTGAAAAATCGCTTTAATCTAGGCCCAACGGGAAAATATTTCAATACTTTTTGAGGCACTTTTGAGCTTGTGCCTTCCTTACTAGTAGATTGGACATATCTAGGTTCATCGCATACCGGACAACGATCGAGATTTTCATACTCCTTTCGGTATAGTATGCAGTCATACACACAAGCATGAATCGATATATACTTCATTCCCAAACCTTTCAAACTGTTCTTCATAACAGGATATCTATTTGGAAGTGTATTCACCTTGGGTAATAAGCCCTTCACCCATTTGAGAATTCCCGTCACGCTATCGCCAGACAAACCGTACTGCGTCTTCAAACTGTGCAAACCAACCATGGCATGTAAAGTTGTTTGATCTTTCTCACAGCCAGAGTATAACGGTTGGGTCGCCTTAAATTTTAAACTTTGGTAGTCATCGTCAAGTTTTATCGTGTTATCTTCACGAGCACTTGAATCTTCTACATCATCAGTAACCTCATTCTCCTCAGCTTCATAAACTCCGTACGCATCATCAACTAAATCCTCTAACATTTATGATCTACGTCGTCCCCTTCTACATCTATTCTACTTGTTGAAGGTTGGTCGGGGACAAAAGGAACTTTCAATTCACCGTGAAAACTCCAAAATCGATAACTATCTTGCATACCCGATCTTAACAAATGTAGTTCAACTGTTTTCCACTCAAACACCTTACCATTCTTACACCTAGCACACGGACACGGGAACTCTTCATCATTACGACATCTCTTTGCATATTTCACAAATTCGTTAGCACCTCTGCGAAACACATCCCCCATTCTATTAGTCTCACCCATCCACTCTTTGTATTTCGGATATCCCATCACAGCTACCACAACTAAACACATATTAAAGGTAAACAGAACTTAGATTTATAGTATGTTTTATTTAATTATCCCATCATTTAATTATCCTATTAAAGGGTAAGTGGTCCTATCCCATTCAAGACTGCATTTTTCTGTAATATACTTAACAGCTCGTCACATTGTTACGATTTGAAAAAAAATCGACAGCATATCCCCTTAGTTCTCCAAGTACACGACGTAGATTGGCAGGTGTGAGTATTATTTCAATTGGTCAATTGAAATAACAGTCACACTTGTCAATCTAGTATGTACCCAGAGAACATTAAGATACGACTGCAGAACTTCCTCCAAAAGTAACAACTTTAAGCCAATAAGAATATTATACAGAAATTATACAGTCTCAAACTGTCCAAACGGGACAATTCGAGAGATCTCATTACAGGGGTAATGACTCTCGAACGGGTCTAAGGGCTATTGAATGCGTACGCATAAGAACTAGAATGCTAGAATCTATGCGCACTATATTTAATTTCAAGTATGTTTCATATAATGGGTTAATTCAAATATAAAAATAAATTCATGGGTTAATTCAAATACAAAAATAAATTCATGTATTGACCACACACACACACACACACACACACACACACACTATCTAAACTGTTCTATAGGAATAAAAACAACATTTTTAAAATATGAAGGGCTCACCAATTTGATCAAAATTTTCAACAACATAGACTAATTGATCTTTATTATAAGACAATTACTACAAATTTACGCGCATCGCCCGAATTCAAAAAGTAATTTAATGATTAAAGTAATACTTTTTTTAACTTTAGTTATTCACCACAAATCTTAAAAAATATTTTATTTTTCATGCTTTTTTAACTTCGGATGCTTTTAGCAACTTCGGATGACAATTACTACAAATTTATATTTTTGGATATTATTTTTGGATATTATTTACATTTACATTTTGGGATATTATTTTTGGAAATTTATAGAAAATTACTTATTTATTTATATTTTTAACCCCCTACCCCCTACCCTCACCCTGCCCCCACCCTACCCCCACCCTGCCCCCACCCTGCCTCACCCCCTACCCCACCCTGGCCCACCCCCCACACATGCACACACACACACACATATATACACACATACACACATATATATACACACAAACATATATATAAATGCTCCCTAAATGCTCTTTCATTACCTGGTTGGTGGTTAGGAGGGCCATCAACACTAAAGTTAATCTACATGAATGGGGGGTTTCTATGGATGACCTGTGTGAGCTATGTGGGAATGAGAGGGAGACATATAACCACTTGTTCACTCAGTGCAGCCTTAGTAAAAGTATATGGCAAGAGGTGTGGCTAAGAAACCAATGCTATAGGGATACCATGGACTTAAATAGTGAGTTGGATATGGCTACTATTAACCACTCTACGAAGACTCTATGCGATAAGATAAGATCCTTATCCTTTACTACTACTATCTACTGCATTTGGATGGAAAGGAATGCTAGATGCTTCAAGCATGTCTCCAATTCCCTTGAATCCATTGTGAAGGGCATTGAAAACATGGTTCGAGCAAAAGTGCTTACTTGGAAGAAGGACAGAAGGAACTATGCAAATTGGATGGCTTGTATGTACTGGAACATTCCTGAAGATAGTCTTCTATACTAAGGATTAGTCTAGTTTTGGCTATTCTTGTTGTTTTGTTTGCCTTTGGGGTATGCCCTGGGGTCCTTTTCATTTGTTAAGGTTTTTTCCTCTGTAAATTCTTAGTTTTTTTTATATATTCTCAATCTTTCCCAAAAAAAAACATATATATAAATGGAAGAAAGAGAGAGAGAGAGAGAGAGAATTAAACCTGAAAGTAGAGAGAGAGAGAGCAGCGTCAACCTGAAAGTAGAGAGAGAGAGAGCAGCGTCGAGAGAGAGAGAGAGAGAGAGAGAGAGGGAGGGAACGGCGCGGGAGGGAAAAAAGAAGGGGGAAAGGGACTTTGCTGTAAACATTGTCACGGTCGTGTCAAGGTCATTGACCGTGACAAGTAAATTTGTCACGGGCTTGTCACGGTCGTGTCAAGGTCAATGACCGTGACACAAAACGCGTGTTTTTTGTCACGGTCAATGACCTTGACAAGGGTGGCCGGCTGAAAGGTGACAATTTGCCCATTTTGGTGTAGTGAATATAAGTCGTATACGTGAAGTAATACAACAATTCTTTAATAAGGCTTTATATCAAAGAACGCTACGCTGAAACATAATAAGCCGCACAGATCCTAAGGACTCTAGAACCTGATGCTCTGATACCATCTGTGACACCCCGCCTACTAAAATACCAGGTGGCCAGCCCGTGATTAAAATAAAATATTGGTTTCATATGACTCATTCTTAGCATCACTGTCAAAAACTTTTTTAAGTTACTAACCACCTAGTAATTTAATTAGACTGATGCCAAATTTTATCTTTCTTTAATTGACAACATGTGAAAATCAAATAATAATTAAACCATCCACACAAATTGATAACTGAATCCAACACAGATGAATAACATAAATAAATATAACCGAATCAACTATCGGTTCAATAGTAAAATACAACAGTAATTTAAACTAGGGGTGGCAATTTTTGACACGACACGATAACCCGACACGAACTCGACACGAAGTTAGCGGGTTAGGGTTGACGATTTCTTGACACGAACCCGAATATGACACGACCCGCCAACACGAATAATAAACGGGTTGGGTTAGTGTCAAACACGTATAACTCGAAAATGACACGAATAGACCCGTTTAACTCGTATTTTATGGAGAATATATTAGAGAATTTATATATCTTGATAGGCATTCTATAAAATTCATGGAGAATCGGATGATAAATTATTTATGTGTTGCAAGAAGTTGAAATTAATTAAATTTAAGTTATTGTAGCCCTATGAGTGGTATGATTAGTTAAGAGAGAAGAAAAAAATTATTTTATATTTTACTTAATGGGTTATGCGGGTCAACCCGAACACGACACGATAATAAATAGGTCGGGTTAGTGTTTGCTCATCTGACACGATTAGTTAAATGGGTCGGGTTAGGGTTGACTAATACTTAACACGAACCCGACATGACACGACCCGAACACGACACGACGCACACGAATTGCCACCCCTAATTTTAACCATAACCTAGATACACAGTCCAATAAATAACCGAATATTAAATCTAAGGGAGACATGCCCAAATTGAGTACTGAAGTAAAGATCCTACACTATGAATAAATGAGAAAAACGTCTATAAACTTCCACATGAGCCGCAGCGACGCATCCCTGGATAGAATCCTCAGACCGTGCGTTCCTGTGGCTGGACACCTAAAATGTTTTTGAAAAGATTTTGACATGGGTCAGAGCCCAAGTAAAATATTTTGAAAATATTTAGCAGGCAGTTAAATTGCAGTAATTAAATATGCATGCAAACTTTTCATATTTAAGCTAATATTGCACTCTTTTGAGACATAGCTCACCCCTCATCTAATGTGCACACTTAACGCTTACCTTATACCTTTTCTAGTTAATCTACCTCACCTAACTAGCCATAACAAGTCTCCTTCTACATATTAACTCATTGTACCCACCCGTATTACCCATACAATATGTTACCGAACTTCCATGTCTTTTATCCCATTATAAATTTCTCAGTATATGTTTATTCCCCATAATATAGTTATTTTTAATGTCACTATCTTTCTCTTCTACTAAACCCACACAGTAGAATAAAATCACAAGCATATATATTTATCACACTAATTATATATATACAACACAACACGCCTAGGCTGAGACCTGCGGTGCATGAATACTCTCCTATCAAGTCCCGGTATATCACACATTGTATAAATGACTACGGATTTCGAATCACTCTGGAACCGTATCAATATAAATCACATATATTGGAGGCGAACACAAACCACGACTTTATGGGCTATGAACATACCTACGCACCCATATCACCCAAACTTATCGACTCACCGATAAGTCCTCCTTAGGCCCTATGCTTTGAGGTACAAATTAAGTATCCCCCCAAAGGCTCCTCAAGATAAGATTGTCTCCTTCACAACCTCCCATGATAGCAAGTATGGTAGGTATGTCATACACATAATAAATCATACAAATCATTATAGATACACACAACCTGTATCATATATTCCATAGATAGCATATATATCTCCCGAATATCCTACATATTATTTAATTCCAATTACACTTCTTATCGTATATTCCCGAGTATCCCTCACTACTCGAAGTGTGCCAATTATCCTTTAAAACATTTCAGTAGGTAATTCACTCATATCCTACTAATCTAAGTCATAGGTTCACGCATCCCCCGAATTCATTGTATTTCAAATTACACCGATTAATCTAATCAATTTCACATTCATTAATTTATTAAAGTAGTGTCACCCAACTACAATACTCCGACTCACTCATATGGTTCGTATCTTCACCCATTAGAATTTGTTACACAAAAATCCACTATTAAGGTTAACATCTGTTGTTAAATTCACTATTCGATAACTTATTATATATCTCTGTAATAAATTAAACCGGCTACTCTGTGCCTAACTCCGTAGGACTAGCCTCAGAAATATCAGAGTCAAAACCCCGACCCTTAATTTAATTACTATCACCTCAATTAATTTTATCCAAGTGGTGTCACTCAACCAAAATGCCCGGACTCCCTTTTTTGGTCTGTATTTTAACCTTTTAGAATTCATTTCACAAAATTGGGTTAATAAGTTTGACACCCTTATTAAATTTAATAGTCATTAATACTCATCCCATAAGACTCTAAGTATTAAGTTCCATTTAATTTCAATTAATTAAATTTCACCTTAAGATACCAGCCCGTATGCTAAATTCATCTAAAATTCCCATTCGAATACATTCGTATATTTTCGACATATATTATTAAGTATCGTTCATTATAAAATACACCTCAATCCATACCCCGGATTCATCCTTATATAATTCAAGGAAAAACTAATGTTTCTTAATATTTTTTCAAAGTCCTTCACACATGTACGGACATCTCCAAATAACCCGAATTTATTTCTTCCGAACGATGTCGGTCTCACGCACCCTATCGTAGAAAAATCATATCAAATCCAAAAAAAATCAGAAAAATACGATGTCAGCTCCCACGCGACCGTGACAAAAAGATCTAAAATCTCATATTTTATAATTTCTAAAAGGTTCGATCGATCGAAAATTTGGGTTGATCGATCGATCGACCAGATATCACTCATCTCCACCTACCGTTTTTTCCACCATTTTTAAACTCTGAAGCTTTCCAACTTCAATCTAAACCTCTATTAGTTTAACTCTCATATTTATTCCATCTATAAATATGTTCAAACACTAATATATGACATTAATCCTCAGTGATTTTCATTAAAATTCTAGGGTTTATAAATTGGTTTTTTCTCAATATCCCTTAAATCATAATTCTCAATACGATTCAATAATCCGGATTCAACAACAATTTCTACAGGTTTTCGATTCTAAATCATATTCTAGCCTCATATGATATTATTCTCACATCAATTAAACATCAATTTCACCTTTAATGCTTAAATCCCCAAAACTCATATTTAACATGTGATACCCTCCCCAAAACGAATTTTGCTATAATAACTCATCCCAAAATGAATATGGCTTACACTGACCCTGATATGAATCGCAATACCGCAATTTAAATAAAAATAAGTTTAACTACTTGCCTGAATAATTTTGTCGGGTCTGATTTCCTTTGTTGTAGATAAATGTTTGACGAAGAACACACTCATCTTCCTTTAGTTTGGCTCCCAAAAGATCCCCAATTTCTTCCATTATTTTTCTCTTCAGCTCTAGGGTTTCTCTCATTGAGTTATGACTGCCCCAATTCTCTCAATTAGGTTTTATTTCATTAATCCCGTTTTTAAGCTTATGGGCCAAATTAAAATGGTCCAAACACCCCCGTGTGAGCCCAGTTATGCCTAAAAATGTTCCAAGACCCAATTCCTACCCCTGGGTACTCATTTCCGACTATCTCAACCTATCCGGAATCAACTGTGGGCTAAGAATCATCATCCGAGTCACTTTAGAATATTCTCCAATTTCAACTACAAATTACGACACATGTGAATTTCTAAAAATAACCCGAATTAAGTAAATCTTAATTCACCAAATTAATATGAATTCTCCAAATTAAAAAATTTCTCCAAATCACTAATTTAATTAAATTCTTCCATTAATTAAATCTTCTATCACCAAATTATTTAAATTTTGTATCCTCAGAAATACGGGGTGTTACAATCGGAAGTGTCAAGATCGCCATAATGGAGGTATATGGTGTTATAGTAGAGTTTGTTAGTGGTTAGATCATTTGAGTTTTAATTGGATTCGTTAAGGTTGTATATGTGAATTGCTAAGTTGTTGTAGTTTATTATTAAACAATTGAATTTGTTTCTATATTTAAGATGTATAAATACTTAGATTGTATTTGATATTGAGATATCTTGGAAATTAAATAGCAATTCCTTTCTCTCTCTATACTTTAATTCTCTCATTTCTTCCACTTTGATTCTCTGTATTTTTATTCTTAAATTTTTCATTTCACTTGGTTGATCATATGCTTAGGAGAAGTCATCCACAACCATGGCATGACAAATGGTATCAAAGCATGTTCCTGGTCACTATAAATACAAGACCCTTTCTCTCCTTAGTTCTTTCTACCCTCTATTTTTCTCCCGGACCGATCCTCTCTACCTTTTTATGACTTCTTATTTTGTACCATTTTTCTCTCATTTTTTCTTTCCTCTTATGTTTCCAACAATTCTTCTCTTATTATTTTTTTTCTCCAAAATTCTTATTTCATCATCTCTATCTTTGAATTATGATCTCGTCCTCATAATTTCCTCTTATTTCTCTTACTTCCCTTTTTTATTCTATTATTCCTCTCAATTTTGAAATTTCACACAAAATTGATTCTTTTCTCTCCTAGTAGTTTTGTCCTCTTATTTATGAAATTTAAGAAAACACACCAGAAAGGGAATTTAATAATAGAGATCGTGAACTGCGAGAAAATGTCAACAAAATGAGATTTTAGAGGCTATTAGAGAAGCCGGGCTGAGATGCAAAACAAATATTTGAAGATTATCATTAAAAAATGAAAAACTAATCTTTAATTAATTAAATATCTGTGGCGGAGATTACCAAAAAAATTTAGAGAACAAAAAACTAACATGGTATTGAATAATAAAAAATTGAATGAAAAGTATGTTTTGTTGAGATTTATTAAAGGTCTCAAAAGAAGGAAATTGGAGACAAAATAGAGATCTTCAGGACCAACAAACTCTTCCACACCATTAGTTTGGCTATGCTACAAGAAACTATATTAGTATTCAAGGCTACAAAGACCTAAATGAATGGCGAACTCCACGAGGATGCTTATTACATCCCATTGTCAAATGTCATACTGAATTAACTTCAAGTAATTTCACTTTTTATGTAGTCTTAATAAAAGGGTCCATTCCATCACAAATGTTATTCAGTATTATTATGTTGGATTAAAATCATTCCATCCAGTTTAAAGTAAATAGTTAATTACCCTTTGACCCTTTCAACTTTATTCTCATTTTCATTTCACTACTCTTATATTTTATAGACTTAACCGCCTTAACTTTAAAAAATATATCACCTTATTCCAAAGGGTGACATTTTAGTCACGTGCTTCGAATATAAGGGAATTTTAGTTAAAATCACATTAAAAATATTTTTTTGATAAATATATATCCCCTAAAAAACTTAATCTCCTTTTCTCCCTCACATCCTCAACCATGCTCCCCCTCCCCACCCCCACACCACCCCCACAAAAAGGAACACCCTTACCTGAATCCACCACTGGCGATCTAACCCCAACCACCTCTCTCTCTCTCTCTCTCTCTCTCTCTCTCTCCCCTTGTTGTTGCTAGTGTGGATTTCAGATCTAAAAACCATTTTTTTTATTTGAATGTCTATTTTTCTTTTCATTTTAACATTGACTCCAAATCTCGACAGTTTGATTTTATCAATGCCTTTATTATTGAGGTTGATTTTTAATATTTTCCAAGATTTTTTGTTGTTGAGATTGAATTTTTGCAAAGTATAGTTGATGATTTTGTGTTCATGTTGATGCTTTTATATATAAATTCAATAGGGTTGCATTTTAAAATGATTTTTTGTTGAGATCAATTTATAGATTTTTTGTTGTTAAGGTTAACGTTTGTAAATAACTTAGTTGAGGTTGTAATTTTTAAACTTCACACATTTTTAGTATTTTGAATTTTTTTCGGTAATTTTAAGCATTTTTGAAATGTTTTTTTCTATAATATCAATTTTTTAAAATATTTTTTTTGAAATTTTCAAAATATTTTATAGTATTTTCCAAACTTTTTATTAAAAAAAATCTATAATTTTCATTTTTTAATGTTTTGAGGAATTCTTAGATTTTTAAATATTTTTCTTGATTTTTTTATTTCTACATGTTTTTTGTTATTTAACAATTCTGAAAATTTTAAATTAACTTGTCATATATGATTGGACAAAAATACCCTCACGTGCCTCCCACATGATCAAAGTATTTGTCAAAAAAATTGACATCGTTAGGGATTTTGGGTACGGTGATGTGTTTTTAAAAGTTTAGGGGTTTAAGTCAAGAAAGTAAAAGTAAGGGTTGTGAAGTAAGAGTGAAGGTAAAGTTAGAGGGGGCAAGTTATGAATATCCTAACGTAAAATATACTAGCTTCAACTGTAGTCTTATAATTTTCACCAAATTTATCAAGTTGGACTTATAAAAAATTCATGTTTCATTTATTATACATTTTGAAATAAACTTTAATAAAATCACGCACGAGATAAACGTAAATTTAACTTTATTTACGAAACAAGTGTTGTGACTTATCATAACCCTGATACTTATGTGACAACCGGCCTATGCTAACACTAGATGATCAATCCCTTATTAAAATAAAATAGGAATCCAGTATGATTTCATTCTTAGTATCATTGTCGCAACAAGTAATAAGATATAAAACTAAATAAAACCATACACGATAAATTGATATGCATAGATAAATAATTGTGAACCGAATAAACCATCGGTCACTACAAATAACTATACAACGTAACTAATAACTGATTAATAAATCGAGTTTGACATGAAATAAAATCCTATCCAACTATGAGCAACACGCACAAAAGGAAAGATTGAAATATGACTGCATCCTATATAGATAGAACGACCGAAGCGACTATAATCACATCCAGCAGTATCCACAGCTACTGCTCGCAACAACATGAAAGATATATCCCTGTTGTCCCTACTACTGCTGCACAACTGGGGGTTTAAAAGAAAAATAAGAAGATAGATTTCCTCATAGGTTAAAGCACGAAAAAGGTCGAAAATATTTTATAAATAATTAAATGTTTTAAATCAATAAAACACGTAGCGTATTATTTTCACAATTAATTTGTCGGTCGCACTCACTTGAGATCAAACGTCACCTCTCATCTGCAGTGCGTTTCTAACGCTTCATTTTATTATCCTAAATTTTCTACCCAATCTAATTAGGACAACAACCACTACCAAATCCCATCCCGCGTATCATCACCATTAGTTAAACATATGCTACCCTCACCAGGTATACTTTCATAAATAATAACATAGCTACACACTTGCTATACATAGATATACACATTATATAATATTATAGCTACACTCGTGCTATAAATTGATATTCATATAACATGATAACATGGCTACACTCGCGCTATAAATAGATATACACATCACATCTCGAACATATACATATATATCACTCGCTATATACGTATCACTGCATCCCCGGAGTTGAGACCTCACGGATCATCCCTCGTATGTGTGACACCCCAACTAATTAAATACCGGGTAGCTACTCCTTTATTAAATTAATACACAATGCCAAGTTGGTTCAGTTCATAGCATCACTGTCGAAAAACATTTTTAACAATTACTAGCCACCTAATATTTAAAAAGTGAGTTGCTAATTTTAATTAAATCCGATTAACATACAATAAGTAAATTATGAAATGCTAACATAACCACCACAACATAATCACAATAGAATAAACATCCAATAATAATGAGTCTGGAGGAAAACTCCTCACAACAATTCAAATACTGAAATAAATAAATATCAAGTCTGCCTCATTAAATTAATCACAAACCAAAGTCTGAAATAACTGAAAAGTAAGATGTCTCTAAAAGGAATGGGACGACATGCCCAACAAATGAGAAAATCTGATAATGGAGTCAAGATCGGAAATGGATGCGTCTACTGTTAATGTCCTGTAACTTCCACAGCAGCTACAACACGTCACTTGAATAGAATTCCTATGCATGGTGTCCTTGTGGCTGGGCACCTAAAAGGTTTTTACAAAAAAAATAGATTTGAAAGAAAACGGGTCAGAGCCCGATTGTGAAAATAATTTAAAATTTTGCAAGTGTTTAATATCATTAAACAGTGAATATAAAGTACATGATAGTGTGTGCACTCACATGAGTTCCTCACCTCTCAACTAACTGTGCACTCATATCGTACCCATACCCATTCTAGTCGTTCCCATATCTAACTAATCCGATATCAAATTCTAACATTTCTATACGATGTCCAATTTAATTCCCAACAACTTTTATTTAACAGAGTGTTATAACTTGCTACACAATTTCCTATGTTAGTACTACTAATTATTAGAGATCTTCCATTTTCACTTTACAAACTGTTGCTATTATTCATACTCACATTGATTCATGACATTTCATTTCAATTAACAGTATATTATTCTCATCATAAATATACAATACTAGCACCCCGAGACTAAGCTGCGGTGCACACATACTCTGCTATCCAATCCCGGTACATCACGTACATAAAGACTAGGTATTCCGAATTTCTCAGGAATCGATTCATTAAACAACAATCATAAACAATGGAGGCGAACATAGTTCACATCACATGGGTCACGCACATACCTACGCTCCCATGATCATCAGACTTATTAACTTCTCAATAAGTCCTTCTCTGACCTATTTCCTCTAGGTACCAATCTGAATCCCCCCGTAGGCACACAAAGATTAGATGGCCCTAAACGAACGCCGACCTCCCATGATAGCGAGTAAGGTAGGTATGTTATAAACAGATAATTACATATACTAAGTATTCACACATCTTAGATATCACAATGTTTCATTAGTGGTATACTTCTCGTTCTTATACCAATACTTAGTGTTACACAACTCACAAGTCCCCGGTTTATATGTTTTTAAGTTAACAACACTTCTCACGTCGTGATTAATTACTCGATTCCCAATCCACAAATGTCATACGGTTTACTACACAATTCTAAGTTTTACTCCCCAATGTACCCCAAATCTCCCCACTATACCCACTAGTTAATAAGGGAAGGTCATCTCAACATCTAAATAAGTCTACGGGATACTAGAAATAATTTGAGTTTAAAAGGCCATTCTGTCAACTCGTTAGAAATCTCGTTCGAACGAGGTCGTTAGAACGAATCTCGTTCGAACGAAGGGCTTCGAACGAACTACCAACTCGTTAGAAGGGATACTGTCACCTCGTTAGAAGTTCGTTCGAACGAGGTCGTTCGAACGACCTGGGCAGGTTTTCTAACGAGATGGCAGTTTCAGCCCAGAAATTCCCAAGTCCGTTTTTCTTCATTCTTCACTTCTCTAAATCCATCCTAAGACCATCCAATTTATGTTTTAACGTATATAAACCATTTCTAATCATCCTAGATCATCGCTGAACATAATTTAGTGGTTAAATCTTACAAATCATCAAGGAATTTATATTAATCTCTAAATATTTTCCCCAAACCTTATGAACATGAACCCATAATCTTTATTATGCCAAATTACTCATCATAAATCCGTTTTTAAATCATCATATACAATTCTTCAAATATTAAATCAGTCCATCATCATTCTACATGCAAATCCTAACTCAAATTCAAAGTTTCTCCAATAATTTCATGGTTTTCTTCAAAACTTTCAAGATAAGATAAATCCTACACTAAACATGGAAGAAATATTCAATGCACTAAAGATATCAAATCACTTGCCTTAGATTGTTCTTGATGTTGGTGAATGAAGGTTGATTCTCTCCTTTCTCTACAGATTTTCTCCCAAGGTTGAAGATGGCTTGGTTTTGGCTCTTGTAACTTCTCTCCAATTTCTCTCAAAACTCCCGTAGCCCACTCTCTAAACTTTTGTTGGTAATGGCCTTAGTGTCCCCTTTTAAAATAATAAATATTAACTCAAATTTTCGTGGGTTTTAATTCCCCTATTTTTAAAATTACCAAAATACCCTTTTAAGTTGCCGGTATGGCCCAAAAATGCCCCGGGACCCAAACTAAACCCCCGGCTAGTGTTTTCTGACTATTTTGACCCTTCCGAACTCGTTGGCCCACTCAAAATGATCATTCGGTTGATAAAAATAAAATTCACTTTTTAATTCAAATAATTACATTCCTGACGCGACTGACACGCGCGTCTCAACTAAATTTCCCACATTGTCCTATTTCAGTCTCGCGACAATTTTAATATTTTCAATATACATATATTGCCATATATACACATCATAATAAAATACCAACTCACATCTCGTTAGTATTTATATCCGTATTAATTCTTAATTAATTCACATTTAATATAATTAATCCCTCAGATAAATATCAATAAAATTACGCGGTATTACAGTATGCTATCAGGCTCCTGGCATATCATGCATCACACTATGCCACCGAGTCAAAATCTCACCACCGAACCCAAACGTAAATACAAACAACGGAGGCGGTCATAAACGTACGTCCGGGATCGCAACCATACCACATCGCACCCTACCGATCTCCAAACTAACACCTATCATCACACACGGATAGTGGCCATGCAACAATACTATGACCTAGGGAATCAATCCAATACCTGCTGGTCAATGCCAGGGTGGACTGCCCACTACGCGCAACCTCCTAACGATAGCACTATTGAGTAGGTATGTTCAATACAAATAACCAACAATCATTCACACACACACACACACACACACACACACACATATATATATATATATATATATATAGTATTGGCCTCATACGCAAATCCCACAACGTACGAGTTCACAAATCTCGAAGTTTGAGTTGACTTTTCGATTTTACATAGAAGTGTTCAATCACTTGAGTTCACGGTTCATCTCACCTGGACCCATCTAACTGTTGGCTTAACATACGTACCAAACCCTGAAAATAATCCCCAGTAGTCCCACTCTAACTTAGAAGCCTCTACGCTCATTCCCCAAACTCTAACAGGTCAAAACAACGCATACACAAATTTGGACAGACCAGCAAACCGAACCGGTTTGGTTGAGTGAACCGGGATGTTCTAGTTGGGTTTGTTGGGCTACCTGTCATCTTCTTCCTCGAGTTTTTCTCCTCCAAATCCTCCAATGGAGGTCCCAAGCCTCCTCAAACATAAAAATAACATCATATATCATTATATTAACATCCCAGAGGTATTATAACATAGAATCAACCCCAAATCCTTCATCAAAACCTTAGGATTCTAAATCAAACATCAATTCTGTTAAACTTAGAATTTACGTAAATCAATTATAAATCAAACATAAAGTCTACATGCTTATCATCACAAATCCAGAATTAAATCCAAAATTCCTACATGGTTAACATCAACTAATTATTAAGTCTAATATGAGATTAATTATGCTCTACATCTCTTAATTAATCAATTGAAGTTATAACTTTTAAACCTTTTAATCATAGAATTTCTACACCATTAACTATGAAAATGATTCACCACTTAATCATGCAATTTAAAGCAAGTAATTACTTTTATTTTAGGATAAAAATCCAAAACCTCGATGGTTATGATGGGTTGAATACAAAGATGGTTCCCTTTCTTCTTTTCTCCACGTCTTTCTCTCCTTTTTCTTCTTCTTTTTCTTATCTTAACCTCTCTCTAACTTTCAAATATGCAAAGATTGAAAAGTGGGGCTGCCATCCACCCCTCCAAACCTTAAATACCTCCTAATAATATCCTAATCCCATTTTCCCATTAAACCCTAAGTGTAAAAAGACCACCATACCCTTATATGGGTACTGCTATGTCTAGAAATCCCTGAAACCAATTCATTATACCCGGGTACCTATTTTGGACAATTGCGACCCATTCCGGATCAGTGGTGCACTTGAAAAGGTCATCCGAGTCACTTAACTACAAATATGCCATCATTTCATTAATCGGGATCGACACGTGCATACAGTACGCATCGCCCATACATTAAATAAATTCGTCGATGTAACTCTCTATTTACATAACAAACCATCGTGTTTCACTCATACACGCCATATAATAAATCACATATCTATTTACTTATCACACGCAAGTAAATAATAATAATAAATATTAATCCTTAACTTGTTAATTAATATTTATCGAAACCCATTTAATTTCCCCCGTTAAATTAATAATTCCAAGAACACGTGGAAATTAAATACTCATAAAAGTATGAGGTATTACACTCCCTCCACAATAACATAATTTCATCCTCAAAATTCGAATGTAACTGTCACAAAGAGCTCCGGATACTTTTTCCACATGTCATCCTCGCGCTCCCACGTCGACTCAACAACATTGTGGTCTCCCCATTGCACACACACTAAGGGTACTACCTTTGACCAAAGCTTTTGCCCACTATAGCCCAAAATGGCAACAGGTCTCTCCTTATCAGAAATATCTGGCTGTAAATCAATCCTTCATGCTATATGCCGATAAGCCACATCATCTATGAATACCTTCTGAATGATGACACATGAAACACCTCATAAATCTATTGCCAATGCTCCGGTAAGGCGAGTCCATACATAACCGACCCTACCATCTCAATGATCGGAGAAGGCCCCACAAACTTAGGTATCAACTTCCTCTTCTTCCCAAACTGCAACACTCCCTTCATGGTGGATACATGCAGTAACACATGATCGTCCACGTCAAACTCCATGTGTCTTTTGTTCGCATCGGTGCAACTCTTCTGATGGTTTTGAGCTACCCGAATACGACCCCTAATCAACTCAATCTTTACCGTAATCTCTTAAATCACGTCCACTCCGAGAAGCCTATTTTCCCCCACCTCTAACCAACCAGAAGTCAAACGATAACATCTCCCGTACAAAGCCTCAAATGGCACCATGCAAATAGCAAACTGTTACGAGTTATTATATGTAGACTTTAGTAAGGTAATTATTTCTCCCAACTACCCTTAACATCCAGAATATACATACTCAACATATCCTCCAATATTTAATTCACCTTCTCCGTCTGCCCAACGGTCTGTGGGTGATACTTTATGCTCAAACGCAACTCCGTCCCCATCGCATTATGAAAATTCTGTCAGAAGTGGGACACAAAGATCTTATATCGATCTGAAGTAATGTTAAGCAACACCCCATGCACTCTCACTATCTTTGCAATGAACAATTGGGCATACTTCCCTATCGCATAATCCACCCGAACTGGAAAAAAATGAGCTACCTTAGTCAATCGATCCACAATAACCCAGATGGACTCGTGACCCCTCTGCGACATCGGTAACTTCGTGATGAAATCCATAAACCTTCGCATATGACAAATGGTGCACCTAGAGACAAACTCTACTATGTCCTGCTACACACTGGCCCATTAATATTGCCTTCTCATATTCCGTTACATGTCATCCCCTTTGGGATGCACTGAAAATCATGACCCATGCGCCCCCTTCATAACTATGCACCGTGGGTCCTCGTCTAGGATAAACCCTCCCATTGAAGTGTAAGCCACCCTCAACATTGATTGAGTAAGATTCCGCTCCACTCAATAATAACCGTTGTATCCTCTCTTAATCAGAAGGATCCCCTACTTATTCCTGCACAAACCTCAAAATGGTCTAAGGCATGACGGTCATCACTAATATATATGCCCGAATTACCTCCTCCTCCTAATGAAGCTCATCCCACCTCGCATTCCATACTGCTTCCAATGCATTTGCCATCATATTAGCCTCTCCCAGGTGATACTAAACATTGAAATGACTAGGGTGCCCATACACCCTATACCACATACATGCCATGTATGACCATGCACTAAATGTATACTCAATTATCCCACTAATCACAACTCAACTCTTCTTAAGATTGCCCCACTTATTCACCTAGTGGTGCAAACATATCTAAGTGCTCTTGACATTGCACTCTTTGACTCCACTGGACTTAAATCATGTAATAGCTCACTACTCGATGTGTTACATTTCCACAAATATAATGCCTAATGTATAAAATAACTTCTTAGAGCCCAACTGTTTCTTAACTGTTGATACTTCTTGTCCTCATGCGTGGGATGCCTCGCAAGAAAAATCCAAACAAGAAACCCTCCCGATATACTATCGCCTAGCTTTGTCGGTTATCGAGATCTGTTGGCCCTAGACACAGTACTGGGACATCATAAGGTAATGTGCTCCTACGGATAAAACCCTGCCCCAAAAGCTGGTAAATCTAATCCCTTGACTCCAGTATATCTAAAGGAGTCATATAATACGATACTCGCAATATTGCATAGACCCAAAGCTAAGTCACACACTCAATCTCTCGACACAACGGTACCCCGATATCTCCTGAATCACATCAGTATAGTCCCTAGACACGGGGATCGAATCTAAAGAGATAATTATACTCTCTGAAGTCTCCTCCTCAATATAAAACAAAAGCATACTCGACCTTCCCTCTGGGAGAGGCATCACCACAAGAAACACATCCTTCTTGGAATGCGATCATGAGAGCCTTATTGTAACAGTCCATCATCGCTTCACACGTTTCTAACAAGTCCATACCCAAGATAACATCGTACTCATTCATCTCTACAACGAGCAAATCTGCTACTAAGCATAACCTCCCATTGTCCACACTCGCTCCCCCGCGCATGGAATAAATGAGATCCCCGCTACCCAACGGTAATCTATGGCCATAATGATATCTAATGTTGTATCTATTAAACCCATCTCACACGCAAATCTAGTGCTAACAAAAGAAGGTGACACACCCGTGTCAAATAATACTCACCCCAAATACTCGTGGATAGAAAAACATACTCTCAATCGCTGATGGCGCTGGTGGCAAAACTGATCCACAGACGTTATATACACGCCAAAACTGAACTGCCCTTGCGGAGGTGGAAATGCTGGAACTACTCATGGTGCTGGAAGTTGAGGCAGCGGATTCCCCAATTGGGCATCTTGCTGCTAGAAGCTGAGGTAGTTGCACGCCACATGTGGCCCTACTCTCCATATATGAAACATCTCCCTGTAAAATCTACCTACCTCTGGCCTTACCATCCCTAACGAGGCTGACCCTATCCCTAAGGAGCGTGCTGATGGCCCTGCCTATAATTATCATTACCCAGACATCTCTTAGTCAAGTCCCCCTATTAGGAAACCCGCTCCTGTTACCTACGTTGCTACTGTGATAACCCGCTAACACCATTTCCCCCAGTCTTGCCCTAATAGCTCGATTCCTACCCTTTTATCTCCCCTTAGATGGAAGAGATGATCCTGGCAATGAAGCAATGCGGTATTAACAACATCAGTATAAGCCCTCAATGTCGGGTTCCCCCCAAAGTGCTGGCAGATCTTCCAAGTAAGGCATCATAAGCTTGAGAATTCTATTCTCATCAGTGTTCACCTCATCTGGCACAAAGTTCCCCGGACGAGTGAATTCTTCCTCATACATGGCCAGTAACCATCCCTCCTGCGTGAGATTCAAAAATCTCCTCCTTATCTCTATCTGCACGGCCAATTAAAAGAACTTACGTGTGACACCCCGACTAATTAAATACCGGGTAGCTACTCCTTTATTAAATTAATACAAAATTCCAAGTTGGTTCAGTTAATAGCATCACTGTCGAAAATATTTTAATGATTTCTAACCACCTAGTATTTAAAAAGTAAGTTGTCAAATTTTAAATTAAATCTGATTAACATGCAATAAAAGAATTATGAAAGAATAACATAACCATTCACCATAAAGAAGCAATAGAATAACCAACAAATAATAATAAGTCTGGAGGAAATACTCCTCACAACAATCCCAAAATGGAAATAAATAAAACAAGTCTGCATCCTGAATTAAATACAAACCAAAGTCTGAATAACTGAAATATAAAGTTTCTCTAAAGAAATGGGCGACATGCCCTACGATGATGAAACTGAATATGGAGTCAAGACTAGAAAAGAGGCGTCTAATGTCAAAGCCATGTAACTTCCACAACAGCTACAGCTCGTCACCTGAATAAAATTCCTATGCATGGTGTCCTTGTGGCTGGGCACCTAAAAAGGTTTTTACAAAAATAGATTTGAAAGCAAACGGGTCAGAGCCCGAAAGTGGAGAGTATTTTAAAAACAGCAAGTGCTTTAATAACATTTAAAACAATGAATGCAAAATACATGTTAGGACGTGCTCTCACATGAAATACTCACCCCTCGTCTAACTGTGCACTCCTAACGTTCCTGTACCCATTCATGTGTTATTTATATCTAACTAAACCTCATAAGTTCTAACCCAACTACTCGATTCACAATATGAATTCCCAATATTATCACTTAAATAGATAACTTTACTTAAACTCGGATTCTCAATTATTAGCATTACCGTTTACTGGAGGTTATCCCCTTATTTATCTTCTCAAGGAGTTACTATAAATTATTCTCATAATTAAACATAACAATTCCTTTTCATTTAACCGTATATTATTCACATCATAAATATACAATATAAGCACCCCGAGGCTAAGCTGTGGTGCACACATACTCTGCTATCCACCCCGGTACATCACGTACATAAGGATTACAAATTCCGAATCTCTCAGGAATTGTTAGAATAAGCACAACACACAAAAATGGAGGCGAACATAATTCAACATATCCATGGTCACATACATACCTACGCTCCATAGTCAGCTGACTCATTAACTCACAAATAAGTCATTCTCTTGAACTATGTCCTCGAGGTACCAATCTAAATCCGGGCACACAAAGATTAGATGGCCCTAAGCGAACGTAAACCTCCCGTGATAGCAAGTATGGTAGGTATGTCATACACATAAAATTATATACATATACTAAGCATGCACACATCTTAGATGTCTCAATATAATAAAGGTATATTCTACATCCTTATACCATTATTCCAATTTTATACATTTTAAGTCTTCCGATAATACATAATGTAGGCTGTCGACACATCTCACGTCATAGTTTCTTGTACTTAAGACTTATCTCAAAGGGATTATTAAGTTTCCTATTATTCCCACATATAACATCATTATTCTTAAGGTCCTTACTTCTGCCCCAAACCTCATTTCATCAAATCATTCAAATTTACTCTTTTAACCCTAATATTATCTCACTCATCGAATTTCATTAGATTTTAGAATAATTCCTCAAATTGAATTCTAATTAAGGTCTAAATTTTATAACCATACCTACTGGTCTTCCTTAAGTCTAAGGATATTCATAAAGTCTCCAATGATAATTTTCTAAGGGTTAACATCATTAAAATTTAACTAGGGAAAATTTTACTCATTCTGGGAAGGTCGATCGATCGACCTTGAACATCGATCGATCGATGGTGGTCGATCGATCGACTGATGAATGTCGATCGATCGATCGCACCAGGTAGGCTACGGACTGCTTCGTTTTGCAGTCCTCAAATCGTCCCAAAACTCCATTATAATGCATGAAACTCTAATTTAACGTTATAATATCATCATACAACCATCCTACAACATTGTTAACGTTCTAAAACCAATAAATCATCAACCAAGGGCTTTATTTGGATCAAAACTTCATCAAGAACCCTAGTTTTCTATTTCTTTCAAGAACAATAATAAATCTCTTCTTAAATCCGTTTTTAGATCATCAAGGGTTATATTTTGAATTCATAATTCGTCCAGAATATGTCTACATGAAATTCCTAACATAGTTCATAGTTTTAATCCTCAAATTCATGGGTCTATATCAATCTTCCAAGACAAAATTCGATAATTACACTAAACATGGAAGAACACATTCATGGAATTAATTGTAACTAAATCACTTGCCTTATGTTCTTCAGATTTGTTGTTGGTTGGAGATGGTTGAATTCCTCTCTCTTTCTCTGCAGAATTCTCCTCTCTCTCTCTCTGCAGAATTCTCCTCTCTCTCTCTCTCTACAAGTTCTTCTCACAAGATGACAATGGAGGTGGGGGTTGGTTTTTGGTAAGTTAAAAATATTTTCTTAACTTCTCCCGTAGCCCACTACTTAGATTGGGGTTGAAAATGGGTTAGTGGGTTTAATGATAAGTTATAATTAAAGTCTGATTTTCGTGGGTTTTAATTACCAAATTTCCGAAATTACCAAACTACCCTTTTGGGTTGTCGGTTTGGCCTAAAAATGCCCCGGGACCCAAACTAAACCCCCGGCTAGTGTTTTCTGACTATTTCGACCCTTCCGGACTCGTTGGCGCACTCAAAATGACCATACGGTTGATAAAAATAAAATTCACTTTTTAATTCAAATAATTACATTCCTGACGCGACTGTCACGCGCGTCCCAACAAAATTTTCCAAATTGCCGTATTTCAGCCTCGCGACAATTTCAATATTTTCAATATTCATATATTGCCATATATACACATTATAATCAAATACCAACTCACATCTCGTTAGTATTTTATCCGGATTAATTCTCAATTAATTCACATGTAATTTATTTAATCCCATAAATAAATATCAATAAAAGTACGGGGTATTACATTACGGTCAAACTGCACCCAAAACTCCTGAATAGTCATCGAATCTCTCTCCTCTGACGTGGTTAGTAACACCCACCACTAAAGAGCTACTCCAAGTTGCTTAAACATAACTAGTACCTACTTTTGAGTGTTTATACACTCAACCATACTAAGATGTCTTTGGATGTCCTTCTTCCATTAGCTAGTTGCTACTACATTTTCACTACCCATAAACTCCAGTGGATGGCCCTTCTGAAAGGCCTCTCTTCCTCTCTTCCACACTGACGATACTGGGTGAGTCTGTACTGGTGCTGCCATTAGCGGATGTGGCTATACTTGGGGCAAGTGGCATTAACCGTCTGTGCTACTATGGCTACGACCTTTGCCATGGTCATAGTCCCCTGAGTAGCCTGCAGCTTCGGCTGAGCCTCATTCTCTGCGACCCTCCTCGCTACACGAGCTGGTCTACCTCTCTTTGTGCTTGGCATCTGAAGCCAAACTGAAACCGTATGAGATTCACTTTAAGTATAAACAATAGCAGAGAAAAAATGCACAATATGAAACAACATACCTAATCATAGGGCTCTATATCAAAGAAAATGTAACACTGATAACGTAGCAAGTTCGCACAAATCCTAAAGGATACCAAAACCTGATGTTCTGATACCAACTGTGACAACTCGCCTATTCTAATAACAGTTGATCAATCCTTTATTAAAATAAAATAGGAATCCAGTGTGATTTCATTCTCAACATCACTATCGCAACAAGTAATAGAATATAAAACTATATAAAACCATACATACCATAAACTGATATGCATAAATAAATAATTGTGAACCGAATAAACCATCGGCAACTACAAATAACCATCCGACGTAACTAAGAACTAATAAATAAATCGAGTTTGACATAAAATAAAATCCTATCCCAGCTACAAGTAACACGCCCAAAGGGAAAGACTGAAATAGAACTTCATCCTATCTAGATAGAAATGACTATAATAAAATCCAGCAGCATCCACATCTACTGCTTGCAACGGTATAAAAGAGCTACCCCTGCAGTCCCTGTTGCTGCTGCACACCTGGGGTTTTAAAGAAAAATAAGAAAATAGATTTGCACTCGAATCAAAGCTCGAAAACGTTTGAAAATATTTTGCAAGTAACAAAATGCTTTAAATTAATAAAACACGTAGTGTATTACTTTGACAATTAATTTTTTGATCGCACTCACTTGAGATCAAACCTCACCTCTCATCTACACTGCGCACCTAACACATTCTTATTATTATCCTAATGATGCTACCCAATCTAACTAGGACAACAATCACTATCAAAGCCTATCTAGCTAATCTTCCCCATTAGTTAAACATATGCTACCTCACCAAGTATACTTTCATAAACAATAACATTGATACACACTTGCTATACATAGATGTGCAGACAATATAATATTATAGCTATACTCGTGCTATAAACATCCATTCACATAATATGATAACATAGCTACACCCGCGCTATAAATAGATATACACATCACATCTCGTACATATACATATATATCACTCGCTATATACGTATCACCGCATCCCCAGAGCTGAGAGCTCGCGGATCCCTCCTGTGCTATCAGGCTCTAGGCATATCACATATCACACTAAACCACCGGGGTCGGAATCTCACCACCAAATCCAAACATAAAAGCAAATAATGGAGGTAATTATAAACATATGTCCGAAAATCATACCACATCACATCCAATCGGTCTCCAAACTAACACCTATCCTCACACATGGATAGTGACTATGCAACAATATTATGACCTGGGGAATCAATCCAATGCTTGCTGATCAATGCTAGGGTGTACTTCCCACTTCTCATAGGTATGTTCAATACAAACAAGCAACAATCATGTGCGCGCACACACACACACACACACACACACACACACACACACACACACATATATAGGTAGAGGTTCAAAAGTGAACTTAAAAGATGAACATTTTATGAACCTTAACAAAAAATACTTAACAATCCATAAATTTTAATTCATATGTTATAAATGGTCCGCGCCAGCGACAACAGATGCGCTTATGACACACATGCCTATTTTTTAATACACACACACACACCCCTACCCCCCTACGTGTGTCCATTACCGTTGGCGCAAACCAATTACAACATAGGAATTAAGATTAATGGGTTGTTAAGTGTTTTTTTTATAAGGTTCATTAAAATTTTCATCTTTTAAGTTCACTTTTAAACCTCTCCCTATATATATATATATATATATATATATATATATATATATATATATATAGAGAGAGAGAGAGAGAGAGAGAGTCCGGCTCTCATATGGATCGTTCTATGCGGATTAGCTAACGTCCAAATAAGTCTTAGCGCGTTTGTCTTTTATGGAGGGACCACCTTCTCTTTCTAAGGTTTCTAGAATATTAATTTCTACCCCAATGATTTCTAAGGTCTTTTAAGCTTATTTTAAAGCCTAATTAATCTAGACGTCTAAGTGTAGAAGTTTCAGGGCTACTGCTACTTCTTAAGCTTCTTTCGTCACTATCGTACTGGAGTTCTGAATAGCGAGGATTATCTATATAAATAGTTTCTTCAGGGAGTCTAGAAATTGCAAGCAGTTTTGCAGGGAAATGTTCTAGTCTTAAATACCTTATACGGTATTGTGGTTTTATCAGTCAGGTTTCTTTATATATTTGATTAACAATATCAATTATATTTTCTTTTATAAATTTGTCTAATTTGTTATCTCCGTAAGATGACAAAAATCTTTTATATGTTCTAGGGGCAGCTATCTCTACGTTTTTAAGGAGAGGGCGGATTCCTCCGGCTCTAATTAAAATAGCTTTAGTTTCAGCTAACCTTTTTCGTCTAATATATTTTAATATGTCTATACTATCTTCAAGTATTCTAGAGTATTCTTGATATTTTTCTGGTCTTGAAAGTTCTTCTGCAAATTCCACAGTTCTTATCTTTTGTCTTAAGAGATCTCGGATCCCAGTTCTAATTATTTCTATTCTAGGTACTTCTCTTCCTATCCACTCAATAATCTGGTCTATATATTTGAACGTACCAGGTATATTAAAGCAAATTCTATAAGTTCTTTATCTTTAGGGTCTGTAAGAGTCCAATCTTGGATTTCTCTAGTTAAGTCTAAATTTGTTTGATTAACAAATTCTAAAAAGTCTTTAGTGATTTGTAGGCTCATACAAGATTATTTTTAAAATAATAATATGTAGAAATAGTTAAGGGTTTGGTTCGAGTTATACCTTCCTTCAGGTTTGCAATATCTTTATCTTCCTTCCTTCTTCTCTTCAGCCTTGCTACTATTCTTCTCCGGTCTCGGCCTCCTACAACTCTCTCTTTATGTGTCGCACCTCAATCCACTATTTTGGCATTGAACCCGTTTCCTGCTTGTACGCCCTCACGCCTAACTCCCACCTGGCTAACGGCTCACGGCAAATCGGTGCCTGACGGTGGTTCACTAGTATAACACCTTGTGTGCTACACCAGAGGTTCCACACAATAGTCCTCTATGAACAGAAAGTTGGAGACAATTTGGAAAATAATAACAACTCAACATAAGAGATTTCTGGAAAAGAAAATACTTTTATTGCATTGCATAAGTAAAAACAACTCTCCCCTCTCCCCTAACTATGAGAGGTTTACTCACTCATATACATATTACTTCTTACAAGCATACTCTCTCTCTCTAATATCTAATATTGGAAGTCTAACAACTGATATCTATTCCTACTACCTCTCCTTTTATAGCATAAGGAGGCATACAGATGACTGGTAACCGGTTACAAAAAGTGATCCGGTTGAAAGCATATAATTATTAAAGAGAAATACAATAATTTTTTTTTTTTTTTTTCGGGAAAGATTGAGTATATAAAAAACTAAGAATTTACAGAGGAAAAAACCTTAACAAAGGAAAAAGAAAACCCCAGGGCATACCCCAAGGCAAACAAAACAAACAAAAAAGAGCCCAATATTAGACTAATCCTTAGCACAGAAGCCTATCTTCAGGAATGTTCCAGTACATACAAGCCATCCAGTTTGCGTAGTTCCTTCTGTCCTTTTTCCAAGTAAGCACTTTTGCTCGAACCATGTTTTCAATGCCCTTCACAATGGAGTCAAGTGTATTGGAGACATGCTTGAAGCATCTAGCATTCCTTTCCAACCAAATGCAATAGATAGTAGTAGTAAAGGATAAGGATCTTATCTTATCACATAGAGTCTTCGTAGAGTGGTTAGTAGTAGCCATATCCAACTCACTATTTAAATCCATGGTATCCCTATAGCATTGGTTTCTTAGCCACACCTCTTGCCATATACTTTTACTAAGGCTGCACTGAGTGAACAAGTGGTTATATGTCTCCATCTCATTCCCACATAACTCACACAGGTCATCCATAGAAACCCCCCACTCATGAAGCTTAACTTTAGTGTTGATGGCCCTCCTAACCACCATCCAGGTAATGAAAGAGCATTTAGGGATGCACACCTTACTCCACACAAACTTGCTCCAGTTAACCATAGGCTTATGTGCCTTTAAAAGATCCCAGGCAGAAGCTATGGTGAACTTCCCATTATTAGAGGGCAGCCACACAACTTTATCATTCGCATCCTGAATAGTAGGAAGAATAGCATTCTTAACTTCATTCAGCTCCCAAGTCACAGTTGAAGGCCATCTCCACTCCAAGTGGTGGATAAAATCAGAAACTTTTGCTTTTAGATTACTAGCAGAGTCATACACAATGTTTCCCCCATACAAGGGGTGCAGCGGGCCATTAGGGTGCCAATTATCAAACCACATAAAAGCATGAGTTCCATTCCCAATGATGGTCTTTATTTTGCTTCTAAACTTATCTCTGCTCTTGAGGATTTTCCTCCAGCTCCATGAAGAATCATTTGGGATACTCAGAGCCCAGATGCTTCTTCCCTTGATCTTATAAATGTTACACCATTTGATCCAAAGGCTGTCCTTCTTACTGCATAGATTCCACAAGTGCTTAGCCATAGCTGCTCTGTTCCAAGTCTCAAGACACTTGATATTTAGCCCCCCCTCATCCAGAGAAACACAAATGTCCTTCCAAGCAACCTTTGCCCCTTTGCTATTAGCTTCATCCCCTTTCCATAAGTAATTCCTCATAATCTGCTCAATTTTTTTAATGATACTCTTGGGCAGGATAAAAATGCTTGCCCAATACACTTGGATGCTGAAAATCACAGTCTTCACAAGGAGGAGCCTACCTGCAAAACTCAGGAATTTATTAGTCCAGCATCTGGTTCTCATAGTTATCCTTTCCACCAAGTGAGAGCAATCCTCCCTCTTCAGCCTAGTTGTGATGAGAGGAACCCCCAGATATTTGAAAGGAGGGGAGCTGTGCTGAATTCCCAGAGTAGAGGAGATCTCCTGAATCCCATCCTCATTAACCCCAGCAGTGAATAGGCTGCTCTTCTCCATGTTGACCATAAGCCCAGTTAAGGAGCTGAAATTTGATATGGCCTCCTTCACAATGCTGCAAGACATCCTGTCCCCACCAGCAAAAACAATAAGATCATCGGCAAAACTAAGATGAGTCAGGGCCATCTCCTTGCACCTAGGGTGATAACTGAACAGGTTTGAATCAGCAGCTTTAGAAATAATCCCAGAGAAAGCCTCCATCACAAGCAAGAAAAGATATGGAGAGAGAGGGTCTCCCTGCCTGAGCCCTCTATTCCCATGAAAAAACCCATTCAGTTCCCCATTCAGATTAATGGAGAACCTGGTAGTAGTCACACACTTGGAGATCCACCCAATGACTTTGGGGGGGAAGCCAACATGAGTCAAAAGCTGCATCAGGAAGTCCCAGCTCACTGTATCATAGGCTTTAAGAATATCAATCTTAATTGCACATCTAGGAGGGCTAGAGTCCCTGTGATAATTTCTCATTAACTCTTGTAATAGCAGGATGTTATCAGCTATGGATCTGCCTTCAACAAAGGCAGCCTGATTATTACTAATGAGGTCTGGCATCATCTTCTTAAGCCTGCAAGTAATAACTTTGGAGATGCATTTGTACAAGGTGTTGCAGCACGAAATAGGTCTGAAATCCCTCATACTTCTAGGGGCTGCAACTTTAGGAATCAAGGCCAGGCTGGTACAATTCCACTGGTTGAAGAAACTCCCATTATCGAAAAAGAATTTGATAGCCTCACACACCTCTTCCCCAACCAGCTGCCAATTCTTTTTAAAGAAATAGCTGTTAAAGCCATCCGGACCAGGGGCCTTGTCAGACCCAATTCCAAACATAGCCTCTTTGATTTCTTCATGTGTGACCTCTCTCTCCAATAACTCAGCTTGATTGGAGGTGAGTTTATTCTTAATCACCTCCCCCAAAACAGTGTTAGCATCAATACATCGCGACCTTTGCCCTAGCAAGTTCCCAAAAAATTTCACAGCTTCTCCAGCCACCTGCTCTTTCCCTTCAATTCTCACACCATGTTCATCATCAATGCTCAAAATTTTCCTTCTAGCCACATTTTGATTCACTTTCTTATGAAAGAAAGTATTATTTTGGTCTCCCAGCTGCAGCCACTTAACTCTAGCCTTCTGTCTGAGGAAAGACTCCTCCTCATTCCTAAGCATAGCATATTTGATTCTCAATGCCTTAGCAGCATCCTGCTTCTCCCTATTGGCACCATCTCTGTCTAGCTCACTTTGGATAGCATCAAGCTTCGACTTGGAATCAGCAACCATTGCTGAAATCTTGTTAAAGAACTTCCTATTAAAGTGCTTCAAGGAGGCCTTGACTCTATTCAGCTTCTTGAAGAGCTTCTGCATTGGGTTCCCATCCACAACAACATCCCAAGCTTCGATGATAGTAGGCATAAACTCATCGTGATTCATCCAGAAGTTGAAGAACTTGAAAGGCTTAGGTCTCCAAGTAATAGTGTTATCCATAATGGTGATAATGGGACTGTGGTCCGAAATTCCACAAGGAAGGGTACTAGCTTGTGAATTAGGGAAGAGAGCAGCCCACCTATCATTGTGTATGACTCTATCAATCCTCGATTGAACATTATTGTCACCCCTCTGATTCCTATTCCAGGTGAACCATAACCCACTGTTGACCATATCATCCGCATTTAGCTCATTCAGACAATCATTAAACTCCTCAGCAGCAGCTCTGTCAATACCCAAAACTCCCATTTTTTCCTCCTGGCATCTGACCACATTAAAATCCCCCATTAGTATCCAAGGCCCATCATTAACCACCATTTTATTTTCTCTAAGGAAAGTCCAAAGGCATCTCCTCTGCTCAGGAAGGTTTTCCCCATATATGAAGGTAGCATGGAAGGAGTAGCTGGTACCAATGATATTAACAAGGCAGAACAGGGCCTGTCTATGAGTGTAGATCACCTCAATCTTCAGAATATTTGGGTTCCAGCCCACAATCACTCTAGCCACACCCCCATCCGTGGGGCAATTATGGATGTACTCCCAATGGTAGAAGCAAGAACTTTTAATAGTCTCCATATTGTTCCTTCTAATTTTAGTTTCCACAAGACTGATAAGGTCTAGTCTATTATCCTTTATTAGTTTAACCACCTCCACCTGCTTATGGGGAGCATTAAGGCCCCTAATATTCCATGTACCCATTCTGGTCATCTAAACTTCTTAACTTTGTTACCTGATTTCTTCTTCCCTTTCTTGTTACTCCCAGGTAACTCATTTCCTCCACCTTTGTCACCTCCCCTTTCCAGCCCCTTGTCAAGTTCATCAACTGCCTTAATCTTAAGGACCAAGCCAGCTGGGGCAGGAGTGGACAAAAGGGGATCTTCATTCTCAGTCTCCAAAATATCAAATGGATTAGGGGAATTTATGCTCTTATCCCCTGCTTCTACCACTGGCTTAGTAACTGCCTCAGGCAGTCCTGCTACTGGATCATTCCAGGCATTAGGAACTAGATTGATCCCTTCCTCAACCTGACCTTCTTTTGGTTTAGTTGCCCTCTTGTCATTGTGATTCTTATTGGTTGTGTAATGCACCTGGGTCCATTCCTCTTCTAAGGCCTTCTGAATCTCAGTCTGACTTTTGAAAGGATACATTATCTCTTTGTTGTTAGTTGCCACCCATGCCTTCTTGGCCTTCTGACAATTGAGGAGGTCATGACCAAAAATGCCACATTTGATACACGATGGAGGTTTTTCTTGGTACTCAACTGCAACCACAACAATGGACCCATCCTCCATTTTAATGTCAATGGTCCTTGGGTATTCTCCCATGACTTTTAACTCAACACATATCCTAGCAAAATTGATTCTCTGCATTCCTTCAGTTATAGTATCAGCATACATAGGTATTCCAACTGAGCTAGCCACATAGCTCAGCCCCTCCTCTGTCCATAACTGGACAGGAATGTCATGAAATTTGACCCAAACAGGAATCACAGAAGTTGAGTCTTTGCTGAAAGAGAAGTTTGGAGCCCATTTTTGGATGATAATTGGGTTCCCCACAAAATGCCATGGGCCATTGTCAATTACCTCATCCCTCATATTAGCATTATCAAACATAAAGAAATAGAAACCATTGTTATGACCCACAACCTGCTTGAGGCCAAACTTGTTCCATAACTTATGTGCTATATTGCAAACTAAGGTGTAAGGTAATTTCCTTCCCAGAAAGCAACCCACCATGCTATTCTCCCATTTAGCATATCCATTCGCTGCAATCTCCACTGGAGGGGCCACAGTGATCCTGTTATCAGAAATGGATGGGGGATGATATGTGAGTCGAAGCTTGGGGTATCTTTTATCGGCAACAACATCCTTCCAAGATTTCTCCACAGCTACGTTCTTTGGGGAGCATGGAATAGGTCCACTACCACTACAATCCCCTGCTTCTTGCCTTAACCCTCTCTTTTCTCCAACCCCAGTATTGGTGGAGTCCCTGCTTTCGTTAATGGCTCTTCCATGTTGCAGTACATCCTCATATGAGAACCCCTTATGCTTCATGAATTCCTTGTACATCTCTACAATCTTAGAGTCTTGAATCGTATCTTCAAAGGCAACAATTTGACCCTCTTCATTTTCTTCCTTGTCATTAGAACCTTGAATATCTATCGGACTAGACTCCATTTCCAGGCCGCTATTGGTGGGGAATCTCACTGCATCAAAAGGAACAAATCTAGCAACTTCCAGAGAGGGGGTATGCCTCTGGGAGTTCCCATCCATGTGCGAGGGCGTTTGGGAAGGGTTAGGGTTACGAGCCCACCCACCACGAATGGCCGGAGGTAGATTGTTCATGGTAGCCTATAGGTTAAGGTGGCCGGAGGTCGATTGGTAGGTTAAGGCGGTGGAAGTTTTTGGGTAAAGTCTGGCTGATGGTTTTTTAGAGAGAAGCGGGAGCATTTTGTGTTAAGGATACAAATATTGAGAAATACAATAATTAAAAGTCTAAAGTTTTGGAATCTTTTGAGTCTTCTTTTTCAAAAGAAATCCTATCGTCTTGCAATTATTTCGCACCTAATGTCTTCAGCTATCACCTTTATCTTTGTGAAAGGAGGTTGTTTGGGGCCCATATGGGGCAGGTCTGAGCTGTCTTTCACCTTTATACAATGGAGTCTTGTCATCTTATAATAATGCATAGGTACAATGCATGGCATATCTGTCTTTAATAATTCTTCAGTTAACGAGGGGTCCATCTTGTCCCATCCGTGTCTTCTTCTTACTTGTCTTGGTTTGGTAGGGCATTGTTGAAAACTTCATCAATGAGGCCCACAATTCTAAGGTTGGCTGGCAAAGCTATCTCTACCATTTCTTTGGATTCTTTCCTGAGCCTTCCGTTGAATGGCTCATCAGCTTGGATTATCAGGTCTTCTTTGTGGTAGGCAGTGTACCACCTGTCTTCTCCTATCAATAATTCCATGATTTCTATTGTCTCCATGGCTTGAGCAATCTGGAGCTTGGACTTATCAACAATTAAATCCTTAGTCTTATCTTCTGATAAAATCTCAACGTCTTCAAATATATAATTGGAAAATCTAATAAGTCTAAATCCTTTAACTCTCATTCCTCTACAGTTTGATAGATTCTAGCAAATAAAGGAAGGAACTCTTCTATATTCTTAACGTACTCATGGACTATTTTTCCAAGAGCAACAGAGTCTTCTATAGTCTCAATTTGGATGAGTCCAATGAACCCATAGTCTGCTAAGGTTATCTGGGCCATCTCTGTCTTCCCAAAAAGATAAATCTTTGGGACGTCTTTAAAGAAACCTTTCATCATTAAGGCATCTCTATTAGTCTCGAATAATAACATATTTAAATGTTCAATAATGTTATTAAAGTCTTTTTGATAGTATTCTGATAATAGAAGATTATTATGACCAAATGGTATAACAATCTTAGTCTTAAAAGTCTTTTTCTGATAACAAAAATTATCAGCGGGTCTAGTTTTGGAGGATTCACCAAGAGTCTGAGCATAAGTCTGAATCTGCGGTCTAGGCATAGCAGTACCACTGAGCTGGGTAACTGCAAGTCTTTGCGTTCTCATAAATCTGGCAATGGCTACCAAATTTTGTTTGAACTCTATCCATAGTCTATTCTTCACATTCCACCATATGGCGTCTATAAGAGTATTTTCATCATCTGAAAATTCTCGTCTAAATTTTATCAAGTCTGGATATCTTTGATCGGGTGTATATTGGGGGAAATACATTTTCCTAATGAGTCTATTTTGAGCAATAATTTCTTGTCTAGATTTTCCTGGAGGAACCAAGATATCATCAAAGTTCTCTAGGATTGGTCTTTCTTGAGAGTATTGAATATGAGTTTATTTTTGTGTTACACCAGCATTTGGTCTTACGCGTCTAAGATAGTCTGCAACGTCTTTCCTGTTCAGTCTATTTGTTCCAGAGGAACTCATGTTGTCTAGGTCTTCTATTTGAAACATAAAACATGAAATCATATTAGTGTTAACAACATTGGTTCTCTCGATATAATATCTGGAATGGTATTTTTACTTCCCTTTATATGTATCACGGAGAAGCCATAAACATTAAGCAATTGTTTCCATCTAGTAAGTCTATTAGTCCTTGATTTGGACAGATCTAAATCTCTGAATTTTACTGCATAAGAAGAGTCAGTATATACAGTAAAATGTTTAGGTCTAAGAAAAAGCATATATTTTTCTATTGCCCTTACTAGGGCTAAAACTTCTTTTTCATGGGCAGTATATCTTGTTTCTGGATCTGTAAAGGTTCCAAAACTATATCTACAAAGTTTCTTCTTTTTTGTCTGATGATCAATGACAAAGTATGCTGCTCTCCATTGTTTATCAGAGGCATCTGTTTCTATTATAAACTGGTCTTCTGCATTAGGAAGTTCAAGTAAAGGAATGTTCTTGACCGCATTTTTAATCTGTCTTATGACTTCAAAATCATCTTTGGTCCAATAAAAAGGATTAGTTTTCTCTGTTCCTTTTAATTTGGATGTTAGGCTTTGACTTTTTGAAGCAAGGTCTTTAATAAAGTCTGCAGCACAATTAAGCAATCCTAAAAATGATTGTAATTGTTTTCTATCTTTGAGTTGATCTGGAAACTCAAGAATCTTTTTAGTTCTATTATGTTCTGCTAAGGATATTTTTCATTTGTTAATATGCATTCCCACAAAGTCTATCTCAGTCTGAAATAATTGCATTTTCCTTTCGGAAATAACAATACCATGTTTGTCTAATTCAAAAATAATATTTTTAAGATGGTCTACATGCTCTGTCTTAGTCTTACTGGCTATGAGAATATCATCCATTTAAACAAGAAAAAATTCTGAATAAGGTCTAAATATGTTATCCATTCTCCTTTGAAATACTTGAGGAGCATTCAAGTATCCAAATGGCATTACTAGCCATTCGTATTTTCCTTGGGGCACACTAAAGGCTGTCCAAGTAATACTGTCTGGATGCATCTTAATTTGCCAGAAGCCTGATTTACAATCAAACTTACTGAATATAATTCTATCTTAAATTAAATTAATCAAATTATTCTTGTCTGGTATCTTATAAGAATCAAATTCACAATTCTTATTTAATTGTCTATAAGCTATAACCATGCGTCTTTTTCCTCTTTTACGTTCAGATTCATTTTGAACATAGAAGGCGAGGCTATTATGTCTACTTTTACTTTCTCTAACGATGCCTAACTTAAACATTTCATCTATGTCTTTTTTAAATTCTTCCCTATCTTCCTGTGAGTATCCTTTAGGTTCCACCATTAATAGTGGTGTCTGGGTTAATAGGGATAATTTCACAATAAATTTGGTCTTTATCCCACTTAGCAATGGGATTTTTTCCTAAAGTAGGCTCTGCTAGTTGCCTAATATTTTCCTTTTCTACTTCTATATCCATTTTCTTTTGTTTGGATATAGCTTGAACCTGTAATAAGGTGTTCTGGGCTTGATCTAAAATGTCTTGTTGTATAAGCGCTATTTACTTATAACACTTTTGGTCTGGACACTTACACTCTTTTTGTAAGGGTTTAGTTATTTCTAAGGCTTCCTTGTGGGTCTAGGTCCACCATGCTCAGCTGAAGAACTCTGATGTTTTATGGGTCTATAATTAGGTTTGACCCGCATAAGGTCAAAGGCAGTCTTATGATCTATGAGAGGGGCTTTAATATAAAATTCCTCTTTATCACTAATTAATATCTTATCGTTATACTGTGTATAAGGATGATATTTACTAATAAAATCATGTCCTAAAATAATGTTTCCTGTGAAACTAGGACGAGGATCCATTATCCAAAACCGATGATTAACGGTTTTGTTGGTTTGATTTCCTAATTTAAAATAAATAGGAATAGTCTGGAAATATAAGGTAAATAGATCTCCATTATCCACTTTACCATAGATTTCTTGAGTACTTTCTAAAAAATAGTCTTCAGGGAAGGCATTATTAGCCTTGCAAATACTCTGAGAGCATCCTGTATCTATAAAAGTTTAAAGTCTTTTAGGATAGTCTTTGTGTTGAACAAATAATTCTACAAAACAAGCATGTGGTTTAGTAGAAATTCCTAAATTGTTCTTTTCTAAAATATATATTTCTTTCTGAGGTTTATCTATAAAATCTAAGGGTATTTGGTCTTCTGAACTACTATCAGAATGGTATTCTTCTAAATCATAAGAAATTCCCTTTCCTTTGAGGTTTTCATTTTCTTGCAATCTTTTGGATATATCTCTATCAATGTCTTGATAATATGTTTTAATATCTAAGTCTATTTGAGCATCATACTGGCTAGTATAAATTGCTTTAAATCTAGTTCTCCAACAAGTTTCATGGTAGTGTAATTGACAAATAACACAGACCATAAACAAATCTGTTTGTATAATCTCAAAACATTCTACGCATCTAAAGTTTTTCTTGCAACATTTCATTTCAAATGTGCAATAATGTCTTTCATCAAAGTAGCATCTAGGTATATAGGTCAGTAACTCAGGATTATTAACTGTCCATCTTTTCTTTAAAAATGGGCTTAATATGCACTTATATTAAGCTTTTTCAAAGTTTAT
Source organism: Sambucus nigra (assembly GCA_949130495.1). Taxonomy (NCBI): domain Eukaryota; kingdom Viridiplantae; phylum Streptophyta; class Magnoliopsida; order Dipsacales; family Adoxaceae; genus Sambucus; species Sambucus nigra. The sequence goes on along the minus strand of OX422217.1, from coordinate 108,676,272 downwards.
ATATTCATTATCTAAATCGTCTTGATTAGTTTGCATCATATACAAGTCTAAAGTATCCTGAGAGTCTTCGTACTCATCAGTATTACTATTATAGTCTTCCGAGTCACTATCTGTATATGCACTATAGATACTAGTATTATCATCATCTTCTATGTCTGATATTTCTATAGCATATAAGATGTCTAACTCTTCTTGATCCGCATAGTCTAATATTGTATTAATAATCTTAATACTTTCTTTATCTTTCTTATTAGGGCAGTCTTTAGTAAAGTGTCCTTCTTTGCCGCAAGTCCAACATTCTTTGGTGGCAGTCTTAGATAAAGCTACATCTTTTTTTTCCTATAATTAGGAACCTTCTTATACTTACTAGTATTCTTCTTAAAATATCTTCTTTGGTTAAATTTATCCTTCTTAGTTTTAGTGTTCTTTTCTCTAAAGGTAGTGGATGGTCTAAATTTATACTTCTTTGGAAATCCTAAAGGTCTAGTCTTAAACTTCCTATGTTTCCATTCTAATTTCTTTTTAAATTTCTTAGATTCACTACCACATCCCCATTGGATTGGAGCTATATCTCTTTCGTCTTTGATTGGAGGGATCTGTTTGAAAGTTTCTTCTATCAACTTTCCCTGAGTTATGTCATGTCTCTTAGATATGATAGTCTTTGGCGAAATTGATTCTTTCACCAAGGGAGTTATTCTTAACTCCAACTACTCCTAGCCAATTCCTATATTCATTAATTAGGATTTGTCCTATGTCTGGTATCTTTCTAAAGTATTCATCTTTTAAGTTCTCTCCAAATTCTTTAATTTGGTAATATATCTGTTCATAATTATTGCTATATTCATTTATCTTATCTAATTTACAAATGCTAAGCAGGGCTAACTTAGTTTTTGCTAGGTCGTGTTCATTGATTTGAGCTAGATGTCCAGCTCCAGTGAATTCTGATGTGAACAATTGAATATATTCTTCAATTGATCTTTCTTTTAAGTTTTCTTTCATCTTCTCAACCTTTGCTAAGGATTCTTCATCTGTAGCCTTACTTAAACTATCTAAGTAATCTTTTGCAATACCTCTAATGGATTGCTCAGCGTACTGCTTACATGAACTTGCATCCCATTGTTCATTAGATGCAAACACATATGTTCATCTGATTACGCCATTCATCTAAGGCCTTCTTCCTATTTTGAACATTGTCTAAGTTAAGGTATATACCTACTGGATTTATGGATTGGCTTGCCATAGTCTTAACAGGAGTGAAACTCTTGTCACTAGTTGGAAAGTCTTTTATATAATCAGGTTTAGTCTTTACTATGGTGCTTGAGTATATAGGAATATTTATTCCTATTGGTTTACTAAAAAGTATAGGAGCATCTTCTAGCCTACTACTACTTCCTATCTCTTGTTTACTAGGTTCTACTTGTGTAGCTGGCATTAGTCTTTGTTCTCCTTCTTCTATTAGTCTTAGGTTTCTAAGTTCCTTAGTGTTCTTAGATTCTTTTAATTTTTATATACGTTCTTGAGCTATCATATTAAATCTTTCTCTTTCTTGAAATCTAACAAAATGACTTTTCTTAAGGTGATCTTTAAATGTCTTCATATCCAATTTTGAGGGTTCGTGTCCGAGGTTTTGGATCCTAGCTTTTTCTTTAATTAAGTCTTTTTGTTCAAATGATCTTCTAGGTATAATTACCGGGGATTGTCTTAGTAAACTAGCACTAGTCTTACTACTGCATTCTCCTTCCGAAGGATCATTGATTATGGCTTCTCCCATATTCCTAAATATAATTTCTTCGTTCTGGATATTCTTATTGACAATCTTAGGGGCCAAACTGGATGGTAACATTTCCAGTGACATCGTCTTGATTACCTAATGTGCTTTGTGCGCTAATACTGGACTGGATTGTGGGATATACGTATCGCGCTCATATTATCACAGGAAATAGTCATAGTATCCTGTGATATCCCATAATCCTCCAGCATTTTCTTCGTCCACAGAAGTTGTGTGCAACAAAACCCAGTGGCTATGTACTCAGCCTTTGTAGTGGACTAACAAATGGAGTTTTGCTTCTTGCCCAACCAAGAGACAAGAGCATAACCAAAGAAGAAACACCAACCAGAAGTGCTAGGGGCTGCATTGTCGGATCATAAGAATCATAAGTACCACCAATTACACAATGCTCCTCCTTCTCTCTAAAAATCCATAACCCTAATCAAACACAAACTCCACAACTCCACCAGGACATGGCTCCGATGACCAAACCTGCTGGCCGGCCTTCCTCTCCTAACCCTACTCCTTCTAACCTACCTTCAGCAATACGTGGGAAAGCTATTTCTCAAACCCCATCTTCTTTGATGGCCGAATCGGGTGTATCGTCTTCTGAAAGGAATATTGCCCTTATCCAAACTACTATCCCAGTTGATGGCATGAGTTTGAACAAGATTGACGAAACAGAAGAAGGGAAAATCTTAACGTCCGACAATAGTTTTGATAGAACAAATGAGCAACTCGCAAGGATACAAGAGCCAAACACAGAAACTAACATCGTTATGGACTTCCTCTTGAACAAAGGCTACTCCCATGAAGATGTGAAGATATTCAGAACCTCCAATGACCGAAATGAGAACTTTTCTCCGACTGTGAAGGCAACGAAGTTAGAGGTGGGTTTCATCCTTGAGAATAATGCAGGCAGAAATAGTGGGCTCAAGGGTACGGTAGATGGTATGGAAGTTGATATAAAGTTGACAGATATTGAAAAGGTCTCGGCTGGGGTAGCTAGTACGTCTACTACCCTATCTGGCACTATACCTGCTAGTGAGAGAAAGCTGGAAAATGAGAAAGGAAACCTGGGAGTCCCTCTATCCCAGGACGTGGAGTTCTGTTATCGTAGAAAAGAAGAAACCGAAGCTCAAACTAACTTTTCACCAACCATCTGTTGTGGAGTCCACCATCACTGTCAACCCACCGCTCGATGTTGCCAGGAATGGATATGGACGATGGGAGAACAGCATGGTTGGTTATATCTTAGGGAAAAAGCTTCCTTTTTCCTTTGTTAACAACGCTGCTACTAGACTATGGGGGAAATATGGTATGAATAAGGTCATAGCGCATGATAATGGGTTTTTCATTTTCATGTTTGACAAACAAAACCAGCGTGATGAGGTGCTGGACAATGGGCCATGGCATTTTGCAGGTATGACAATCATCCTTAACAAATGGCAAGCACATTTCAAATTCTCTAAAGATACATTGAAGAAAATTCTTGTTTGGGTTAAATTATTTGACATTCCTGTTCAACTTTGGACAGAAGAAGGGCTTAGTTACATTGCCAGTTCAGTGGGTCTTCCCCTTTACGCTGATGCTATGACTGAAGAAATGAATAGAACAACCTATGCTCGTATTTGCATTAACGTTGAGGCCATGGCAACTTACCCTAGCATCATCAATGTTACGATGGAGGATGGTACTACCACACCAGTTAGGGTTGAGTTTCAAGCAAAACCGCCTTCATGCCCTAACTACCTTGTCTTTGGTCATAACCTAAATGCTTGTCCACATCACAAAATGGAAGAGAAAGCCTCACCCAAGGCTGGCGCTACCCCAATGAAGGAACCCCTAACGGATGAATGGAAGCAGGTTACCACAGCTAGAGCTGCTGCGAAATATAAGGCTAGTAACAAGGGTGAACGCAATCATGATAAGGAAGACTTCCCAAATGTAGCCCACACTAGCACTAATCATAATAGCTTTGCCATCCTTGCTCTGGATGAGGAGATGGACACACCAGATAGTGATAATAATGATATGCCAGAGATTGAAGAGATACCACAAGAAGAGAGTACCCCAGCTCCACAAGGCATTGTGCTAAAAGTTAAAGCCATTGATGAAATGGCTAGAAATCTGGAGTACACTGGCCTTAATAACAAAGCATCTTCCAAAAAGAAGCAGAAGAAGAAGGGAAACGACAGTTGGTTGATCCCACAAATAGAGCTGAAGAGGGGTGGAGATAAGCCTAAACCAAGATGATCAAGATAGCTTCATGGAACATTAGGGGTTTAAACTCCCGTCACAAGATGGATGAAATCAAGAAAACTATTAGAGACAATGGTATTGCGCTCATTGGATTGATTGAGACTAAAGTAAGACTTAACGATATGAATGTTATTAAGAATAATTATTTTTTTTAATTGGAATATGTGTCATAATTGCCCGGATAATGGTGGTGTGGCTAGGGTCATTATCGCTTGGAACCCTAATGTTTTTTATGTGGAAGCATGTGACCTCCACCATCAAGCTATTTTATGCAAAGTCAAAGTTGTGGGATCCTACAAGATGTTCTTTTGCCACGTTTGTCTATGGACATAATTTACCCGCGAATAGGAATACTTTATGGGATTTCCTCAAGTGCAATTTCATTACCACTACCAATCAGCCTTGGATCATTCTGGGGGATTTTAATGTTGTGAGGATCCAGGAGGAGAAGAAGAGCTACAATGGAATTGATTTTAGAGATGTGGATGATTTCAACAATTGCATTGAGGATATTGAAGTTGAGGATATGAATTCCACTAGTGTGTGGTTTTCTTGGTCTAATAAAAGTGGGGGGTTTGCGTGTGTTCAATCGAGGATTGATAGAGTCCTCCAGAGCTCTTGTTGGAGTACCTCCTTCCCTGATAGCCAGGCTAATTTTCTCTGTCATGGTATCTCTGACCATAGCCCCATCATTATTACCTTCTTGCCATCTTTGAACACTAAACTTAAACCTTTCAAGTTCTACAATTTCTGGATGAAGCATGATACCTTCATGGATTCTTGGCATGAGGATTGTAGTGGGAACCCCATGTTTAAACTCTCTACCAAACTTAGAAGATTGAAGACCCCTCTCCGGAGCCTGAACAAGAAGTTTTACTCTAATATTTATGCTAGAGTTGATGAGGCTAAGACTCTCCTTAATAAGGTGCAGGCTAATCTGGACAATGATGGTAGTAATCATGAGCTAAGGAGGGAGGAGACCGAGCTTTCTAACTACTATAACCATCTGAGGAACAATGAGGAGTCTTTCTTCAAGTAAAAAGCAAGAATTAATTGGCTCCAATTGGGGGATTTGAACACCTCCTTCTTTCATAAAAGAGTTAACAACAACTGTGCTAGGAAGAAAATCCTAATGATTCAGAACTATAATGGGCTAATCATTGAAGGTAGTGAGGGTGTAGCTAATGAAGCTATTAACTATTTCCAAAACTTATTTTCTGCTGATGATGTGAACTTATTCAGACCCTTCAATATTGAGAACCTGATGGTTAGGAAGCTTAATAAAAAATCAGTGTGATGGCATCACCTCCATCCCATCAAATGAAGAAATTAAAAAGGCTATGCTCTCTATTGGTTCTGATAAAGCTCCAGGACCTGATGGTTTCAATGCTGCCTTCTTCAAGCTGAATTGGGATGTTGTTGAGAATGATGTGACTAAGGCTGTTAAGCACATCTTTATCAACTGTAAAATTCCTAGGCAATGACCTCTAACCCCTCTTCCATGAGAGACTTTAGACCTATTGCCTGCTGCAATACTATATATAAATGCATCTCTAAAATCATTGCTTCCAGGATTATGGCCCTCATGAACCACCTCATAAGTGATAGTCAAGCAACCTTTGTTAGAGGGAGATCCATTACTGATAATATCCTTTTACTTCAAGAGATCATGAGGAACTATCATAGAGGCAATGGTAGGGCTGTGTTTTTTTTCCGAACTTTCCGATTTTTCTGATTTTCGATCCGATTTTTTTCGAATTTGGAATGAAATTTTAGTTTGCCGATTTCCGATTTTCCGATTTCCGATTTTTCCGAAAAAAATCGGATCGGAAATCGGAAATAATTCTGAATTTCCGATTTTTCCGAAATTATGCCGATTCGATTTTTTCGATTTTTTTCCGAATTATTTTCGATTTTTTCGAAATTATTTTCCGATTTCCGATTTTTCCGATTTCTTTTCCGATTTTTTGAAAGTTTCCCATATCCCACATCGGTTGGGAGAGGGAGAGGGCTCCAAAATATGCTCTATAAAAGGAGAGTATCCTCCTAACTTCTACACAAATGAAAAATGAGCCAAATCCTCATGTGTTTACATGTTGGGTTAAGCTATTTTCATTGTTTCTTTAAAATGAGAATTTCGAGTAATCGAAAATCCATAATTTATTTTTTTGAAATTTTGGAATTTCGGAAATTTCTGGATTTTTAATATATTTTGTGAATTTCCGATTTTTTCCGATTTTTGCCGATTTTTCCGAATTCGGTATTTTTTTTAATTTTTCGAAAAAATCGGATCGGAAATCGGAATAGTTATTTTATTTCCGAAAAAATTGGAATTTTTTCCGAATAGGCATTTTCGGATCCGATCCAGTCGAAACACAGCCCTAGGCAATGGTGTGGCTAGATGTGCTATTAAGGTGGACATTCTGAGGGCTTACGACACTGTGAGCTGGGAGTTCCTTTTTGATGTCTTAAAACAGGTCAGATTTCCTCATATCATGATTAGGTGGATTAAGGAGTGTGTGACCACTGCTTGGTACTCCATTAGTCTCAATGGGGAGTCCCATGGGTTCTTTAAAAGCTCTAGAGGCCTTAGACAAGGTGACCCTCTATCCCCTTATCTTTTTCATCTGGCTATGGAGAGTTTTTCCTGTCTTCTGGACCAGCACTGCAACAACATGAACTTCAAATACCACCCTAATGTAAGGAAATTGGTCTTAACCACCTATGCTTTGCTGATGACCTGATGATCTTTTGTGTGGGGGGGGGGGGGGGGGGGGATGAGCAGACAATTGACTGCATCAATCATACTATTGAGGAGTTTGCCCTTCTTTCTGGGCTTTGTCCCAATATGGAGAAAAGCAACATATACTGCGGGGGAATGGATGTTCTTCAAGCTCAGGCTTTGGCTGACAAAATTGGGTTCCAATTAATGAAGCCTCATTTCAAATACCTTGGTGTGCCTTTGATCTCTACGAGACTTAGGAATGAGGACTGCTTGGATCTCATCAATAGACTTACTAAGAGGATTAAAAGTTGGACCAACAAGATGCTCAACTATGCTGGCAGACTTCAGCTTGCACTCTCTATCCTTTTCAGTATACAGGTGTATTGGGCCAGTCTATTCATCATGCCCAAAGGAGTCATCAAAGATATTGACCAATTGATTAGAGACTTCATCTGGCATGGTTCTGACCTGAAGCATAGTGGGGCCAAAGTGGCTTGGAGTAAGGTATGTAAACCTAAATCCTAGGGAGGTTTGGGGATTAAATGCATTGAAGAATGGAATAAGGCTGCTATGATGAAACATATATGGAATATATGCAATAATAAAGGGAGTCTTTGGGTGAAATGGTGTCACATGTATAAAATCAAGCGAAGGAGCTTCTGGGCAATTGCTATTCCTAGTGATTGCTCATGGACATGAAGGAAAATTCTGAAAATGAGGAGGGAGAGCAGACCTCTCATTAAGTCTATCATTGGTAATGGTAACAACACTTTTATTTGGCATGATAACTGGAACCCTCTTGGGCCTCTTCAACCTTTTTTTGGGGATAGGACCATTTATGATGCAGCCAGCAACTCCTATGCCAAGGTGGCTGATTTCATTAGTGGTACGAATTGGAGGTGGCCTTCCACAGTTACGTGGGAGCTTACTGACATCCAGACAACCACTCTTCCAGTTATTTCTCATCAGGAGGATGTGGTAACTTGGGTACCTTCTACCAATGGGATATTCTCCATTCAGTCTGCCTATAAGGCTATTTGCAGTCACAACACTGAAGTGGAATGGAATAGGTTGGTATGGAACCGTGCCAACATACCTAAATGCTCTTTCATCTCCTGGCTGGCCTGCAGAAGAAGTCTTATTACCAAATATAAACTGATGGAGTGTGGGATAGTGGACAACAATAAATGTCTTTTATGCACTAATGGGACTGAAACTTTATCGCACATACTTGCTGACTGCCCATACGCTAAGGAGGTGTGGATGGAAGTTCTTTGCAGAAACCAATGCTACAGGAATATAGGGACTTGGGAGAGGGAGCTGGAGAGGGCTGTGGAGTATGCTAACAACAACAAACTCATCAATAAAGTCAGAACTACCATCTATTGTATTTGGATGGAAAGGAATGGCAGGCTTCACAGCAGAGGGGCTAGATCTCCTGGTCAGCTCATGAATGAGATTAATAATATGATGAAGATCAAGATCAGTACTTGGAAGAACACTAACAGAAGCTACACCAATTGGATGGTCTGCAACCAATGGGGGCTTCCTGAATCCATGTTGTACCTCTAATGTTATTTTCTTTTGATTTCCTTTGTTGATGTTTTGGGGTTGATTTGATTTCTGTTGATTTCCTTTGTTGATGTTTGTTGGGAGGGGGGGTATGCCCCACCTTCTGGTTACTAGCCTTTGGGCTTGGTGTTTCTACACCTTGTATATCTTTCTTTCTTTTCAATATATTTAGTTACCAAAAAAAAGAATTTACCATTGACCTTATTCCTGGAACTATACCAATCTCAAAACCACCATATCGCATGGCACCTTTAGAATTAAGAGAGTGAAAAGTTCAATTAGAAGACCTTTTAGACAAGGGTTTTATCAGACCAAGTATATCGCCTTGGGTGCTCCAGTGTTATTTGTGAAAAAGAAGGATGGGGTAATGAGACTATGTATAGATTATCGTGAACTGAATAAGGTAGCCATTAAGAATAAATACCCCTTACCTCGTATGGATGACTTGTTTGATCAATTAGAAGGTGCACAAGTATTCTCTAAGATTGACCTTAGGTCAGGCTATCATCAATTGAAGATTAAGGATGATGATATTTCAAAATCAGCTTTTCGTACTAGATATGGTCACTATGAATTTCTTGTAATGCCATTTGGACTAACTAATGCACCGGCCGCTTTTATGGATATGATGAATAGGGTGTTTAGGAAATATTTGGATCAGTGTGTGGTTGTTTTCATTGATGACATCCTTATTTATTCCAAAAGTATTGAAGAACACGAAAAGCATTTAGAGATGGTATTACAAATCCTTAGGAAAGAGAAATTATATGCAAAATTAAAGAAGTGTGAGTTTTGGATGCCTAGTGTTTCTATTCTAGGACATGTCATATCCAAAGAGGGAGTGTCAGTTGACCCTCAAAAGATTGAGGCTATACTAGATTGGCCCAGACCAACTAATGTGAGTGAGATTCGTAGTTTCCTTGGATTATCAGGTTATTACCGAAGATTTGTTGAAAGATTTTCTAGCATTGCCAAACCTCTATCTAGGTTAACACGGGGTGCTTGCTTCAAACCATACATGGATTTTCTCAAAAAATAGACATGATCAAGGTGCTTAGGGTCTTTAAACCCTTTTGGTTGTTCCACGTAAACGTCCTCCGGTAGAATGCCATTCAGAAAGGCACTCTTGATCCATCTGGTATAACTTGAAGAGCAGATGACATGCGATGGCGAGTAGTAAGCGGATGGACTCAAGCCTCATAACAGGACCAAATGTCTATTCAAAGTCTACACCCTCTATCTGTGTGTAACCGTGAGCGACCAACCTAGCCTTGTTTCAGATAATGGTTCAATTCACATCCATTTCGTTCTTGTAGATCCACTTGGTACCTATCACATTCTTCTCACTAGGTCGGGGGACTAGATCCCATGCATCATTTATTCTAAACTGAAGCAACTCATCTTGCATAGCAGATATCCAGTGTCCATCATTGAGTTCTTCCTTGCCATTATTGGGCTCGACTTTATACGTGTAGTAAACAAAAATAACCACGTTCTCCAGATGAGTACGAGTCTTAACCCCTAGGGTGGGATCTCCTAGAATGGAAGTAGGATCATGACAATTGCGAACCCAAGCAGGTGTGTCCCCTAAGAGAGGAGTATGGTCCACCCTGGGTATGGGAGGCACAATGGGGTCATCAATAGGAAGTGCATCCTTCTCACACAAAAGGTTAGAATAAACAAACTCCGGTGGTTCGTCATCTTGCATGGTGACGTTTATTGACTCCATAACCTTAGAGTTACTCAGGTTAAAAACCCGATATGCTCTACTGGTCGATGAATACCCTAACAATATTCCCTCGTCACTCTGGGAGTCGAACTTTCCTAATTGATCTCTATCTCATAGGATGTAGCATTTTCTCCCAAAGTCACAGAAATATGAAAGGTTAGGCTTCTTTCTAGCCCACAATACATAGGGCGTCTTAAGTGTTTGTGGACAAAGGTAAACTCTATTCACCGTATGGCATGCGGTACACACCGCCTTTGCCCAAAATCTACTGGAAATTCTACGACCTAGAAAATTAGATCTAGCAATCTCCTGAATGTGATGCCCCACCTAATTAAATACCGGCTACTCAGTCCTTTATTAAATTAAAACAGAATATCCAGTTGGTTGATTCTTAGCGTCATTATCGATAACTCTTTAATATTTACTATCCAACTAGTATTTGAAAAGATGGTGTCAGATTTTATCTTTATAATTAACAGGTAATGATCTAAAAAAATTAAATAATTGAACATCATATTAACCATTCTAATTAACCAACATCATAAATAAAGAAATAACTAAATCAAATAAGATTTGACTGGAATAAAGACCCCAGTCCGAAACTACAATATTGTAATCCATATCTCAAACTAAATCCACAACTTAACTAAATGAAGTACAATGTCTCTGGAAACAACTACTAATAGAAGATGGGTGACATTCCTGACTGAGATAAATGAAAGGATGCATCTGATTTAAAAGAAATGGAGGCATCTACTAAATAGGTCTTACAATCGTCCACATCAACTGTAGCAACGTCGAATGAGAATGAACTCCTAAGCTGGGCCTCCATGTGGCTGGGCACCTAAAATGGTTTTAACAAAATAGATTTGGAAAACGGATCAGATCCCAAGTAAAAAAGTTTAAAAATATTTACAAGTATTTAAAATTCATAATAAATAAATATTATATACATGTAAATTTCACGGCTCTCACCTGAGGTCCTCACCCCTCAACTAGTGTGCATGCCTAACGTATATTCCTAGCCCATTCTAGTTATGCTACACCGTCTAAGTATTTCGAGTTGAATATTTTACCACACCTTGAAACTCTTTGTGCGCTCACCCGTATTACCCATACAATAACTATTGAAGCTCTATGTCTATTAGACAATTATGAATTTCTCGTTCAGGGTTAAGTTCCCACATATTTAGAATAATTTAGATATAACTATCTTTCTCATCTACTAAGCACAAACAGTAGAATTAAATCACAAGTATATATATACATTTCACTCAAATTATATATATATATATATATATATATATATAGCGCCCCTAGGTTGAGTTGAGGAGCATGCATACTCTGCTATCAAGTCCCAGTACATCACTTGCAAATAGAGGACTAATGGACCAGTATCACCCTCGAATCAGCAAAGTAAATATATTGGAGGCGAACATAGTCCTAGGCCTTTGATCTACGCACATACCTACGCACCCAAATGACTGAGCACACCCTCATTCACACAAGTGGTGCTTATCCCTAAGTTCTATGTTCAAAGGTACAAGCCAAAATCCCCCAAGATGACTCGTTAAGATAAGACTGTCCCCTTTCCAAACCTCTTACGATAGCAAGCAGCATAGGTATGTCGTACACAAAATATGCCACACATTAGGTATTCACACAACTTATCTATATACATTCAATTAAGAAAATCCCGTATCCTATAATATAGTCTGTCCATTGTCTAGATACTCTCTCATACTCTATGTATTATTAGCGTAGCATTAAACTTCTTATTCTCATAAGCCGGAGTGTTTCTCATCACTTGGAAGGCTACCAATTGTCCCTTAAGTCTATTCAGTAGCTATCTCACTCATTACCTACTGGTCTAGGTCATAGTTCCCACAGAATTCTAGTGACACTATATCATTCTCGAAATTAGTTTTTTTTTCCTCAATTATGCCTAATTAATCTTAGTCCTACAGTTTCTCCCATGTGACCAGGTCTTAAACCCAATATTGACCTACTGATTATTTTTATAATAACTCTCTTTCTATTTAAACATTATCTCAAGGGTTAATTCCATCGTCCCCCAAGAGTTCTAAACAAAAGGGAGAAAATTTGTCAAAATTTGAGCAGTTGAATCGATTCAGACTTGACCCGAATCGATTCGCCTATCGATTCGATTTGGCTACCGAATCGATTTACATAAGGAGCCGAATCGATTCGCTTATACAGGTCTCGCCTTCTCCACTTAACTATTACGGGTTTACACCATTTTTATACAACTAAAACTTTATTAATAATTCCCAAACACCCAACCAATCATATTAAACGTTATACCAACATATATAAACAATTTCTAATGTGGTAGAATCATTAAATCATAAAAAAATACTCCTAAAATTGAATTAATTCAAGAGTATCTCATAAAAACACTAGTTCTTTATTTTTCATTAAGAACCACCATAAAACCCATTTTTCTTCATGTTTGATTTTCATAAATTCATCAAAATCATCATATTACAAAAGGAATTCCATTCTAACATTAATTCAACCCAAAGAATAATTTAATTTCTCCATTTAGTCATCAAAATACATGAAATCAAGATCATAAACATCCTATTCTAACATGGATGATATATCCTTCAGAAATTAAACAAGATATAAACACTTGCCTTTGTGTGTAGGTCTGATTTCCACAAAATTGATGATATGGTTGTGTTCCCCTCTCTCCGATCTACACAACGGCGGTGTTTTTGGTTCAAAAGGTGCAACAATGGTGGTTCGAGCCTTGGGGAGTATCTCTCCTTCCTCCTCTAATGGCCTCTGTGAGTTTTTTTCAGATTCTAGACCTCATGGCCTTAACCAAACGGTTATATGCACTTAGCAAATTTGGTAGTTTTTTCCTCAAAATTTCAAAAGACTAAAATACCCCTCTGGGTTGCCAGTTTGGCCTAAAAATGCCCCTGGACCCAAACTAAAACCCCAGGTACACGTTTCTGACTATATCGACCCTTCCGCATGCATTGGCGCACTCAAAATAACCATATGGAATATGAAAAGTAAACTTACATTTTATTTCTCAAATTAAGTCCCGACATGACTAACACGCGCATCCCGACTACATTTATTGTAACTATCGTATTTTTCACTCAGAACAATTATAATATTTTCATATCATTCTTATTACTCATTCACTAAGTAATATTCAATATAAATAAATATTAACCCTTATCTCGATAATTAATATTTATTATCCCGAATTAATTATTCCAATTTAATTTAATTAATCCCAATTTAATTCACAATTAATTCAAATATAAAAATCATTAAAAATACGGGGTGTTACATACTTCCCCCTATAATGGAATTTCATCCTGAAATTCGCAAACAGAAAATACCTGGTATGAACAACTCTGGATATCTCTTGCGCATCTCATCCTCGCGTTCCCAAGTAGACTCATCGGCACTATGATGCCACCACTGAGCACGTACAAGTGGCACTACCTTCGACCTCAATCTCCTCTCACTATGGTCTCAGATAGAGAATGGTCTCTCCTCGTATGAAATATTAGGCAGTAATTCTATCTCCTCAATTTTAATGTGAGTGTAAGCCAACTCATCCCGTAGGTATCGTCGTAACGAAGAAATATGGAACACATCATGAATATGGTGCAAGTGATCTGGCAATCCGAGTCTATACGCAACTGGTCCAATCCTCTCGATGATATGAAATGTCTTAACAAAACTTGGCTCCAATTTCCCTTTATTCCCAAATCTCATTATCCCCTTCATAGGAGATACATGCAGTAGCACCTGATCCCCCACATCAAATTTCAAAAAGGACCACTTAGCATTGACATAACTGTTCTGTTTGTCCTAAGCTATCCGTATACGACTCTGAATTATCTCTATCATGCCTGAAGTATCCTAGATCAACTCTGGCCCAAGTATCTTGTTGTCTCCCACCTTCATCCAATAAGCTGGTGAATGGCATGGTCTCCCGTATAGTGCCTCAAATGAAGCCATGCCAATAGTGAACTGATAGGCCTTATTATAGGCAAACTCCACCAGTGGAAGGTACGACTCCCAACCTCCCCCAAAGTTCAGGATGCACATTCATACCATGTCCTCCAACATCTGATTAGTCCACTCAGTCTGCCCGTCTGTCTATGGGTGATAGGTCGTACTCAACCGCAACTCCATGCCTATAGGCTCTTGGAAGCTTTCCCAAAAGCGATAAACAAAAATCTTGTCCCTGTCGAACGTAATATCTAATGGTGCCCCATGCAATCTCACGATCTCGACATTAAAAATATGAGCATACTATCACTTAGTATAACCAGTCCAAACTGGAAGGAAGTGAGCTACCTTAGTCAAACAATACACCATTACCCATATGGAATCGCGACCCCACAGAGAAGTAGGAAACCCGATAATAAAGTCCATGGATGCTCTCCCATTTCCACATAGGAATCTCTAAGGGTTGTAGAACTCATGCTGGTCTCTGGTGGTCCGCCTCCACTAGATGACTGGTGGTATACCTTGAGACAAACTCAGCTATGTCTCTCTTCATCCCACTCCACCAGTAATGTCGTCTCATGTCTTGGTACATCTTATCCCTTCTAGGATGTACCACAAATCGGGACCCGAGTATCTGCCATCATGTCAGGAACTATCAACCTCTCGTTGAATCGCAAACCTCCTTCTGAACTAATGGAGTACAACTCGGCTCCCCTAGCTAATAGTTGCTTAATTTTCTCCTGATAAAATGCATTTGTCGCCTGTGCTTGTACCATCCTCGTGACAATCTGGGGTGTAATAGACATAGCTGACATGAATGATCTGGCAACTGCATCCTGATGTCCCAGTTCCTTCCATTTTGCCTCCCATACCTCGACTACCTCCCCCACTAGTCTACGGCTCAACACATCGGCCACCACGTTGGCCTTCCTCGGGTGATATTGGATATCAAACTAATAGTCCTTTACAAATTCAAGCCAACTGCACTGACGCATATTTGGATACCTCTGAGTGAACATTGTAGCGACTTATGATCTATGAACAAGTAAAATTTCTCCCCCAGCAAATAATGTCTCCAAATCCGCAATGCAAACACGACTGCTACTAGATCCAAGTCGTTGGTGAGGTAATTCCTCTAATGAGGCTTTAGCTTTCGGTAAGAATACGCTATAGCCTCATCATCCTGCTATAACACACCCCCAAGTCCATGTAGGGACGTGGAAGTGAAGACAAGATACTCTACTCCTTCCCTAGAAAGTGCGAGTACGGGTGCTGGAGTCAACTTGTCCCTCAGCTCATCAAAAGCCAACTAACAAGCACCATGCCAAACAAACGGTGCACCTTTGAGAGACAAGTTAGTCAGAGGCCCCGTAATCTTCAAAAACCCTCGAATAAACCGCATGTAATATCCCGCCAAACCCAAGAAACTATGTACCTCTATCGGTGTCGTGGGCTGTCCCCACTCCCTTACCGCCGAGACATTACTTGGGTCCCCGATATCCCCTTCATCGAAATGATATGCCTCAAAAATTGAACTTCACATAACCACAACCCACAATTTTCAAACTTTGCATACAACTGATGCTCATGCAGTGTTTATAAAACCCAACGTAAATGCTCGGCATGCTCCTCCTCGATTCAGGAATAAATCAGAATGCCATCAATGAAGACAATAACAAACTGATCTAAGAACTCTCTGAAAACCCTATTCATCAAGTCCATAAATACGGCTGGCGCATTGGTTAGCCCAAATGACATAAATCGAAACTCATAGGACCCATATCTCGTCAAGAAGGTAGCTTTAGACAAGTCCTACTCCTGGATACACAACTAGTGATACTCGAATATCAAATCTATCTTCGAGAAGTAGACATCTCCTCTTAACTGATCGAATAAGTCATAGATTCGGGGTAACGAGTACTTACTCCATATCGTGACTTTATTCATCTCTCGGTAGTGAACCCAAGCGTAATGATCCATCTCTCTTCTTTAAAAACAGTACTGGGGCACCCCACGATGACGTACTACGACGTATAAAACCCTTCCCCAACAGCTGCTCAATCTGATCTTGTATCTCCCTCATCTCCATAGGATCTGTACAATACGATGCACGAGCTATTGTCCGGGTGCCCGATGCCAAATCAATGATGAACTCAATCTCTCTACTAGGAGCAGTCTCGGTATCTCTTGAAACACATCGACAAACTCATATACGACTGGGATCGAGTTAAGTAAAATCACTACCCCCTGAGATGTCTCCTCCTTTATGTAGTACAAATGAGTGGATGATCGTCCATCAGGATGAGGAATCACCACTAAAAACATTTCCTGTGCGGGGATCATAAAAACTATGCTCCTATTATAGTAGTCAATCATATCCCTATACTCAGCTAGCCAATCCATGCCTATGATGGTGTCTTACTCTGACATATCTGATACAAGCATATCAGAAAGCAAAACTAATCTCCCGATATCTATACTCACTCCCCGACAGATAAAGAATATTAATGTCCCATTACCCAATGGGGAGTCCACACATGTAACTCTATTGTCTGCAATATCTAACAACCATGTGGCCCATGCAAACCTAGTGGCTATGAATGAGTGTGAATCCCCAGTGTCAAATAAAATTCCCCCAGAAATTCCATGGATAAGAAACGTACCATCAATAGTGGCTGGAGCCTACGGAGCTGTAGCCTGGTGGACGTGATACACACGCCCATACTGTAACTACCCCTATTGAGGTGGGGCTATCGAAATGGCTGGTGTTGCAGGTAATGCTAGTACGGGTGCTGGTGCTTAGAGGGCATCAGGGAAGATAGGTCTTTAAGGCTTCTGGTGGCCTCCCTACTGCTACTGAACCCGACCCTTATCAGGGTAATCTTATTGCTTGTGGCCAGTCCTACCACAAATGAAAAACCTGCTCACAAACTTACGTCCCCTTTGGTCCTACTAGCCTCGACCCAGTTGTCCATTATTGCCCTACCCTGGTCCTGATGAAATCTCTGCTGGCCTGGATTGCTCTGATGGTCCTGTCTATATCCACCCTATCCCTGTCGGTAATCCCCATAATGGAACCTCTTAGTAGCATCCCCCCGGTAGGGACCCTGCTCACCCTGCCTCTTCTGATTCTGTGCCGGATGTGCCTTGCTAGTGCTACTCTCCTCAGTCCTTCCCTGCTAGATGGACTTCCCTACTCTCTTACTCCCCTTAATATGGAAGTGGTGGTCCTGACAATGAAACATAACAACATTCAACACCTCAGTGTAAGTCTTCTGGACTGGATTATCGAATAGGTGTTGTCGGATCATCTAAGTAAGACCATTTGTAAATAGTTGTATCGCCTTCTCCTCAGTGGGTACCTCTCTTGGAACGAAGTTAGTTAACCTCATTAATTCCTCCTCATACTCAGCAACGGGGTTCCCCGCTTGGGTGAGATATAGTAGTTTTTGCCTCATCTCTGTCTAGAGGGAGGATGGAAAATATTTGCGGTCAAACCACTCCCAGAACTCCTGTATCGGCATATTATCTCTCTCATATACGGTGGTAACAGACTCCCACCACTGTAGTGTCGCCCAGACTATCTTAAACGTAGCTAGAATCTGCCTTTGAACGTCTGTGCACTCGTACATCCCCAGATGCCTCTGGATGTCTTTGTTCCACTGGATGATAATTACCACGTCTAAACTCCCCTAGAACTCGGGAGGTTGTGCCTTGTGAAAGGCATCTCTAACTTTCTCCCAAGCATAAGGGAACGCTTGCATCCGAATTGGTCCCACCACCTATGCCTGGGGTGGGGCCTGCTGTGCAACTGTGGCCAATGCTGCATTAACCTCCTGAGAAACTATGGCGGCAACCTTTGTGGCATTCATAGAACCCTGGGCGGAGATGGCTGAGGCTCTGGCTATGCCTCTGGGTTGGATCGCGTGGCACGTCGAGGAGGCGTCTAAAAGGAGAAAGAATTTTCCATCACTCCACAATTCAATAAACCTTAAAAATAGCTGAAGATGTAAATGTGTAATAAAGAATACAACAATCCTAATAATAGGTCTCTATATCAAAGAAGGCTACGATGAAACATAATAAGCCGCACATATCTTAAAGACGCTAGAACCTGATGCTCTGATACAATTAGTGAATCACCGCCTAATTAAATGCCAGGTAATCAGTCCTGTATTAAATTAAAACATAATATCCAGTTGTTCCATTCTTAGCATCACTATCGAAAACTCTTTAATATTTACTAATTACCTAGTATTTGAAAAGTTGGTGTCAAATTTTATCCTTATAATTAACATGTAATGATCTAAAACAATTAAATAAATGAACATCACATTCACCAATATAATTAACAAACATCATAAACAACGAAATAAGTAAATCAAATAAGATATGACTGGAATAAACACCCCAGTCTGAAACTCCAATACAATAATCCATATCTCAAACTAAATCCACAACTAAAATAATTGAAGTACAATGTCTCTGAAAACAGCTACTAATAGAAGATAGACGACATGCCCAATTGAGATGAATGAAAGGATTCATCAGATCCGAAAAAATTGGCATCTACCAAATAAGTCCTACAATCTTCGATAAACTGTAGCAACGTCAAATGATAATGAACTCCTAAGTTGGGCCTCCCTGTGGCTGGGAAACTAAAATGGATTTTACAAAATAGATTTGGAAAATGGGTCAGAGCCCGAGTAAAATATTTTTAAAATATTTACAAGTATTTAAAATGCATGTTATATACATGTTAGTTTGACGGCTCTCACTTGAGATCCTCACCCCTCAACTAGTGTGCACACCTAACATATATTCCTAGCTCGTCCTAGTTATGTTATCCCGTCAAACTAGTTCGAGTTAAATATTGTACCACACCTTCTAACTCTTTCTGCTCACCCATATTACCCATACAAAAACTATTGAAGCTTTATATCTATTAGACAATTATGAATTTCTCGTTCAGGGATAAGTTCCCACATATTTAGATTAATTTAGATATTACTATCTTTCTCATCTACTAAGCACAAACATTAGAATTAAATCATAAACATATATATATATATATATATATATATATATATATATGAGCTGCAGTGCATGCATACTCTATTATCAAGTCCCGGTACATCACGTACTAATAGAGGACTAATGGTCCAGGATTACTCTCGAACTAGAAATACAAATCACACGTATTGGAGGCGAACATAGTCCTAGGCCTTTGGGCTACGCACATACCTACGCACCCAAATGATCGGGCACACCCTCATTCACACAAGTGGTTCTCATCCTTAAGTTCTATGTTTAGAGGTACAAGTCAAAATCCCCCACGATGGCTCATCAAGATAAGACTGTCCCCTTTGAAAACATTCCACAATAGCAAGCAACATAGGTATCTCATATACAAAATAAGCCACACATTAGGTATTCACACAACCTATATATATATATTCAATTAAGGAAATCCCGTATCCTTTAATATAGTCTGTACATAGTCTACATACACTCGCATAATCTAAGTATTATTAGCGTAGCATTAAACTTCTTATTCGCAGAAGCCCGAGTGTTTCCCATCACTTGGAAGGCTACAAATTTTCCCTTAAGTCTATTGAGTAGCTATCTCACTCATTACCTATTGGTCTAGGTGATCGTTCCCACCGAATTCCCATGACACGATATCATTCTCAGAATTAGGTTTTTATTCATCAGTTATGTCTAATTAATCTTAATCCTTAAGTTTCTCCCATGTCACTAAGTCTCAATCCTAATATTGACCTACTAATTATTTTTATAATAACCCTTTTTCTATTTAAAAATTATCTCAAGCGTTAATTCGATCATCCCCCATGAGGTCTAAACAAAAAGGAGAAAATTTGTCAAAATATGGGCAGTCGAATCAATTCGGCCTTGACCGTAATCAATTCGCCTACCGAATGGATTCGGCCAAGGAGCCGAATCGATTCGCTTCTATAGGTCTCGTCTTCTCCATTTAACTGTTACGGGTTTACCCCATTTTTACACAATCAAAACTCCATTAATCAATCCCAAACTCCCAACCAATCACATTAAATGTTATACCAACATATATAAACAATTTCTAACATAGTAGAATCATTAAATCATCAAAGATTACTCCTAAAATTAAATTAATTCAAGATAAACTCATAAAAACCCTAGTTCATTATTTTTCATCAAGAACCTCTATAAAACCTCGATTTCTTAATGTTTGATTTTTCGAAATTCATCAAAATTGTCATATTATGAAAGGGATTCCATTCTAACATTAATTCAACTCAAAGCATAATTTAATTTCTCCATTTAGTCCTCAAAACAAATTAAATCAACATCATAAACATCGATTTCTAACATGGATGATATATCCTTCATAAATTAAGCAAGATAAATAATTTCCTTTGTGTGTAGATCTAATTTCCAAGAAATTGATTATATATGGCTGTGTTCATCTCCTTCCGATCTACGCAACGGTGGTGTTTTTGGTTCAAATGGTTCAACAATGGTGGTTCTAGCCTTGGGGAGTATCTCTCCTTCCTCATCTAATTGCCTTTGTGAATTTTTTGAAGATTCTAAACCTAATGGACTTAGCCTAACATTGATATACACTTAGCAAATTTCATAGGTTTAATTCCCTCAAAATTTCAAAAGACTAAAATACCCATCCGGGGTGTCGATTTGGCCTAAAATGCCTCGGGACCCAAACAGAACCTCCGGGTACACTTTTCTGACTCTCTCGACCCTTCCAGACGCATTGGCGCACTCGAAATGACCATATGGAATATGAAAAGTAAACTTATATTTTATTTCCCAAATGAAGTCTCGACATGACTAACACGCACATACCGACTACATTTATCGTAATTGTCGTATTTTTCACTCACGACAATTATAATCTTTTCATATCATTCTTATTACTCATTCACTAAGTAATATTCAGTATAAATAAATATCAACCCTTGTCTCGCTAATTAGTATTTATTATCCCGGATTAATTATTCCAATTTAATTTAATTAATCCCAATTTAATTCACAATTAATCAAAATATAAAAATCATTAAAATATATAGGGTGTTACACTAAATCGTTCGATTCTCCCTCTTAATAATCCCATTTTGTTGAGGAGTCTTCACTTCCAAAAATTCATGTTTGATCCTGAGGCTATCACAATAAAGATCTACTTTAGCTTCTTTAAACTCATTGTCGTTATCACTCTGCATTCTATTAACGGTGACAACGTGTTGATTTTGCAGGACACGAAACTTAGTCATAAGAAATCCCACCGCCTCAGATTTCTCTCTCAAAAAACCTACAATCCAGTAATGAGAGAAATCATCTACCGTCACGAGGATATACCTCTTACCACCCAAACTCTCAGTACAAGTAGGACCCATAAGATCTATGTGTATCAGCTCAAGCACCCGTGAAGTGGTAATGGAATTCAACTTCCTGTGGGGGGCTACAGACTTGCTTTCCCAAGTGACAGGGTCCACAAACCATGGAAGTCGGCTTTTCAAGTGATGGCAAGCCATTTACTAGGTCCTTTTCAACTAATCTCTCCAAATATCTAAAGTTAACATGACCTAGACATTAATGTCACAAATCCATAGGAGTGATCGTGGCGCTGTTGCAGACAAATGAGGACTTGGGCACAATCCCATAGCAATTATCTTCAGTCCTCACCCCTTGGAATAGAAGTTTACTGGCTTGATCATAAACATTGCACTCGTTCTGATCAAACTTTCCTACAAAGTCAGCGTCGCATAGCTGGATAATGTTGAGAAGGTTTTCTTTTAAACGTTTGACGTACAAAACATCCTCTAGTTTAGGAAATCCTGGTATCTCTATTGTACCTCGTCCTACTATGCTAGACTTGCTCCCATCTCCAAATGTGACTTTACCTTCCTTGCGATCCTCTAGGTAGGTAAAAAAATGAGACGTCGCCAGTCATGTGTCTGGAGCATCCACTATCAAATTCCCACTGAGAGGTACTATGTGAAGAGCAGCATGAACAATAAGGGCTTTTGCGCCGTGATTAGGTACCCAAGTGTGGGTAACCTTCAGTTTTCCCTTTTATTATTGGTTGCAGTTGGGATTCTCGAAGTATCCGTAAACGGTAAAGAAATTTGTTGGAACTCTTCCATTAAACTCTGAGATGTGGCGACTCGAAATTCAACCTTCTCTCTTAGACTCAAAAAATTTCTAATGGCACATGGTGGAGAAAATGCATGTTGTGTCCGACCCAAACAATAGCAAAACTCCCTAAGGTGGCCTTTTTTTTTTACAATAGGTACAAAAGTACACAGTCTTAGGCCGACCTTGGTTTGCTTTTCTTGGTTGAACTCTTCTATAGGGTTTTGAGTGATGGCCATATGGATGCATAGTAAACTCAGGAAATGGTTCTGATGTCACATGAGACGTGGAAGCACCATCAAAACCTATTGCCTACCTTTCACCAAACCCTAAAGCAGGGACGAGGAGCATATTTCCCATATTTCTAAATCTATCCTCCATCTTTACCTTGACCTCCTGGTCTCTCTCAAGGTCATGAGTGAGTTAGGCTATAAAGGATTTAAGTTTCTTCCAAGTGTCCAGGGAGGAATGGAGCTCACTCATAAGACTAGCCACTTGCTTGGTTAAGTCACCTATCTCTTTCTCTAAACAACTTTCTCTCTATCCAAACAGTCTCTCTCTCTATGCAAACTCTCTCTCTCTCTCTCTCAAGGCAATGCTAATGGAGGACTTTCTCTCTTGTCTCTCCCAAATCTTTCTCTAAGGAAATGATCCTAAGTGATAACGCTATGCTTTTTAGTTTTAAAAGAATTAGCATATAAATCAGCATTCGATCATCATAGGTCACTCTCGTTCTCACTTGTAAAATCCTCACCCTCACTCACATCGCTTTCACTGTCGAGGTGTCCCTGTGAAGTATCATCCCCATCGTCGTGAGGCGCACTGTCAGTACTCACATGACTAGTGATGAATGCGATGAAGTTACATTCATGCGGTGACTGGTCTCCAGAATCCACCGAATCAACTTCACTGTCGTCACTAAGGGAGGCATTTAAATCCGCTTTGCCTTTGCCTTGACGTTTCAACCTAGTAGGACACTCAATTGACTTATGACCTCTGCCGTCACACTCATAACATCCCTCCTCATCTTTCTTAGGCGTGTCCTTTTTATCTTTATCAATTTTCTTTTCAAACTTATTTTTCTCAAAATTCTTTTTATCTTTGAAATTGCCATTTTTCTTTAATTTGAGAAATTTATTGAAATTTTTTGCAAAAAAAGCCAAATCGTCTAAATCAAAATCAAACTCCGAATCTGATATTTCTTCCTCTTTTCTCCTAGACGACTCACCTCTCTTTCTTGCTGACCCCTCATTCTTATTGGCCTGGGATTTAAGTGTTACCCCTTTATCTTTCGATTTTATCATGTTAGGAAACATGTCAATTTTACAAGTCTGGAGGTCTCCTACCAACTCTTCTAATTTCAGACTACTCAAATGTCCTACCGAATTTAGCATAGTGACTTTAGGGATAAAATACTTATGCAGTGATCTCAAAATATTTTTAACTACTCTAGCATCAGGAATGTGTTCACCAAGATTAAAACTACTGTTTACAATATCAGATAAGCGCCATAGAATTCATCAAAACACTCAGATTCAAGCATGGTGATTGTTTTAAATTGTGTAGTTAAATTTTGCAGTTTTGATTATTTGACTGCGTTAGTGCCCTCATGGGTAAGTTGTAAAACATCCCATGCTTCTTTAGACGTGATGCACGTCACAATACGTCGAAACTCCTCAAGGGTGATGGCACCAGAAATTGCACTAAGCCCACGTGAGTTATTTGTGCTCCATTTAAATTCTTCATCAGTCCATTCAGTCATAACTTTTAAATTTATTAGGTTTTCTACAGTGACAGTGGGAGGAGTACACCCTCTTTGACACATAACCCAAACACGTTCGTCAATGGCCTTTAAGTGGGATTTCATCCGCGCTTTTCAATATTCATAATTTGTCCCGTAAAAAATTGGCACTCGATCGTACAAGTTTTCAGTTGAAATTATGCTTTTTCAAAAATCAATTGATAGATCAAAATTGATATCCAGAAAAATTTTGTGGATAAATTAATATAAATGTGTAATTGGCTTTGATACCAATTTGAGAGCGCGCCAGCAATCAATGAACAAACTTGTTTAATTAAATTCCATTTCTACCCCAAAATTTTAACTCTTGCAATTAATTGTGATTGACTAAGTAAATAAAATAAAGCATGCAAACAATCACAAATATGAGGAAAAATCCCCCAAAGGGGCTAAACCTTTTTATTATCTTGTAACAACTTACAGATACAAAGAAATATAGCTTGACACACGAATACCCGCAGGCGTCGATTCGTTGTCATCGGCAAGAAAACCCACAAGAGCTACAATTGTCAGTAATGGAGAATCGACCTTCTTCTCCACAAGTGTACTCCAGATGAGTAGAATAAGTAATCTAGGGTTTAAATGATTCACATATGAATTTGGGACAACTTGGTGAATCAAAAGAGGTTCAAAACTCTCAAAACGAAGTATTAAATTGCAGCTGTTTCTGCAGAAAACGGAGTTGTGAAGACTTGGAAAATGTGAGTGCAGAAAACTGGCATTTATAAGAAAATTTAGGTGGCGTTGTCGCTCGAACGAAATAAGGACTTTTGTCTAACGACATTTGATTTCTTTTGATCGACTCAGTGCGAGATGCATATGTCGTTTGAACGACAGCGCGACGTTGTTCGAACGACGTGAACGTCAAATCAAGTCCGAGTCAACACTTAGAAAAAATCTTATCACGTTGGAAAACATTTCAGGTACTGGAAAATAATTTATAAAAAATTCTCAAATAAATATGTAAACATTAAAAACTCCAAATTAAACATTTTACCATAATTGCGAGTGGAGTAGTGGGAATGTCGAAGATGCACGTTGCATGTTGCTTGATGAGGTTGCATGACGCACGTATGAAGATGATGGGTGCGTGAAGTTTCAGATTCGGATCGAGGTCATCATGGATGATCGTGTTGACGTACCGAGTGTAGTGGTATAAGACATACATGCTGTGATGTAGGACAGTTAGAAAATTTCCTAGATACTAGAATGGACATTTATAAAATCAAGTGCTTTTAGTGTCATCTAACGAAATCACACCGTTTTATTTTTTTTAACTTTGTTGGATGGTCGCGTGATCCCTGGATCGAACGACATTTGATGTCATTCTAGCGACCTCCCATTGTCATTCGAACTAAGCCGCCGACTCAACTTTTTTATAAATACCTGTTAAATGAGTACATCTTGCTTCAGAAAACCTGCGAGTTTCAAACTACAAAAACTACAATCTGTAGAATTTTTGTCTTCTCCTTTTTGGGGCATTTTAACTTTGTTTTGATTAACAAATCATCCCAAATACTTTAGTGAATCATTTTGGAGCCCAATACACGATCTTGTTGGAGTTTCTCTTGTAGTGAAGATTTCTCTATGGCTAACTTGGTGGTTCTCAAGGAAATTGTTGGCTGAAGACTGCAGTCACTTGAGAGTGCTTGAGGGTGTTCCTTGCTGAAGATAGAGTTGCAGTTCTTGTGGGTTTGCTGCGGTCAATCCATTGTTGATTCTAGATTGAGGCCTATGTGAGTGTTCTACAGAATAATCATTGTAGATTTTATTGTGTATGTAAGTTGCGATTTACTCTTCATAGTGAAATAAAAGGTTTTACCTGAAAGGTTTTTTTTCCTGAAATCTGTGTGTTAGCAATTTGATCCTTAGGAAGTTACTACCCGCTACAAAGAAGCCATCAGATGGAAATCTGGTAGTGAACTAGCAGGGACCTTACTGCATAACAACAAAAGGGGGTGGGGGTCATATCACTTAAAAGGGATAGATGGGAAGGTAGTCCTATAGTAATGGAATTCCATGAACCTAAGAAAGTTTTATCATTAGTTAGCCACAATAAAATGATATATGATTAGTTACCCAAAATTATGTAATATCTCTATTTGATCTACTAAGCAGAAAATCCACTTGAATAAGCGGTACGATCTGAGGCAGATCAGTCATAACGAATGGTACGAGATAAGATAGATCAGTCTAGAAGAGGCACAAAACCCACTTGAATAAATGGTACCATCTGAGTAAGATCGGTCAAATCCTACTCAAGGATTGGCATGATCTAAAGTTGATCAGCCTAGAAGAGAAACAAAACCAACTTGAATAAGTGGTAGGATATGAGGCAAATCGGTCAAAACCCACTCAAATAGTTGTCTGATCCAAAGACTAGTTAAAAACTTGTATGAGAAATTGCAACAATAGTTGATTGCTTGATTTGCTTAAAACTTTAGAAATAGTGTGATCTAGGGGAAAGACCTTAGGTGAACAAATAATGCAAAGCAAGTAAACGAATAATATCCAACGACTTCGTAACAATACAAGAAAATAATGGAAAGGAAAATATAGAAACTTTTTTATTAAAATAAAAATGGCCTAGGGCCTACAAGATAACCACCATGGGTAAAGAAAAAGAAAAATACATAGAATTAAGATTTGCTAAGATTGGTCTACCGTCGCATCGGTTGACTAGGGGAAACCCCTTCAAGAATAGAGGTAGGAGGGTCGGTGGAGTCCTGGGCCAACGAGTCCCTAGGGAGATCTTCTAGAGAAATACTTTTTATTCAGGGATGTTCATCATAAGAAAGATTGCCTTCCCCAAAATCCCCCTTTTATAGACCGGCCACCCAACCTTTGTTAAAAGCAATGGTCTCATAATAATCCATCTGTGCAGGGGGTTCTCCTCATGTCATCATACAATTTTTACAAATCGACCTTCTGGGTGTCTCCATATGACTCCTCATCCTTTGAAGGATAAGTTTCTCGAGGATAGTATGCTGACGATAAGTCTTTAGCTTGGATAGCTCGGTGTCCACTTAGCTAAACTCGTTTTGAGTTCGCTTGGCCTCTTTAACCACCTTCATTTTGGGAGAGACCTCATTCTTCATCTTCTTACCCAAGTCCTTACACAATTTTTCGACCTGGTCCTTGAGATTGACATTTTCATTAGAAGAGGTCTCTAATGACTTCCATTGGTAGTTAGCTCGGCCAACGAGATCTTATTAATCTTGCATGCTCAGCACCCAGAAAGGAAAACGTTAGAAACTTTTTTTAATGCAAATTAACCAAATAAAAAATGCAAACTTACCAACACACTATGATAGAGGCCTTCTCTATGGATACCTTCCATATTAAAGCCCCTCGATTCATCCATATGGGCAGAATTGACCTCAGCTTCTAGCTCCTTCTAGGAGATCTCACACCATCTATTTTGGCTCATTTTAGGGGTGGAGTCTTTAATCGGACCTCTTGCCTCTTCTCAAGATCAATGATTATGACCGATCAGTTGGAATGTGGAGGTGGTGTTTTGAAACCACCGTCGACTGACATCTTGTCACTTTTTTCTTTTTTGCCTGTTCGACCTCTACCCAATGGTGCTCCAACTCTCAGGATTATTTTTCTCCTTAAGATAACAACTTCCTCTTTTGCTATTCATCGATGGAAGAAACTTGGTTGGCCCATAGGGTAGAGACCGATTATTTTTTCAACTAATCCTTAGTAGCTGCCAGGTCGATCAGTCTTCTTGACCACCTGCTCATTTTGTCAAGGTTAGATGAGATCGGGGGGAATGGGAAGTCCCAAAAGGCCAAGTCCTCTTCAACCCCTATGTCTTACCAAGATTAACTGAATACACAGGGCTTTGTAGGAGAAGAGTGGATAAAAAATTTCCAATAAGGTATCAAGGTCTTCCTCCTCTTCCTCTTCCTCTTCTTCCTCTTCCTCTTCGTTTTCCTCCTCTTTCTCTTCCTCTTCCTCTTCTTCTCCATGAGGAGTTAGAGTTTGTTAGTATAATGAATAGGGCAAATTCTCTAATGCAAACCCATGTATTGTATTGACTGAGGATGAGGGTCATAATTAGAATGGAACTATCGTCGATTATGGTATGATTGGCAAATTAAACGTCTAGGATGGCTGCGAAGTTGGGGTGGGAATGGTAAGTGGGATTGTAATCGAGTAAAATGTGAGTTGCTCTCCTCCAATGGGGATGAAATCCATGGGGGTAGGCCTCTTCTAAATTTTTTCTAGATATCTAAGGTTAACTTGGTAGTCAGACTGTTTGGTGTTCAAAAAGTAATCTATAATGAAAAATTAGATCGCTCAGTAATAGTAAAAACTTACTAGTAAAATTAGCCACTGGAAGCAGGATTGCCTAGATAAGGGAAATATACCCCATCAGCAAGGTGCTTATCAGGAGCCACAGAGGCCTATGTTTCTAGCTGCCCTTCCCACACTGACATAGATGCTAGCCTTACCTGCTATTTCTCTCGCAACCTCACCACAGAAGGGGAAGTTACAGTATGGGCATGTGTACGATGCCCAGCAGGAAGTAGTTCAGTAGCCACCACCCACAGTTGAGGGTATGTTTTCAATTTCTGGGGCTATGGGATGTAATTTTTTTTTATACAAGGGCCTTACATTCTTTCATAGCCACT
Organism: Sambucus nigra; assembly: GCA_949130495.1. Lineage (NCBI taxonomy): Eukaryota > Viridiplantae > Streptophyta > Magnoliopsida > Dipsacales > Adoxaceae > Sambucus > Sambucus nigra. The sequence goes on along the minus strand of OX422217.1, from coordinate 108,647,613 downwards.
AGATTTGCATGGGCCACATGATTGTTAGATATGACCAGCAGTACTATTACTTATGTAGACTCAGCGATAGGTAGTGGGATGCCTATTTTCTTTATCTGTGAGGGTGTGAGTATAGAAATTGGGAGTCTGATTTTACCTGCTGATATGCTTGTGTTAGATATGTTCGAATGCGATGCTATTATTGGGATGGATTGGTTTGTTTCTTATGGGGACATGATTGATTGCTTTACTAGGATCATTATATTCAATATCCCAGGTCTGGAGATGTTTTTAGGGGCGATGCCTTGCCCCGAGGAAGGATTGTCCACTTATTTGTATTATATAAAGGAGGAGACCTCTACGGTAGTTATGATTCCCCTTGACTCGATTCTGGTTGTTAAGGAATTCGCAGATATGTTTCAGGACATACCGGGGTTATCGTCAAGTAGGAAAATCGAGTTTGTGATTAATTTAGCACCGGGCACTCGATCGATAGCCCATACCCCCTACCGTATGGCTCCTGCAAAGATAAGGGGGCTGAGAGATGTATTTGAGAAGTTGCTGGGATAGGGTTTCATTCGTCGGAGTACCTCACCCTGGGGTGCCCCAGTTCTGTTTGTGAAAAAGAAGGATGTATCCCTACGATTATGGATGGATTATCGAGAACTTAATAAAGTCATGATCCGGAATAAGTTTCCATTACTCCGCATCGATGACTTGTTAATTAGTTGAGAGGAGCAGCGTACTTCTCAAAGATTGACTTATGGTCTGGGTATCACCACCTGTGGATCAGGAAGCAAGATGTGTCGAAGACTGCTTTTCTGACAAGATATGGATCTTATGAGTTTCGAGTTATGCCATTTGGGTCAACCAATGCCCCGACTGTATTTATAGACTTAATGAATAGGGTGTTCAAAGAGTTCCTGGATCAGTTGGTCATTTGTTTTCATAGATGACATCCTGGTTTATTCTCGTATCGAAGAGGAACATGCATAGCATTTGCGAAGGGTTCTACAGACACTACGTGAGCATCAGTTGTATGAAAAATATGAAAAGTGTGGGTTTTGGCTCCGGGAGGTGCAGTTTCTGGGGTATATAGTGTCAGAAAGGGGTATAGCAGTGGATCCTACAAAGTATCAGCAGTGAGGGAGTGGGGATTACCCACGACACCAATAGAGGTCCACAGTTTCTTGGGACTAGCTGGTTATTACAGATGATTTATCCGGGGATTTTCAAAGATTACGGATCCGATGATCAATATAACCCGTAAAGGTGTACCGTTTATTTGGGATGATGCGTGTCAGTTGGTGTTTGATGAACTGAAGTATAAGTAAACTTTAACACCCTACCTAGCACTGCCTAGGCCAGGAGTGGAGTACTTAGTAGACGCATCGTTGTAAGGACTTGTTGGGGTGTTGCAGCAGGAAGAGCAGGCTATAGCTTATTCCACTAAGAAGCTTAAGCCTCATGAGAAGAACTGTCCTACCCACGACTTGGAGCTAGCAGTAGTCGTATTTTCCCTTAAAAATGGAGACATTATTTGTTGGGTGAGAAATTTTGCATATTCGCGGATCACAAGTCATTGTAGTACTTGTTCACTCAAAGAGTGTTTAATATACGACAATGCATGTGGCTTGAATTCGTGAAGGATTATCAGTTTGAGATACATTACCACCTAGGGAAATCTAACGTGGTAGCAAACGCATTGAGTCGTAGGCCTGAGGGTGAAATAGTTGCAGTATGGAAGGCAAAATGGAAGGAACTGGGTCATCAGGATGCAGTGGCTAGGTCATTCATGTTAGTTATAACCGTTACTCCCCAGCTTGTGATGAGGGTATTATAGGCTCAAACAAAGGATCCATTATGTTAGGAGAAAATTCAAGAACTTTTAGCCGAGGGAGCAGAGTCTTACTCAGTGAGTTTAGAGGGAGGCTTGTGCTTTAATGGTTGAGTGATTGTTCGATAGGGGAAAGAATTGCGGCACACAATGATGTCAGAGTCGCATGGGTCCTGATTTACGGTACATCCCCGTGGGGATAAGATGAACCAGCATATGTAGTGTTAGTATTGGTGGAGTGGAATGAAGAGAGACATTGCTGAGTTCGTCTCTGAGTGTGCTACCTGTCAATTAGTGAAGGTGGACCACCAAAAGCCAACCGAGTTTCTTCAGCCGCTAGAGATTCCGATGGGGAAATGAGAGAGCATTTCCATGGATTTTATCACTGGGTTGCCTACTACTCAGAGGGATCAAGATTCGATATGGGTAATTATGGATAGTTTGACTATGGTATCTCATTTGTTGTCGGTTTGGACTGATTATACAACGGGGTAGTATGCGCAGCTCTTTATAGCTGAGATAGTGAGGTTACATGGAGTATCGCTTAATATTGTGTCCGATCGGGACAAGATTTTGGTCTCCCGATTTTGGGAGAGTTTTCACGAGGCCATGTGTACTGAGGTGCGATTGAGTACGCCCTATCATCCACACATAGATGGGAAGGCAAAGCATACTAACCATATGTTAGAGGATATGTTACGCATGTGTATTATGGATTTTGGAGGGGGTTGGGAGCAGTACCTTCCGCTGGTAGAATTTGCATATAATAATTTGTATCAGTTCACTATTGGTATGGCCCCATTTGAGGCATTATATGGTAGACCTTATCACTCCCTTGCGTGTTAGTTATAGGTGGGGGACAATAAGTTACTTGGGCTGGAAGTGATTTAGGACACGTCTTCCAGGATCGAAATGATCAAGAGTCGCATTCAGGTAGCCCAGGATAGACAGAAGATCTACGCTGATGCCAAACGGTTCTTCAGGGAATTTAATGTGGGGGACCAGGTGCTATTGCGAGTATCTCCTATGAAGGGGATAATGATATTCGGGAAGAAAGGGAAATTAGCATCAAGATATGTGGGACCATTTCCTATTATTAAGAGGGTTGGACTAGTAGCGTACATACTTGGGCTACCGGAGCACTTGCATCGTATACATGATGTGTTCCATATTTCTTCGCTGAGGTGATATCTCTAAGATGAGTTGGTTCACACTCATATTGCGTTGGAGGAAGTTGATTTGCGGCCAGATAATTCTTACGAGGAAAGACCAGTGGCAATCTTAGACAGCAGTGACAGACGTTTGAGATCGAAAGTAGTTTTCTTGTGCGTATTCAGTGGGCACACCATAATGTGGAGGAGTCTACTTGGGAGCGCGAGGATGAGATGCGCGACCGATACCTAGAGTTATTTCTACCAGGTATGCCTTTTTCCGAATTTTGGGACGAAGTTCCATTATAAGTGGGGAGTATGTACTAAATCGTAATTTTAATGATTTTTAAAATGGGATTAATTAGGATTAATTGTGGGATAATTAATTAATCCGAATTTAAATACTACTCGGGAATAAATATATATTTGATATATGTGAATATTACTTAATGATTAAAAGTAATATATGATTTTGACTTTATATATGATTATGATTTAATAAAACTGTCGCTAGTGATTAATTCGACAATTACAGGAATTAAGTCGGGACGCGCGTATGAGTCGTGTCAGGACTAAATTTAAAGGAAATAAATGTAAAATATTTCTATGTCATCCAAATGGTCATTTTGACTGCGCCAGAGTGTCTCGAAGGGTTTAAATAGTAAAAAAAGTCTACTTGGGTGTTTGATTTGGGTCTCGTGGCACTTTGGAACCGAATAGATACCCCAGAGGGGTATTTTGGTCCTTTGCCAAAGTATGTGAATAGTACTTACGAATTTTGGAGCCATATTTTATAAGTCTATAGTTTATCAAAGTAAGGTCCATTCACCAAAAATCAAGAGACAAGTTTGTGAGGAGAGTGAGAGGCTTTTCTAGGAGAGGAAGAGGTTGTCTAGGAAACTAAGGGCCAAAGGTCATCCTACACCGTCACCACCACTGGAAGTTGTCCAAAAAAAGGGGAGGACCACCAGTAGACTATCATCCCCAACGGTTCAGACCTACAATCTAAAGGCAAGTGATTTAATCTTGGCAAACTTAGCGTGTATAATGTCCATGTTAGGAGGGTTGTAGAATTCTGAATAGTTGCATGATTTAAAGAAAACCATGGTGATTTTAATTGATTTATGGATATTTGAAATACATAGTATTAATCTCCTTTTGAATATATATGTTAATCAACTAACTTGGAATCACTTGATGAAGAAAATCTGAGTTTAAGAGTTGTTCTTGGAGAAATGATAAAATATGTGATTTATATAATTCATGAGAAATAATATGTTTTAATCCAAACCTCTTGATGATTTTAGGTTGTTTAATTATTGGGGATCATTTATATGTATTGTTATATCATTTGGAATAAACTATAAGAAATTTGTGATCAAAATATAGAAGAATTGAGGATGAAAAATGGTTAAACCAGTAGGCAAAATATGCAGAAAAAGTGGGATGATATCTGCTTGATCGATCGACCCAAATCATCGATCGATCGATGATCCCAGAAAATGTGAGTTGTCTCCCTTTTAACACTTGATTAAATCCCAACTTTTAAGGATGCTTAGTGTTAATTAAATTGAGCATAATGGGACTTAGGGAAGGTCAGTAGGTTGGTGATTAAATCCCAAAAAAAATTGTTAATTTGTGGGATTAAACAATGGGTTAAGAATCGAATTAGAGATTATCAAAGAATAAACCCAATTGAGGATAATATTAATTCGTGAAAATTCGGGAATTGGGATGACATGAACCAGTAGGGTGTAGATAATTACCTGCTAAACGTATATGAGGAATAATAGATATCTTTCGAATGTTGGGAAATCTCGGGAATATATTTTAAAAAGTAAAGACATAATCTATAAATACATAGGATATTAGAGAGAAAAACATACTATGTATGGAATTATCGTATGGTTGTACGAATACCTTATTGATATTATATAGGTGGGTTGAATACCTATATTATAATTTGTATTGTGTATGACATACCTATGCTACTTTCTATTTGGGTGGAGGATTCGTGTTATGGTCGATCTTATCCCGGTGAGCCCATTTGGGGGGATTTTAGATTCGTACCTTGAGCATTGGACTTTGGACACGTTCTACGGTGTGAATGATAGTTTCAACGGTTGAATGGGAGCGTAGATATGTGTGTGACCCATTCGGTTCGGGTGTATGATCGCCTCCAAATATGTGTGTTATGTTATTTATGGTTCGGGAGAGGCGTCGAGCCAATAGTCCTTTTTACAGCGAGAGATATAACTGGACATAATAGCAGAGTATGCATGCACTGCAGTTGTGTCTAGGAGGTGAATTTTAAAGGACTACTTCATATTAAAGAGAAATAAACATGTTTAATTATATAAGTATTGCGTGAGAAATACGAGAAAATAATAAGGGATAGAATAATAATTGAGAACCTTGTTTAGGGAGATAATAAGGTACGATAGGTGTGCACACTATATGAAAAGTGAGATTCTCAAGTGAGAGCCAAGAACTAATATGTACATAAAACTTTCTTAATTGCACTTGTTAAGCACTTTCTATTTTTAAAATATTTTACAATCGGGCTTTGACCCATTTACTTGCATATTCTCTTCTCTACTATATCTATTACACCAGGTGCCCAGCAGCAGGGACTCCCGTCTTAGAGGATGGATAGTTTTGACGTACTTCTTGAGATATAGACTTGGATTGGACGCTTTCATGTCATTGATTCCTATTTATGTAGTACCTTTCTCATTTAGGGCATATCGCCCAACATTCTTGTAGTTCCATTTCTATTTCAGATATTTTATTGGTTTTATGTCAGTATGGTTATTATCATTTGATTTTGGATGGTGATATTGGGATATTTAAACTGGAGAGTTTATTCCAGTTACATTTATTCTTGATGACTTTTAATTCAATTTTGATGTAATGTTACTTATTTTATTCCGTATAATGGAATGGATTTAATTAAATTAAAATTGGAAAAGTTTTAACACTTATCTTAATTAATTATTAGGTGAATTAATAAGAAATTATTTTTCAACAGTGATGCCAAGAATGAACCAATTGGATATTCTGATTTAATTTAATAAAGGATTGATCATCCGATAGTTAATTAGGCGGGGTGTCACACTGGTCTAGTGCACAAGAGGGAGCAGTAACCTCAACATTGGGGTGACCTACTCAATAGGGGTCTTAGAAATAGTTCTTCGGTACCATAACATTGTTTGGGTCCTATGCCTATCATTGTCGGGGATCTTGGTAGAGATAATATCATAGGGAACATCCTTCACACAGTTTTTAATGAGGAGGACCTGCCTCCGCCAGAGATTAAACCAAGAACGAGTGAAGGCATATAATTAATCTCGAGAAGGCACAAATACACCTCTCGGATGGTTAACTCTATGAATCACCCCCTCAAATGAAAAATTCGCAGCATGTGCCACCTCGCAGAGGCCCTAAGGATGTCTTGGGAGTCTTTTTGTGCCACCTCGCAGCATGTGCAACATTACTATGGCAAGCCCGGGCCTCTAGAGAAAAGTTTGGAAACCTCTCAAATAAAAAAGACACATTAATTAAAGTATTGGTAAAATTAATGGCATCATGGCATCCATAGGAATGCTTTACATCTACGTGATCTCTATCTATTTAGGTGTATAGGGATCCGAGTGATAGAGCAGCAAGGGAGATTGCCCTCTCTAGAGTAAGTCTCACATCCAACCTAAAAAGAAGCTCGTGAGGGGATTCATCTGGCCTCATTGGAAATAGGAACCTACTATGGAAGGTAACAAAGAATGCTTCCAAGTGTGAGGGGGAGTTAATTTTTTGGCTATCTTGACTCCTCAGAGTCATGCTCAAGCTCTCACCCTTGGGAAGCTGCTCGAAATATTTGTACTAGTACCTATACCACATGTGAAGAGTGCTTGGTGGCCCAAGTTTGATTGATCGCAACATATTTAAAGCATTCACCTAGAGCTAAGTGGAGATATCCGGCCATTATATCCTTGATTTCATCGTGAAACCATTAGTATATACATGCTCTCCCAAGTAAGGAAGGGCGAGCAACTCGCATATATCTTCCATGGTAATAGTAAACTCGCCCCAACCACTAACAAAGTGTGTGAGTCTCTACTCTAACGAGAAGCCAAAAAAGTAAATGTGGTGGTTTGTTTAGAATTAGAGCAAGATTTAAGACTACTAATAGTAGTTAGAAGACCCATCCCCTTAATAACAGACTTGTGCAAAAGGGTGGACAGGACATGATACACCCAAAGACTCCATTCCTCTGGGCACCCCATAAGCTTTGACTTCAATGCTAGAATGGGAAAAATCACCCCTATCCACTCATACCCTAATAATGGAATCATGCAAGACAATAGGAAGGTCAAAAGACTCACCTAGACCCATACGGGGTTGCTCGTCTATCTTTTCCACAAATTCTTGCTCGAAATTTGTGAGAGAGTGCATGAAAGTATCCTCCTCGCTAAAGTAAGGTGCCAGATGATAGAGACCAAATTCCCTCTTCGCGTGAGTATCAAGATACTCCCTCTTTCACTTGGAGTAAGCAGTGGAAGAAGGACCCTCCTAAGGAATCTCAACAGACGAACCACCTGAAGTGGTGGTGGCATAATCCACAACGACAGATGTGATGGAGGTGGCTCCAGTAGCCAAAACCGTCAAAATAGTGACAAAAATAGGAATCCTACCCACTAGTAGCTCGCTAGTGGTGATGAAAACAACCAAATTGGGGTTTACAATAGAAGAAGCCATATATGGTGTGAATAGAGGAAGAAAAAGAAAGTTAGAGGCAGTGGTAATGGCGATTTTCATTCCCTCTGTCTCTCTCTCTCTCTGAAAATTTCAGTCAAATCAAATGAAGAGGTAAAAGAGAAAAGGGTTCATGAAGAATCTTTAATATCCTATTAAGCCACACGCGCCTCTACCAATTAAAAGGGGAGCATATTTCTTCCCTAATGATGGGATGTTTATTCCCAATATGACATATGTCGCCTTGAGACCCTCAATGTGGGCTGATGTGATAGACCTATTAAATGCCAACAGTATAATGATGAGATAGAATTAGATTGTTTATATTCCAAGATATTGTGAATCATTGCCAACAGTAAGTGTTTTGTACGAGGGAACTAATGTAAAGGGTGTTCACCCATTTTCCTAAATAAATAGGCAAGTAGGCCCATATGGTGAGGGGGCTCATCCCGATAATTCCTTCCCAAAAGTGCTCTGGCAAAGACAAAAATTCAATGGATAAGGAGACCCACCACGAGGAGACCCTCATCCATAAAGCTCAAAGATCACACAAAGAAAGTTAGGACGATATGTCCCACTATGAGGAGCCCCTCATCCCCAAAGCTTAAAATAAAAAAATTGAAGTTAGGATGAGGAGGCCCTCATCCTCAAAGATCAGGACACAAGAGAAATGAATGAAGGCGAGGAGGGCCTTGGCGAGCAGCCCCTCATCCAACACTCAAACCACGGAAAAGGCAAGTTCAAGATGGGCAACCATGAGTAATCCCTGTAAAGGTATTGAGACCAAAGAAAAAGGTCAAGGAAAGGGAACTCATTACGAGCAACCCCCTCTATCCCAATTAACATATCATAGAAATGGAAGAAGGGAGAGGAGGTTTACGCAGAGTGGTCCCTATACCTCCAAATGACTTGCCACATAAATGGTACAGGGAGAGGAGGTCCACAAAGAGTGACCTCCTCCCCAAGGTTTATTACCCAGAAAATATTACTAATATTTTACTTTTTTTGTATAGGTAACCTAGTTGAGCAAGCAGGGCTCAAAAAGGCAAGTTGGGATCTCTTGGGATTTTTAGCTTGGCGGTTGAGGAACAAGGTTTGTTGAGCAACCTCAACCACTTAGCACTTTAAGATTGAGAGAATATGAGTAAAAAGACCATAGGGATCACCCAACCCTTACACAGTTCACACCCAATCATAATAGAAGCGAGAAATCAAGAGGTTGCTCACAAGAAATGAATTCTTTTATAAATGATTTTAGAGGAGGAGGTCCTCAAGGCCCCTCTTAAGTTTTAATTATTTTAGAGAAGGGGGTCCTTAAATCCCCCCCTCCCCTCTCAAGTTTAATGGTTTTAGAGGAGGTGGTCCTTGAGGCCCCTCTTAAGTTTACAAAGTTGGTACAACAAGTTACTATTTTAAAATATATTTACCAAATAAGATATTTTGTCTCCATTAATAGACATATTTTCTTTTTGACTTTGGTTCGCACCAGGTGTCGTCTGTCAAATGGGACATGCAGCTGCAGACCTAGTAGGGAAAAAAGGTACATTGGAGACCTTGTCACTCTTACTTTTCCCTCTTGATTTTGGTGCCCAAAAAGGCCAAAACAATCCCCATGTTCACTGATAAATAAGACCATTGGTGAGGTCAAATCAGACATCAAAAACTCAAGTCATACCGTTATGCTTTCAAAATCACACTAGACCACCTAGTATTCTCCCCCTACTCTCTCTAAGTGCTAAACGACTGCTTCTTCACTCCCACACTGACAACCATTGTTCTCAGGAGATCCTTTTGAGAAAAGTTACTATTATTGTTGTGAAGTTCATCTTCTTGCAGGAGGTAATTCTAGATCTAGTTCCATTTTCACCAAAAAGGGAAGGTTTTACCAGGTGCTGCTCTAGAAACTCTTAAAGACCTTAGAGGCAGAGTTCATTGAATTGGGCCATGCCTCACCCATTTCAGTATCTTACCAAACCCCAGTCACACTACCCTCCTACATAAGTATGCATTTTTCAACAAGAATTAGATACAAATCATCGAGACTTTTACCAGATTCTTATTGAAGTTATAATGGTCCGTTAATGGTTAGAAAAAATGGTGATGTAAGAAAATAAATTTTAACAAATTCATGTATTTTAGGTTGAATTTCACAAGAATTAGAGTCACTTTTAATAAATTGATATTCTAAAAATGATTCTGATGGAACACATGTTTCCAAATTAATAAAATTTTCAGAAGAAGAGTTCAATTCATTCAAAGATTCCTCTAATCTAAGAACATCATCATTTTATAATATTTCTAAGACTGGAAGGAACTCCGTGAGGGACGCTTCCATTTCCTTAAAGCCTTGGGTAATTAATGACATATTGTATGCCAAGGCGGTTAATCTTTGATAAAAATCCTCATATTCATCACATGATTTGAAGTATTCTCTATTTAAATTTTCGCAAGAATGGTGTTCGATTCTTGTATTTTGATCAATTTGTAAATAATAACCAAAAGACATCGATTTTTGGGCAAATTCTTCATTATCAAGAACTAGAAGGTCATTATTGTAACTATTAATAAAATTTTCATTATAATAATTTTGAAAATTATTATGATAATAGTTTCGAAACTCTTATTAAAATAATTTTTACTGCCTTTATTGTAAAAATTTTGTGACCCGTTATCACAATGATAATTTATACAAGTTCTTAGAGTTTGATTTTCAGAAATTTGCAAATATTCACCGAATATATCGCTAGTGGGGAACTTAAAATTATTACTATAATAATATTGCGAAGCATTATCTATACTATTATTACTATACAAGAATTAAATGAAGACATACTTACAAAAAAAAATATTTTTTTAAAATTTCACAAACACGTGCACTAAAAATTTATTTATTTATTTATTTTTATTTAAAAAACTAATTTTTTATGCTTATATATATATATATATATATATATATATATATATATATATATATATATATATATATATATATATATATATATATATATATATATATATTAATGTTTATTGATCACAATAGTTTAAGTACCTATGGAAACAAATTAAAACAACAAACAATAGATACACAAAGCAGTAAATAGATTAAATTCTAAAATAAAATGTTCTATGATAACGGTGCCATTTTGATTGGGTTAGTTGTCGAGAGCAAAGCAATAAATCAATTAAATTTTGAAGAAAACAATTCGTCAGCAATTGCGCCATTTTGATTAAGGTTAAGTTATCGGGATCAAAGCAATAAATATATTAAGTTTTCAAGCAAATTGTTCATCAAGGACGATGACATTTTGATCGAGTGAGTTATTGGGATCAAAGAGATAAATCAATTAAGATTTACGATAAATCATTCCCCGACAATAATGTCATTTTGATTAAGAGTGAGTTGTCGGGATAAAAGCAATAAATCAATTAATTTTTAAAGAAAATCATTCTCTGGCAACGACACCATTTTTATAAAGGGTGAGTTGTTGGAATCAAAGTAATGAATCAATTAAGTTTTAAGTAAATCATTCCCCGATGACGACACCATTTTGATTAGATAAAAACCAAGTGGTCGTGTAAGGACACTTTCGTTGTTATGATTTACAACCTCAATACAAAACCCTAAATTTTTATTACACTTTATGAGAGTATAGCGGAGAGTTTGAGTATTGAATCCACGGAGAACGCGTGTTGGAGTTTAATTAATTTAATACTTCAAATAAAGTGTAAAAGATGATTGTTTTGGTTTTAATTTGTTTTCAGATCAAACTTTATTAAAATAATATAATTAACTAATTTACAAATCTATAAATGTAAGGTCACAAATTTCCAATTGAGTCTTATGTAGTGTTGGCTCAATTACCAACAAAACCATTTGGGTCATAGGATAGAAGTTTTCCCTATCAAGCCTATGACGTGTTTGAGGAGTTGAAGACGTAGTGGCCTAAATTTTAAAGCTTCATCATTGTCGATTTTCGTGCCAAGTTTCACATCATCAACATGTGGCTTCCAATGTCTCCTAAAGGTATGAATGCATTAATATATATATAGGAGCTTGAACATTTTATTTGGGTGTTAGTATTGTTTTTGTTAATGTTTTTTGAATTCATAGTTCTAAAGATTTTGTTCTCGGACACCTTTCCGTAGAAAATCATATCAAGTCCAAAAAAAATCAGAAAAATATGAAACTGGTGGCCACGCGTTCATATTGAAATTATCTACAAAAAGGCCCGAAATCTCGTTACAAAAGTCATTTTTCATTAGAAGTTTCATTCGAACCAACTGGATCGAACGAACTTCGAACGAGATTTCAGGGGGAGTAGTTTTCTTGCCAGTTTTCCCCACTTTTACACTTTTCCCAATAACTTTCTACCAGTTGTACTTAGTGTGGGAAACACATTCTTGGAGGTAACTTTTGTGAAATTTCCAAACATGTTGAGAGAAAAAATACTCCCAACAAAAGTTCATGTTTATGTGTCCTTCATTAATGACTTAATCAATTCCAAAACACACTTTCACACCCAAAGTTTGTTTAAATTCAAGTTCTTTCATATATATAATTTTCTTGGAGAGTTTTCTCACATGGTGAAAGACACCATGTGTGGTTGGCGGTGGGTTATGCCTCCATTGGTGGACTCCAAGATTGTGATGGACTTTGTGGTTATCAACTAGACAGAGGTATTTGCAAGAAGAAGCGTCGAGGCTTGAAAGGAGTCAAGTGGGGTGTTGTAAGTCTTTTTGTCTTGTTATTGTAAAACTGTATCTAGTGGATTTGTTAGGCCAGGGCCGTCCGAGGTTTTTTCTGTTATGGGTTTTCTTCATACATCACCGCGTAGTGAGATTATTTCGTTTATCATGTTTAACTCAACTAGAACGCATGCTTAGGTTAAAAAGATAAAATTTGGTTTAATTTGCAATCTTGCTTATTTTGGTGTTAAAATATGTTTGGGTGAATTTAAATTAATTTAATAAAAGTCGACAAAATTTAATTTGACAATATTTGGTTTAACCTATATAAAAAATGAATCAATTATTGTTAGGCGAATTTTAGGACTTATGTTGAATTAATTCTGTGCAAGTGAAAATTAATGTTTAAGTAGTTTTATTTCACTTCTAGTTTAGTTTAATCGTAATTTAAAAGAAATTAAAATTTGATGTTTGTTTTGAATTAAAATTTGAATTTGAATTTTATTTGGAAATTTAACTGTACCATCTAGTTTATTTTAAAGAATTTTAAAATTGCGGGCCTCGTGTTTTAATAATAAATATGACGGGTTGAGGAATAATCCCCCACCATAGGCCTGCTTGCAGTAAATGGGTTCACAATACAAAATACATTTAAAGGGTAAAACCCCAATTAGGAAAACAATCAAACATCTAGGGTGTCAGTCCCTAATGATTTATGAAATCTTTAGTTAGGTCATGGCGTCAACATCATGGTTGAAATTACACACACGGATTGCAACAATAAACTATGCTTGACACAATATATGAAGGAATTATGGTTTAATTTTAACACAAACGTAACCCAATTAAATTCTAAAGAACATTAACCAATTCAAAATCAAGATCAAATGGTGGGTTCATATCCTCAACCAAAGTATTTAGCTATGAATCATACTAAAAGCAAGAAAAATAAATTGAAATCAAGAGAGAAGAAATATTACCATAATAACAAATCTTGAACGGAAGAAAGCTTCGAAATGACGTTAATGGAGGTTTACCTAGGGAGCTCTAATGGAGAAGACAAGTGAGGATAAGAGAGAGAGAGAGAGAGAGAGAGAGAGAGAGAGTAAATAATTTAATCCTAGACTAATAAATTAAGTAATTAAACTAACCTAAAATAAACATAAAGAAAAATAAAGATAAGAAAAGCTAAAGAAACCCTAAGAGAGGGCTGAAAAAAGGTGATTTTTAAGTTGTCCCCAATATGTTATTTATAGACTTTTTGTCCAGATCCAGAATCAGTTTGAAACCAAATCGGATCGATCCAGACCTGATCGATCTAATTTTTGTCTGATCGATTCGACCACATTATAGTCTTTCTGCTTAATCAGATGAAAACAACCATAACTTCTTCATTCGGACTCCGAATGATGCAAGGTAGGAAGCAATGTGAAGATAATTCAATTATCTACATATTTATTATTTGAAACCATCTTAATTTGAAGGTTGAATTTATAAATTTTCCCTTGATGGTGCATTTGTGCATGTTTCTTGCTATGAATGCTTTCAAGCTTCATCGTTAGCTTTCCAAACCCTGTAAATACTCAGATAAACCTTGCAAAAGAGACTAATCATGGATATTATTATTATAGAGTAAATGGGTATTAAAAATGAGATTTAACGAGCATGGAACTGCAATATTGAACAAAAATTGGTAATAAAACAAAATATTTTACACAAATCACGGTCTTTCTTTTCATTTCCCCTTTCTATTAGCCTTTGCGGACATTCCGCAATGAAATTTCCATATTCATTGTATCCCAATCTTTTGGATTTTTCTTGGGGTTGATTCTCGTCAGAGGTTATCAATTGTAATTTGACCTTTTGCACCCATATTTTCATTGATATTTGAGAAAATTGTGAAACCTTTTTGTAAGAAGAGACATCATTTCATTTCTAGAACAAACTCATTTTTCTTGATTTCCAAAGAGGGAAATATTTTTCTTTTGTTCATTTTTTCTCTTTCTTCATTCTCCTTGATCTTCGTTTCATATGTGATGAGGGGTTCACGAGTTCTTCTAAAAATACGTGTCTCATTTAGAATTGACATTGGAGAACTATCTTATTGGAATCCAACTTCTTTATAATATACTTGGGGATATTTCTAGATTTTTCATTATTAGAAACTTTTCTACCAAGATTATGAAGTTAGTTTATAATTATAATGAATCTATGACACTTCTTAATAAATGATTCTGCTTATTTCGTTTAAAATAATTCATAACTATGTATTAGCACGCTAATTTTATCTTCTCTAACAATTGATGAGTCTTCGTGAGTAATTTCAAGAGTTTTCCACATATGTTTAGCGGATGTGCAATAAGAGAGACTCTATTACACTAGTTCATGGAAAATAAAAATACAAGAATGTTTACAACTTTTGAATTGTCTTTAATTTTTCTAAAATATTCTTTCGTGAATTCTGAGTCGTTTTTAGGAATGGAAATATCATCTTTGATTTTCATAGGTATGTAAGGAATGTTAATTATGGATCTCAATATTTTATAGTCATGGCCTTGAATAAACCATTGCATTCTATATTTCCAAAAATCATAGTTAGTTCTATAAAAAAATGGAGGTCGGTTAGTTCATTTTTCTTTCACACTGGAGACATTGGGTAAAAATGGAATTTTCATCCTTGTACTAAAAAATATACTTCTTTTAAAATAAGCATTTCTGAGCTAGGCTCTGATACCAAGTATTTTCCTAAAAATATACCCAAGGAGGGAGTGAATTGGTATATGGTTTTAATGAAATTTAAAAACTTTCCTAACATGTGATAAAGATTAATTACAATATGATAAAACAAATTAATGGTGAACAATTTAATCAAAAGTAATTATTTGAAGTTATGAGAGAGAGATAAATGGAACTTTTCAAACAGAGGTTTTAACGTTGTTCATCCACTGCCTACGTCCACGCTCGAGATGGTACTCGAGAACTTTATTATCTCCAGTTCACTTATACTGGAACTAAAACTCCACACGGAATGCTACCTTGCAAATCGCAACCAACAAGATGTTAGACTCTTACTTGACCGAGAGGTAACCACTCCATAACACTGTTAATACTGGCTGAAAAGATACAATGAAGTTAACCGTCCATCATAACAATGAAATTTATAACCTAAATGTAAAGCCAAGTAAATTTACTAAAATAATGTAATAGTATGTTTACTTCTCTCTCTAAAAAGACAGTTAAATAAGTATTACAAGTATATAACTCAAGTAGTTTTTTGGGTCAAACTTTAGCACAAGTGGGTGTTGAGGTTATAATTTTGCTAAAGAGGGATTGGGGATGAAACTTTGGTTCTTAATGGAGGTTTTGGGTTTGAAGCTCTCAAATGGATTTTCTTACTTTCTCTCTAGAAACATAAGGACACAAACTATATGATGGAACTTTACTCAAGAGTATTGGTGTTGTGAGTTTGTGTTATTTGGAATGGTTGTGGAGGGCTGAATTTATAGGTCTAGGATTAGGTAGAATTCAAAAAAAAATGGGTGGAAATGTTGGTAGATAGTTTGTAAAGTTTAGGGTTTTAGGATAGGAGTTTGGTGGAGGATTTTACCAAAGTATAATTTTAAAATCTTGCACTTTTAGTCGACTGAAAGTAGACTTTTAATCCACTGAAACTACTTCAACTATCTTGCTTCAAAGTTTCAGCTGACTCAAAGATAGTTTAGCAAGATAAACTTTTTCCTGGGAGTTTTAGTCAAATGGTTGTTCTGTTTGAGTAAAAGCTTTGGGGAAGGTTTAGAGTGTTGTAGGGAGGGTTTAGACGAGTACTTTTTAGCTTATACATGTTGAAGCAAGTTATTTTACTTTTGTTCAATGGTTCCTAAAGTACAAAAAAATAAAGTAATGAATATAAGGGCTTTTGAACATTTCTTTGACTTGTTTGAATCATCAATTTGAGGGCTTGCACAACTTTCTGATGTATTTATTGCATTAGTAGGACCATCTTAGGTTATGTATGTGTTGTAACAAGCTTCTTTTAACTGGTTGATGTGTTGCATGAGGGCTTGCATGACTTTCTTTGATTTGATGCAATCTTTAAGTCGATCTTGTTATCTTCGTTATATTTGGTTCATGGTCTTTATTTTTTTTTTTGGTAAAGATTGAATATATAAAGAAAACTAAGAATTTACAGAGGAAAAAACCTCAACTGAAGAAAAGGAACCCCGGGGCATACCCCAACGGCAGACAAACAACAAGACAGAAGCCTAACAAGACTAATCCTTAAAAAAGAAGCCTATCTTCAGGAATGTTCCAGTACATACAAGCCATCCAGTTAGCATAGCTCCTTCTGTCCTTTTTCAAAGTAAGCACTTTTGCTCTAACCATGTTTTTAATGCCCTTCACAATGGAGTCAAGGGAATTGGAGACATGCTTGAAGCATCTAGCATTCCTTTCCATCCATATGCAGTAGATAGTGGTAGTAAAGGATAAGGATCTTATCTTATCACATAGGGTCTTCGTAGAGTGGTTAACAGTAGCCATATCCATCTCGCTATTTAAACTCTGGGTATCCCTGTAGCATTGGTTTCTAAGCAACACCTCTTGCCATATACTTTTACTAAGGCTGCACTGAGAGAACAAATGGTTATATGTCTCCCTCTCATTTCCATATAACTCACAAAGGTCATCCTTAGAAACTCCCCATTCATGTAACTTAACTTTAGTGTTGATGGCCATCCTAACCACCAACCAAGTAATGAAAGAGCATTTAGGGATGCAAACCTTACTCCACACAAACTTGCTCCAGTTAACCATAGGCTTATGGGCCTTTAAAAGCTCCCAAGCAGAAGCTATGGTGAACTTCCCATGATTTGAGGGCAACCACACAACATTATAATTTGCATCGTGAATAGTAGGAAGAATAGCATTCTTAACTTCATTCAGTTCCCAAGTCACAGTTGAAGGCCATCTCCATTCCATGTGGTGGATAAAATCAGAAACTTTAGCTTTTAGATTACTAGCTGAGTCATACACAATGTTTCCCCCATATAGGGGATGCAACAGGCCATTTGGGTGCCAATAATCAAACCACATAAATGCATGATTTCCATTCCCAATGATGGTCTTGATTTTACTTCTAAACTTCTCTCTGCTCTTGAGGATTTTCCTCCAACTCCATGAAGAATCGTTTGGGATACTCAGAGCCCAGATGCTCCTTCCTTTGATCTTGTAAGTGTTGCACCATTTGATCCATAGGTTGTCCTTCTTACTGCATAGATTCCATAAATGCTTAGCCATAGCTGCTGTGTTCCAAGTCTCTAAACACTTGATATTTAGTCCCAACTCATCCAGATAAACACAAATATCCTCCCAAGCAACTTTTGCACCTTTGCTATTAGCCTCATCCCCTTTCCATAAGTAATTCCTCATAATTTGCTCAATTTTTTTAATGATACTCTTGGGCAGGATAAAAATGCTTGACCAATACACTTGAATGCTGAAAATCACAGTCTTCACAAGGAGGAGCCTACCTGCAAAACTCAGGAATTTATTAGTCCAACATCTGGTTCTCATAGTTATCCTTTCCACCAAGTGAGAGCAATCCTCCTTCTTCAACCTAGTTGTAATGAGAGGAACCCCGAGATATTTGAAAGGAGGGGAACTATGTTGTATTCCAAGAATAGAGGAAATCTCCTGAATCCCATCCACATTAACCCCAGCAGTGAAAAGGTTGCTCTTCTCTAAGTTGACCATCAGCCCAGATAAAGAGTTAAATCTTGATATGGCCTCCTTCACAATGCTGCAAGAAACCTTGTCCCCACCAGCAAAAACTATCAGATCATCAGCAAAACTTAGATGAGTTAGAGCCATCTCCTTGCATCTCGGATGATAACTGAACAGGTCTGATTCAGTAGCTTTAGAAATAATCCCAGAGAAAACCTCCATCACTAGCAGGAAAAGGTAGGGAGAGAGAGGGTCTCCCTACCTGAGCCCTCTTTTCCCATGAAAGAAGCCATTCAGTTCCCCATTCAGATTAATGGAGAACCTGGTAGTAGTCACACACTTGGAGATCCACCCAATGACTTTGGGGGGGAAGCCAACATGGGTCAACAGCTGCATCAGGAAGTCCCAACTCACAGTATCATAGGCTTTTAGAATATCAATCTTAATTGCACATCTAGGAGGGGTAGAGTCCCTATGATAATTTCTCATTATCTCTTGTAATAGCAAAATGTTATCAGCTATGGATCTGCCTTCAACAAAGGCAGCCTGATTATTACTAATGAGGCCAGGCATCATCTTCTTAAGCCTGCAAGTGATCACTTTGGAAATGCACTTGTACAAGGTGTTGCAGCACGATATAGGTCTGAACTCCCTCATACTTCTAGGGGAAGCCACCTTAGGAATCAAATCCAGACTAGTACAGTTCCATTGCTTGAAGAAAATACCATCATCAAAAAAAATTTTATAGCCTCACACACCTCTTCCCCAACAAGCTGCCAATTCCTCTTAAAGAAGTAGCTGTTAAACCCATCAGGACCCGGGGCCTTGTCAGACCCTATGCCAAACATTGCATCTTTGATTTCATCATGAGTGACCTCTTTCTCCAGTAACTCAGCTTGATTAGAGGTGAGTTTATTCTTTATCACCTCCCCCAAGACAGTGTTAGCATCATCACATTGCGTCTTATTCCCTAACAAGTTTTCAAAAAATCTCACAGCTTCACCAGCCACCTGCTCTTTTCCTTCAATTCTCACACCCAGTTCATTTTCAATGCTCATAATTTTCCTTCTAGCCACATTTTGATTTACTTTCTTATGAAAGAAAGTATTGTTTTGATCTCCCAGTTGTAACCACTTAATTCTAGCCTTCTGTCTAAGGAAGGATTCCTCCTCATTCCTTAGATCAGCATATTTGATTCTCATCTCCTTTGCTGCAGCCTGCAGCTCCCTATTAGCACCATCTCTGTCCAGCTCACTTTGTATAACATCTAGCTTTGACTTGGAATCAGCTACCTGAGTTGAAATCTTGTTAAAGAATTTCCTATTGAAGTGCTTCAAAGAGGCTTTGACTCTATTAAGCTTCTTGAAGAGCTTCTGTATTGGGTTCCCATCCACCTCAACATCCCAAGCTTCAATGATAGTAGGTAAAAAATCATCGTGATTCATCCAGAAGTTGAAGAACTTGAAGGGCTTTGGTCTCCAATTAATAGTGTTATCCATAATGGTGATAATAGGACTGTGGTCAGATATTCCACTAGGTAGGGTAATAGCCTGTGAATTAGGAAAAAGAGCATTCCACATATCATTGTGTATGACTCTATCAATTCTCGATTGAACATTATTGTCACCACGCTGGTTCCTATTCCAGGTGAACCATAATCCACTATTGACCATATCATCCGCATTTAGATCATTCAGACATACATTAAACTCCTCAGTTGCAGCTCTGTCAATATCCAATATCCCCATTTTTTCCTCTTGGCATCTGACCACATTAAAATCCCCCATTAGAATCCAAGGCCTATCATTAACCACCATTTTATTTTCTTTAAGGAATGTCCATAGACATCTCCTCTGCTCTGGAAGGTTTTCCCCATATATGAAAGTAGCATGAAAAGAGTAGCTAGTACCAATGATATTTACAAGGCAGAATAGGGCCTGTCTATGTGTGTTAATCACCTCAATCTTCAAAATATTGGGGTTCCACAATCACTCTAGCCACACCCCCATCCATAGGGCAATTATGGATATACTCCCAATGATAGAAGCATATACTTTTGATAGTATCCAGGTTGTTCCTTCTAATCTTAGTTTCCACAAGACTGATAAGGTCTAAACTATTATCTTTTATTAGTTTAACCACCTCCACCTGTTTATGGGGAGCATTAAGACCCCTTATATTCCATGTACCCATTCTGGTCATCTATACTTTTTAAAATTGTTACCTGACTTCTTCTTTCCTTTCTTGTTACTTTCAGATAACTCATTGCCTTCACCTTTGTCTCCTCCCCTCTCCTTCCCCTTGTCAAGTTCATCAACTGCCTTAATCTTAAGAACCAAGCCAACTGGTACAGGAGTGGACATTAGAGGATCATCATTCTCAGTCTCCAAAATATCAAAGGAATTAGAGGTAGTTATGCTCTTATCCCCTACTATTATCACTGGATTTGTAACTACCTCAGCCTTCCCTGCTTTTGGATCACTCCTGGCATTAGGAACTAGATTGGTAACTTCCTCAGCCTGTATTGCTTTTTGTTTTGTTGCCCTCTTGTCATTAGGAACAGGTTTCTTAGTGGTTGTGTGTTGCACTTGAGTCCATTCCTCTTCTAAGGCCTTCTGAATCTCAGATTGACTTTTGAAAGGATACATCTTCTCTTTGTTGTTTGTTGCCACCCATGCCTTCTTAGCCTTCTGACAATTAAGGAGATCATGACCAAAAATGCCACATTTGATACAAGATGGAGGTTTTTCTTGGTACTCAACTGCAACCATAGCAATGGACCCATCCTCCATTTTAATATCAATGGACTTAGGGCATTCTTCCATGACTTTTATCACTACACATATCCTAGCAAAATTAATTTTCTGCATTCCTTCAGTTATAGTATCAGCATACATTGGTATTCCAACTGAGCTTGCCACATAGCTAAGCCCCTCCTCTGTCCATAACTGGACAGGAATGTCATGAAATTTGACCCAAACTGGAATCTCAGAAGTTGAGTCTTTGCTGAAAGAGAAATTTGGAGCCCATTTTTGGATGATAATTGGATTACCCACGAAATGTCATGGGCCATTATCAATTACCTCATCCCTCATATTAGCATTATCAAACATAAAGAAATAGAAACCATTGTTGTGACCCACAATCTGTTTGAGGCCAAATTTGTTCCATAACTTATGTGCTATATTGCATACTAAGGTGTAAGGTAATTTTCTTCCCAGAAAGCAACCCACCATGCTATTCTCCCATTTAGCATATCCATTAGCTGCTATTTCCACTGGAGGGGCTACAGTGATCCTGTTATCAGATATATAGGGGGGATGATATGTGAGTCGAAGCTTGGGGTATCTCTTATCGGCAACAACCTCCTTCCAAGATTTCTCCACAGCTTTGTTCTTGGGGGAGCAGGGAATAGGTCCACAACCATTACATTCCCCTGCTACTTGCATTTCCCCACTCTTACCTCCATCCCCGGTATTGGTGGAGTCCTTGTCTTCTTATATGGCTCTTCCATGTTGCAGCACATCCTCATATGAGAAACCTTTATGCTTCATGAATTCCTTGTACATCTCTACAATCTTAGAGTCCTGTATCGTATCTTTGACCAGACTTTCTTTTGAGGCATCAATTTGTCTCTCTTCAGTTTCTTCCTTGTCAATTGAATCTTGAATATCAATCGGACCAAACTCCATTCCCATGCCACTTTCTTGATTAATGGGAATTCTCACTGCATCATAAGGAACAAATCTAGCAACATCCAAGGGGGTGGTACGCATCTGGGAGTTCCCATCCGTGTGTGTGGACGTTTGGGAAGGGTTAGGGTTAAGAGTCCAACCACCACGAATGGCCGGAGGTAGTTTGTTCATGGTAGGCTATAGGTTAGGGTGGCCGGAGGTAGTTTGGTTGGGTAAGGCGGCGACAATTTTAGGGTTGTGTTTGGCTGATGGTTTTTTAGAGAGAAGAGGGAGCATTTTTTACCCTTGGAAATTTCTTTTTTCCACTAGTGTTCATGGTCTTTATTGTATTGGTTGAGGGAATCATTGTCTAGGCAAGGAGCTTCATTGTCTTCCATAGGATGATTTCATGCTTGCTTGGATGAAATGTTCCTAGTTACATATCTCATAATATATTAATTGCTTATTTTAATCTCAATTACATTGGAGTGAAAATAGTGAAGCATGTTCTTATATGAATTGTGTGATCACCAAACAAAATCCTTTTTAAATATATATTGGTTTCACATGTTTGACTCATTAGACCATGAAGAAATAATACAAGGGTAGTCACACAAAATTAAAATTAAATTTTTGAGTAGCCTTCATCAATATCAATATTCTAAACAAAACACAATCACATTCCCAATTTCTAAAACCCATCGGGTGAAATGCAAGCTATTAGTTGGTCTTATAGCCTTAGCCAAAAGAAGATTGTGGATGTATAAAAAATTTCCAAGCCTATAAGACTAACTAATAGCTCGTATTTCAATTTATGGGTTCCACACAACATCAATCAAAATAACTTTTGATGCATCGACAAGATTAATCCCCTCTGAGAAACGCTTTGTCGATGTTATCCAGATTTTGGATTCACTGTTTTGATCACTGAACACATTAATCAAAATACTAATTGGATATTAACTTGTAATTTATTGTCATGTTATCGTGTTATTATGGCATGCTATTGTTTGGGTGAACACAAATGGATCCTCCTTAGCTATTCGATATTGGACTACAAACTAAGGGTGTTTTCCTACAAACTTATTCCCTAAAGTTGCAGCCTTTGCATTTTTCTCAATTTGATAACTAGAAGGCTGAGCACGTTGCATCGTAAGCTGATGACCGGTAGGTAAAAAGTGAGACTTTTTTATCCTAAAATGGTGATTGTTCGGTAAAAATATATGATGACCAATATAACTTATCTTACCAGTATGATGTATCCAAGTAGAATCACTTTCCTCCCAACATATAGGACATCCATAGTAACCATGAACGTTGCAATCAGACAAGGTTCCATATGCAGGAAAATCCTGGGTCGCTAATAACACAATTGCTTTAAGTGTGAAATCTTCACTCTTATGAATGTCAAACACCCCCATGCCTTCATCACATAGCTCTTTAAGTTTTTTAATTTTTTTTAATTAATGGGGTTAATAAAATATCAATATCATCCATGGGAGACTTTGGCCCAGGTATCAACCATGAAAATAATGTGAACTATTTTCTCATGAAAAGTGTTAGAGGGAGACATAAAGGTGACAACAGAACTGGCCAATAACTCTGATTAGTGGTTAAATTACTGAAAGGTTTATACCCTTCTGTTGATAATCCAAGATGGTCATTGTTCCATTCCTTTGCAAATTCACAGTTTCGTTCATTTGAAAGTTTCCATATGATTAAATCAATGAGATGCCGCATGATATTCCTACCCACCTCGACTAGAGCTTTCCATATCATGACCTATATTATCCATGATATAGTGAAAATATTTTTAACTGTGGCCCGAGGGGAAAATACTTTAATACCTTAAGTGGAACTTGCCTGCACTTATGAGATTTAAAGGGTTTGTCATTTCCATTCTCACAAACCATATATCTTGGATCATTACTGTGGTGACAATTATTATGCAACACAAATAAATATGAAAGAGGTAACAACCAAGAAAAGATAAATAAAAGGCCAATCACACAACAACGGGGGTACGTGGTTCAGCAAAGAAGTGCCTACGTCCACGATGGTTCAGTCAGTGTTATTTCTCTATATTCTGAGGAATAAGTACAGAGAATACAACTTGTCCTTTGCCCCGGACTTAGGGTTTAATTTATACATGTGTATGTTGGAGTAGTGGGGGTGATGGGTTCCTTCTTATTAGCCATCTCCCCTACATGGAATCGTGTTTCCCCACAACTTCCCTTCATGGGATCATGGGGTAATTGGATTGATATGAAGGTGATGGGCCTGGACTTTGGGCCGCTAGGGAGAGGCTACTCGTCCAGGCCTATGGTGCTAAATTCAAGGTCCCCACAATTGCCCCTAAATTTGTTGGGCCATCTTTTCAGGTCCAATGAATTTAAATAATCAGCTATTATGGTTGATTTCTTTGAAAACTGTGAAGTTACTTTGGCGGCACCCGCTTCGCTATCCGTGCGCTATGATTAGACTTGAAGGCTCGTTGGAATAAGGCGCATTTCTTTTTGTCGCTTCAGGCTTTTCCAGCAATCTTTCGTCTTCTGAGAGCTCTTGCGCTTAGTACCCTCTGTTTTCGATTTCAACTTTCGTTGCTTCTTCGCCATTTGACCTGATCTTCTGTCTTGTAAGTCTCTCGTGCTTTTTTGCATTTTCTCTTTGGTTTGTAGTTTTTCTTGTGTTTTTCCAATGGCGAAGATTGGAAATAGGTCTGTGGCTGAGTTTAGAAAATTCTATAGTATTCCTGAGTGGGTAGAGATTGAGTGCTGTGCCTCGCCTCCTAGGAACGTTAGGGATATAGAGGATGCACATTGGATTCACGTCCTGTTGCTCTCCCAGGGGGGACTTACCTTCCCTCCCAATGATCTGTTTCTGCACTTCTTTAGCTACTTCAGTATTGTGCCTGCACAATGTTCGCCTAACGTATGGAAAATAGTGAACGACGTGCATACGATAAATCAATTGTATGGCACGAAGTTAGGGCTTGCCGAGGTCTGTTTTTGTTACTCCTTTTCTCGAACGAGTTCAGGTGTTCTGTACCTTAAGGCTAGGAGCCCTGATAGGGTATTGGTAGTAAATCTACCTGATTCCCATAAGGACTACTGGCAAGAAGGTTTTCTTGTCAGGAATTGGCAACTTTCCCCCCAATTTGAGGGGTCGAGGTCTGAGAGGTTCACTGTTCCTTTTTATGGGGAAGAATATATAGGTAGATGCCAGATTATTATTTCAACCTTTGCTGACTTTGTGGTTTTTCTAACTTCTCCTTGCTTTTTCTTTTACAGCGAAGATAAAGAACTTGGAGCCTGCTCTCAGCGAGGTTCGTATCTCGGAACTGGTGAAAGCTTGGAACATCAGGGAACCCTTGGGTGACGGCGAGCATCCTAGGTCTGCTGCTTTTCTGCTTGAATACAAGAACACAGGCTCCAGCTTCATAGCCCGACCTGTGGATACTGTTCCGGACTTTGACTCTTCCGAAGAGATTTCTGCTGAGCCCATCCAATTGGACGAAGAAGAGAGCAGCTCGAAGAGTGAGCCTGCAGGTGTTGTGAGTAATTTGGGTGGAGGCAGTGCTGATAGTGGCAGTTCTTCGAGTACTACCAGCAGTTCAGGTGAAGAAATGCCGCCCAGGAAGAATTTAATCCGAGATGATGATGATGATGTGCTTCTTGCACAGAGGTCCAAGAAATCGAAGACTGTCTCCGGGGCCATAGCTACTGGTTCTCGGCCTTTCTCTCAAGAGCAAGAGAAGAAGAAGAGAGAGGAGGAGCAGGCGAAGGAGAGGGAGAAGAAAAAGGAGGAGGAGAGGAAGAAGGTGGAAGAGAGAAAGAGGAGGGAGAAAGAAAAGGAGGAGGAGAGGAGGAAGATGGAACTGAGGACCAAAACTGGTCAAGCCTTGGTCCCAGTATCTGCTTTGCCTGAGGGGGCTTCGGTGGCCACCTCTCCTCAGCTCGCCCCTGCGCTGCTTGAGAGGGCAGTCCTCCCTGCAGATCGTGAGAGGGCATCAAGGTCTGATCAACTGGCTTTGCAAGCTAGCCAGAGGCTTGCCTTGGTAAGGTTCCTTTTCTTATTCTCAACTTCTTTTAATCCGTTTTGATGGTTTCTTCTTTCTGATCCTTCCTTTGTTTGGTTTGCAGTTTGTGACTGACTTTGCTGTGCTCTATCGCTCTCGCGACGAGCTGTTGAGAAGGAACAGCGAACTGGAACAGCAGAAGTCTACTCTGGTGGCCAGGGGTTCTCAGCTGGAGGCCGATCTAAAGGCTGCTGATGCGGCTCGAGCTTCATCTGCCTCGGCCCTTGCTAATTCTGCTCGCGAGAGAGATAATGCTGTCAGGGAGCTCGGCGAGCTGAGGAAGTCGTATCATCAGGTCTGCTCGAGCAAGCTGGACTTTGTGGAGAAGAACAAGGCTCTTGCCGAGCAGCTGGAGGCGGAAAAAGCCCAGGCAGCCACCCTTAAAGAAGATTCGTACAATTCTGGCTGGGCTGCTGCGTATGAAGACGCCGAGGTTCAGATAGGCTATATTAGCCGTCTGAACTTCAAGAAAGGGTGGAACAAGGCCCTCGTGGCCGCTGGGGTGGATGTTGCATCCCCACTTTTTGACGAGCATGATCCAGGGCCAAAGTCGGTCGTGGATGAGGACCCAACCCCAACTGCTGAAGGCACCAATCCTGTTTCTCGGGCGACTCCTTCTGACGCTCCTTTGGTCGAGGAGGTAGTGGATACCCCTGCAAAGGGTAATGCCCCTGCTGATGCTGATAAAGACAAGGGTCCATCCACCGAGGTTGCTAAGTGATAGGGATTCTTTGTAACTTTTTCCTTTTTTTGATCTGATGTAACCTCGCTCATTATCAATGAAAAGACTTTATTTTCGTTTATGCTGATCCCTTTCTCTTCTCTTTCTTTTATTTGTAGTTGGTTGACGTGGATGACTATATTCCTGTTACCTCCCAATTAGGTAGGACTCTGGGTCCTAATGCAAGCCCTGCAGTTCGCCAGGCTTTTGCTAGGCTTTGCAGGTTTGCTAAGACGAGGAACCAAAAATATAAGGATCAGTCTGAGCTGGTGGCCAAATTGAAGGACAGGCTCCAGGAAATGGAAGAGATCGGAGCTTCAGTGCAAGAAGAAGTTAGCGAGCTGAGAGCAAAGTTATTGGAGGCCACCGAGATCAATCAAGTCGTGGAGTTTCTTCAGCGGGAGAATGACGACCTGAGGCGGGAGGCCTCGAAGCTTAAGGAGCATTCACCGAGCACCGCTTCGGCAGTCCTACAAGGCTCTTCCTCATCGCGAGCTGCTCTGCCTCCCCTCCCGCGTGCTGGTAGGAGTACGCGGGGTAGGAGTAGAGAAGTTGAGGAGCAGCGTGAGAGGGAAGTGGAGGAGCTGCGCGGTGATGTCCGGCGAGCTTATGTGACTGCTGCTGGGCTTCAGAGGGACGTCACCCGGCTGCGGCATCTATTCAAGAAGGGCCCCCGCCAAGTGTGGACAGATGGCTATGATCAGGGCTGGCTGGATGCTCCCACAAGATTATCAGAGTTCGAGGAGCTTTCCTTCATCAGGGGGTGGTTGAATGCTCTCAAAGAGTTGCAGGTTTCGAGAAACTCGATATTGTGGTATCGGCATGAGATGTCTCCCTCTACTCTGATGCCCAATCCATTCAGGCGAGATGATCAATGGATTCCCATCGATGCTATTCCCCGGCGATTACTGGAGTTGGACGTAAATGAGGTTGTGGAGGAGTTCGATCCTGCTCCTGATGATGCGAGGAGAGCTAAAGTTGCTGACTACCTTGCTCGGAGGCTTCCACTTTCTTGATTTTTTGTTTTTTAATAATTGTAAATGCTTTGGGCGAGCTTTGCCGACTAAACATGTACTATTATTGTTTGTAAATGTAAAAGATTTAATGGAAAGTTTGAGTTTTGGGCGATTTTGCCGACTAAACGTGTTTATCCAATCTCTTTTATATTTTTGCAGCTTCACAATCTTTTTTATCCTGTCATGTGAGTGTCCGCCCAGTCCAGTATTAAGAATACCATTGTGCCCTTTCTTTACCTTTTAGGTCGTGTCGTCACACTCCCTTAGGTCTAAGTGGGGCAATTGGCGAGGACACACCTGTTATTGGATGTCTTCATCCGGTCAGGATTTTGTTTAACCAAAGTAGGTTTGATGCCTAAGAATGCTCTGTAGGGCTTCATATATTGCCAGGGGCAATGCTAAGAGGTCTGTCGTGCTTCATGACGATGACCTGAGGAGGGGTCTTCCCCTGCTATGTCAACCATTATACCTGTGATTTGAAAAGGATGTGCAATAAGATATAATTGTTACTTTTTAGAGAGTGATCAACTGAGATATTTTTATTGGTAAATAGAGAAATAAACTGTTTTCTCTCATAATGAGTACAATAAAAGATCTAACAATTGAACTCCTAAAAGTAGAATTTCTTGAGATTAGCTGCGTTCCATGCTCGTGGTATCTCTCTGCCCTCCATCGTTTTCAAATGATAGGCACCTTGCAGATCGTCTCTAATTATCTCATAAGGTCCTTCCCAGTTCGGGCCCAGTTTACCGTCTGATGGCTTCACTGTGTTGCCCAGGACCTTTCTTAGAACATAGTCCCCAACTTCGAATTTCCTCGGATTGACCCTTGTGCTGTAGTGCTTCGCGAGCTGTTGCTGATAGCTCGCTAGTTTTACTAGTGCAAGTTCCCTGCGCTCGTCGGCCAATTCGAGTTCAGCGAGCAAAGCCTGATCGTTCTGATTCTGCTCGACAAGGTCGGATCTCATTGTAGGCAATCCTGCTTCTAATGGGATGACCGCTTCCATACCATATGCTAGTGAGAATGGCGTCTGACCTGTGGCTCGCCTAGGAGTCGTTCTGTATGCCCATAGGACATGTGGTAGCTCGGTAGTCCACGCGCCTTTTGCTCGCTCTAACCGCTTTTTTAATCCAGCGATCACTGTTTTGTTGGAAGCCTCAGCTTGTCCGTTGCTTTGAGGATATGCTACCGAGCTGAAGTGGTGCCTGATCCCGTGTTGGTCGCAGAAGTCCTGAAAGGGGCCACTCTCGAACTGTGTCCCATTGTCAGTGATGATGGTTCTGGGGATCCCGAATCGAGTGATTATATTTCTCCATATGAACTTCATCATGTCAGCATCTCGGATGTTCGCTAGTGGTTCTGCCTCGATCCACTTGGTAAAGTAATCAGTGGCGACCAACAGGTATTTGCGATTGCCGGCAGCGGTGGGCAGTGGTCCCACAATGTCCATTCCCCACTGGGCGAAAGGCCAGGGGCTGGTCAGGGATTTTAATTCGCTGGCAGGCTGGTGGATCATGGGGGCGTGAAGCTGGCATTTTAGGCATCTGCGGACATATACTGCGGAGTCCCTTTGCATATATGGCCACCAGTAACCTTCCTTTATTACTCGGAAGGCTAGAGACCTTCCTCCGACGTGACTCCCGCAGATTCCTTCGTGAAGCTCGTGAAGCACTGTCTTGACATAGCCTGGGTGGACGCATCTAAGGTAGGGCCCGGAGAAAGATCTTTTATACAAGTCGCCTCCCGTGGATAAGTGAAAGCGAGCAGCTTTGACTCTTATCTGGTGGGCAGTCCTCTTATCCTCTGGGATCGTTCCGTTCTTCAAATAGTCTCTTAAGGGATCCATCCAGCTAGGGGCTGGTTCCAATTGGAGTATTTGTTTTGCTTTTGTCAGCTCGCAGTTGGGGTGAATGCTCGGGCAGCTAAGGAAATCGATAGGGATTATCCTTTTAAGGCTGGAATCAACTGCCGAGCTTAGGGCTGCCAAGGCGTCATCGTGGCTGTTCTGTCCCCTGGGAAACTGTTGGATGTTGATTTCTTCAAAGTTCGTCATCAGGTTTCTTACCAAGGAGAGGTAGGCTGCCATCCTCTCATCCTTCGCGTTGTAGTCTCCACTTATCTGATTGGAAACTAGTTGCGAGTCTCCGAATACCTGTAAATGCTTTGCTCCTAGAGTTTGCGCCCTTTGGAGACCTGCAATTAAGGCTTCGTATTCTGCTTCGTTGTTGGAGGCTGCAAATCCCAGCCTGATTCCTTGCTCGAGGACTGCATTTTCTGGAGTGATGAGAACAATTCCTACTCCCGCCCCCTTTGAGTTGGAGGCTCCATCAACGAATAGCTTCCAGCTTCCCCCTGTATCCTGGCTGTTTTGTTCTGTTGGCTTAGGCTGGTCGAAGGGTTCTTCGCCTGTGAATTCAGCTATGAAGTCAGTGAGGATTTGACCCTTGATAGCTGTCCTTGGTTGAAATTGGATGTCAAACCGGCCGAGCTCGACTGACCACTTAGACAGTCTGCCCGACAAATCCGCCTTCCTTAGGACAGCCTTGAGGGGGTGTGATGTAAGGACAATGATCGTGTGAGCTTCGAAGTAATGCTTCAGTTTCCTCGAGGACATTACTAGGGCGAATGCGAGCTTTTCCAA
This sequence comes from Sambucus nigra, assembly GCA_949130495.1. Taxonomy (NCBI): domain Eukaryota; kingdom Viridiplantae; phylum Streptophyta; class Magnoliopsida; order Dipsacales; family Adoxaceae; genus Sambucus; species Sambucus nigra. The sequence goes on along the minus strand of OX422217.1, from coordinate 108,617,357 downwards.
TGGCAGGTAGCGCTGCTCGGCGTCTAGTATGGTTTTGCTCGCATAGTAGACTGGATGTTGGATCCCTATGACTTCACACATTAGCGCTGAGCTGATAGTATGGCTGGATACAGAGAGGTAGAGGTACAAAGGGTCCATTTGCTGTGGTATGACAAGCAGTGGTGGGGAGCTTAGGTAGGACTTGAGCTCGCCTAATGCTTGCGAGCAATCTGGGTCCATTCTACCGTTTTGCTGCCTTTCAAGAGTTGGAAGAAGGGCTTGCATCTCTCGGAGGATTTAGAAATGAAACGATTTAGAGCAGCGAGCATTCCAGTGAGCTTCTGTACATCGCGGATTGTGCGAGGAGGTTGTACCCGTTTAATTGCATCAATCTGGTCCGGATTTGCCTCTATGCCACGCTTGCTGACCAAATATCCAAGGAACTTTCCTGACTGGACACCGAAGGAACACTTGCTCGCGTTGAGTTTCATTCGGTATTTCCTGAGGATTTCGAAGGTACTGGCCAGGTCCGAAAGGTGGTTTTCTTTCTCCTTGCTTTTGATGAGCATGTCGTCGATGTAGACCTCCATCGTGTCTCCCATCTGATTCTTGAACATTTTAGTAACCAACCGCTGGTAGGTTGCCCCTGCATTTTTTAGCCCAAAAGGCATGACCTTGTAACAGTATAAACCAACCGTCGTGATAAACGCCGTTTTATCCTGATCTGGTGCATACAGGGGAATCTGGTGATAGCCTGAGTATGCGTCCAGGAAACTCATTCGCTCGTGAGCTGCCGTGGCGTCTACTAGTCGGTCTATTTTTGGAAGAGGGAAGCTATCCTTGGGGCAGGCTTTGTTGAGGTCAGTGAAGTCTATGCAAACTCTCCACTTCCCATTGCTTTTTGGAACTACCACTGGGTTGGATAACCATTTGGGGAATTGCACTTCCCGTATGGATCCTGCATCCAACAGTTTTTCGACTTCTTGTTCTATTGCTTTGGCTTTCTCGGGGGCAGTTTGTCGTGCCTTCTGTGCTATCGGCTTGAATGTGGGATTGACGTGCAACCGATGGCAGCTCATAGGGTTCCCAAGCGAAAACATCTATGTTGCTTCTGAGTAAGGTTAACAAATCCTTTTGCTCTTGGTTAGTGAGTGAGGTCCCGATCAGGAAGACTCTGCTGTTGTCGCCTTCTCTAGCAATTACTTCTACCAGGTCCTCTACAACACGCTCGGAGGGGAGGAGCCTGGTCTCTTCCACTCCGGGCCTTCCATATTTTAATTGCTATTTGGAAGGGATTGCACCTTCCTCCACTTTCTCGCTGGTTTGAACTTCTTTTTTCTCTGGCTTTGGTCGGATGGCCGCTATGAAGCACTTTCTTGCCATCGCCTGGTCGCCATGTATCTCCATCACTCCCCGCTCGGTGACATATTTGAGTTTCTGGTGGTAGGTCGAGGAGACTGCCTTCATTGCATGAAGCCATCCCCTGCCGAGGATGGCTTGATACGGCGAATCGATGTCGACCACCAAGAATTCGATCATTTTCGAAACATTTCCAGCGAGCACTGGTAGTACTATCTTGCCCAGAGGCATGGTCATTTTTCCAGCGAAGCCAACCAGAGGAACAGTGGTTCCCTTCAGGTCGGTGATATTCAACTTCAATTTTCTGAACAGGTCGATGTACATTACTTCGGATGAGCTTCCTTGATCGACGAGCAGCCTGTCGATATCAAAGTTGGCTATCCTGAGTGTAATGACTAAGGCATCGTGATGTGGGGTCCTCACTCCCACAAGATCTTCATCCGTGAAAACAATATGCTTGTTGTAGTTGATGTCCTCTGCTCGCCGGCGTTTTCCTGCCTGTGATTTCGCTGGATCTATTTGAAAAGCTTGCATTAGTGCTATCAGCTTCTTTACCTCCATCCGAGCTGAGTTGCCCTGGATTTTCTTAACATCGGATACTCCATGGATTACTGCGAATTCGTGTCCGGTGTCGTCTTCTAATACGTTGTCGGGTTTTGCCTCCTTGTGGACAGTCACTCTCTCTACCTTCCTTTCCACAAAGTCATTCAAATGTCCGGATTGGGCCAGCTCCTCGAGGTGGGACTTAAGAGCTTTGCAGTGCTCGGTCTTATGTCCTCCCTCTTTGTGGAAGGTGCATCTCAGCGCATTGTTTCTTTTCGATGGGTCTCCTCCCATTTTTCGGGGCCATTTGATGAACGGCTCATCCTTGATCTTAGCGAGAATTTTGTAAATTGGTTCTTTGAAGACGGTGTTGACCGCCTGGAACGACTTTGCAACGTCAGGGCTTCCTCCGTTCTTGGGGCCATTCTTGCTCCCATTCTTTCCTCCCTTTTTTTGGTTATCAACTTTCTCACTTCCCTTCGTGGCAAGCTTGGCTCGACCGTTCTCACCTACGTTAAGGCGGGTGACATCTTCCACCTTTGCGTATTTCTCAATCCGGGCCATCAGGTCATCAATGGTGGTTGCTTCCTTCTTTGTCAAGGACTGGTAAAGGAGGGAAGAGCTAGGTAGCCCAATTTTGAATGAAGCCACTGCCACCTCTTCCGCGCAGTCTTCGACTTCGTTGAATAACTCCCAGTACCTCTTCACGTAGTCTCGAAGTGTCTCTTGAGGAGTTTTCTTCATCGTCAATAGAGCATCCATCCTTTTGGGATGGGAGCTGCTGGTGATGAACCGGGCCGTAAAGAGCTCGGCCAGGGATTTGAAATTTCTGATGGATCGGTGAGGGAGTTTCTCGAACCATTTTTGGGCCACGTCATGAAGGCTCGAGGGAAAAATACGGCACATCAGTGCATCTCGGTGATTCCAGAGGGTCATAGCCTGCCGGTACTGCCTGACATGATCAATGGGATCAGTCTTCCCGTCGTAAATCTTGAACCTTGGAATAGCAAACTTTTTGGGAGCTTCTTCTTCTTCAATTTCCCTCGTGAAGGGCGATTTCATCTGGGTCTTGAGGGCTCTCCTTGCGAGTTCTCTGGTTGACCTGGTGCCGCGGTGAGCTGGATGTTGGTCCATTTCTCTGCGGACTAGGTTTCGTATGTTGTCGTCGCTGCGAGCAGGGCTCTGATAGCGGCGAGCTTTTCTCAGTTGCTCGCGGAGGTCGTCATCTGAGTCGCCACCTTCGAACCCTTGATATTGCCGCCTAGGGCTCCTTCCTCGGCTGCGAGATTTGCTCGCCTGAGGGCTAGGAGTGCGATAGGGGCGTCTCCTGGTATCAGGACGTAGTTCTTTTTCCAGTTTTTCCAGTCTTCTTTTCAGGCGAGCATTCTCAGCCTCATACCTGCGAGAAGATTCCCTCTGCTCATGGAGCCTTGCTTCGTATGCATCGATCAATCTGGATATCTGAGTGGACCTTGCTGGTCCTTGACTTTCTTCTGAGGCTGGCCTTTCTAAGCGAGCCCCTTGATCTGAACGTCGGACTTCAGACCTAATCCTGCGAGGAGCGGGTGGCTCCTGAATATCTCCTGCTTGAGGAGCGTTGCTGCTGTGACCAGACATCTTAGACTTTTTCTTGGCGTGGGCTCTTCTCAAGTAAAGATAAACGTTTCCCACAGACGGCGCCAATTGTGGTGACAATTATTATGCAACACAAATAAATATGAAAGAGGTAACAACCAAGAAAAGATAAATAAAAGGCCAATCACACAACAACGGGGGTACGTGGTTCAGCAAAGAAGTGCCTACATCCACGATGGTTCAGTCAGTGTTATTTCTCTATATTCTGAGGAATAAGTACAGAGAATACAACTTGTCCTTTGCCCCGGACTTAGGGTTTAATTTATACATGTGTATGTTGGAGTAGTGGGGGTGATGGGTTCCTTCTTATTAGCCATCTCCCCTACATGGAATCGTGTTTCCCCACAACTTCCCTTCATGGGATCGTGGGGTAATTGGATTGATATGAAGGTGATGGGCCTGGACTTTGGGCCGCTAGGTTGAGGCTACTCGTCCAGGCCTATGGTGCTAAATTCAAGGTCCCCACAATTACATAAAGGGCACTTATCCTTGAGTTTGTGTTTGTTATGGTACAATATGAAACCATTAATCCATGCATGAATATATTTTTACTTTAAGCCAAAACCCTTCAAAATCTTTTTCATAGTCAAATAATTATCTGGTAAGGTGTTGTCTTTTGGGAGAATGTCTTTATCCCACTTAAGGATTTCATTATGTTATTCCCTAGCAAACCGAACTCACTTCAAATTATGTAAACTGATCATTGCATATAATATCGAGTGATCTTCGTCACGGTATTTATACAAAGGTCTAGCCGCATCAGCTTTTAAATGTATGTATTCTTGATCTTCGGGTAATTCATTATCAACATGTTCATTGGCTTGGACATAAAGATGATCATCTAAATCCATAGGTTGGCGGTTTTGATGATAGTGGAGTTCGTAAGAATCATCAATTAGGTTAGTCAAAGGACGATGTGCTACAAAATCATTCACCGCCATTACCCGATCGAGTACTGGTAATTCTTCCAAAACATATATGGTATTTCCCCATTGAATGTCCATATCTTATAGTCTTGCGACATACCCCACCTTAGCGAATGAAACTCAATGTCTTTTGAAGAATTAAATTTTCTGCCATACAACGGGTACACTGGCACAGGATCTTATCATTGTTTAGAATTATATATGCATATTTAGCAAATTCATGAACGTCCTTTACATGATTATCATAGACTTTAGTACTCTCTCCCTTCCACTTATTGTATTATGCGAAATCAATTAAAGAGTCTTTAAAATTCAATTCACATATATAAATAGGTTGAAACGAAGGTTATGTTGCATATAATAAATCTCCATTGATAATTCAAGAAATTCATTCAAATTCATTCAACCCAAGAATTCAATCAATATGAAACAAAATTGAACAAATTAAGATGTTATTAAACCCAGAAAAAAAAAGTAAAAAAAATTAAGATGTCATCACATGATGCACGAAATTAAAATAATTTCTAACTTGTCCCAAAATAAGAAAGAACATTACAAACGTGTCCAAAAATATAACATTATTCATCACATAATCTTCACCAATAAATAAATTGGTAAGGAAATATATCCCACTTTATATATTCATGTAAAGTTCCCCGCTCACCCATGTGGTGAACATTGACAGGATCCTGCTTGCCAATTGAGTAGATTAAATCTACCATTATCTTAGACTCACCTATTTGCAAAGTGTGACTTTTCACAAGTGATCCTGGAGTCGTATAAATGAGCGTGAACATTGAAATACCTCAAGAGAATCTCTTAAGACTAGACATGGATCTGGGCATAACTAAATCACAAGTTATGTTCTATTAATCTAAGTCAATTTTATTTCAAAACACTTTGTTAAGTTTTTAAGACTCAAAAAAATATTATTTTATTGCTAAAGGAAAGAAGCAATCATTTAATACACTAAGTAATGAACAATTATTTAAGAAGTCAGTTGATCTACTAAGTAATGAACAATTATTTACATGCAGAATAAAATGGAGTTTAGATCTAAAACTGAGTTTTATGCAAGTACCAATATTTATGTAAAAAAATTTTAGATTTTTTTTTCTGAAACAACAGATCTAACAACTTTTAAAAGGTTGGAAGTTTATTTGAAAGAAATCATATAAAATTTCAGAAGGTTCATAAACTTCTATTTATTCAAGAGAGTCATAGATCTAAAAAAATTTTGTTATGAATCTTAGATCTGTTAAGACAAAATATAAATTTAAACCAGTTTGTGAAAAAAAATCATTTAAAACCAAGAACTAGTTTACACCTATTTTTAGTCTTAAACTGAAAATATACAAGTATGTGATTTATGAGTGAGTGTTTTAAATGTGGGTAAATCATAAAATCATAAGTATAGAGAACTTCAATTTCGTCTAATAAAACCCTAAAATTTTCTCTTACAAAGATTCAATGCTGGGAAAACATATAACATGTTTTGATAGAGGTTTCTGTCTATGAAGGTTTGGATAATAATCTCTCACTCATCTACACTTTCTCCTCCATTCTCCCTCTTTCTCTCTAAATTAAGGTTTAATGTGTCTCTGTCTCTCTCTCCCCTTTCTCCTTTTTCTCTCTACTTCCCCTTACTCCTTTTTCTTAATTTATGAAAATGCCAAAATTTCTGAAGGAACGTTACAACGATGGTTTAAATAAAGGGGATAGAAATATCCATAAGATGACTGGTAAAGGAACCGTTTGCATTTCTTGGCTGGAATAAAAATGGTAACATGAGATAACCTGTTGACAAGTAAAATGATTATATTCGGCTAACAAAAGAAGGCATGAATTGGTATGCCATTAATCAATTTGATCGAGCGGTTGGTTTTGAATGTCAACTATTAGACACATAAGAAATGCACTAAGTGATATACAACTATCTCGCATACAAAAATAACTAAGCCACGTATAACAATGACACACAAAAACCAATTAGAACCCTTTGAACATTTGACCAGCTACTAACATAATTCAAGGTGAAATAGAAAAGCCCACGTGTAAAACATTTATTGTTTTAATAATTTCTAGATATTAAAATAGTTTAAAATAGATTTTAAAATTTTAAAATTTTAAAATTTGGGGAAAAATTAGAATAATTATTATAAAAATATCTACTTACAATCTAAATTTTTCATAATTTTCTCAACATGAAAATATTTTTAGATCATTTTGTTATGTTAAGAAATCATATAAAATTATATTAAATCATAAAAAATGATTAAAAAAAATCTAAGTGAGTGAGTGATGTGGGTGCAATCCACCCATTAGTCATTTTTACCTTTCTTGACCCTTGTTCAATATCTCCTTAGTTTCACTTGCTTTTCTTGGACTGAATTATCTTGAATTAATACTAGGATTATTCCTTATAAAAATGTCTTTTGTCTAAAATGATTCAAACTAGTTAAACACGTAATAGATGACTGAAGCAAACATATGAGTCTTATATTCTTAGGGTGTTCAATCTCCCATTTTGGATATATTTAGAGAAAAAAACCATCGAGTACATCATACTATTTGAACGAAAAGAAAAATCCTAATCATATACATCAATTACTAATATACTTAATCTCGGGTCATAGAGAAAAATATATTACTCAACTAATTATAGACCTTATTCTTAACAAATGTTGGGCTTGTAAAGAAAATTCCTAACTCATAAGATCAAGTTAAGAATAGTTGTCTAAAAATGGTAAAACATACTAAAGCATAAGGATATTAGCTGATATAAATAACTTGATGTAGAATTTGACAGATGAAATGTGTAAAAAATGATGAACTCTTCTCCACTTTTAGCTCAATATATGAAAAGGAAATAAGGAAACAAGAATATATAGTCAAATGACACTAATTAGTATTGTGCATATTAAATATCATGTTTTCCTACATCATCCAGCATTAAGAGAATACCTTCTATATTGACAAGTACTCTTACCCTAATACATTGTAAAACCATTATAAGGAAAGATTTTACATAGGACACACATATAATGCATTTTGATGAATTATTCTACAACACACATTACTATTACCTTTCATAAGTACTCAAATCATTAGCCATCTAATGGTTTAGTAAATACGCCCGTTAACTAGTTTTACGTGTGAACATGTTCAATTACAAACTCTTTAGTTTCTACCGAATCTCTAATACAACAATGTCGAATCTTAATATGCTTAGTCCTTGAGTGATAGACGGAATTTTTAAAATTGTTAATAGCACTTAAGTTATCACAAAGAAGTGTTGGTTGTTCATCAAAAAGTTTGTAGTCACTTAAAATTTGATTAATCCGAAGCAATTATGCTTAGAAGCTTCAACAACGATATATTCATCCTTAGTTGTGGACAGATATATACATTTACGTTTCTTACACGACTAGCCCAGAAGATTGGTGCTGACATAATAACAACCTACCCAATTAGCATCACTACAACCAATAATTGAGCTAGTCGTGTCCTTCTAATACCAAAAGACATAATTAAGAGCACCTTTTATGTATTTAAATATCCTTTTAACAAATTTTAAATGTCTCTCTTGGGGGGAAACTGATAGTGTGTTCACACACATACATAAAATATTATATCAAACCTATTGGTGATGAGATAAAAAAGGCTCCCTATCATACTACTATACATGGTTCTACATATTAGTGTGTTGCTTAAAGAACATTACATATATGACTCATTTGAGTCTAAAATATAGGGGCTTGTCTAGTTCAAAAATAGAGACAAAATTGTGTCATCCTATATTCAACCCTAAACCTCATGCCTCTTCATGATCTACATCAACAACTTTAAAGAAGAGAAAAGGTAGTATAACCAACACAACTATACACCTAAGAGTGTGTGTGTTCACATTGGCTTAAAAATATTCTCACCTATTTTTTAAGGATTTTTAGGAACTCTTTAATCATTTAAGATCTATTTTTAAACAATTAAAATTAGGTTTCAAAAATGTTTGGGCCTTTTTATAATATCCTAATGTTCCTAAATTTTGCCTTGGGTAGAATCCAAAAGCGGCAGAGAATATTGGGGTAGTAACTGAGATTTTAAAAAACTTTGGAAACACGTGTTTTTATTTCAATCCTCACCATACACGTGTTGTACACTGGACGGTCTAGATTCTGTTTCTTTCCACTCACATTTCTGAGATTAAACCTGGAACGTTGGTTTGAATTCATCATTGGCCTGCATGCGTTTTAACTCAATCCATGTCTTACCTATTTGAGCCAATCAGAGAACATTTAAGTGCGGTGCATTATCAACCACACGATTTACAACCGTTTGATAGAAGCAATCATAGCCCTTGATTTTGAACCCCTTTCTAAATCCTTCCATCGTCCACTATAAATAGGACCTTAGGGTCAATCGTTTCTAACTTTTGGAGAGTCTGAGAGTTGGTGGAAAATAAGATATATATATATATATATATATATATATATATATATATATATAGAGAGAGAGAGAGAGAGAGAGAGAGAGAGAGAGAGAGAGAGAGAGAGAGAGGAGAGGAGAGTGGAAAAATCAGAGAGAAAAAGAAAATTAAAACCAAACTCTGGCTAAATTTTTCCGAAAATTTCTTTGAGAGTTTGAGAGTTTTACTTGTTCGTGGTTTAAATCCTCTCTGGTTTACGTCTCTTATCCAGCACCTTCAGTAAGTTGAGATCTTGTCTCACTTCATTTGAGACTTATATATCTAACCAAACTGATAGAGTCACGATAGTTGATTAGGACTGATTTCTTCATTAGAAATCATCTCTCTGTTGGGTTTGTTGATTTCAAACGTTTTCATCAAATTTATCCCCGATAAATTTTTTTTCTATTTTCAAATTTTTGAAAAAAAACAGACTTCAAGATTTTTTCAGATCTAAAGACGTTTATGTCTCCCAGTTTATATTTCACATTTTTTGAAATAGATTTATAAATAAATAAGAGTGAGACATATAGGATCTTGGCTCTTTTATTTTAGCAAGATTGTTTCTAATCTGACCTTAAGAAATGAAGTCTATTTTTCAAGAAAAGTTGATTCAGACTCTTGCATGTCATTTATAGAACATATCTGTAATTTGTAGGAATAACGTTTGTATAAGAGTGAGTGAGTTTCATGCATGTGTTAGGCAAATCACTTCACTACACATTATACAACATCACTAAAGTTGTGTTGGTTACCATCAGAGTGGACGTAAAGAAGGAGCAAAGGAGTTAAGCTTTGGAGAACGTTAAAGACAACAATCAGAGCCAGAAAAATCAGAGAAAAACTAGGAGTGCAGGTATAATTTCTTGACTTAGTTTAGGTCTGATTTGTGTGGACAATACATTTCTTGCTCATACTCTAAAACTCATTCGAGTGGATTTTTTGTTTCTCCTAGAGGGAGTCGTGGATGTTTCCCCAGTTTGATTAGGGTTTTCCACGTTAAAATAATGTTTTATGTGTGAGTGTTTTTTATACTTGATTTACTCTTTCTATCACTGCTATAGGTGTTTAAATTTCTTTTGAAATTTTAAGATTCCAGGTAATTGAAATTTCTTGTTCAAAAACATTTTTAATAAAACTTGACTTCTCATTGGCGTTATTAAAAGGGTTTCTTCAAGAAAACAATTCGAACCCTTCTTAACTATATTAACTTTTGATTAAACAAATTATTAAGGGATTTTCAATTAATATCCGAGGGGTTCTTATTTTTTTAAAATTAATTGTTCAGAATCCAGTGTTTTTTGAAACTGTTTTAAAAATACCCAATGGACGAGAAATTAGAGAGACTGGGAAACTTATCCCGACCTCCCCTTTTTGATGGAAACAATTTTGCTTACTGGAAAGTAAGGATGATTGCCTTCATCTAAGGAATACTGGGAGATGAAGTCTGAGATGCCATAAAAAATGGCTACTTTCATCCTACTCAACCTATGACATAAGGTAGTGAAATAAGAATAAAAAAAACTTCTCACTGAATTTACTAAAGAGGAGAAATAGGCATCCATCTGCAATAATAAAGGCTAAAATGCAATATTCATGTCTGTAAATGAGCATGAGTTCAAAATAATCTCTATATGTACCACTTCTAAAGAAGCCTGGGAGACGTTGGTCACAACCCATGAAGGTGATACACGTATTAAGGCTGCCAAGACTCAAATGCTTATTGAACAATATAACACCATAGTTATGATTGAGACTGAGACCTTCAATGATTTTTATATCAAACTGACTGATGTCATATAAAATTACATGCAAATGGCATTGTCCATGACGGAAGAGAAATTGTCTCTAAAATCCTAAGATCACATCCACAGAAATTTGACAGTAAAAGATATGCAATTGAGGAAATGGAAGATCCAAATCTTACCCCTAAACTCCCAATAGCAAATTAAGAACTGTGGAAATGGAATTGGATTATAAGAAACAACTTCTTGGAAGTTAGAAGAGAAAAAATAGTCCCAATGCTATGTTTCAATCCAAAGTGATGCCTAATCTTGATATGCCATCTTATGATAACTGTGACTTGGATGATTTGGATAACCAAATAGCCTTCGTGTCTAAACACTATAACGAAATTCTTAAGTTTAGAAATAATGTTGCTGCTAAATAAGGAAAGGCTCCTAATTCAAATCAATCCAATAATAGGCCTCATGAGAGGAAACTAGAGAAACACCACAATAACAATAAAAGACCTGACAAAGACCATAGCAAGTCTGAATGCTTTAGATGTGGTAAAATAGGTCACTTGCCATTAACTGTAGTGTCAACCTGAAAAAACAAAATAAGGCAAATTTGTTCAAAACATGGGATGATTCAAGCGATTCAAATGATGATGAGCCTGAATCATCTAACATATTTGACCCCTGTATGTCTTTTTTTTCAAAGATAGTATATTATGATGATAATACTGATGAGAGTCTGCCTAATAATTCTTTGATCATTCCTGTTAATGGTTTATCTGCTTTATTCCCTGAGAATGCTAATAATGGTTATGCTGATAATAGTAGCTCTATTGCCGTGTGTGTGAGTCAAAGGGATCGCATGAATGACGAACTGAATGTGTGTGTGAGTTCAAAAAATGAATCGATAGGGGACAAATCACCCAACACACTTACTAAGTCCTATAATGATGACCTTCCAGACATCCACACACTATACACTAAAACACTTAGGAAGAGCACTAGATTATAAAGAACCATTAAAAACTTAACTGAAAAGATAGAATTTCTTAGTCTTGTGATTAAGTGAAATGATGAAGACTACACTAATCAATGTCTAGACCATGAAACACAACCTAAGGATTTTTCTAAAAAAAATCAAGGATCTTTCTGAATCCAATGAAATTGTGGAAAAGAAATACAAGGCCACGTTGTTAGAATTGGAACAATCAAAAGAAAAGGCTTCAACAGTCTTCAAAAAGTTTGCAAAATTTGAAAACAATTCTAATTGTATTGAAGACTTTGTCGCATCCAGTAAAATCAAATTTGAGGACAGAACTGTAATACGATTTAACACTGACACACAAACTGAAAATTTACAAACCATAAAGTTTGTGTCAAGAGGAAAAAGGCCTATGGAAACTTGTCCAGATTTTCAGTCTATAAAAGCTAATTTTGATTAAAAAAAATAGAAAGGGAAAGACATTTTGATAAGTAGTGAGTCTAAAGAAAATGTTGAATCTAAGACTAAATGCGTCTGCCTCCCCCCCCCCCCCCCCCCATACGGCAAGGAGAGTCCTCATTTCAATCTGTCGATATAAGACACAGGACTAAAACCCCACACTCAGATAAACCCATCTTTAAAGGTCTTCAAGTCATTAATAAACCTCTAAACACTTTATATTTAGCCCTCCTTCATCTAGAGAAACACAAAGATCCACCCAAGCAACTTTAGCACCTTTGCTATTAGCCTCATCCCCTTTCCATAAGTAATTTCTCATTATTTTCTCAATCTTCTTTATAATACTCTTGGGCAGAATAAAAATGCTAGACCAATACACTTGAATGCTGAAAATCACAGTCTTCACTAGAAGGAGCCTACCTGCAAAACTCAAGAACTTATTAGTCCAACATTTGGTTCTCATTGTTATCCTTTCCACCAAGTGAGAGCAGTCCTCCTTCTTCAACCTAGTTGAATTGAGAGGAACCCCAAGATATCAAAATGGAGGGATCCCATGCTGAATGCCAAGAATAGTTGAAATGTCCTGAATCCCATCCACATTAATCCCTGCAGTGAAAAGGTTGCTCTTCTCTAAGTTGATCATCAGGCCAGATAAGGAGCTAAACTTTGATATTGTCTCCTTCACAATACTGCAGGAATCTTTGTCCCCCCAACAAAGACAATTAAATCATTAGCAAAACTTAGGTGAGTTAAAGACATCTCCTTGCATCTAAGGTGATAACTGAACAGGTCTGATTCAGTTGCCTTAGCAATAATCCCAGAGAAAACCTCCATCACAAGCAAGAAAAGGTAGGGAGAGAGAGGGTCCCCCTGCCTGAGCCCTCTTTTCCCATGAAAGAAACCCTTTAGTTCCCCATTTAGGTTAATGGAGAATCTGGTAGTAGTCACACATTTGGTGATCCACCTAATGACTTTGGATGGGAAACCAACATGGGCCAACAGCTTCATCAAAAAGTCCCAGCTCACAGTATCATATGCTTTCAGAATATCAATCTTGATTGCACATCTCGGAGGCCAAGAGTCCCTGTGATAATTCCTCATTAACTCTTGTAATAACAAGATATTATCAGCAATGGATCTACCTTCAACAAAGGCAGCTTGATTAATACTAATAAGGCCAGGCATCATCTTCTTTAGCCTGCAAGTGATCACTTTGGAAATACATTTGTACAAGGTGTTACAACACGAGATGGGTCTGAACTCCCTCATACTTCTAGGGGTTGCAACCTTTGGGATCAAAGCTAGAGCTGTACAATTCCACTGCTTGAAGAAAGTCCATGTGTCAAAGAAGAATTTAATTTCCTCACACACCTCTCTCCCAATGAGCTCCCAATTCTTTTTAAAGAAGTAGCTGTTAAAACCATCAGGGCTCGGGGCCTTGTCAGACCCAATGCCAAACATAGCGTTTTTTATCTCTTCATGAGTGACCTCTTCCTCCAGGAGATAAGCTTGATCAGGGGTTAGCTAATTCTTGATCACCTCCCCCAGGACAGCATTTGCATTCTCACACTACACCCTATTCCCTAACAAGTTCTGAAAAAAACTCATTGCTTCTGTAGACACCTACCTGCTCACTGCCTTCAATTCTCACACCTAGATCATTTTCAGTGCTCACAATTTTCCTTCTAGCCCTATTTTGGTTTACTTTCTTATGAAAGAAAGTATTGTTTTGGTCGCCCAGTTGCAACCATTTGGTTCTAGCCTTATGTCTTAGGAAGGACTCCTCATCATTTCTTAATTCTGCATATTTGATTCTCATCACATTAGCAGCAGCCTGCAGGTCCCTATTAGCACCATCTCTGTCCATCTCGCTTTGAATAGCACCTAGATTTATCTTGGACTCAGCTACTTGAGTAGAAATCTTATTAAAGAATTTCTTATTAAAGTGCTTTAAAGAGGCTTTAGCTCTATTAAGCTTGGTGTAGAGCCTCTGCATTGGATTCCCAACCTTCCTAAATCAACCAGCTTCGACGTCCATACACCATCTTGCCATCGCCATGCCTACCCTACCTCCGGCCAATCGTGGTAGTTGCTCTCCTGTAGATGTCGTTAAAGACCCAATGATTAAACATAACCCTAGTATATGCCAGGGTTTGGATGCTGGGATGGAGCCTGGTCCGGTAGGTGTCCTAAATGAAGAAGCTAGCGAATCTGAGGAGTTTGAAGAGGGGCAAGTCTTTGCTTCGAAAGATAGTATTGACAGAGAAAATGCTAATGTTTCTAGAATTAAAGAAATAAATGAAGAAAAGGAGGTATACAAAAAATTTCTCGAAGAAAAAGGTTTCACTCAAGAGGACATTTTACATTTCAGATGTGCCAAACTAAAAAATAAAGCCTCAAACTCTGATGGATGTAAGTTAGTGGAGGTAAAGACTACGAATTCAAAGGTGGATTGTGAAGAGGATGGCCCTTTAACCTACTCTTCCCTGACCAAGGAGGACAAGTCATAGAAAGATGTTGTAGCGGATAAGAGATATCCCAAGCTAAGATTTACTTACCATGCTCCCTCTATTGTTGATAAAAGAATCACAGTCTCCCCACCTCTAGAGGTGGCAAAAAATGGCTATGCTAAGTGGGAAAGCAGTATGGTAGGGTGTTTTCTGGGGAGAAGTTTGCCTTACACCTTGGTTTGCAGTATAGCCCATAGGTTATGGGATAAATTTGGCCTCAATCAAATAGTGGGACACAACAATGGAGTCTATTTCTTTATGTTTGATAATGCTAATATGAGGGATGAGGTAATTGATAATGGACCTTGGCATTTTGTGGGGAACCCAATTATTATTCAAAAATGGACACAAAACTTCTCTTTCAGTAAAGATTCAACCTCAAAGATACCTGTATGGGTGAAGTTCCATAACATTCCTGTCCAATTATGGATAGAGGAGGGGCTTAGCTATGTTGCTAGCTCAGTGGGAGTTCCTATGTATGCTGATACAATTACTGAAGGTATGAAGAGAATAAGTTTTGCAAGGATTTGTGTGGAGTTAAAAGTCAGGGAAGAATTCCCAAACAACATTGATGTCACCATGGAGGATGGATCCATTGCAGTAGTTGGAGTGGAATACCAGGAGAAACCTCCATCCTGTGTCCATTGTGGAATATTTGGTCATGCCCTGATCAACTGTCCTAAGGGGAAGAAAGCTTGGGTGGCAATAAATAATAAAGAAGAGGTATATCCAATCTTAAGCCAAGCTGAGATTCAAAAGGCCTTGGAAGAAGGATGGACCAAAGTGCAGACTAAATCCAATAAGACTACCAAAACAGTTGAAACAGTTGAGACAGTCAAGAGTGGGATGGATGTAGAAAGTATGCCTAGTGTGATGGTTAGTACAAGTAAGAATGAAGTGGGAGATAATACCCCAAACAAGGTTACTACCTCTAATCAGTTTGACATTCTAGATGTTATGGAGGACTCTACTCTTGTTACAACCCCTGCCCCTTCAGGGCTGGCCCTTAAAATTAAAGCAGTGGATGAACTTGATCAGGGAAGGTTTGGAGGTGTCATTAGAAGGGATGGAAAAGAGGTGTGCAATAGCAACAACAAGGTGAAGAAGAGTTCGGGCAGCAAATCCAAAAAGTTTAGATGACCAGGAAGGGTACATGGAATATAAGGCGACTTAATGCTCCCCACAAACAGATGGAGGTGGTTAAGCTAATAAGAGATAATAAATTAGACCTTATTAGTCTTGTGGAGACTAAGATTAGAAGG
This sequence comes from Sambucus nigra, assembly GCA_949130495.1. NCBI lineage: Eukaryota > Viridiplantae > Streptophyta > Magnoliopsida > Dipsacales > Adoxaceae > Sambucus > Sambucus nigra. The sequence goes on along the minus strand of OX422217.1, from coordinate 108,601,498 downwards.
AACAACTTGGATACTGTCAAGAATATGTGCTTCTATCATTGGGAGTATATTCATAACTGCCCTATGGATGGGGGAGTGGCAAGAGTGATAGTGGGTTGGAACCCCAATATATTGAAGATTGATGTGATTGATTCTCATAGACAAGCTCTTTTCTGCCTTGTAAATATCGTTGGTACTAGTAACTCTTTTTATGTGACTTTCATATATGGTGAAGACCTGCCTGAGCAATGCAACTCTTCCTACTATTCACGAGGGAATTGATACTATTGTATGGCTTCCCTCAAATCATGGAATGTTCACCATTGCCTCTGCTTGGGAACTTTTAAAGGCCCATAAGCCTATGGTCAACTGGAGCAAGTTTGTGTGGAGTAAGGTTTGTATCCCTAAATGCTCTTTCATAACTTGGTTGGTGTTTAGGAAGGCCATCAACACTAAAGTTAAATTACATGATTGGGGAGTTTCTGTGGATGACCTGTGTGAGTTATGTGGGACTGAGAGGGAGACATATAACCATCTGTTCTCTCAGTGCAGCCTTAGTAAAAGTATATGGGAGGAGGTGATGCTTAGGAACCAATGCTACAGGGATGCCCAGGGTCTGAATAGTGAGTTGGATTTGGCTACTGTTAACCACTCTACGAAGACCCTATGTGACAAGATTAGATCCCTATCCTTTACTGCCACTATCTATTGCATTTGGATGGAGAGGAATGCTAGATGCTTCAAGCATGTCTCCAATTCCCTTGATTCCATTATCAAGGGCATTAAAAACATGGTTAGAGAAAAACCTCTCACGTGGAAAAAGGACAGAAGGAGTTTTACTAACTGGATGGCTTGTATGTACTGGAACATTCCTGAAGATATGCTTCTAATTTAGGCTTTGATTAGTTTCTGCCTTGTTGGCCTGTTTACCTGTGGGGTATGCCCCAGGGTTCTTTTGTTTTGTGGAGGGTTTATCCTCTGTGTATTCTTTAGTTTCTTTATACAATTTAAATTTCCCAAAAAAAAAGTCATTTATAAACCTTCGATCCACCTTTACTGCTCCTATTGTAATGTCTACGGACATTCACTTGAGACCAATTTTTGAAAGCATCTATACCAATCCTTTTCGTACATTCATGTTTATAGAAACTTTAACTATTCGAGGCAAAATAAAAATTACTACGTCCTTCCTAGATAGTCCGATAAGAACTCTGATATACCCGTTTATACCCTCAGCCTGGACGAGGACTACCTCCAATACGGACGACCATACGAGGAGACGACCCTTCACCAGGCCCCAGCTGGCCACTACCAGACCTAGACGACCATACGAGGGGCCGACCCTCCGCCAGGCTCTAGACGACCCTACGAGGGGCCGACCCTCCACCAGGATCCGGACGACCCTACGAGGGGCTGACCCTTCCCCAGGCTCCGGACGACCCTACGAGGGTACGACAGTACGAGGCCAGAATCGAGCCGGACTCACTGCCGGAAGAAACTTTGCCCTCGGCCTCGTCTTCTAGGCCGAGGGTGACATCATGACAGCGCGTGGCTTGGGAGACGCGTGGGACAGTGCGCGTCAAGCTCATATGACACGTGGCAGACCGTTATAACCGAATCACACCCTCACGTGAGGGAATATTATGTCATCATTTGGCATCTACAGGTGTCAACAGGGGATTGGTTAGATCATCATTCACATGCACCATGCATACTTGGGGGGTACACTACACCCCCCAAGACCTATATATACTTGTCACCTACAACCCTACAGGGGGATCAGATTATTGCAACCCTAGCTAAAACCCTGCTTGTGCACAGTAGAGAGAGAAAGAGCTTATGTGCATTGTATCCAAGGCCATTAGTGCCCATACTTAGAGGATCACACACTCACAGTGGATGTAGGCCTAATTGGCTGAACCACTATACATCATTGTCTTATTTCCTCTTATACTCATCCCCTTCTACATACACATGTTCATACACTTATGCATCTCTATGACTGCCATGGTTATAACTGTTTGAGCTCATTATTACTTATCCGGTGGTGCTGATTTCCAGCGCTATCAAACTCTAACGATCAAAATAGGAAGAAACGATATAATACTAAATGCAGGACTGAGAGGAAAGGTCCTAGACTCATGACTAAACCAAATGCTCAACAATCTTACAAAAATCAGTTTAAAGCACAAAAATCTTTTAAAGAAAAATTTGATGCTAGAAATGTTATTATATTCGAGAAAATATGCTCAAACATTTCAAAACTCGAGAATTTTGGGTTATGAAAGATGAGCTAATATCCCAAATGAAGTGTAATATTGGTATTAGTGCCTTAAAAGCTGAACACACTTAGTTTGGATGGTATTTAGATTCAGGTTGTTCTAAACATATGACCGAGGACGAGACTAAACTAACCAAAAAAATTGACTTCTTAAGAGGAAAAGTTTTGTTTGGAGATGGAGTATCGGCCCAGATCATAGGTAAAGGGACACTCAAAGAAAAAGGACTACTTACTCTTGAGGAAGTTCTTTTAGTGAATGGTCTTAAAGAAAATTTACTGAGTATATCGCAATATTGTGACTCAAACCATACTCTCACATTCGCAAAAACCAATTGTAAAATTCTAAATGAGAATGGAGTTTATATTATTACAGGCCTCAGAACACCTAATAATTGTTACGCAGTAAACGTAGGAACTAGGACTACAATATAGCCAGGATGGAAGATAATGAAATCTGGCACAATAGGTCAGGTCACATAAATTACGATAGTCTTGGTAAATAGTTAGAGGTCTGCCCAAAATTAAACCTATTTCCAATATAATATGTGGACCCTATCAAGAAGGAAAGATAGTTAAAGCTCCTCATAAGAAAGTTGAACAAGTTTTATCCACCAAACCTCTAGAACTCATTCATATGGACCTAATGGGACCTTCTCTCACTGTTAGTCTTTTTGGCAATAGTTACATCTTCGTTATGGTTGACTATTTTACTCGATTTACCTGGGTTGCCTTTTTAAAACAAAAATCAAAATCTTTTCGTAAGTTTTTGAAAATTCTATTACGAATTGAAAATGGAAAGGACTCCCAAGTAAATAGAATTCGTAGTGATAGAGGAGGTAAGTTTATAGATTTAGGAGTTATCTTATATTGTGAATAAAATGGTTACAAACATGAATTCAGTGCCCCTAAGACGCTGAAAAAAACGAGATAGTTGAGCGTAAAAATTTCACTATTTAGGAGATGTCTTGTGTTATGATCCACACAAAGGATTTACCTAAATATTTTTGGGTTGAAGTTGTTCGCACAACTTGTCATATAATCAATAGAGTATACCTTAGGAAGAATACCAAGCAGAAACCTTATGGACTTTGGTACGGGAAAAAACCTAACCTAAAATATTTTAGAACCTTTGGTAGTGTATGTTTCGCATGCAAGGATAGAGAACATTTGTCCAAATTCAAAACCAGAGGTGATAAAGAAATTGTCTTAGGTTATTCTCCAAATAGCAGAGCCTACCGTGTCTATAATCTTCGTACCAAAACCTTAATGGAATCCATCAATATAGAATTAAGTGACACTAATGCAGAGAATAAGAGCATAGGACCAATTGTAATTGATGAGTTAAAAAACCATTCTAAGCACGACTCTTCAGCCATAGCTGAGTCCCTAAAAAATGAGACCCCTGAAGTGGAAAATTGGGTTTCTAAGGATTATCCCCTAGATAATGTGGTCGGTAACCCAGATGAGCGTATTCGAACAAAATCCCAATTACGTAATACCGCTCACTTTGCATGCTTTGTATCTTTAATAGAACTAAAGAATGTGAATGAATAATTAAATGATTCCTATTGGATAGGTGTTATGCAAGAGGAACTCATTCAATTTAAAACTCATGACGTATGGTATCTTGTTCCCAAACTAGAAAATAAACGGGTAATTCGCAATAGATGGATTTTTAAAAATAAAACTGATGAAACAGGGATGGTAGTTAGAAAGAAAGTAAGACTTATGGCCTACGGTTATTCTCAAATTGAAGGATTAGACTTCGAGGAAACTTTTGCCCTCTTAACACGCCTTGAATCTATTTGTCTTCTTCTCACTATTACGTGTCTCTTAAAATTCACTTTATATCAAATGGATGCAAAGTCTGCAATCCTTAATGGTTTTTTAATCGAGGAAACTTATATAGAACAACCTAAAGGGTTCATTGACCCTCACCATTTAAATCATGTATATCATCTGAAAAAGGCGTTATATGGTTTAAAACAATCCCCTCGTGTTTCGTATGAACGATTGTCTACTTTTATTTTAAATAAAGGTTTTATGAGAGGTAGGAATGACCAAACTCTTTTTGTCAAACATTTTGACAGAAATGTTATAATAACCCAAGTGGATGTAGACGACATTATTTTTGGATCTACCTCCCCGTATGAGGTTAAAATTTTTTATAAAGATATGCGCGGGGAGTTTCAAATGTCTCTTATGGGGGAATTTCAATTCTTTTTAGGACTTCAGGGCAAACAAAACTCAGAAGGATTGTTTATATCGCAATCCAAATACTCCCTAGAGATAGTGAAAATGTTTGTCTTAGAAAATGCAAAAGATGCTAGGACACCCATGAGTACTTTGGTAATTATCTAAAGATGAACATGGGAAATCCATCGATCATACACTATATCGTAGCATGATAGGAAGTCTACTATACCTAAATGCCTCACGCCCTGACATTATGTATGTTATTTGTGTGTGTGCTCGATATCAAAATGCCCTTAAAGAGAGTCATTTACTCTGCGTTAAAAGAACTATAAAATATGTAAAAGAAACTCTCAACTTAGGACTTTGGTACACAAATGACACATCCAGTATGATAATAGGACGCACCGATGCTGATTGGGTTGGGTGTTCCGATGATAGTAAAAGTAAGTCAGGAGCATGTTATTACATTGGTAATAACTTTCCAGATTTATTACTAAGCAACCTTCAAAACCCCTTTTCTTCTTATACATATCAATTTTATGAGGATCTACTTTCAGCTCCAATAAGGCAATTAAGGGGATTTTATGCATTCTAATTAGTTTCTTGATTCTTCTATGTGAGGATTTCTTTACTACTCTTATCATATTCCAAACTATACAAGTGATCATTGAGATTCAAGAGGAGATATTTTTTTGTGATTTGCAGCTAATCTGGTGATTCTCTTAAAAAGGGGATCAAGCACTTTAACATTTCTAATTTGTTGTTGAACCTTTTTCTTGGACTTTATCTTCCATTCATTTTTAAGCAACTCCTATTATTCTTATATTTCTTTAATTTTCCTTCTATTTTCTTAGAAAATAAATGAAGATCTTCAATCATAGGAACTCCTTCTACTTCATCGGTGTCTCCATCTATTGTATAAAGATTAGTTTTTGCATTCATATCTTCCACCTCCCTCTCATTAGCCTTAATTTCTTCCGTGATTCTCCACTCGTATTGCTCTTTAAATTGAATTTTCTTCTTCTCTTAATGATCGTTGACTCTCATAGTGTTTGATAACTATCTCATTCAGCATTTGACATTCTCCTTCTTTTGACATGACATAATCATCTTCTTCAATTTCTTGATGGGATTCTTTAATTCTATTGGATATGTCCTTAATATTTAACTGACCTGCTACTTTTTCTTTAGTTTCCTGATGGCCTTCTTCCTCACAGTTGGTGGCTTCCTCTATATCTACTTGACATGGGAAATCCATCGATCCTACACTGTATCGTAGCATGATAGGAAGTCTACTATACCTAACTGCCTCACTCCCTCACATCATGTTTGTTATTTGTGTGTGTGCTCGATATCAAAATGCCCCTAAAGAGAGTCATTTACTGTGCGTCAAGAGAATTATAAAATATGTAAAATGAACTCTCAACTTAGGACTTTGGTACACAAATAACACATCCAGTATGATAATAGGATACACCGATGCTGATTGGGCTGAGTGTTCTGATGATAGTAAAAGCACGTCACGAGCATGTTATTACATTAGTAACAACTTAGTCGGGTGGAATAGTAAGAAAAAAAATTGCACTTCCTTGTCCACAGCTGAATCTGGATATATAGCCGCAGGAAACTGATGTGCTCAACTATTGTGGATAATACGGATGCTAAGTTATTATGGCATTAATGAAGAGAAGTTACATCTCTATTGCGATAATCAGAGTGCGATTAACATTTCCAAAAATCATGTCCAACACTCACGTACCAAACACATTAAAATCAGACATCATTTTATATGCGAGTCAGTTGAATCAAAGGTATTGGAAATTAACTATTTACGTACTGATCTTCAATTCCCAGACATATTCACGAAACCTTTGGATTACACTCGTTTTTAATCCTTAAGCAAATCCATAGGAATGGTTATGGAAGATTCGAATATCATCACCTAATTTTATTTCTTCCGGTTATTTACATGTTAATAATTTATCTTTGAGGATACAAGGCACGGTTGTTAGATAAATGACAAAGAACATCTCTTATATCTACTTAATGTAGGAGATTCATGTAATTACCCATTGAATAAATTTTAGGTTTATATACCTGTTTCACGTATATATTTGTGTGATTTTTCCCTTTGTCCATTTGAGACAAAATGGGGGAGAAATATTTGAGCCCATCTTGGACATTTATTATACATCTCATCTAAAAAGCTTCATCTTAGCTGTTTTATTTAAGGAATCAATACCATAATTTGCATCTGGATATTTTTAGGGTATTGTTCTGTAATTAGTTTAGTTATGTATTTTGCATTTCTAGGATACGGGGTAGATAGAATTTTTGTATAGGATTAAGGTTTTCTATTTTTTTGTAGCCCTACGAGTCCTAGATGACTCAAAGGATATTTTGACTCATATTTCCAAAGGGGGAGATTGAAGCACACTATATATATGACTCACCTGAGTCTAAAATATATCATCTTGTCTAGTTTGGAAATAGAGACAAAATTGTGTCATCCTATTCTAGAACCCTAAGTCTCCTTCCCTTTCATGATCTTCATCAATAACTTCAAAGAAGAGAAAATGTAGTACCCAACACAACTCTCATCACCTATGACTGAATTTATTTGACATTTTTTGCGCATGAGGTGTGTGTGTGTCTGTTCACATTGGCTTAAAATCATCTTCTACTATTTTTAAGAATTTTTAGCAATTTTGTAAACATTTAAAATTAGGTTTTAAAAATGTTTGGGCCATTTTATATTAATTCAAAGTTCCTAAATTTTTCCTTGGGTAGAATCCGAAAGTGGCAGAGACTTTTGAGGTGAAAATGAGATTTTATAAAGATAAAAAACACGCATTTTTAACTTGATCTACGCCATACATGTGTTGAACTCATAACGGCTTAGATTGTGTTTTCTCCCACTCGCATAACTGAGAGCTAATCTGGAATGTTGGTTTGAATTCATCAACAGCCTGCATGCATTTTATCTCAATCCATGTCAAACCTAATTTTGTCAATCAGAAGGCGTTTAAATGAGGCGCATTGTAGATCGTAAGATTTACAACCGTCTGGTGGATTTAATCCTAGACCTTGATTTCAAGCCTTGTTCCAGATCCTTCCATCAACCACTATAAATAGGGCCTGTCAATCGTTTCTAATTTTTGGAGAGTCTGAGAGTTGGGAGAAAATAAAAGAGAGAGAGAGAGAAGAGAGAAAGTGTAAGAGAGAAAAAGAAAAACCTAAACCAAAATCTGGCCAAATTTTTCCAAAAATTTCTTTGACAGTTTGAGAGTGTTTACTTGTTCGTCGTGATCAAATCCTCTCTGGTTTACATCTCTTGTCCAACAACTTCACTGAGTTGAGATCTAGTCTCACTTCATTTGAGAATTGTAGATCCAACTAAAGTGATAGAGTCACGGTAGTTGATTAGGACTGATTTATTCATTAGAAATCATCTCTCTGTTGGGTATTTTGTTCTCAAACATTTTTATTAAAAAGTTACCCAATAAATCTCCTTTCCTGTTTTCAAGTTTTTTTGAAAAATAAAACTACAAGATTTTTCAGATCTAAAGATGTTTATGTCTCCCACTTTATATTTCATATTTTGTGAAATAAATTTCTAAATAAATAAGATTGAGACATATAGGATCTTGGCTCTTTTCAATAGATAGATTCTTTTCTGATTTGACCTTAAAAAGAAGTCTATTTTTCAAGAAAAGTTGATTCAGACTCTTGCATGTCATTTATAGAACAAATTTACAATTTGTAGGAAATCATCTGTATAAGTGTGAGTGAGTTTCATGCATATGTTAGGCACATCACTTCACTACACTGTTACACAACATCACTAAAGTTGTGTTGGTAAAGAGATTTTTACCATGAGAGTCGACGTAAAGAAGGTGCAAAGGAGTTAAGCTTTGGAGGACGTTAAAGAGAACAATCAGAGCCAGAAAAGTTAGAGAAAAACTAGGAGTGCTGGTATAATTTCTTGACTTAGTTTAGGTCTGATTTCTTTGGATAATACGTTGCTTGCTTGTACTCTAAAACTCATTCTAGTGGATTTTTGGTTTTACTCCATAGAGGGAGTCGTGGTAGTTGTTTAAAATTCTTTTAAAACTTTAAGATTCTAAGTAACTGAAATTTCTTGTTCAAAAACATTTTTAACACATCTTGTGGTTTCATTGGTGTTATTAAAAGATTTTCCTTAAGAAAACAATTCAAACCCTTCTTAACTGTTTTAACTTTTGATTAAACGAATTAGTAAAGGATTTTCAAAGACACCCAAGAATGATAAATTTCATGTTGATGCCTATACCATAATTGCAAAGACAATGGTCATGAATGATGAGCTGCAGTGATTTGTTAAAAAACAACTCTGTCATTTGTGCTCTAACTCTTTCCTAGTGATGATGACTCCAAACAACTCCGTCATTGGAGAGGGGAGATAAGGAAGTAGTTGGAGGTGAGAGATGGAATGATGAAGCTTACAGATGTAGCACAAAACTTTTATATTTAAGGAAGTTTGTACTATAAAAATCCCAATGGCATGTTGTCTAAATGTATAGGTCTAGAGGAAACAAAAAAGCGGTTAAAAAATCATGTTGAACATTGTTAAACCATTGAGATTACCCTCTATATAATAATTTAAAGGGAGGGGGATTTTTATCCAATAATGAAGCAATATGCAACACTACTACAAAAAGAATGTGCTAAGTGTCAATATTTCTTTCAACGAACCGAGTGCAACTTCTTAGAACCTCAAACGGACTGGAGGAAACTTTATATTAATTTTATCAGAGATGGAGTTGTCCTATTAGAGAAAGCATATGCCATAACAATCAAAAGAAGAGATCCAAGTTTTTACCTATTGGAGCAGAAACACTATCAAAGAGGATACTTCAATAGGCCATTGTGATATATCACAAGAGAGGAAGCTATGTAAGTCCTCAAGTAAGCCCATGATCTAACTCATATTGGAGGAGCAAAACTATATGATGAACTCATGACACTTCGATATTATTGGACAATGATGGAGAAAGATTCATCTGAGTTGGTTCCTAAGTGTAAAGCTTGCCTACTTCATGGTAACCTCATTACCTATCCTATCCATACTTAGGCATTTGACATTGTGAGGATAATCAAACCTCCCTCTAAGGGAAAAATATGGATTCTAGTTACAACTGAGTACTGTACAGAGTAGGCAGAGATTGTACCTTTAAAAGGGCAATAACAAATTTGTGGCAGAGTTCATTAAATAGTGCATCATTTGTATATTTGGAATTCCCAAGGTTATTCTATAAGATAATGGTACTCCATTTATCAACAAAGAGGTGGAAATGCTAACTAGAAAATATTGTATTATCCACCACACATTAACACTGGCTTACCCTAAAGTCAATGGGCTAAGGACATACACAAGACCTTGGTTAACATTTTACCCAAGATGATGGAAGATTTTCCTAGTGCATGGGATGATAAGTTACCTATAGCACTTTATGCTTATTTAACCACCAAGAGTAGACCGATTGCTTACACACCCTTTTCCTTAGTCTATGGAGTTGAGGTAATTCTTTTAGTAGAGTCAAAAGTAACTTATGCTAGATATTCCTTGCGAATCAGCATACTTTGAAAGAGAAGGCATGTTCTGCTCGAAGCACTAAATGAACATAGAGATAATGTGATAAGGTACTTACAAAATTACATCAAGAATCTCTTTAGATTTTATGAGAACTTGATTAAACCAAGAAAATTTATGTAAAGGTACTAATTTTTGAAAGTTACAATTAACCACATTAAAGGACTCCATTTGCCAAAGGTTGCAACAAATTGGGAGGGACCATAGGTTGTTAAGGAGGCACGTAATTTAGATTATTATTTGATTTCAAAGATTGAGGATGACATACCATTCAAATCTAATAAAAAAAATGGTTAAAGGTTTATCATGTATAGAGAGCACATGTAAATGATTTGTTCTTCATTTTTGTACGTAGAGATTACAAGGAAACACATGTAAATTTTGGTTACAGTTTATTATAAGTAGACAAATGTTTAATCAAGAGAAAGGAGTAATGTACACGCATGTTTAAGAACAAACTTCTTTTGTATTTCACTTGTAAAATAGTTACAAACCAAAATTAGGACTATTGCCCACAAATACAACAAGGATAATCTACCCTATAAGGAACCATAAATTAGGAGAAGTGGAGAAACCCTCCCCAATCAAAAATGCAATATGAGAAGAAACTTATATTTGACCATTACTTCTTCATGTAGCCGCATTGTTAATCAGGGAAAATGGGAGTTTTTTCCCTAAAAAATACCCGACCATGCAATTTTCCCATCGCCCATAACCACTTTTGTCAACCTCAATAGGTGGTTTGACAGTAATGGTGGAGTTTACCATGGAAGGTTGATGATAGGTAAGTCTAAGATTCGGTTCCTTTTTACCTACTATCACCGAGCTCCATGTCTTCTCTTTACATACTGTGTTGGTCTCCTGCGACATTTGGACTACCAACGTTTGCTTTCTTTGTCTTTTCCTCCATTACTAGCTGACATAATAGCAGGTAGGATAGAGGTTGGATAATCCTCTGAACCCTTTTCTACATCATAGTCCTTTAAACTAACATTTGTTCTCTTGAGCCCATCGTATTTGACAACACGAACACCAGAGTCCGCTTTGAGCCCCACCGCCATCTCCTCTGCCTTAGACGGTAGTTCCCCACCCATTCTCCGGTCGTCTTTGACCCCCACTGCCATTCCCGCAAGCTTGGATGGTAGTTCCCCACCCAATCTCTAGTCAGAAGAGAGCTTCAATTTTTGGATGTCTTCTAGAGTGAAGCCTTTGCTTAAACAGAACATACAAAGGAGATTTGTTTCATGTTCTAGCTCCTGAACACTCAGATGTTCATCATGGTCACCGTTGTTGACACGGATCGTAGTCTCATCAATGAAAGGAAACGCATCTTCAGCCCACAAGGGAAGTGGTTTGGGAAACTACCTTCCCATGAATAGTAGCCGATAGAGTAGAAAACGAAGGGGGTGGTAGGGGTTTTCCACCAACAATCTTGGCCATAGCAGCCATCAAGTTACTGGGTGAAAGGAACGTTGGTGAGGGGGCGGTGTTTTGGTGGGTGCCGTGGATAGAGAGGAGAGAGAGCGTAGAGAGAAGGGAGAGCATTTTAGGTTGTTTTTTTTAACTCCCTCAGTCTTCCTTCTTAAACATTCATATCTTCCACATTTTTGAGGTTTTAAGAATTATAAGTTGCCATCTTACGATCTTTGAGATTTCTATAACTTTGAATGAGCCATGAGAAGTTAAAGCGATCCACTAGTCTTTGAGGGTGACGGTGCTCAAATGTTAATTGAAGGTTGATCTTTATAAAGAACAAATTGGTGTCTTCACAATTTCAAATAGAACAACCACTATACCTGAAGTATATAACCCATAATCACATTTTGGGGCCTCATACAAGAGTCAGTGAAGATCTCTAGACGAGAATCAATTATTCGATCTTACCCAGTGTGTAAGGAGCCTTGAATATAAATGCTTTTTTGAAGTACCTACAAACAAAACTCAGTAGGTGCAATGATTGTCATTGGAGGACCATAAATAGCCTCACTCTCCTCCCTATACACACTGGTCATTGCGACATGATCACTTTTACAAGAAGAGTCATCTTTTAGAGGAGAAGCTATAATGTGATCAACTTCCATTGCTTGCACGGGAACATTAACTTTAGGTTGTTCCCCTTGAGATGCCTTGGGAGGGATATATTCTATCACGAGCTGCAAAATAAAGAAAACAAAAAGGTTAGATAAAAGTTGGTGATTTTTTTACCAAGCACGCAAAATGAGCAAATTTTAGTAAGAGTTGAGCTAAGTCACTAAGCAGGTGTATTCTTTTACAGTAACCATACCCAAGTAGGGTACTTCACCAAGAAGGTGAGAAAACTTAAATTTTTTGCGAACATTACTAAATTGAGGGAGCAAATCACCATGCAAGTAAGTTTTTTTGCTATGTCATATCCAAGTAGGTTATAATAACAATAAAAACTCGTTCATACACAAAACTAATTATGATAATTAGGAGAACTACTTTATCAATAGATGGAATATTAGTTAAGGGTGGGGGAATGTTCGCATTCCCAGATTGAGCTTGAACTTGAACTGTTGGAGAATCCTAAAGGGCCAAAATTATGGGCTCCGTCAGAGGAAGATAAACCACCATGGATGAAGGAAAATCATCCATTGGGGTTAGAGAAACCTTAGTGGGAGGAGGTGTCTGCTCCATGTCTTCAATACTAATAGGCTGAAACATAAAAAATAGAGGAAGCTTATAATGAACTTTAAAATGATAAAGCAAAGTCAAAGTTAGCAAATTTTTACAAGGCATATACCTCAATGGTTGCTGAACAAACATGAAAAAAGATATCCAGAGATACCACAGAGGCAAGGTATCACAAGTGGAAAGTCCAAATGGATAATTGGCCTCACACTGCTACGAATAACTAAATCACAAGTGGAAAGTCACCCAAATATGAAAATCAATCAAGTCTTAAAAATCACAAATCTTGAGAATAACTAAATGATCAATCCAAAGTTCAGTGCAAATTACCTTAGTCGAAATAGTTGGAGGAACAACAATCAGTGGTAATTCAGGTGAAACTAAAGGAGTAATAGGAAATAAAATCTCAATAGATCCTCTTTAGTCATCCATTTGTTTCTTCATGCATGGGTAATTTTGATGCAATCTAAGAAACACTTTTAGATGAGGCACGCCTAGATGAAGCACCTCTACAAGAATCTCATCCAATTATCGAAGAGTGTGACAAAGTAGGAGATGGAATAATATTCTCTTCAATAATTGGACTTGAAGAGCCTCTCATGGTAGAATTTTCATCATGAATAGACAACACTTCCATGGCTGGAGGAGGGGAATCATAAAGAAGGAGCAAATGTGTTAGAAATATTTTTCTTCAATAAGAGACAACTAAACTGTAATACTCCGTGTAATACCTCACCCCGCAATTTCAACCTTATTCACAAAATTTGATGATTTAGTATGACTTAGACCGGTTTAGATGGATCCCAGGTCAAATCGGGCTAACCTCGTGGCCTCGTGCTTGTCGAATCAAAGTTTTATGGCTCAAAATGTAGTTTTGGAACATTTAGATGTCGTTCGAATGAAGGGAAGTCTCGTTCAAACGACGTTCAACAAAAGGTATCTAACGACATGGGCTTTAAATTAGTTGAAATCTCGTTAGAAAGGGTCATTCAAACAAAGTCATTCGAATGAGATCGGGGTCATTTGAACAAGGGATCTGATGACTTGAGTGCTTAAATCTCTTTAGTAGGTCATTTGAACAAGGTCGTTCAAATGACCGAAGTCAGATTTGAAAATCTTTTCCTTATTTATGCGTTATTGCGACGTGGTCTGTTGGTTTGATGATATGTCAACTTCTCAACAACCTAGATCAAGTATGCGGCTAACGAATATATTACCCTTGGCTCATAGAGTTGGGTATCGGGGCATTTGGGGTATTTAACCCCTTGAGGGTTTCGAAAATATATAAGTGGGAGTTATCCTATTTGGGAATTTTGTATCATATTTTCCTCTCTCTAGTCTTGAGAGACCTACCACCTCCAAACACCACAAACCACCCTACACCACCACTCCTCCCCCATAGGCCACCACCACTCTCCCACCATTTCCATAGTGTATCCAACCCAAGAACATCCATTTTCACCATGAGAAGGAGGAGCTATGAATTTGAGGATTTTGTTGGAGGTTTTTAGAGAATGAAGATGGACCTTTTCGTGGAGAAGATGAGGTGGTTCTTCCTTGGAGTTCAAATGGATCTTGTTGCGGAAGCATTTGGTAACCCCTTTAAGCCCACCTTTGGAGGTGGGGGTTGCTCCTCCTACACCAACACCACCATTAGTGACCTTAGAGGTGGGTTAAACTCTACTCCTAGATTAAGACTTTAGTTGTGTGTTTTTAGTGTTGATTGTTAGAATATATTAAGAGTAGGATGTTTGTGATGGGTTTTCTAGTAAAAATAATAATAAACATTTTTATGGAATAAAAAAGTTGGAAAAATGTTATTTTGCTAAAAATGAAGTATGGATGGTTATTTCAAGGTTTTGAAATAATGAAAGTTTTTCCTTTATGAAAATGATGTATTTTCTAGAAATTTTGATGAAAAACATTTTATGGAATAAAATGTTGGCAAATAATGTGATTTTGTTGAAAAGTGATATTTTCTTGAAAATAAAGAATAAGTAAATATTTCAAGGTTTTGAAATATTGAAAGATGATATATTTTGTAAAAATGGGCATCCCTAGAAATATTGGTGTTAAACATTTTATGGAATAAAATGTTTGGAAATAAACATTTCTTTGGCAAATATTTTGTGAGAAATAATAACACTTACGAAATTAAAAGGGAAGCTAAGGTATAAAAAGTGTTTCCAATCAAGTAAAAGGTTACTCCAAGTGTAAAAAAATGTTAAAGGGGTTAAAACACTTAAGAAGTTGGTTTAAGTAACTTAATAGTGTTTTGGTGAAAATAACACTTGTGAAATTGGGGTAAAAGTGTGATTTGGAAACAAATGGGTAAAATGGTAATTTTACTTAAAATGGAACATTTTTATGAAATAAAAATGTTGGAAAGAATGTTACACAAAGTCGTATTAAATGAATATTCTTTTTGGAATAAAAATCAAGGTTAAAGTGTAAAGGACACAAAATGGCAAATTTTCAAGTGTAACACAAATTGGGGCATTAAAGTCTTGAGTTTTGGCTTCGGTTGGGCAAAAAGGAAAGGGAATAATGGCAACATTTGTAAAATATTAAAACACATTAAAGGTACTCGGATGACACCGGAATAAAGTAAGAAGGACCCGGAGCCCTTGGGTGAAAAGCCCTGGCCAGAGCATATGGTGCGCATAGTCGTTGGTGTGGAGCCCATGTAAGTATACGGTATTGGAAGATTTTGAGAAAAGATAAAGGAAACATGGAACATATCAAGAAATGGTTTGTGTGGTAAATATTTTAAAACAACTTAACTTGAATGAATGTAATAAATGTTCCGATAAAGGTGAAATGGACAAGTAAATGCGTAAATCTATTAATGTCCATAAAGTAATGAAAAGGGTTAAAGTGAGTAAATTAATGGGTGGTTAAGGAACCTAAATGGTTAAACCCATATTTAACATGAGAATGTGTTGTAAAAGAGATTTTTGAAAGGTAAACAAGTATTTTCTAACATGATGAATATGTGTGTTGAAATGATGATTTTTAATGAAAATACTAAAGTACGTTCAAATGAATAAAAGTGTTAAATTCCCGTAAAGGAATGGGTTCAAATCAAAAAAGTGTAAAGGTTTCAAGTGTTGAACCGGGTGTGTTAAACAAGGTGAAATGCTTAGTATGAATAAAGGAAGTCTTTACTAGATTAAGGTAAATTAATCTGGATAAGTAAGATTTCAAGAGTTAACGGTTAATGCATTGGCATGTGTATTTTCCAAAGGTATACGTATATAGATATATAGATATTTTCACATGCATGTGGTTGTAGCGTGTGAGTATTCCTTTCTACTGTTCATATCTATATTGTTCGAATAAATCCCAGTAGGCAGAGGATCACATCCCCACTTTGTTACAGCAGGTTGGGAGTGGTTATGTAATTTGAGGGCATTTTACAGGTAAGTATATTTTATTTATGTTTACTTTAGTAGCTCTGTTTACTTGGACTTTGGGGTTCTCCCCATGGGTCCCTCACATGGTTTATCTTGAAACAGGAATCGCATGCTAACAAGTGAAATGTTAATTAAAATAAAATCGGACTAGCAACATTATTTAGGTTGTTTCATTACACTTGACACCCTAATGCTCGGGCCGGACCGAGTTGACTCACGGGCGACCTATAAATCCGGGTCGGGGCATTACAAATGGTTTCATAGCTCTAGGTTCAGGGTTCCTTTTGGGTGTCACGTGATGAGGTCAGTATTGGATCTTTTGACGTCGGCATGGTTCGGGCCGGTCATGCTAGTTTGATGACGGTTTAGTTCGTGTCTCGACGGTAAAGTCTAAGAGGTTAGCATGGCACGTTAGATTGATGCAAAGTGGCACACGATTAGATTGATGGTTGTTAATCGCTTCCACATTTTTTTATTAGAATAGTAGTAATTTACGGGTGTCCATGAAAACCTATAGCGGTGGCACCGTAGTTGTTAGGTTGAGGTACTTTCGTTAACAATTTAATGAATTATCATCACGAGATATGTTGATGGAATGATATGACGCCCATTGGGCAAGTGGCACAAAATTGTGTATGATCAATGGTAGATATTGATTGTTAGAGGGTCATAATTATTTAATGGGAAATCATGATTTAAACTGTATGTAACCTTGGGTGTGACGTATATGAGAGGTCAATATCGATATGATAATTAGGCTATTTCAATCCTTGGGGTAATATTGTGATTGAAGATAAGGTCAAGGAGTTTATAAATTGATGTAGGCCAACGCTAGAGGATAAGTCAGTCTTAGTTGATAGAATTATATCCTCATGGATGGACACCTTAATGGATTATTGGTCGATGAATGTAATTACAAGTGTTAGTTCCGGATGAGTAAGTACTAGGTCCATTCGATGGGGAACTTGGGATTTGTGCATATCAATTTATGTACCTTGACTATGATGTGGGTTTAGATAATCCAGGTGATTGAGGTAACCTAGGAGTGAAACTAGATAATCGTGGTGACTTGGTATTAAGTAATTATGTTGTGATATTTTAGAATAGTATTTCTTGCGGTGTTGTTATGGCAGGCATCCTCTTAGGCAATACTCGATGTCTTTTGTCCTACCAAAACCCTATATGCTATTAATTTATAGTTTGGTGATTATAGTGTGGCATTGAGGAATAAGATCTGGTCTGGTGTCCCTAGTAAGGGCCTTCGTGTTTATAGGCAATACCCAACGTCCATATGCTACCAAGATCAGCATGGTTGTGGTAACATGTGGATTGGCACATAATGTGATATTCACATAGCAAGGCAATTTGATTGCCATGGTTGGACGGACATCGAGGATTCGAGTCAGGCAGGCCTTGAGGTTCATAAGCGACATCCTATGTCCTGCCATTAGTGGTAGTAGCAATAATTATAGTTTACACGTGACTTATAGTCACAACCATTTGGGAGAAGGCAAGATCCATATTTAAGGGTTGAAACTCATTTTGTCCGTCGAGGTAATGTCCAAGTGCGAGGAAATCCCAGTAAGTGGATAGTTCATATAGGAACATGGAAATGCCCATAAGAAGAACTTGCGTGTGGCATTATTTAGGATAAATATCGAATTTTGTGATGTCTTGAGTTGTTTGAGGATTAAGGTGCACTATGGTTAAAATCTCATAGACTAGTGTCCTTTCAACCACCAAGTAGTATGGATGTGGGTATCAAAAGGTTAGAAGGGTGTACCTAAGGAGATAAAGATGTAAACGATGAAATCTCTTCAAATTTAAGGCTTTCACATGAAATGTGTTCAGTGTTCTTAGGAGACCAATTAAGTCCATTAAGAAGAGGTAATAGGATTCTAGAAATGATAGCATTGATGGTCAGGTGATGATCCTAGATTAATAATCGCATAGTGTACGTGTCGGGTATGGCTTTCCAATCGGCACAGATGGGTAGTGTAATCCTTAAAGCAGTATGATGGTTTTACCCTTTTATGAGTAATGCTCGGATGTCATGAAATGACTAGTATGGGTGTGGTAACATTCGGGATTTAACGTGATGATGCCATGTGGAGACTTGAAAATGGCAACTAAGATTAGTAGTATCGAACATGATTGTTATCTCGAGTGTCGACAATATGTGCTAGAGCAACCTTAACAATGCGAATATTAGTTATTGGCACGTCTTGCCAAGGTGGTAAGGGTTAGAGATATATTCCGGTGTGATGTCAGTTACCCTTAAGGTGCCAATGATGGCGGGTGTGGTCGTCGCATGAATATTGTCTAGGTTAAAAATCGAAGGTAAATCGATGGAAGTCTCTCGTGGTCAAAAGGACATAGTTAGGTGACTGCTTCACTTAGACCAAGTAATGTCCACAGGATTCAGGATTTGATCACGATATGTTAAAAGAGGAAATAACCTAGGTGTAATAGGTTGGCGACCTCATCACAAGTCTTTGGATGAGGTATATGTGGACAAGGCGGATGTATTTGCTAATCAAAATGGTGCTCTTACACAAAGGGTGTGAAACGTAGGGCCTTGCTCCCAATAAGGGAAGTCTAGAATTGATTTCCTCGAGGACTACTAATTCATAAATTGTGATCACATTCGTATTATACGAGTGAATGGTTGGGATTCAAGTCATCATGGCTAGTGACCCAACTCAGGGAATATGGCCAGAAGTAGTACTCTGTGAGAGTGTTGTGAATGAGTGGTAACTTCCTGTATACATTATAGGTTCATTTTTGTGAGTCAGAATTGGATGCCTACGGATGAAATTCCTCAGAACGATTGCATGTCCCTTTGACTCCAGTGTGTTCCTTACGGCTTCAGCAATCGAGAATCGGTATTCTCACCTATGTGGTGACTCAGATTGGTGACATTTCTTAGCACGATGTGGGTAAGCTCTGGAGAGTGCGGTGGGCCAGGTTTGGCCAATGCAGCTCGGTAACTGGGTGCGCTCATCTGAGGTAATCTTGTTATTGCATAAAAAATTTGCGTACAGGTGTCTATACTTTCGGATATTTTAATTGTTCGTAGTATCAATCTTCCTTAGACTAGTGGACCCCAGACTGGTCGGTTCCACAGTCAGTGGCTTAGGTTGTGATGAGAAAGATGACCTCAGGATACAGTATAGTGTTGTAAATCGAGGAAAACTTAGCATACGATATAGCTTTGCCACAGTGAGTGGATTAAAGTTAGAAACGAGTGAGTACTCGAGGATGGGACCCCTAAGGTAGGCTTAGGTTCATCATAGTGACACAGTAGAAAGTAAAACCGGGTGTACAATAATGACTTGATGGATTACTCCTCCTTGAAGTGGGAGAATGACATGGTGTGGTTATCATCAAATTCATACGAGTCAATAGTTAGCATAACCTGGAAATTTGAGGAAACGGGATGTACGTTCCTGAGCTAGAATTTCTTTTGGAGATAAATACGAAAATTGGGTGTATCATGATTTGTTTGTGGTGAGCATCGATTGCCAGGGATGGTTTGCCATAAAGGCGCCAGTATGCCTTAGATACTAGCATATGTAGTGTTAGGAATGTTTTGGACTTGATCATAAAGCGAATGGAGACTTGGAGTCAATTATGTCATGTCAGGATGAGTATTAGAACATATCATATGTGAGTAATGGTGACACTAGTGTTGAGAACTTCGATTGTTCGCCTTGGGGGATTTCTGGGACTTAGAATGGTAGTTGGTGGACCCCAATGAGTTTGAAAATTGATGGACCAAAAATTTTGGGGACAAAAATTCCCCAAGGAGGGAAGTTTGTAATACCTCGCACTGCAATTTCAATTGTATTCATATAATTTGATGATTTAGTACGACTTAGATCGGTTTAGATGGATCCCAGGTCAAATCAAGGTAACCTCATTGCCTCGTGCTTATCGAATTGAAGTTTTATGGCTCAAAATGTAATTCTGGAAAATTTAGATGTCGTTCAAATGATGTTTGAACGAAGATTTAAATGGACTGGGTTTTAACTTTACTAAAATCTCATTAGAAAGGGTCGTTCGAATGAGATTACGGTCGTTTGAACAAGGGATCTGACAAGTTGAGTGCTAAAATCTCGTTAGTAGGTCGTTAGAATGACATCAAAGGTCGTTCGAATGACCGACATCATATTTGAAAATCTTATCCTTTTTGATGTGTTGTCGCTACGTGGTCTATTGGATTTGATGACGTGCCGACTTCTCAATGGCCTAGATTAAGTATGGGGCCTAATGACTATAATACCCTTGGTTCATAGAGTTGGGTGTGGGGGCATTTGGGGTATTTAACCCTTTGAGGGTTTGGATAATATATAAGTGGGAGTCAGCCCATTTGGGCATTTTGTATCAAATTTTCCTCTCTCTCTATTCTTAAGAGACCTCCCACCTCCAAACACCACAAACCACCCAACACCACCACTCCTCCACCATAGACCACCACCAAAGCACCACTCTCCCACCATTTCCATTGTGTATCCAACCCAAAAACACCCATTTTCACCATGACAAGGAGGAGCTACGAATTTGGGGATTTTTTTGGAGGTTTTCGAGAATAAAGATGGAGCTTTTCTTGGAGAAGATGAGGTGGGTATTACTTGGAATTCAAATGGATCTTGTTGGGTAAGATTTTGTCCACCCCTTTGAGGCCACCTTTGGAGGTGGGGGTTGCTCCTCCTACACCAACACCACCATTAGAGAGGTGGGTGAAACTCTACTCTTAGAATCAGACTTTAGTTACGGTCCATACCTAAAGTTTCTTCACGTGTGAACCCTTTTTTGAGGAGAAATTTGAGAAAACTGGTGTGTTCAGCGTCAAGGGTCCTTACTTTCTGCTCATCATTGTAGTCGATGGGTTTTTTGGTGGTTGTGTCAACAACTTGACCTTCTTCAATAACATCCTATTCCACAATCTCATGAAGGCAAGGTGCATAATCATTACCTGAGTTGATCTCCCTGTTTGTGCAAGCTTTCAACTTTGTCAGCTCAGGTTGGGAGGGAGTAGCGTGCTGGTGGGTTGGAGGAGTAACAGACCGATGAGAAACCGTGGGTAGGGAGGATGAGGCAGTAGGTGGTGGCAGACCATTACGATCCGATGGCATGGAAGCCATATGGTTACTGGATGGTGGGGGATTAGAAAGATGTGGTTGACTTGGTTTGGTTGCCATGGTTAGAGAGTAGAGAGAAGGTAGAGCATATCCGATGAAGGAGAGATTTGTCAAATGCAAATCTCTCAGCTAGAAAACTTCGAAAAGTAACTTCACCAACTGGCTTGTGTGCATGAACTGGGGTCTGGATGAAAGCATGTTACTTTCTGTCTAAGGTTGTTTCTTTCAATTCTTTGATTCGGGTCTGTTCACCTACTAATTTTGACCCAAGAGGGGTATGCCCTATTTCACCTCTTTTGTACAGTTTTCTTTTGTTTAATGTATTTCTTATTTACCAAAAAAATATTAAGAGTAGGATGTTTGTGATGGGTTTTCTAGTAAAAACAATAATAAACATTTTTATGGAATAAAAATGTTGGAAAAATGTTATTTTGCTAAAAATGAAGAATGGATGGTTATTTCAAGGTTTTGCAATAATGAAAGTTGTTGTTTTATGAAAATGGTGTATTTTTTAGTAATTTTGATGAAAAACATTTTGTGGAATAAAATGTTGGCAAATAATGTGATTTTGTAGAAAAATGATATTTTCTTGAAAATAAAGAATAAGTAAATATTTCAAGGTTTTGAAATATTGAAAGTTGATATATTTTCTCAAAATGGGCATCCCTAGAAATATTGGTGTTAAACATTGGAATAAAATGTTTGGAAATAAACATTTCTTTGGCAAATATTTTGTGAGAAATAGTAACACTTATACAATTAAAGGGAAGCTAAGGTATAATAAGTGTTTCCAATCAAGTAAAAGATTACTCCAAGTGTAAAAAGGTGTTAAAGGGGTTAAAACACTTCAGAAGTTGGTTTAAGTAACTTAATAGTGTTTTGGTGAAAATAACACTTGTGAAATTGGGGTAAAAGTGTGATTTGGAAACAAATGGGTAAAATGATAATTTTACGTAAAATGGAACATTTTTATGAAATAAAAATGTTGAAAAGAATGTTACACAAAGTGGTCCTAAATGAATATTATTTTTGGAATAAAAATCAAGGTTAAAGTGTAAAGGACACAAAAAGGCAAATTTTCAAGTTTAACACAAATTGGGGCAGTAAAGTCCTCAGTTTTGGCTTCGGTTGGGCAAAAAGGAAAGGGAATAATGGCAATATTTGTAAAATATTAAAACACAATAAAGGTACTCAGATGACACCGGGATAAAGTAAGAAAGACCCGGAGCCCTTGGGTGAAAAGCCCTAAACCACTGCCCATAGCATATGGTGTGTATAGCCGTCGGTGTGGAACCCGTGTAAGTATGCGACATTAGAAGATTCCGAGAAAAGATAAAGGAAACATGGAACATATTGAGAAATGGGTTGTATGGTAAATATGTCAAAACAATCTAACTTGAATGAATGTAAAAAATGTTCCAATAAAGGTGAAATGGACAAGTAAATGCGTAAATCTATTAATGTCCATAAAGGAATTAAAAGGGTTATTAAATAAATGGGTGGTTAAGCAACATAAATGGTTAAACCCATATTTAACATGATAATGTGTTATAAAAGGCATTTTTTAAAGGTAAACAAATATTTTCTTACACGACGAATGTGTGTGATGAAATGGTGATTTTCAATGAAAATACTAAAGTACATTCAAATGAATAGAAGGCTTAAATTTCGTTAAAGGAATGGATTCAAATCCAATAAAGTGTAAAGGTTTCAAGTATTCAACTGGGTGTGTTAAACAAGGTGAAAATGATAAGTATGAATTAAGGAAGTCTTTATTAGTAATATGGATAAGTAAGATTTCAAAAGTAAACGGTTAATGCATTGGCACGTGTATTTTCCAAAGGTATACGTCTATATACATATTTCTGCATGCATGTGGTTTTAATGTGTGAGTATTGCTTTATGTCGTTCGTTTCTATACAGCTCGTTTAAATCCTACTAGGCATAGGCTAACATCCCCACTTTGTTACGACATGTTGGGAGCGGTTCTATAATTTGAGGGCATTTTACAGGTAAGTATATTTTATTTATGTTTACTTTAGTAGCTCTGTTTACATGGACTTTGGGGTGCTCACCATGGGTCCCTCACACAGTTTATCTTAAAACTGGAATCACATGCTAACTAGTGAAATGTTAATTAAAATAAAATCGGACTAGAACAATATTTAGGTTATTTCATTGCGTTTCACACCTAACGCCCGCATCAGACCGGATTGACTCATGAGTGACCCATAAACTCGGATCGGGGCGTCACACCCCGGCCCAATGATGTGTCTCTTTCTCGTATAATTCATAATTATGAGAAATTAAATGAAGGAAATCCATGTTCTAAGAATTTTAACCTTTAGTTTGGTTTAATTAGTGACTCAATGAATTTAAGTTGTAGTTGGGATCATGTGAAAAAGAAAGTTAATTAATTATAAATCTCAGCATTTCAAACGACATTGAAGTCATTCAAATGTCTTTCTCACCTCGTTTGAATGAGCACCCCCATTATTAGTAACGAGGCTTCAAATGACCAGGAGAGAGAATAAAGTGGCATGTCGCGAGAAGGGTTGCGAGAACAAAGCATCGAACGACAGGCCAAAGTCATTCAAACGATGTCCATCTCATTCGAATGACCCTAACGGAGTTAGAATATGACAAAAATGTTGTCACCATTTCTGCCTTTGATGAAAACACATGTCAGCCCCTTGGGAACTGATTGATCTGATGAATCTTTGGATGAATTTTAGATGTTTAAACATGGTTTTTGGTGGGTTATTTAACGGTAGTTTCGGAGGATGGTAATCTACCACCATGACCGTCTTCCTCTCCTCTTTCTAGAGCTTCCCCATCCATCCCCATTTCCTCAAGTCTTTCTTTCATTTCTATAGTTACCAAGAATTTCCACACCATATATACCCATATCTACACCTTCTTCTTGTATCCAAACTCTCTACCTGAAGAAAAAGGTGGTGGAGCACACTTGTAGAGAGACCTTGGAGGAGATTTTGTGGAGCCAAAGTCTTGGAGCTAGGAATTTAGGAGCTTTCAAGTCATCCATTACTAGTTGCCCTCTTCAAATCAAAGGTTGGTTTCTATACACGCTTTCAAGGTCTTTCCTAGCTATGAAATCGAGTTAAGAAGTAATAAGTGAAGTTTTATGCTGTAGATTTATTCATAGCATCTTTTGTCTTGCAAAAATGAAACTTTTTTTAAAAATAAACTGTAAGTAATTTTCTTTTACATGAAGAAGATGGTATTTAAAACCCTAAAAAATGGGAAGAAAGCATGTTAAATTTTAAAGTTATGATTTATGTAGAGTAAATGCAAGATTGAGGTATTTCTAGGGTGAAAACCTCCCATAAACATGTAGAAACATGTAATATGCTAAAGTGTGTTAATATTGGCTTAAACAAGCCTGTTGAAATGGGTTTTGTTACCAAACTAACAACTAAGGAAAAACAACCCTAAAATTTCTTAGTATTTAAGGTATTAGAAATGGTATAAATGTTGGAACACACATGAAATAATAAGAGAAGACTACGAACTTTGACAAAAATGGTTTTAAGCATGTTAAATAGTATTTTATGTGGAAAAACACTAAGCAAAAGGATATGGTTTTGGACATAAAATGAAAAATTTGACACTTTGAAAATAGTTAACTGTTGTGCCAGTGAAGAAATAAAATAAATAGATTTTTTTTCACAAAACATAACAAAGGCAGTAAAAATGGGATTCTCTACAAACTTGAGGACCCTAAGGGTTGAGCCTCCTCTCGATACCTTTCTGGTCTAGTTTTGGGGTGTAGAAAGGATAAAAGGTGAGTTTTTGTACAACTATTAAAGTATGATGTTCAAAAACCATTGATGATGAAATTGATGAAATGGGTAACGAAATAATGTGGACATTGGATGAATTTTAAACACATAAAGAATACGGATTTGGATGACACCGATTCATTAAGGAAGGGCCGAAGCCCTGGGGTAAAAGTCCCAAAACCACTGGCCAGAGCATATGGTGGCATCGGCGACGGTGAGGATCCCGTTAAAGTACGCAGTATTTGGAAGATTTCGAGAAATAATAAAGAAGGAAAAATCTAAGGTTGTTTGAGTAATTTAAGTTAACAACCTAATTAAAGTAATAATTGATACTAATGGTAAAAAGTTGAATAATAAGTCTCTAAAGTCGGTAAAGGGTGGTAAAATGGTTCAAGTGTGAGTATGAGCTCATCACTCGAGTGCATAGCAGATAATTACATCATGGTTGATTAAACTGTCCATGCTTTCATAATAGAGTAAAAATATTCATTTCATTTCTCAGTAATTCATAGAAAAATGTGTTTCCTAATATTAACTTCCTTGTGAGCATTTGCTCATACATACTTTCCTTTTCTTAAAAAACCCCACCCCGGGGGGCAACCAACGCCGTTAGAATGGTCTGTACCACTTTTAAAGACATTAGACTTTGATATTTTCACTTCAAACATTTGAACTTATTTGGGCCTAGGCTGTAATTTGTAATAATACATGATGGTGTGACTTGTTTTAGTTTAATTAGCATTTCAGGATAAACTCATTTTTCATAAATAAATTCTTCTTAATAACTAATCTTACAATGATCACCTATTTATAAAATAATAATCTAAAGTATCAAACTTATGAATAAATTTAAGGTTTTTCTTAAATAAACTGGCTAAATCCTCCCCTACCCTTTTAACTTTCCGGCTCGGTGTTGGTTGACCAAACGGTGATCCAAAATCGGGTTAGGGAGTTACATCAAAACTTGGAGAAATTTTCAAAGGAAATGTGAGTTACTTTTTAGTCTCACGAGGAGGCATAAGTATACCTAGGTGGAAACATATACCACATCATCAAGTGTCGTATCCTCCAAAATTTCCTCAGAAGAACTTGAGGGTATGGGAGATGGAGTTAAAACCAGCCGTATTCCACTGAGTTTCTTCCTCAAAACCTTCTTGCGTTGAGAAGAAGTCTTTTTATCTTTTTCTTCCACATGAGAAACCTCAGTAGTTGGATTTAAAGGATAAAACTCCTTTGGGTATGATCTTTTTGTAATGCTAAGGGGACACCATGGCTTTGGTAGAAAGATTCTCTAACCCACTAGGCTCAATTTTTATAAAGTAATCAAAGGCTTAAAGTTGGGTCGACCAATGATGGCAATACCATCCAAAAGAAGCATCTCCAATGTTGTCCTTCTCATGACATACCAGTTTTTGACATTGTTCACACATAACGACCACATTCCTCCTTGTGAAATCCAAATTGAAAGAAAAAAATTGGGAATCTACCCTATCGGATTCATAAATAGGTTTCATTATTCCTTGTTTGTAACCAAACTGTTCGACACACCTATACGTATTATAGGCTTCATTTTGAACCTCCCACTCTTTATGAGAAGTAAAGAGAATGGGAGAAATCAAAAGAAAGGTGAATCATCTTCAACAGCTTTCTTGCCCTCAAGAAGAAGCTTTACCGTTGAAGCTTTCGATTACAAGAATGCTAAAGTTTGAACATTGGCCTCTCCAACATTTGGATGAAATTCAAAACAACTAATATCATCAATCAAAGGAGATAATAACTTCTTGATTTACTTTTTGCTCCACTAAGTTATGAGTGGACACTTTAGAGTAAGCATGATAATTGGTTGAGCTTTGGGGGTAAGACCAGGAAACCTTGGGTAGAGGAACACCATCAACAAATTAGACACATCAAGACAGCCGAATGAGCATGACATATGGAGGTAAGACCTATCCAACCATGTGTACAAGGAGATAAGAATTATAGATTCTAGCAGAATATTGACTCCACAAGCCAATCAAAAAGAAATATTTATCAAGTCCCTACGTTATTGATCATTAGGTTTACCAGGGATAAAAAATTGAGACATCAAATAAAGGATGTATTCATCTAGTTCCGAATTTCTTCCATAACCTTCACCAAAATCCACATTTAACTCTAAACCTTGGTCCTTATGCTCTTGAGTGAGATGTATATAGGGCCTCAATAAATACTTAATGTAATTGCCAAAAGTGTCCTTCGTGGCATCACCTACTGACTCAAGAACAAGCTGGTCTAGTATTTAACATTTTTTTTCTTCTTCATCGTCCACTCCCATGGCATCATAAGGTAAATGGTCACTTTGTTCTAAGGCAAAAAAATTCACACACATCTTCAAGTGTGATGGTGAACTCTCTCCAAGATGACATGAACGTGAGAGAGGCAACACTCCAGAGAGAGACTAAGAAATTGAGAGGAGGGTTATTCATGGATAATTTGAAAATCTCTAATGAACCGTGATGCATGTCGAAGAACAACATTTTTAAGAACATCTATATTCTTATTGTAGATATAACTTAACCAGGAAGAAAATCCATCTGGAGAACCACTTCGTCATTCGAAGTCAATATGAGACGAATCATGTTCTTCCTCCACCAATATAAGTGCATCTTGACCCTCAATAGTGTCTTTAAACCCCTTCTCTTTCTCTTCAAATTTATTGGTGTTCCTAAAGTAGGGAGCATGGAGGTAAAAAGTGTATAGACCCCGGTGTTCATCTAGCTCAGCAATGTCATTTTTATCAGTCCTTTCCAAAAATCTTACTAGTTCTTATTGAAGAGCCCATTAAAGTCTTTGAGGTTTTTAATTGTGGAAATAGTATGAAAATGGTATGAAAATATTGTCAGAAGTAAACGACCACGCAAACTGAGATCAAAATGAAATTTGGAAGAGATTTAGGTCAAAAGAAAACACTTTGTCTCTCTAGAAAATAAAAAGGTATGAGTTTTAATGGAGTAAATGTTAAGAAGTTTGAAATGAAGATACGGAACGCTATTTAAAGGGTTAAAGGAGGTAGTCGTTTAGGTCAACTGATGGTTTGTATAACAATCGTGAGGAATTAATAATTTTTATTGATCACTAGAAATGGGTTAAAGGGAAATGAAAATACATTGAATGAAAAAACTTCACATTTTTATCACTATTGACAGCACTTCCTCAAGTGTTTGACATTCCAAGGGTTCTCGAAGTGTTCTCCTTCCAAGGTTTTAATTCTGTAAGTCCCAGGTCAGACAACAACAAAAATTATGCACAGACCACGCCAGTTGGGCTCTAACTTGTCCCTTTCTAAATGAGTTTGTTCGATACGTAGCCTCCCTCTTTAAGAATGCTTGGCTTTACTTTTTTGTTGTAAAACCAAGCAGTTTGTTATTGGTATGGTGCCACCCTGAGTGTTGGATCTCTGGCTTCCTCCACAAGGTCTAGATCCAGCCTTCTCATTAGGTTGCTCTTTGGTGCATCAAAATTGAGGTCGTGGTGATTTGGCAGAATAATTTTTATTGGTACTACTACCTCTATTCTGAAGGTTAACATATAAGGAGTCTTTCCCATTGTTGTTCTCGATGTTGTCATGTATGCCCAGGGGACACTTTGTAGTTCATTGATCCATTTTCCTTAATAATCATCTAGTCTCTTTCTCATTTCGTCGAGTAGAGTTTTTTTTTTACCTTTGTTTGCTCATTGTACTGTAGATGACCAGGTGAAGAATGTATCTTTTGGATTTTAGATTCAATGTAGTAGTCTTCGAATTCCTTATTGTCAAACTGTGTGTCGTGGTCGATTATAAAGGCGTATCACATTCCATAACATCAAATAATGTTCTTCTAAATGAAATGAGAGACTTTTTTGTACGGCATCTCCGCAAGGGGTTCAACTTCAAGCCATTTGGCAAAATAATCCACTGATGCGACTAGATACTTGAACATGTCTCTTATTTTTTGTATAGGGTCAACCAAATCAGTACCCTGTATGAAAAATGGTCAAGGAGACGTTATTGGAGTGAGGGAATCCCCCAGTCTTTTGTGATTATGGCATATTTTTGGAATTTATCAGATCTCCCTGCGTAATCCACACAGTCTTCCTTCATGGTGGCCCAATAGTAGATTTGTAGGGCCACTTTATTGACCAGTGATATCCTAACTGAATGTGATCCAAAGGAACCTTCATGTACCTCCTTTATAAAGTCATTGACTTCACTCATGTGGGACATCTAAATAATGAAATGACTAACACTCTCTTGAATAAGACTCCTCCTTCTAGAACATATCTCGCTACTTCGTATCGGAGCCTCCTCACCTTTGTAGGTTCCACTAGGACAATGCCTTTTTCTAAATATGCTTGAATTCCATTTATGATGGCCCAAAGTCTAATTCAATGGCATTGATGATTTTTTCATCGATACTTTGGTGCATTAGGATTTTTACTAGAATTGTTCTTCTAAGCTCTGTTCTAGTAGCTAAAGCAAGTCGAACAAGTGCGTCTGCTCGAGCATCTTTTGATCTTAGAATTCTCACCATTCTGACTGCTGGGAATTTTTCTAACCAGATCTTCGTTCTGGCCAAGTATTTTTCTATTGACTCCTTTCTTGCCTCATAAACTCTCAGTATTTGGTTCAGTATTAGTTAAGAGTCGTTGTGTGCATGTATCTGCTTAGCGCTAAGAGATGGTTTAAGCCAAATTTGTCTATGAGCGTGTAACACCCCGTATTTTCGATGATTCAAATAATTAAGTGATTAATTATTATTCTGGAAATAATTATGTGATTAATTATTATTGTTGGATTAATTGAATTACAAATGCGAGAAATTAATTTTTATTAATCAGGATTGAAATAATTATTAACTAGAGTGACAAGGGTTAATACTTATTGTTGAAAATTATTGAATATTACTGTGTGATATGTAATATGGAATTATGAAATTTGATAAATTGCCTAGAGTGAATTATACAGCAATTTGGTATGTTAAGTCGGGGGATGCGTGTGAGTCATGCCGGGACTAATTAAAAGGAATATAAAAGTAAATTATTTTTATATAATTCGTATGGTAATTTCGAGTGCGATGTTGAGTCCAGGAGGGTCGAGATAGTCGGAAAACTCCACCCGGATATTTTATTTGGACTCCGAGAGATTTTAGGCCAAATCGGCACCCCATAGGGGTAATTTTGTAATTTCAATTTTTGGAGAGACTAAATGGACGGAAATTGGGAGTGTGGTGTATTATCCATGTGGGAGGAATTAGAGATCATTTTCACAAAACTCAAGAGAAGGTTAGTGAGAGAGAGAGGGAAAAACCTAAGACAGAGAAGAAGAACTCCATAGGTGTTCTTGGAGAAAAGCTCAATTTAAAACGAGACAGGTGTTCGAATAAATGTGTGAGATTCATACTTTAAATATTTCGGGAAGAAGACTTGCTTGGAAGGTTACTAGAGAGTTATGGTAATCTAATAATTTTATATAGTACGTAAGAATGAGAATAAAATACGTATAGTAAGTATGCAAATAGGTTGGGAGAATACCTATAAACTTTAATAGGATGTGTGTGTGCCTATTATTTAATATTTTTCTTAAGAGCACTAATGGGTGATAACCCGGGGGTGCAAGGTTATGTTGAGTAATACACTAAAGGGTGATAACCCGGGGGTGTAATGTTTTTATTAAGTGTACTAATGGGTGACAACCCGGGGGTACAAGAATATAATTGTTGAGTGTACTAATGGGTGATAGCCCGGGGGTACAAGAATATTATTGTTAAGTGTACTAATGGGTGATAACCTCGGGGTACAAGAATATAATTGTTAAGTGTATTAATGGGTGATAACCCGGGGGTAAAAGATTTTGACTGTTAAGTGTACTAATGGGTGATAACCCGAGGGTACAAGAATATTATTGTTAAGTGTACTAATGGGTAATAACCCGGGGGTACAAGATTTTGATTGTTAAGTGTACTAATGGATGATAACCCGGGGGTACAAGAATTACATGAGTGATAGTAATCGAATTAAATATATACCTTACACAGTGATGAGATTAAAATACGTATGAGATGTATATAATTTAGGTTGGGTGAATGCCTATGAATTTTTAATAGGATGTGGCCTATTATATGATATTATTATTTAGTGCACTAGTGGGTGTTAACCCGAGGGTACAGGATTATGATGGTTAAGGGCACTAATGGGTCTTAACCCGGGGGTGCTGAAACAGTATATATATGTATAGGGATTATGTGACTATATATATATATATATATATGAACTTGTGAATATTCCTACTGAGTGAAACTGGTAGATATAGTGATGATAATAAAATGCTTTGGGCCAAGTGGTGTTAACCTAAGGATGCAGGAGTAGTATATATATATAGGGGTGATGTGACTATATATATATGAAAACAATTGGGAACATTCTACTTTGTGAAATTAGTAGATATTGTATAAATGAGAAATAAAATAATCTTAAAGGGTAAAAGATTAACCATTCGAACGGTGAATAATGGAACTTTTAGTTATATGAGATAAACTATTTCTTTAACGTATTGTATGGACGATACGGATATACTACTGGAGAATGTAGATGATGATATTATGATTTCGAACTAGTAGGCTGGGAAGCTTAGCTAGTGTGGGTTAGATGTACGTTAGGCGTGCACAATAGATGAGAGGTGAGAATCTCATTTGAGTGCGATATCTAACATGCACATAATACTTGCTTCATTGCAGTTTTAAATACTTGCTAAATATTTTTTCAAAACATCAGGCTCTGACCCGTCTCTTGCATATCTTCTCTCTTTTGCTATATATATGTATCATATCAGGTGCTGATACCAGAACTAGAGAGTTGGATTGTTTTACGTGTTCCAGCTATTGTGGAAGTTGTAGGTCTTTGCAGTAGACGCCTCCATCATTTCCATTCAGTTATCTAGATATCTTAGTTGGGGCATGTGTCACCCATTCCTAGATTTTGTCAGAGTTATTATTCAGTTTACTTTGCAGTTATTTTAGTTGGATGGAATCTTACTATGAGTACGTGAATTTGGAGTTTTGAACTGGGAGGTTTTTACCCAGTCTTATTTATTCTAGTGTTTGATCCATGTTTAGTGTATTGATGTGTATCATGAATGGTTTACATTTTCATAATTAAACAGAGAAATGGTTTTTATTTGGTTATATGTAAAAAGGAAAAAGTTTTTGATGCCTAGCTTAATTCTATATTAGGTGATAATATTTTTATAAGTTTTTCGACAGTGATGCTAAGAATGAACCAACTGAACATTCTGTTTTAAATTTGGTAAAGGACTGACCACCCTATATTTTATTGGGTGGAGTGTCACAGAGCACCTCATACTCTGCCTTGTTATTGGAGGCCTCATATTGGAATCGGAGATCACATTCTATGTTAATGTCATCCAACGTGGTATTGACTAAACCGACTCCACTGCCTGAGGCACATGATGAACCGTCTATGAACAGTTTCCAGATAGGAGGGTCTTTCTTAAAATATCCTTTGATAAAGGTACCATAATTGAACAATTTTTTTAGCTGCTCCAAGTTACGAGAAATTTCTTCTTGTTTGGATGATGACCCCAGCCCCTTAATACTCCAGTCGATCGATTCAATGTTAAAGTTGTTTTGCTCATATGATTAAACTGGTGATCTCTCTTTCAAAAAAGTTTACTTGATGCATGGTGGAGATGATCTCTCTTCCATAGAAGTCTTCTTTGATCCTTTCCCCATTAAGATTTTTCCCTAAAAGTCCGTTAGATAGGTTTTTCCTTGTATGTGAACTCAAAAATGAAATCTTCCATGGCTTGGCCCTTGGATGCCATTCCTAGTTGATGATGTATGTCATACTCTACTAATTTTATAGCCCAAGCCATTAGTGTGCTTGATTTTTCAGGTATAAGAATGCCTTGGCAAAGTGGTAGGTCTGTATAGACAATAATGGTATGGGCTTGGAATTACAAGTTCATCCTTCGAGAAGCTTCGATTAAGGCTAGTGCTAGGTTTTTCAGTCTTGGATACTGAATCTATGCTCCTCAACATGCTTTGCTAGTATGTAAACTAGTTTTTGAACTCCGTTTCCTTATCGAATCAATGCCGAGCTAACTGATGATAAGATACAACCAAATATAAGTAATGTTTTTCTCACACGACATGCCTTGAAAGCAGAGGTGGAGATTTGGGATACTTCGTCATTTCTAAGAAAGCAGTCTCACATTCATCATTCCACTTACATGTATTTCTCAATACTTTAAAGAAGGGAAGACAGTTATCGATAGCTCAAAAAACAAGTCGATTTAGTGCCTCTACCCTACCTGTTAACTTTTGAACTTCCTTTTTGTTTGTTAGAGACTGCGTATTTATTAATGCCTTAATTTTATCTAGATTGGCTTAAATGCCTCTCTAATTAACTATGAATCCTAGTAACATTCCTTCTTGTACTCCGAAGAGACATTATGCCGGGTTGAGTTTCATTCAATGTTTTTTCAGTTGGCTGAATGTCTGCACTAGATATTTGATGTGATCAGCAATTATTTTGCTCTTGGCGATCATGTCATCAACGTACACCTCCATGATTCTTCTGATATGTTCTTCAACTACTTTATTTGCCAACCTCTGGTACGTTGCTCCAGCGTTCATGAGCCTAAAAGGCATAACAGTGTAGCAGTAGATACATCATCTTGTGATAAATGAAGTCTTTTCTCGATTGTTAAGTTTTATCTTAATATAATTATAGTCTTAGTATGTGTCCATAAAACTGAGTAGCTCATGATCAGAAGTAGCATTGACAAATTGATCAACCTTAGGCAAAGGATAGTGATCCTTCAGTCATGTTCATGTGCTACTTGTCATTCTTTCTCCTGCATTAGAAAGACAATATAGGTACTTGATGTCTTCAATGAAATTAGCTTTGTGTGACATCTCTACTTCTTCTTGTACGACCATTTTCTTCTCCTGGTTGAAGACAGGTCATTTTTGTTTGATCGTCTTGGCATCCCTGACTATGTTTTGTCCATAACAAATGAATTCTAGATCAATTCCTAGCATGCCCTCATGGTTCTAAGAAAACCCATTCTTTTATTGCCTAAGAAAATCAATCGGATCCTCCTTGAGGGTAGGGTCTAGTGATGAGCTGATCTAAGATGCTCTTCGGGTGTTCATCATCCAAGATAATTGTTTCAATTTCTTCTATGACATAACCTTTGACGATATCTTCTTCTTCCCAAGAATCCAATGTTTCAATGTAGTAGGTCGCAATCAATTTCTTTTATCCATCCTGGTCGACTGAAGTATAGTAGCACTCTTAGGCTTCAACCTGATTCCCATTAACCACTCCGCCCAATAATGAGCGGGGAACTTCAAAAATTGGTGCACAGTAAAAGGTACAACTTTAAACTTTTTCAACCCTACTCTGCTGAAGATAATATTTTATGCAGGGTTCACTTTTTGTCTAGGGTAAAGAAATGGATCTTTTATTTTTTACAGGTAGGCCAAATGTGGATCTCCACTTCCAGCTTAATTTTTACCAAGGGGTGAACCTTTCTACAGATAAATTGATTAGAGGCATATGATAGGCTTCAAGCTTTCTATCTCTCAGCCCCAAACCTCTAAAACAATTATAGAATAAGATGTTGGCCGAACTGCCATTGTCAACCAAAACTCTAGCTACCTTACCTTCATGTACCATCATCATGACAACTCGGGGTCATCATGATGGTAAAGCAGTTGTGGTAGATCATCTTTGGAGAAATCGACTAGTAAATGATCTTTGTTCACCTTCCTCGGACGAGTATCTACATAACTGATTAGGTTGATCTGCTGAATATAAGCACGAAAACTTTGCTTCATTAAGGTAGGCTTTCCTCTCTGCTGGTTAATCTCCTGCGCTAGCATCACCTCCAGTAATAAAATTTCACCCAAAAGATACCATATTTACCTCATGCATAGTCTTCTTAGGCCTTTTAGGCAGTCCGAATCGTCTTCAGAATCATCATCTCTGCCTCTTTTCTTGTCATATCCCCAACATTTTGATCGTTTCTTGGGTTTTTGCTCATCATTTTGATTATCTTGGCTACCCGTCTCCACAAATTTTGATAGTTTTGCCTCTTCGAATCAGGTTCTCTATCTTGTTCATCAAGGATAAATAGTAATTAGTGTTGTGATTGTCATCTTTATGGAACTCATAGTACTTACTCTACTATCTTTCATATACAGGAGATTTTAGCTTTACAGGCCATTTCAAGTCTTTACTTATGCGAATTACTTCTAGGATGTGGGGAACACTAATGGTCAGAGGAGTGTATTCATTGGATCTCTTCGACTTCTCGATATTTCTATCTTTTTACTCTTTCTTCCTCGATCTCTTGTTTTTTTTTTTTGGGGGGGGGGGGGGGGGAATTAATTGTATATAAGAAAAGAATACACAGAGGAGAAACCTCAAAAAAACAAAAAACCTGGGGCATACCCCAAAGGCATACAGAACATCAAGATAAAAGTATAGCAGGTACTATCTAAGAAGCCTATCTTCAGCAATGTTCCAGTACATACAAGCCATCATGTTAGCATAGTTCCTTGTGTCTTTCTTCCACGTGAGAACTTTGGCTCTAACCATGTTTTCAATACCCTTCACAATGGTGTCTGGAGAATTGAAGACATGCTTAAAGCACTTAGAATTTCTCTCCATCCAGATACAGTAGATAGTAGTTGTAATAGATAGGGATCTTATCTTATCATATAAAGTATTGGTTGAATGGTTAACAGTGGCTATTGACATCTCTCTGTTCAAACTTTGAACCTCTCTATAACACTGGTTCCTAAGCATCACCTCCTCCTAGATACTTTTACTAAGGATGCATTGAGAGAACAAATGGTTATATGCTTCCCTCTCAGATCCACATATCCCACAAAGGTCATCCTCAAAAATTCCCCAAGCTAGTAACTTTGCCTTAGTGTTGATGGCCTTCCTAAACACTAACCAAGCAATGAAAGAACACTTAAGAATGCAAACCTTACTCTAGACAAAATTGCTCCA
Source organism: Sambucus nigra (assembly GCA_949130495.1). Classification (NCBI taxonomy): domain Eukaryota; kingdom Viridiplantae; phylum Streptophyta; class Magnoliopsida; order Dipsacales; family Adoxaceae; genus Sambucus; species Sambucus nigra. The sequence goes on along the minus strand of OX422217.1, from coordinate 108,565,331 downwards.
ATTGACAGGAGGCTTATGGGTATTCAATAGCTCCCAAGCAGAAGCAATGGTGAACGTCCCTTTGTTAGAAGGAAGCCACAAAACAGTGTCATTGTCCTCAATAATTGTAGGAAGAGTAGCATTATTCACTTCATTCAGTTCCCAAGTCACAGTTGAAGGCCATCCCCACTCCATGTGGTGGATAATATCAGAAACTTTAGCTTTCAGGATACTAGCTGAGTCATAAACAATGTTGTCCCCATATAGGGGATGCAGTGGGGCATTAGGGTGCTAATAATCAAACCTCATAAATGCTTGGGCTCCATTTCCAATGATGGTCTTGATTTGTCTTCTAAACTTCTCTCTGATCTTGAGGATTTTCCTCCAACTCCATGAATTGGAATACTCAAAGCCCAAATACTCCTTCCTTTGATCTTGTAGGTATTACACCATTTGATCCATAAGTTATCCTTCTTACTACACAAGTTCCACAAATGTTTAGCCATAGCTTCAATGTTCCAAGTCTCTAAACTCTTTATATTCAGCCCTCCTTCCTCCAAAGAAACACAAAGATCCACCCATGCTACTTTTGCACCTTTACTGTTAGCCTCATCTCCCTTCCATAAGTAATTCCTCATAATTTTCTCAATCTTCTTTATGATATTCTTGGGCAGCATAAAGATGCATGACCAATAAACTTGAATACTAAAAATCACAGTCTTCACAAGGAGAAGCCTACCTGCAAAACTCAAGAACTTATTAGTCCAGCATTTGATTCTCATTATAATCCTTTCCACCAAGTAAGAGCAGTCTTCCTTCTTCAATCTAGTAGTAATGAGAGGAACCCCTAGATATTTGAAAGGGAGGTCCCATGGTGTATGCCAAGAATAGTGGAAATCTCCTGAGTCCTTTCCAAATTAATCCCAACAGTGAATAGGTTGCTCTTCTCCAAATTAACCATTAGCCCAGAGTAGGAGCTAAAATCCGATATGGCCTCCTTAATAATGCTGCAAGACTCCTTATCCCCACTAGCAAAAACAATCAAGTCATCAGTAAAACTAAGGTGGGCTAAAGACATCTCCTTGCATCTAGGATGGTGTTTGAATAGGACTGATTCAGTAGCTTTTGTGATTATCCCAGTGAATACTTCCATAACAGAAAGAAAAGGTAGGGAGAGAGAGGATCTCCCTGCCTTAGCCCTCTTCTCCCATGAAATAAACCATTCAGCTCCCCATTCAGATTAATAGATAACCTGGTAGTGGTCACACACTTAGAAATCCAATCAATGACTTTTGTGGGGAAACCAACATGGGTCCGTAGATTAATCAAGAAGTCCCAACAAATAGTATCATAGGCTTTAAGGATATCTATCTTAATTGCACATCTAGGAGGGTAAGAGTCCCTATGATAAACTCTTGTAATAATAATAAGATATTATCATCTATAGACCTTCCTTCAACAAATGCAATCTGGTTATTGCTAATGAGGCTAAGCATCATCTTCTTGAGTCTAAGAGTGATCACTTTAGATATTCATTTGTACAAGGTGTTGCAGCAGGAAATAGGCCTAAACTCACTCATACTAACAGGGTTAGTAACCTTGAGGATCAAAGCAAGGGTTGTACCGTTCCATTTATTGAAGAAAATACCAGTGTCAAAGAATAATTTAATAGCCTCACACACTTCTTCCCCAACCAGCTACCAATTCTCTTTAAAGAAGAAGATGTTGAACCCATCAGGCCCAAGGGCTTTGTCAGACCCTATAACAAACATAGACACTTTAATCTCATCGTGAGTGACATCTTTCTCCAATAATTCAGCTTGATTAGAGGTGAGATTTTTCTTAATCACCTCCCCAAGGATAGCATTTGCATCCTCACATTGCACCCTATTCCCTAACAGATTCTGAAAAAAGCCCACTGTTACACTAGCCACCTGATCACGTCCTTCAACTCTCACTCCCATCTCATTCTCAATGCTCACTATTTTCCTTCTAGCCATATTTTGATTTACTTTCTTATGAAAGAAAGCATTGTTTTGGTCTCCCAGCTGCAGCCATTTAGTCGTTGCCTTCTTCCTTAGGAAAGACTCCTCATCATTCCTTAACTCAGCATATTTGATTCTCATTTCATTTGCTGCAACCTGCAGATCCCCATTAGCTCCATCTCTGTCCAACTCACTCTGAATTGCATCCAATTTTGTCTTGGAATCAGCAACCTGAATAGAAATCTTATTAAAGAACTTCCTATTAAAGTGCTTCAAAGAGGCTTTAACTCGATTAAGCTTCATGAAGAGCCTCTGCATTGGATTCCCATCAACCACAACATCCCAAGCTTCAATGAGTGTAGGTAAAAACTCATCATGATTCATCCAGAAGTTAAAAATTTTGAAGGGCTTTGGTCTCCTATTAATGGTGTTATCCAAGAGGGTGATAATAGAACTTGGAGTTATTGGACTCTTTAGCATCCGTATCTTCCTATGCATTCATAATTATGACTACAATAGCTAGAAATTAGGTCATAGTCTTGGGAGACTCCTTAGCCAATGCATAATATAACTTCTCGGGTAACAAGTCACTCATTAACATGGTGATCGTTGTCTTCTTGTTATAGTCAATTACTTCCATCTTCTCACTATGAGAGCGGGTGATGTGTTCGCTAGCAGTCTCGCTGTGAACATTTAGAAGATGAGTCACCCTTTTAATAGGCTTGACTCCAAAATAAAAATTGTTGATGAAGAGGTCGTCTAGATATTAAAAGTTAGAGATTTGCATTCGTGGTAGATTATTGTACCAGATGTGTGCCGACTTGGTGATCGTACTAGAGAATTCTCGACAACGCATCTCATTGGGGACTGAGTAGATGTGGAAGAAGATTGGTATTCTTCCAAATGCATCATTTGATCAATTTTACCATCGTACTTCGGAGTTACCACTGGTGGCTTACACATAGAAGTTTTGGGATAATCCAGAATAAAAGGTGTGAATGGATATCCTTTCACGAAACCTCATTATAAAGGATTATTTTATTTGGTCATTTCTCCCAAACATCCTCTAGTCGCTAGATTGAGACCTTCCATGGCTGGTCGTCCTCATTAGCCTTAATTATAATGGTCTTAACTACTCGAACATTATTTTGTGTTGATTTCTATTCCTGGGAAATCTACTCGGCACATAATGACCCTTGTAAGCTTATCCTTGACATGACTGAACCTTCTCGGTGTTCTCTATACCCTCTATGCTCTCAATGATACCATCATATTACTGCTCGGGGACCTAGCCGATTAAATGTGGACCCTCTTCTCAGTCTCTCCAACACACTTAGCCTCTCCTTGGGGAATGACTGCTCATCATAGTAATCAATTATCCTAAGGGACGAGGTGGATCCTAAGTGATATGACATATTGTTTGTGATTCAGAGTATTTGAATCTACTTCCTTCATTTTGTGAACCCAAATTAATCCTTGTAGAGTTATGTAGAACCCGTTCATGGTGGGACAATTGTTTATCTCTATCAGGGACATGAGTCACCATTTCACATTTCCCATCAGAGGTTTCTCTCCCAGTTGGGGTGATAAAATCTACTTTGTGTCTGTGTTGATTGGCTGGAGTGCTTGTATCGATTTCTTCATCATTTCCTACCTCGCCTCTTGGCCTCTGGCAATGCTCATTCGAATTTCTTATATATCTCCCATCCCTACAAGGATTGGGGGAATTGTTTCATTCACACGGCTACTTTTCTTGTTTTCTCCCATTTCCAAGGCGTTATGTTTGAACGGAATTGGGTTAGATTTGTGAATACAAAATGGTAGGAAATAATGAAAGGCTTGCTGAGAATTTCCATAGACGGTGTCAATCTGTTATTGTCTAAAAATGGTATATGGATTTAATGGGTCTTGGATGGTTAATACCAATCATAAACTATAGAAAATAAAGAGATTAACGTCTTACATTTGAGAGAGATGAGAAGAGAAGGAAACAGGAGATTTAACGTGGTTCAACCCAAGGAGGTGCCTACGTCCATAGGTGCAATGTTGTTTGTATTAATAATGAAAGAGGTGGATACAAGATCTCAAGCATCTCTTTAGGTTTTTTTTATGGCCATTAGGTTGAGTTTTTGTTTTAGATGCCATTGTTGTGTGTCATTAAGTGCAATTTATAGAGGGAGAGAGAGAAGTGGAAGAGGTTGAATGACTTTTCAAATCAATCAGCTACACCTGTCTACATTATAAGATATATCTAATGATGAGATAATCACAATCGATTGAAAGGATTAACCCACCTATATATGTATAATGAGAGCTATACATATTCCCACACGTGGTGGCTGACAACATTAATACTGAGTCGACAAAAAAGATGATGTTGACCAAGTCCACTGAGTGAGATGAGCATCTTATGATGACAGGTGTCACGATACCATTGGTCCATGTCACATTACATATTTATAGTACAATAAAAAGCATAAATAAGACAAGGTTTATGAGGAAAACCCCCCACCTAGGGGTTAAAAAACCTTGACACACTCCAATTTTCATTTCTACTTGAAAATATGTTTTACACAAGGCAAAAAGATACATGTCACATAATCTCTCACATTTAGTTACCTATGAACCTTGCAACTTTCTCCCATTGATGATAAAAATCCATAACAACCTCCTCCTCGTGAATTAAGTCCATTCTCTTACTTGAAGTCAAATCCACACTCCAATTTCCCTAACAAATTGGAATGCCTCCACTTTTATATTAGGAAGCAATAGATTATAGCAATTCAGATGTAGAATGAGGAATTGACATAGGCTGGTGAACATCTAATAAAAAAAACTCTAAATTTACTTACAAACACTTTGGATTGAGACATAGATTTTGAAAAGTTTATGATGAACAGGTGAGATTTGATTTCAGAGAGATAAAAAAAGCACGCAAATATGGAAATACTCTCACGTAGGTTTTTCCATTGTTGAAAATTTAGATCTTTATAAATGGAGGGAAAATGGCCTAAATTAAAGAAAATTTTCAAAATATGGCTCCATTGTGTGCATGGTGCACTTTTTCCGTGAGCACAATTCCATCTAGTATGGAATCTTAACCATGGTCGTGTACACGGGCACATATTGATTCCGTGTGGACGTTGTCATGCACACGGGATGAAAGGTAAGTTGTGCAAACGGTTAAGGAATCTCTTCCTCAAACAAAATCTTAACATGTTCAAAATAATACCAACTCCTAAAAACTTTTTAAATTTCCTTTGAGGTAGTTTCAAAACACTTGTTTCACTAAATTTTAATGTCCTCGCACTTTAAAATCATTGTGCACGTGTGTGTGTTTAGCTATCATTGATTCACAATATTTACAACAAAGGATATAATCTTCGATTCCAATGTGACTGCATGGCAATGGTAGTCTTCAATGAGTAGCTTTCTTATCTTCAGTCTTCAAAGGTTCTTGATTAGTCAGGAATATTGTATATAAGCGCCCTTTATATTTATGCTTTCTATCTCAATTCTGTCCATTATATTTATGTTCATTTATTGGTTAACCTCTGTTTACGATATATATATATATATACACGTCGTAAGATGAAACTTCAAAATCTTTTTATTAAATTCAAACTTCTTGTGTCGGTTGGGGAAACTCCATGGAAGCGTAGTTTGTTAAGTTAGCTTTGCGTGGATGCACAATAGTACATCATTTCGAGTCCTATATGTCTAGACAACATCGATGATAGTATGTATATTTTCAATCCATCCATCAATTAATCCCCCCGGCCAATCGATCGTTGCTCTCAATTTTTATGCAGATTGGAGATCGGTATGGCTGACTTTAGCTTCATTGATTGATAAAACCCTGGTCGATCGATCGATCCCATCAGATATTTTATTATTTGTTACATTTTATTTCTTTTCTTATGGATTTAATCCACTCACTAGAAATAGTAAGTGGAGTTTATTTATTCATTATCTAATTTTTATCTATTGTTTTAGATTAGATTAGATTAGTGTAGTATTGAGAGCTTCTTTCCATTCTCTCTCCTAAGGTTTGATTATAAATTACTATTCACCATCCTCCTTATTTATCTAAGCTTCTATAACTGGTTTCCTGAGGTAAGGGATATTATTCTCAATCTATAGTCTTCATTCTTTACTTTTAATCTAGTTTCAATACTTGTCTAGATTTAAAGTAGTTTATAATGTTTTAAATTAAAAAATCACCTTTTACACTTTCAAGAAATAATAAATCGAGAGAATTCTGAACAATATTCCCTGTGGAATTAGATACCAGAACTCGCCATAATACTTATAAACAAGGGTAGTAAAAGTTTAGACTTTTGAATTGAGGGTTAGATCAATAACAGTGACTAGTGTCCCTGCACGAATGCTCGGTGTTTGCCTAATCAAAATGGTACAATTGTCGAGGAATGATTTGCTTTAGGTTGTGACTCATTTAGTATTTCATAATATTTTTCCTTTATATTTTGTATCATTTTTTATAATTTGTTTTATTGACCTTGATGTTTGAGCCACAAGAACGCCTTAATTTGCATCCGTGCACCAATTTTTAGAATTACCATCTTAAGACATTTTGGGTGAGCATGTCCTTGTCTAATGTTTTTACTGATTGCAATGGTTCGCATTCGTATCGCTAAACTAATTCTCAAAATCAACCAAAACCTAATACTTTTGGTTATTACTTGCAAAGTCAAAAACGTGATAAATCTAAACTGGCATTGGGTGAGTATTACAAAAGTCAAACAAAGGATGTGGGGAAATTTTAATAATGATTTTTCTAATAAAGGTCCTTAAAAATGTTATAATAAAGAAGTTGAAACTTTTCGTGATAATAGTTCTCCGAACTATTATTGCAATAAATTTCAAAATAATTATAGTAATAATTTTGAAAGTAATTTCGGGAATAGTTCTCAAATTTTTCAATATGAAGAATTTACGCCTCCACATATCACATTGGGTGAGGGCATTCACATTCTTGAGAATGAAATTCTTGGAAACCGTTATCGAGAAGAAAATCATCATTTGGAACAAGAGTTAAATGTATTATTCGAATCCAACAATCATTTTTCTTCCAAGACTATGGAAGATGAGGAATGTTTTGATCCCAATGACGAATCTGAGTCTTTTGGACAAATGATACCTACTTTGGAATAAACCATTCTTCTGTTCATCCAAAGAATAATGGAGAGCGAAAATGGTAATTGATGAGTGTTAAAATTTAAAGGACTTTAGACCCACAAGTTCTCCCCTCTAGACCTTGGACCGTTAAGAGGAGAGAAGTGTCAAAGTGAGAGGAAAATGATTAAAATGTTTTAAACCTTATGAGATTGTCCTACGTCCATTATACAAAGGTGTTATGTTTGTTTATTAGAATGTAGTTGAGTGTTACAGTCGAAAAACCCTAGATTTTGGTCAAGGGAGACTGAGGTATTGCATCCTTTATCAACGGTACATAGGACATTAGAAAGTAACTGAATGGCTCTAAGGGTGTCTAGGTACTATTTTAAGGATCTAGTGAGACATACAAAGTGTATAAATAAAGAAATTGGTTCGAATACAAGTACATACTTCGCAACAGTAGGTTAGGAGTATAAAATAAGGTGGGAACACTTGTGAAATGTTAAAACTCTTATGAGTCTTATTGTTTCAATGTTCTAATCTATTTGAATGCTAGAGATCAATCCACATACGCCTTCTACCAACCTGTTATTTGTAGGAGAACTCTTAGATAGAGAATAAATGAGTTGTCACATCAATGATTTGATAGCTCCAAGGTCCACTGGTGATGAAATTCAAGGAGCTGAATATGTTGAAGATGAACGCGGGCCTGATCATACACATAGGAGTGGAGATAAATTTGTACAAGACCCTTTGTCACTTTCTAGTGGTCCAATTACAGGACTTAGAGACAAGCATTTTAAGGAAGCACTTATTGGGCTGATCCAAGAGAAGTGGGCTGATTCTGAAAAGATGGAGACCAAGATGGGCCCAAATGATAATCAAAGCTTAGTCCATGTCATTAAAGCAATTTGGGGAGATAATTATCATGTAAAAACGTGACCATCATGTTCACACCATAAATGGGCATGAATTTATCTATTTCCAAGGTTAATAAATGGGGGATGAATCTAGTCTTGATTGGTTACCTTTAAATACATTGAACTTAGTCATTTAGTCATATTTTGTTGTTTTCTAAGTCCAAGTGGCCTAAAAACGTGGGAACTTGTTTAGTTTGAAAATTGTGTTATTTTAATGTTGTATTTATTTCATTTTCTATTCTTGGAGGGTTGTTCCAGGTATAAATAAATGAGGGGAGCTACAAATTTTGTTAGCACTTTTTGATATAAACTAATATTATTGTGAGGTATTTTTGTTCCTCTTGGTTCTTAAGAAAACTTTCTGAACTTATCAAGTTAATCTTGTGGCGTTCAAACAACCAAACTTATCACCTTGATTCGTGAGAGATTCTTGGGTTTCTTAGTGTGGCGTTTTAATCCTTTGTAGTCTTCGTTCTTATCTTACTAGGTAACGGGTCAAGGCTCAACAAATTTTGTTTATATGATCTTGGGTTCTTTAACCATCATTGTTATTGGGTTTCATCACAATTGTTGGTGGGGTTCATATCAATCGGTGTCAATCGAAAGGTAAAGTGGTGGGAAAAGAATTTATAGGTCGAGTTTGATGGTTGTTGAGTCAATTTAATGCTGATGGGAGCATTCAATGCGAGTGGAGGTGTGTAATGGCGGTAGGTTAAATAGTATTTCTCTTCTCACTAACTCCGTCAGACATCTTGTGGGAGCATTGTCGAAGGTCGAAAGGGGATAGAAGGATCGTAGAGTTATTGGGACTTGATCCTAAAGTACCACATGTTGCCACAACCTAGGGCTTAGATATGAGTGTCCTTTGGAGGTCATTATACCTCAATTTGAGGTAGACTGAGAGCGAATACCATAATGAAACCTTAATGTTAAGGTCTATGAGATTTCTAAAGGGTATACGCTTGAACGACTAATAATGTCTAGGGAATGGAAACACAATTAAGGTGTGATATTGTGCCTTACATCACCCTTAAGGGTAACAGAGGCCTTATTAGATAAGTAGCAATTTGTCTGAAGTCGGAGTCTAGACTTGGGACCTCTGTCGTACATCAAATGAAGTTGGGGAGTGATGAGTGATTTAAAGAACCAAGTGTGAAATAGGGTATTATCAATAGCCCCTTATTACTTCTTGTAAATGTTACGAGGGGAACACTTATCCTCTGTGAAAGTTAGGGTTAGAGTCCTAACTGACCACCGAGATTTCCATCGTCATTAGATCGTATTGGGAAGGAGATCGCACGTGACAGAGGATAAGTGTTGGTGATTGAGAACTTTGATGTGATTGAGGCATCTGACTCTGGGGAATAGCAGCAGTCAGAACCCTAGGCCTTGGAGGCCATAATATAGCCCCTTGGGCTAGGCAAAACTCTTCATTTCTAAGTTCCATTTTCTCTCTTTCTCCCTAAAACTTCCTTCAGAAAACAAGTCTTTTTCCTTTGAGTAACGAACTAATGTCTTCTGAGAAGATTCCCCCTTCGAAAGTCTTGGGACCCTAAGCCAATATTTGTTATAAGGACCTACGGGTCTCTACCTACCTTCGTGGAGATGAAAGATAAGACATTATCTCGCCTTCCTAGTGAATTAGTTCAACCAGGGATAATGGTGATGAACTACTAGGGGTTTTCAACCCTTACTTTCGTAGTAGGGCTCACCACGCCTCACGGATCACTGAATAAGATCTGTCCAAATTTTTTACAACTTATCAAACTCCTAAGAATATCATTCTAAGGGTACAAAGACCAATGAGAGGGTTGGATCTATGGTTACCAACTATGTGTTCTTCTATGAGTCCTTCCTTCAATAGGGGGCATATTTCCCCTACTTGTAGTCAGTTACCTGAAGGCTATCGTCATAGCCCCTTATTAGATGGTGGTAAATTCTTGGAGGACTTTGATAGCTACACTCTTGGCCTTTTGATAGTCTAGTTGGGGAAATGAGTGATTTCCCCATCCCAATTCTTTAAACTATACAAGGTTCAGTAGTAGAGGAAGCTTACTAACAGAGGTTTAAAGTATATATCTCATAGACTCAATATGGTGGTCTTTAGGAGTAAGAGTCGTGCCTTAGAAATTAAAGGAGAAATTCTTCTTCATTGGGGGGGCTTGGGCTTCCCCAATTCCACTTTAGCCCGTTGGCTTCCCCAGTCTTTGGTTCATTCCTCTTTCGATGGGTAAGTTGATGCTTTATTTTCATTTAATTTCTTGAACTAACCAATTCTTTGAGATATGAACTATTTACTTGCTTTTTTCAATGGTTTTAGAGCCCACTATATTGTAGTTTAACAGGATTATTGAGACCCGAAAGTTGGACTTTACTCCCTATGAGGCCTTATTTACTGTTAGGCACCTCTTTAACTATGGTTTGGGACCTAAACCTAAGCCTCTCACATATATGGGGGTTCCTTATCCTCCTATGATAATTATAGGGACCATTTTGGAAGCTAGACACTATGCTTTGATTTCTTGGAAGAGGAAGGTCATTTTTACAATTATGAATGAGGATCCTGAGGACTTTAAGTCAAGGATTACCAGGTCACAGATGGGGCTAACCTTTCAAAAATTACAAGGGCCTCTGCTTCAGTTGATGAGTCCATTCTTCTTTTTAGATGTTCTCCTTGTGAGTATGCTGGACCTTTTTTTACCATCTTTATTATTCTTTTTATGGTTGATTATGACCATTGTTCGATTCAAAAGATGAACGGGAGGAAAGGATAATTCTTGTCAAGGATTTGATCAATTGAAAGAGGAGGACCAATATTAGCAAGCACTTGAAATTTGGTACCCTCTGGACATTCCATTACCACGGGTTCCAGCTAGTAGAGCTGGCCAACTTGGGGTTTGGACCTATTGAAGGATAAGGTCCGAAGTTTGAAATGAAACTACCCTTTCTACAAGAAGAATTGGGGGCAGTTGGGACTCTTGGGGTAATCCAGGGAGGTCCTTATATTCCAAGGTACTTACAACCCGTGGTCTCAAAGAATGAAGTTGTTGAAAAGGTGGTGCTCCCTTGGGGGGGTAAATTTCCATGGGTGACTGGGGTGTCCACTTTGTCAGGAGGGGATAGACCCTTATACCTATGTTATGGATGACCTTCATGCACTGGAGAAGACAAATAGCTCTAATATGGGGGGTACCCTAAGTGGCAGAGGTGCCACTACTAGTGCTAAGGAACTAGTCACGTGATGGTCAAGGTACTTGCATATTTTCCAGACTTCTTCCTTAGCTTTCATTTTGTTCCTTGTCCTCATATCTTTGTCTCTTGTAGGCTTAACACTTGAACGAGTATCTCTTATCTAATGTTTTTTTATGGAAACAGAGAATGAAAAAAAGGAAAATGATATGGCTAGTAGTTGGTACCTTACTCAACAACACTTAGACAGGATGATCTATGGTCAGAAGCTACTGATAGAGCCTCTTGATAGTGAAAAGGAAAATTTGAATACTCGGGTTGCATTTTTTTGATAGGAAAAGCCCTATAATAAGAAGACCCTTAAAGATAGTGCCTTTTTACTGGCTATTGCTCAGGAGTGTTTAACCAATATTAAGTTTTACGCACCCTTTACCATGTTGAGTTTGTTTTTACTGCAGAGACCCTTCAAGGCCAGAATATTGAGCTCCAAAGCTTTAAATGTAGACTCCTTCAGCTAGAAGATGAGGTGGTCTCTTAAGTAAAATGGCCAAAGACTTCTCTACTAAGGAAAAAATATGACCTCTTAAGGTCAAAAGCTTCAAAGGAATTATGCTAATGGTCTATCTAAGTACGAAGTACTTCAAGGATAGTTTCGTATCATAGTTCAGAGCCAATTGGACACGAATCAAGAGTCCGGTGATTTTTAAAAGATACCTCTTTCATAACTTCAGTGATGGATTTGAATCTTTTAAGGCCAAGGTCCATGCGCTTTTTCCAGAGATGAATGTCTCTAGTTGCTTTCCTCACACCCCTAAATCAAAGGAAGAGAGCTCTGACGATGAAGGTAGTTGTGGTGATGACACTGAACATGCTTCTGCTCCCGATGCCCAAGAGGGAGAGACATTAAAGGAGACTTCTGCCTCTCTGCTTTTAACAAGTGAAGTCCATGTGAACTCCCAAGTACTCAAGCCTTGAAACACTTTTTATGTAATATCTTTTTTTGTAACCCATTGAATGGTTGTGGGCTGCATTATTGTAATCTCACTTATTATCTTCAATGAATAGGTATTTTTGAGTGGAAATGTGTTATTTTTTAATATTCACTTCATGCTTGATTTACTTTTTGATTTGCTATGAATTTTATGCACTCCTTGAGATCTGACTTGCATGTAGTATACCCTAATTCCCCTAAGATTCCTTTGTAAAGCAAAATAATTGAGGAAACAATTTTTTTTAAGTAAATATAAGGTCTCTAAGATGACTGCTTCATACTTGTGCAATTAGTCGAAGTCGATACTGTGATGCTGTGGTAGGGCATTTAGCCTTAGAACCTCATAATTTTTGTTCAAACGCATAGTCCCCAAAAACATTTGGGCGTAAATGTGCAGAAGTTAAACCTTTAATGGGTCCTATGACCTTAGGCTCTAAAACTTAAACTTGAACATTTGAAATATAATGTCCTTATAAATACCTCCTGACTAAGTAAAATTGAAAGTTGAAGTCCCCCCCAAAGGTCATAAAATCTCTTAACATAGGAGAATTTGAATTATGAAATTCTTATAAGAGTCTTAAGACCTCCAGATTTAGAAAGATTTTATAACCTCAAGTCCTTATAAAGCTTTGGGACGTACGGACGTAGAAATATTTTGAAAATTTAAAGCCCTTGTAAGGTTCTGAGACCTCCGGACTGAAATTGTTTATGGTCTGATGTCCTTATAAGGGTCTTAGAACTCCATACTTAGAAAAAAATTGAAATCTTGAAGTCCTTATAAGGGTCTGAGACCTTCGGACTAAATTTTTTTAACCTGAAGTGTTTATGAGGGTCTGGGAACTCCGAACTTAGAATAAAAATTGAAATTTTGAATTCCTTGTAAGGATCTGAGACCTCCAAGCACAAATAATTTGTAATCTAAAGTCCTTATAATAGTCTTGGACTTTGACTTAGAAAAAATTGAAATTTTGAAGTCCTTGTAGGGGTTTGAGACCTCAGGACTGAATTTTTTTTGTAATATGAAGTCCTTATAATGGGCTGGGACCTCCGGACTTAGAAGAAATTTGAAATTTTGAAGCACTTGTAAGGATCTGAGACCTTCAGACTGAATTTTTTTGTAATATGAAGTCCTTATAAGGGTCTGGGACCTTTCGGACATGTAAATATTTGAAATTTTAATGTCTTTGTAAGGGCACCCCTCCAGACTGATAACGTTTATAATATGAAGTCTTTATAAGGGTATGGGACCTCCGGACATAGAAAAAAATTAAAATTATGAAGTCCTTATAAGGGTCTGAAAACTACAGACTGGAAAAAAATTATAATCTAAAGTCCTTATAAGGGTTTGGGACCTCCGATCATAAAACAAATTGAAATTTTAAGTCTTTATAAGGGTCTTAGACATTCGAACATAATTGTTTTCTAATATAAAATCCTTATAAGGGTATGGGACCTCCAAACTTAGAAAAAATTGAAATTTTAAAGTCTATGTAAGGGTCTCAGAATCAGAGGCTGAAAATTTTGTAAGTCCTAATAAGGGGCTGGGACCTCCAGACTTAGAAAAAAATGAAAATTTTAAAGTCCTTGTAAGGGTTCGAGACTTCCGTACTATTTTTTTTTGTAATTCGAAGTCCCTATAAGGGTTTGTGACCTAAGGACTTGGAAATAAAAATCAAAATTTTAAAGTCCTTGTAAGGGTCTGAGATATCTGGACTGAAAATTTTGTAATCTGAAGTCCATATAAGGGTCTGGGATCTCCGAACTTTGAAAAAAAATTGAAATTTTAAAATCTTTGTAAGGGTTTGAGACCTTAAAACTAAAAAAGGTTTTGTATTTTGAAGTTCTTGTAAGGGTCAGGAACCTCTGAACTTAAAAAAAATTAAGTCTGGGAAAAATGTATTTGGACACTTAGCCCCCCAAAATTTTTTTAAACAAAAGTTTATTTCCTTTAAACGTTTTCACAAATGAAGGGTATACGGTTCGCAAATATTTTTATGTAACTCTAAGGTCAAGGAAATGTTTTGTTGTAAGGAAATGGGTTGTTTGTGTGTCCTTTGACCTCGGTCTTTTTGAACCATGGATGAAAATATTAATAATTCCTTTAGTCTTTTATAGGTACGGAGGCCTTTTCACTTTGTTTCTTAGATTATTTAAACCCGAGGATTGTAGCCTTTTTTGGTTCATATGACATTTGATTGTTATTCTTAAACCAAGGATGAAATCCTTGAAACTTGAATGGTGGGTCCTTAGATCGTAGTTTTGCAGAGGGATACATTATGAGTAAGAAAAAGTCTATTTACATTAAATTATCTGAGTACATGTTTTACAATGATTATTGGGGGATAACATACAAATTCTAAAGCCCCTATTACTCTTGATGCTCAACCTTCATTTCGACTCCCAGTCATGATGATAATCGTCCTCATTTAATGGGGTTAAGGCTCCTATGCATTGTCTCTCTAGTGGGAGTTGAAGCATTGGTAGTGGTGGAGGTAAGACCTCTGGCGAGATTTTAGATATTGTTTAGAACTTTTCTGGAGCCTCTGCCAATCTTTGTGGTGCACTAAGAAACTTCTTTTTGTCCTTCATGGATGTGATGTAGCACTCCCGAGCATTTTTCTGGTCTCCAAACACCTCTCCCACTCCCCTATAGGTTGGAAACCTCTTGAGATCGCAATGTCTAAATAACTGAGAGAGGGTCTACCTAGGATGACATTCTAGGCTTAGGGGGAGGTCCAACTATTACGCCTGTTGTTCAGTATATGGGAATGCTAATAAAATAACAATAAAATTTTAAACAAAAAGGAAATATAAATTTATTTAGGTGGATATATATAATCTTATTACATATCTCTCTTCATAAAACAGAAATAAAAGGGTATATCAAAGTCTTCATAAAACATAAACAAAAGGGGGAAAACACCCTTTTCTACCCTACCAATACCATCTAACTTCCTACATGGCCACTACGCAACCCAGTCCTACCTCTTCTAGGCTGGTTTGTACACTACCCACTATAAATGGTTCCTATTTGGATGCCTCTTGCGTTGATGAGGAAGGTCAAATTCTGGATATCTCGATGGCTGATGGGTTATCTACCTTGTCAACTAGTGTAAGAAAGGCTGATAGCCATTCCATTCTGGACATACATATTAGAATATCCATTGATGTTTCTGATGCTGAGAGATTGAAATTCTTGAACGATGAGAATACCCTATACCGTAGGTTCCTTCTTAATAAGGGTTTCCCGCATGAGGATATCGAGAAAGAAGGTGAAAAGTAATTGGAGTGTTCCTCAGTTCCTCACTCCTCCTCGTCCCAACCTAGCAATGGCCGTTCTTCTGGGACCAATCCGGTTAGCATAGTGGTTTTTGCCATGCCATTAGAAACGAGGTTGGTAGAGAAGTCTATTTCAGCTAGAGGGGATGGAAGGAGCCCAGAAGATCTTCCAAAAAGGATGGCCCCACAGTCCCATCCTTTTTCTCGTGCGGTTACCAAAGATAAGACTTGGAAGTCTATTGCTGCTGAAAAGAGGAAATCGAAACTTAGGCTTTCTTTTCACCAACCCTCTGTGGTTGACAACGTTATCATTGTCACTCCGTCGGTTGAGGTGACTAGAGGGGGACATGGTAGATGGGAAAACAACATGGTGGGTTATTTTCTTGGGAAGAAACCCCACTTATCTTTCATCAACAATCTTGCTATGAGGATGTGGAGCAAGTTTGTCCTGACTAAGGTGTTGGCTCATGACAATGGTTTTTTCTTTTTCATTTTCGAGAACCCGAACCAAAGAGATGAGGTCTTGGATAATGGGCCATGGCTTTTTATCGGCATGACCATCATGCTGAAGAAGTGGTAACCTAACTTCATTTTTAGCAAAGATAGTGCCAAGAAAATACCCTTGTGGGTTAAGATGCATGATATCCCGATCCAACTATGGATGGAAGAAGGACTCAGTTATGTAGCAAGTTCAGTTGGCCTCCCTTGTATGCTGATGCAGTTACTAAAGAGATGAACAGAATCTCTTATGCTCGTATTTGTGTAGAGGTGGAAGAAAATGACACCTATGCAAACAACATCGATGTGATCATGGAGGACGGAGCCATCGCACCTATGCGTATTGAATATTAAGCAAAGTCGCCTTCTTGCCCTAACTGTCTCGTGTTTGGGCACTTTCTAAGAAGATTTACCAAGTAGATTCCGTCTGTATCTACACAGACCAACCCTGTTAGAGACTCATTGACGTCCAAAGTGGAGGCAAAGCCCAATGACAATGCTGGCTGGACTGTGGTCCCAAAAAAGAGCACTACCAAACAGCCTGTAGCCCAAGAGACCGGTGAATCCTCTGGTATTAAAGAGTGCAGCGCTGGGATATTTTCAAAAGAGGCCCTTGCTGATAAGCCATGTTTACTGGAGGAAGCTCCCACTCCTCTATCTAACTCTTTCGAAGTTGTGGCCCTTGAATTTGAAGGTGAGGCAATACCCGAGCCCTCTGCCCTGGCCAAGAGAGTCTTGTTCGTTGATGAGCTGGCCAATAAGCATAAAAATGTTGGGCCTAAAGACGTTAAGTCTGGAGGTAAGAATAGAAGGAGGGGTAAAAGCAATAATTCTTGACGTTTAAGTGTGTTTCTTGGAACACAAGGGGTCTCAATTCATCTCATGAACAACAGGAAGTGTATAAGCTAATTAGAGATCAGTAGTTGGATTTGGTGTGCCTGCTTGAAACAAAAGTTAGAAGAGATAACTTAAGTAACGTTAAAAATAATTATTTTTTCTACTGGGAGTGTCTTCATAACTGCCCAAATGATGGGGGTGTGGCGAGGGTCATTGTGGGGTGGAACCCTAATATTGTTGATGTGATGTTATTGATTCTCATCCCCAGGCTTTGCTATGTAAAGTGGAGGTGAGCGGGAGAAACCTTCATTTTTTTGCGTCTTTCATCTATGGTGAAAACTTTCCAAATAATAGAATCTCATTATGGGAGTTCTTGAGACAGAACAATGGGAGAGTTGAAACCATGGGTTTTGATGGGCGATTTCAACGTGGTGAGAAATCAGGAGGAGCAAAGAGGTCTGCTTGGCATTGATGAGGGTGCAACTGATGTTTTCAACCTGTGCATCAACGACATTTGGGCGGATGAGATGAGAACTACTGGGTTATGGTTTACGTGGAATAATAAGCAGGGGTGATGATAATGTCCAGTCAAGACTGGATAGAGTCCTGCATAACGATTCTTGGGCCACTGTCTTCCTGAACTCGCAAACGACTGTGCTCCCTAATAGTACCTTTGATCACGGCCCCATTATCTCCTTGGTGTTACCTCCTGAGCTAAGAAGACCCAATCCATTCAAATTCCATAATTTTTGGATGGCTCATGCTGAGTTTCGTGATGTGCTGTTGGATTCATGGCACGAGAATGATTTGGGTAATCCCATGGTCATTCTCAGCAAGAAGTTGAAGAGACTCAAGGACGATCTGATTCGATTTGACAAGAAATTATTTAACCACCTGGCTTTGAGAGTTGAGGAAGCCAAGTCACTCTTTGACGAGGCCCAAAGAAGACTGGATTTCGATGGGTGCAACAACAGTCTCCAACAGGATGAAAAAGAGAAGCTGGCGAGGTACCTGGAGCTTAGAAATGCAGAAGAATCCTACTACAAGTAACAATCTAGAATCAAGTGGCTTCATCTTGGTAATGGGAACAATAATTTCTTTCACAAGAAGGCTAACCAAGCTCCGTCAAGAAAGAAGAATATCAGCATTAAGGACGCCGAATCTCAATAAGTGCAGCTTCTACGTTTCTGGCATCGGAGAGGAGGGGATAAATCAAATCAGGGGTATCCTTAGTTTTCCTCCGAGCAACCCCACTTTTTATACCGGGCGTTCCGCTCATTTCTACTAGGCTAAAGGGTCAAGACTGCCAAAGATTGATTGACAAGATTATGGGCAGGATCAGGACCAACAAGTTTCTGAGTTATGTGGGCGACTGCAACTCATTAATTCTGTCCTCTATGGGATCCAGGTGTATTGGTCCAGTCTCTTCATTCTACCTAAGGGGGTCATTAAGAAAATTGAGCAACTGATAAAGGATTTTTTATGGACGGGTTCTGATCAAAAGCATACCCGGGCGAAGGTAGCATGGAAGGATTTTTGTTGTAGCTATACTGAGGGGGGGCTTGGTGTCAAAAGCGTGGAGAGGTGGAATATTGCTGCCATTATGAAAACACTCTGGAATCTCTGCTGTAAGAAGTACTGCTTGTGGGTGAAATGGCGTGATATCTATAAGCTGAAAAGGAGAAGTATTTGGGCCCTAGCAATACCAGCTGACTGTTCTTGGAGATGGAGGAAGATGTTGCAGCTTAGAGACCGCATCAGACCTCTCATCAAGTGTAGAGCTGGTAATGGAATGGATTCTTTCTTTTGGCAAGACAAATGGCACCCTTTAGGTCCCTTGCATCCCCGCTATGGTGACAAAGTCATTTATGATGCATCAAGCAACCACAAGGCACTGATTACTGATTTCATCCATGAGAATAGATGGAGATGGTCGGCTACTATCACATGGGAGCTTTTGGAAATTAGAAATGCTATTTTTCCAAACATTCGGCAAGATATGAATGATGAAGTTACGTGGATCCCCAATTAGGGTGGTGGGTTCACTATTAGTTCGGTATACAATGAGCTTACCCCTACTCACCCGCCTGTGGCGTGGCACAACTTGGTGTGGGACAAGGTCAACATACCGAAGTGTGCCTTTATCCTTTGGCTGATTTGTGTAATACCCCGTACTTTTGGCTATATTTATTTTTGGGATTAATTAATTAAATGCGTATTAATTGGAAATTAATCCGGGTTATAAATACTAATGAGATGCGAGTTGGTATTTAATTATGTGCATATATGATTATATATGAATTTGGTATTATAAAATTTGTCGTGAGATTTATATACGGCAATTAGGAAATTTTATTGAGACGCGTGGGACCGCCGCGTCACGGTGAAATATTTTGATTATAAAAAGTGAATTTAAAATCTATAATCCGTATGGTCGTTTTGAGTGCGCCAACGCGTCCGGAAGGGTCGAGATAGTCAGAAAACACTAGCCGGGGGTATAGTTTGGGTCCCGGGGTATTTTTAGGCCATACCGGTAACTTAAAGGGTATTTTGGTAATTTTACATTTTGAGGAATTAAAAGTGACGAAAATTGGTTAATTAAATCTGATGTGGATTTGACCCACTAAGCCCATGACCAACCCATATTAACCTAGAAGGCTACGTAGGTTGTCATTTAGGTTTTCTAAGTTTCCCCAAATCAAACCCTAGCCACCTTAAGCCACCATTGGAGAAGGAGCTTGGAAGAGAGGAAATTCTGCAGAAAAGTTCTACCAAACCTACACCAAACTCAGAGACAATCAAGGCAAGTGACTTTATTCCATTTAATTTCAGAGAATGTTCCCTCCATGTTAGAAAATTCGGATTTATGGTTTGTTCTTGATAAAATATGAAAACCCATGTAGTTTAGAACATAGAACTTGAAAATCTTAAGGAGAACTGCATGTAGAATGATAGGTAGTTAATTATTCTCATGATATTTGTGATTTGAAGAGATTAAAACGGATTTATATTGGGTTAATTATTGATTTAAAAGTTAGGGTTCATGTTCTTGAAATAATTGGGAAAAAGTGTAGAGATTTATATTTTGATTGATGTTAAAGAGATTTAAATCCTTGAAAATATGTTAGGAGATGATTTGAATATGTTTAGGATGAATTAGAGACCCTAAAGAACTGTTGGGATGAACTTTGGAAGAGATTAGAAGTGATAAAAATGGTGAAAAACGAATTGGGAAAAAATCTGGGCCGAAACTGGTCAGTCGTTAGAAGCAGTCCCCAGGTCGTTCGAACGAACTCGTTCGAACGAGCTTCTAACGAGTTGACCAGTCGTTGCTAACGAGTAGGGATTTCGTTCGATATCTCGTTCGAACGAGATATCGTTAGAAGGGACAGTTCGTTCGAACGAACTGTATCTCGTTCGAACGAGACTTCTAACGAGCTGACAGTCCAAACTCGTTCGAACAGTCTCGTTCGAACGAGACTTCTAACGAGCTGGCAGTTTGGGCCATTTTGGACTGTTTTGATTTTTGGAGTTCCGTAAACTTATTCGAGGATATAGATATCATTCCGTAGATGTAGTAATGATAGAATTGGGACATTTGGGCATTTATGAGAAGGAATTTACATACGAGAGTTGTATTACATGGACGGTTTGGGTTGAGACGTGAGTGTATACTACGACGTGAGAAAATTATGGCGCGTATGATTACAAACCGGAATAGTACAAATTGTGATAATTATAGTTAGTACGAGAATGCGATACGTACTACGATTAAAATACGGTATTACTAAGATGTGTGTTTACTTAGTATTAGTATATGGATTGTGTGTATGACATACCTACCATACTTGCTATCACGGGAGGTTGCGTTCGCTTAGGACCCTCTAATCCTTGTGTTGCCCGGATTTAGACTGGTTACCTTGATGAACATAGGTCATAGAAAGACTTATTGGGATATTAATAAGTCCGCTGATCGTGGGAGCGTAGGTATGTGCGTGACCCATGTGATGTGATTGTGTTCGCCTCCATTATTTGTGATGTTGTTATCTGTGAACTATTCCTGAGAGATTCGGAATATTTTTTTTTTTTGGGGAATTTAATTGTATATAAAAAAGACCAAAAGATTTACAGAGGAAGAAACCTCTCACAGAACAAGAAAAAACCTTAGGGCATACCCCACAGGCAAACAGGCCAACCAGGCCGGAACCAAACAAAACCTAAACTAGAAGTTTATCTTCAGAGATTCGGAATATGTAATCCTAATGTACGTGATGTACCGGGATGGATAGCAGAGTATGTGTGCACCGCAGCTTAGTTCTCGGGGTGCTTATATTGTATATTTATGATGTGAATAATATACACTTAATTAATGGAAACCTTCATGTTAATGTTGTGAATATAATTACAGTATTGTTTCGAGAAATATAACGAGTTAGCTGATAGTGAAAATATTGCATATTGAGCATCTGAGTTTACGTTAAACCCCTACTTAACTACGAACGTTATAATGTTAATAGGACCGAGTAATAAGGGTAGGACCTATGACAGTCTAGCTAGATATGATGGCACTTAGCTAGTGGTTTGTGTCGTTATAGATGGGTACTTACGTTAGGAGTGCACAGTTAGACGAGAGGTGAGAATATCATGCGAGTGCACGTCCTAACATGTACTTTGCATTTAATGTTTTAAATGTTTTTAAAGCACTTGCAGGTTTTTAAAATATAACTCCACATTCGGGCTCTGACCCGTTTGCTTTTCAAATCTACTTTTCTTGTAAAACCATTTTAGGTGCCCAGCCACAAGGACACCATGCATAGGATATTCATTCAGGTGACGAGCTGTAGCTGTTTGTGGAAGCTACAGGGATTTGCTTGTAGACGCCTCTACCACTTGGAATCCAGATTCATTATCTATCAGTTGTAGGGCATGTTGCCCATTTCTATTAGAGTTACATTTCCATTACAGTTTTCAGACTTTGGCATGTATTGATTTAGTATTCAGTTTACTTTCCAGTTGTGGGATTGTAGTGAGGAGTTTTTCCTCCAGACTTTAATTACTTTATGTGATGGTTATTCTATTTACTTCATTATGGTGAATGGTGTTATTATTCTTTATTACACTTGTTGCATGTTAATCAGACTTAAATTAAAATTTGGCACTTACTTTTTAAATACTAGGTGGTTAGTAATCTTAAAAATGTTTTCGACAGTGATGCTATTAACTGGACCAACTTGGCATTTTGAATTAATTTAATAAAGGAGCAGCTACCCAGTATTTAATTAGTCGGGGTGTCACAGGTGGTATCAGAGCATCAGGTTCTAGTGTCCTTTAGGATCTGTACGGCTATTATGTTTCCGCTAAGTTTCTTTGATATAGAGCCCTATATTTTAGGACTGTTGTACTCTTTTTGTGTATGCTTCGTTCTTCAGCTATCTTAAGTTTATAAACAGCGAACTTATAAACTTTGTTCTTATTTCAGATGCCTCCACGATGTGCACGACGAGTTCCCAGGGATGCAACGCCCGAACCCAAGCCCGCTCCAGTTCAGGGCATGATGAACGCCGCTGAGGTTGCAGCTATAGTAGCCCAAGCGGTAAATGCCGCAATTGCCGTTGTTCAGCAGGCACCACTTCAGGCGCCGGTTGTCACGCCAGTACAGGCAAATGCATTCCCGTCTGCTTGGGAGCGTGTACGAGATGCTTTTCAGAAAGCGCATCCGCCAGAGTTTGCAGGTAGCTCAGATGTGGTAGTCTCGAGCCAGTGGAGGAAGGATATGCAGAGGCACTTAAGGATGTATGAGTGCACGGATGTCCAGAAGCAGGTACTAGCTACTTTCAAGCTAGTTGGATCTGCGCTACAGTGGTGGGAGTCTATTACCACCATGGAGGAGAGGGATACCCTCACGATTCAGGAGTTCTGGGTGCGGTTCAACCGCAAGTACTTTCCGTCCGCAGTTCATACAGAGATGAGGAGGAAGCTGATGAGTCTGAGGCAGGAGGGCAAGACAGTGGCCGAGTATGAGGCCGAGTTTACTAATCTGTTGAATATCGTTCCAGACGAGATACCAACAGAGAAGAAGAAGATTGAGAAGTTCACCGATGGGTTGAATTGGAGGATCCGTCAGCATCTGCTAGGGAACCTATCGTTGGCCACGTATTCTGATGTGGTTAATGCTGCATTGTTGCACTGCCAGGACCACCGTTTTCATATGGCCGAGGGCAAAAGGTCGGGAGAGTCTAGCCATCAGGGCAGGACTGGAGGACATGGTGCCACCGGGGCACAATCTGGTCAGGGGCAGAGACAGAATGAGCAGGGCTCCCAGCAGGGGGATAATAAGAGGTTCCGGTCAGGGAACTACAGGCAGGGACAAGGAGGTTTTCGTCAGGGCCATCAGGGTCCAAACGGCCATCAGGGCCAACAGGGGCAGAATGGGCAGCAGTTTCACCAGGGCCAGCAGTAGGGGTGTGCAAAAAAACCGACAAAACCGACAAACCGACAAAACCGAGCCGAACCGAAAATTTTCGGGCCGGGTTTTTTTGAGGGTCGGTTCGGTTCGGTTTAATCAGGTATAAAACCGACAGGGTCGGTTCGGTTTTCGGTTTTGGCATAAAAAAACCGATTTTGAACCGAACCGAACCGATTTAATTTTTATACTTTTTAATTTTATATTTTATATTATATTTATATTAGTCTTGACATATTATATTATATTTTTTAATTTTATATTTATATTAGGTATTAAAAAAATCTATTTTTTATTAAAATAAAGGAAAAAACCGAACCGGCCCTGTCAAAAACCGACGGGCAAACCGAACCGGCCCTGTCAAAAACCGACCCGATTCGGTTCGGTTCGGTTCGGTTTTTCAGCATTTTAGGTTCGGTTCGGTTCTCCTCCTCCAAAAACCGACATGGTCGGTTCGGCTTAAAAAACCCGGTCAAAACCGAACCGATCGACCCGTGAACACCCCTAGCCAGCAGGGCCAAGGGAGGAACGGTAACGGCCACCAGGGCCGAGGACAGCAGGGGCAGAGAGGAGGGAACTTCCCAGGGAAGTGCTTTGTTTGTGGCAAGACTGGCCATAAGCGACAGGATTGTCCTGATAGGGGCAGGGCCCCACAGCAGCAGCAGCAGGGTGCTCGCCAGAAGCCACAGAGGCCTATGTTTCCCGCCGCTCTTCCCGCACCGCCACAGATGGCAGCACTGCCACCCATTCCAGCAGTCCCAGCTCAGCAGGGGCAGCTACAGTATGGACGTGTCTACAACGTTCACCAGGCTGCAGTTCCACAGGCACCGCCCGCGATCGAGGGTACGTTTCCTATCCATGGCACTATGGGTCGGGTGTTATTTGATACGGGTGCTACACATTGTTTCATAGCTACACACTTCGCAAAAGCTTTAGGATTGTTAGCTACGGCAGAGAGCACAGTGACGTGTGTCGACTCACCATTAGGGAGTGGGTCACTTATTTTCTTTATATGCCGGGGAGTGGGGGTAGAGATTGGTGGTTTGGTATTACCTGCAGATATGTTGGTATTAGACATGCATGTTCACGATGTGATCATCGGTATGGATTGGCTCGTAGCATATAGGGCCATGATTGATTGCTTCAGCGGGAGCATTGTTTTTGCCATTCCGGGGCAAGAGATGTTTGTAGTGGCTATGCCTCGCCCAGAGGGAGGATCGACCGCTCATCTGTATTACATTGAGGAGGATACCTCTAAGGAGGTAATGATTTCTTTAGATTCTATCCCAGTAGTCAGGGAATATTCGGAAGTGTTTCAGGAGATACCAGGCTTACCACCCAGTCGAGAGATAGATTTCGTTATAGATTTGCTACCGGGTACGAGACCTATAGCACGTGCACCGTACCGTATGGCTCCAGCTAAGATGCGAGAGTTACGGGATCAGATAGAGCAGCTGTTAGGACAGGGCTTTATTCGTAGGAGTACCTCACCTTGGGGCGCTCCAGTTTTGTTTGTGAAGAAGAGGGACGGTTCACTGAGATTGTGTGTGGACTACCGAGAGTTGAATAAGGTCACGATACGGAATAAGTATCCGTTGCCTCGAATCGATGACTTATTCGACCAGTTGAGAGGAGCTTCTTTCTTCTCGAAGATTGATTTGAGATCGGGTTACCATCAGTTGCGCATCAGGGAGGAGGATGTCTCGAAGACTGCGTTCTTATCGAGATATGGTTCTTACGAGTTTCGGGTTATGCCTTTCGGCTTGACCAACGCTCCAGCAGTGTTTATGGACTTGATGAACAGAGTGTTCAGGGATTTCCTAGATCAGTTTGTCATTGTCTTCATTGATGACATTCTGGTTTACTCTCAGATAGAGGAGGAGCACGCCGAGCATTTGAGGCAGGTTTTGCAGACACTTCGTCAGAACGAGTTGTATGCAAAATACGAGAAGTGCGGGTTTTGGTTGAAGGAAGTCCAGTTCTTGGGTCACATTATTTTCGACCAGGGAATATCAGTTGATCCGGGAAAGGTATCAGCGGTGAGGGAGTGGGGACAGCCCACGACACCAACGAAGATTCGTAGTTTCTTGGGTTTAGCAGGATACTACAGGAGGTTTATTCGGGGTTTCTCAGAGATAGCAGGTCCTTTGACACATCTTACTCGTAAGGGTGTGCCATACATCTGGAGTGATGCTGTCAGTTGGCATTCGATGAATTGAAGGACAAATTGACCTCAGCACCTGTGTTAGCATTGCCGAGACCGGGAGTTGAGTATTTGGTTTACACCGATGCATCTTTGCAAGGACTGGGAGGTGTATTGCAGCAGGAGAGACAGGCCATAGCTTATGCTTCCCGTAAGCTTAAGACTCACGAGAAGAATTACCCCACGCATGATTTGGAATTGGCGGCAGTGGTATTTGCCCTACGGATTTCGAGACACTATCTTTTAGGGGAGAAGTTCCAACTGTTCACGGATCACAAGTCCCTACAGTACCTGTTCACGCAGAAGGAGTTGAATATGCGGCAGCGTAGGTGGCTTGAGTTTGTGAAAGACTACCAGTTCGACATCCAGTACCACCCGGGTAAGGCTAACGTGGTAGCAGACGCGTTGAGCCGTAGGCCAGCAGACGAGGTGGCAGAGGTGTGGAAGGCTAAGTGGAAGGAATTGGGACACCAGGATGCAGTGGCCCGATCTTTCATGTCTGTAATGACCGTTACACCGCAGATTGTCACAAAGGTAGTACGGGCACAGGCTAATGACTCGTTCTGTCAGGAGCAGATAGTTCGATTACTAGCGGAGGGAGCCGAGTCCTATACCGTCAGCTCAGACGGGGGATTACGCTTCAATGGGAGATTGGTAGTTCCAGAAGGGGAGGCATTGCGACACGATGTGATGGCAGAGTTGCACGGCTCACGGTTCGCGGTACATCCCGGAGGGGACAAAATGTACCAAGACATGAGACGGCAGTATTGGTGGAGCGGTATGAAGAGAGATATCGCTGAGTTTGTCTCGAAATGCGCCACTTGTCAGCTTGTCAAAGTGGACCATCAGAGACCAGCAGGATTGCTACAGCCGTTGGAGGTCCCGATGTGGATGTGGGAGAGCATATCCATGGACTTTATCATGGGGTTGCCTACGTCGCAGAGAGGTCACGACTCCGTTTGGGTAATTGTGGATAGGTTGTCCAAGGTCGCTCACTTTTTACCCGTAAGGACTGACTACACTACGGGACAGTATGCCCAGCTCTTCATTTCAGAGATTGTGAGACTTCACGGTGTGCCCCTAAATATCGTGTCTGACAGAGACAAGATATTTGTTTCGAGGTTTTGGGAGAGTTTCCAGGAGGCCATGGGCACGGAATTGCGGTTGAGTACGGCTTATCATCCGCAGACCGATGGGCAGACCGAGCGCACAAATCAGATGTTGGAAGACATGCTACGCATGTGCATTATTGACTTTGGGGGTGGATGGGAGCAGTACCTT
Organism: Sambucus nigra; assembly: GCA_949130495.1. NCBI lineage: Eukaryota > Viridiplantae > Streptophyta > Magnoliopsida > Dipsacales > Adoxaceae > Sambucus > Sambucus nigra. Next base: position 108,538,567 of record OX422217.1, on the reverse strand, counting down.
CCACTGGTGGAGTTTGCTTACAACAACTCCTATCAGTTCACTATTGGCATGGCTTCGTTTGAGGCATTGTACGGTAGGCCTTGTCGTTCCCCAGCATGTTGGTTAGAGGTGGGGGACAACAAACTACTTGGGTCGGAAGTGATTCAGGATACTTCGGCAAGGATTGAGTTGATTCGGAGTCGCATTCGGGTAGCTCAAGACAGGCAGAAAAGTTATGCTGATGCGAAGAGATTTTTCAGAGAGTTCCAAGTGGGGGACCAGGTTTTGCTCAGGGTATCTCCTATGAAGGGGATTATGCGTTTCGGGAAGAAGGGGAAGTTGGCACCGAGGTATGTGGGGCCGTTTCCCATTATTGAGCGGATCGGACCAGTTGCGTATAGACTCGGGTTACCGGAGCATTTACATCGGATTCACAATGTGTTCCATATTTCCTCGCTAAGGAAATACCTTAGAGATAATTTGGATCACTCTCACATTTCTGTGGAGGACATCGATCTCCAGCCGGATAGCTCCTACGAGGAGGGGCCGATTGCTATTTTGGACCAAAGCGAGAGGAAACTGCGGTCAAAGATAGTCCCGTTAGTGCGTGTTCAGTGGCGACATCACAATGTCGAGGAATCCACATGGGAGCGCGAGGATGAGATGCGCGAACGTTATCCAGAGTTGTTCATACCAGGTACTTTCTAGTTTCGAATTTCGAGACGAAATTCAGTTATTAGGGGGCGAGTATGTAATACCCCGTACTTTTGGCTATATTTATTTTTGGGATTAATTAATTAAATGCGTATTAATTGGAAATTAATCCGGGTTATAAATACTAATGAGATGCGAGTTGGTATTTAATTATGTGCATATATGATTATATATGAATTTGGTATTATAAAATTTGTCGTGAGATTTATATACGGCAATTAGGAAATTTTATTGAGACGCGTGGGACCGCCGCGTCACGGTGAAATATTTTGATTATAAAAAGTGAATTTAAAATCTATAATCCGTATGGTCGTTTTGAGTGCGCCAACGCGTCCGGAAGGGTCGAGATAGTCAGAAAACACTAGCCGGGGGTATAGTTTGGGTCCCGGGGTATTTTTAGGCCATACCGGTAACTTAAAGGGTATTTTGGTAATTTTACATTTTGAGGAATTAAAAGTGACGAAAATTGGTTAATTAAATCTGATGTGGATTTGACCCACTAAGCCCATGACCAACCCATATTAACCTAGAAGGCTACGTAGGTTGTCATTTAGGTTTTCTAAGTTTCCCCAAATCAAACCCTAGCCACCTTAAGCCACCATTGGAGAAGGAGCTTGGAAGAGAGGAAATTCTGCAGAAAAGTTCTACCAAACCTACACCAAACTCAGAGACAATCAAGGCAAGTGACTTTATTCCATTTAATTTCAGAGAATGTTCCCTCCATGTTAGAAAATTCGGATTTATGGTTTGTTCTTGATAAAATATGAAAACCCATGTAGTTTAGAACATAGAACTTGAAAATCTTAAGGAGAACTGCATGTAGAATGATAGGTAGTTAATTATTCTCATGATATTTGTGATTTGAAGAGATTAAAACGGATTTATATTGGGTTAATTATTGATTTAAAAGTTAGGGTTCATGTTCTTGAAATAATTGGGAAAAAGTGTAGAGATTTATATTTTGATTGATGTTAAAGAGATTTAAATCCTTGAAAATATGTTAGGAGATGATTTGAATATGTTTAGGATGAATTAGAGACCCTAAAGCACTGTTGGGATGAACTTTGGAAGAGATTAGAAGTGATAAAAATGGTGAAAAACGAATTGGGAAAAAATCTGGGCCGAAACTGGTCAGTCGTTAGAAGCAGTCCCCAGGTCGTTCGAACGAACTCGTTCGAACGAGCTTCTAACGAGTTGACCAGTCGTTGCTAACGAGTAGGGATTTCGTTCGATATCTCGTTCGAACGAGATATCGTTAGAAGGGACAGTTCGTTCGAACGAACTGTATCTCGTTCGAACGAGACTTCTAACGAGCTGACAGTCCAAACTCGTTCGAACAGTCTCGTTCGAACGAGACTTCTAACGAGCTGGCAGTTTGGGCCATTTTGGACTGTTTTGATTTTTGGAGTTCCGTAAATTTATTCGAGGATATAGATATCATTCCGTAGATGTAGTAATGATAGAATTGGGACATTTGGGCATTTATGAGAAGGAATTTACATACGAGAGTTGTATTACATGGACGGTTTGGGTTGAGACGTGAGTGTATACTACGACGTGAGAAAATTATGGCGCGTATGATTACAAACCGGAATAGTACAAATTGTGATAATTATAGTTAGTACGAGAATGCGATACGTACTACGATTAAAATACGGTATTACTAAGATGTGTGTTTACTTAGTATTAGTATATGGATTGTGTGTATGACATACCTACCATACTTGCTATCACGGGAGGTTGCGTTCTCTTAGGACCCTCTAATCCTTGTGTTGCCCGGATTTAGACTGGTTACCTTGATGAACATAGGTCATAGAAAGACTTATTGGGATATTAATAAGTCCGCTGATCGTGGGAGCGTAGGTATGTGCGTGACCCATGTGATGTGACTGTGTTCGCCTCCATTATTTGTGATGTTGTTATCTGTGAACTATTCCTGAGAGATTCGGAATATGTAATCCTTATGTACGTGATGTACCGGGATGGATAGCAGAGTATGTGTGCACCACAGCTTAGTTCTCGGGGTGCTTATATTGTATATTTATGATGTGAATAATATACACTTAATTAATGGAAACCTTCATGTTAATGTTGTGAATATAATTACAGTATTGTTTCGAGAAATATAACGAGTTAGCTGATAGTGAAAATATTGCATATTGAGCATCTGAGTTTACGTTAAACCCCTACTTAACTACGAGCGTTATAATGTTAATAGGACCGAGTAATAAGGGTAGGACCTATGACAGTCTAGCTAGATATGATGGCACTTAGCTAGTGGTTTGTGTCGTTATAGATGGGTACTTACGTTAGGAGTGCACAGTTAGACGAGAGGTGAGAATATCATGCGAGTGCACGTCCTAACATGTACTTTGCATTTAATGTTTTAAATGTTTTTAAAGCACTTGCAGGTTTTTAAAATATAACTCCACATTCGGGCTCTGACCCGTTTGCTTTTCAAATCTACTTTTCTTGTAAAACCATTTTAGGTGCCCAGCCACAAGGACACCATGCATAGGATATTCATTCAGGTGACGAGCTGTAGCTGTTTGTGGAAGCTACAGGGATTTGCTTGTAGACGCCTCTACCACTTGGAATCCAGATTCATTATCTATCAGTTGTAGGGCATGTTGCCCATTTCTATTAGAGTTACATTTCCATTACAGTTTTCAGACTTTGGCATGTATTGATTTAGTATTCAGTTTACTTTCCAGTTGTGGGATTGTAGTGAGGAGTTTTTCCTCCAGACTTTAATTACTTTATGTGATGGTTATTCTATTTACTTCATTATGGTGAATGGTGTTATTATTCTTTATTACACTTGTTGCATGTTAATCAGACTTAAATTAAAATTTGGCACTTACTTTTTAAATACTAGGTGGTTAGTAATCTTAAAAATGTCTATTAACTGGACGAACTTGGCATTTTGAATTAATTTAATAAAGGAGTAGCTACCCGGTATTTAATTAGTCGGGGTGTCACAATTTGTAGGGATGCCATTCGTACTAAGGACAAGCTTTTTAACTTGGGCATTGTGGATGATAACTTATGCTACAGTTTCAACAATGATGTTGAGTCCATAGCCCATGTGTTCAAGAATGCCACGTTGCTAAGGAGGTGTGGAAGGAGGTGAGATTGAGAAATTTGGAGTACCGGGAAGCCTTGCCTTGGGATGATGAGGTGCTTTTTTCAACTGCTAATTTTGGGGGTTCTAATTTTTACAATCAGATTAGGAAAATCTCATTTTCCACTACTGTTTATTACCTATGGTTGGAAAGAAACGATAGACATTTCAGGGGCACGTCCAAGAGTGCCAATGTCTTGGTTAAGGATATTAAGGTTGTGATCAAAGCTAGAGTCCTGTCTTAGAAGAAAGGGAGAAGGAGTTACAACATCTGGATGGCTTGTATGAATTGGGGTATCCTGGAGAGCGCCATTCAGTAGGTGTTTAGTTTTGGACTAGGGGTGTATGGTCCTTTGGTTTGTTTCTTTTCCCCCATGGGGTATGCCCCTAAGGGTTCTTTGGATCTCCGCTCCCCTCACTTGTAACTATTTTGTGGTTTTAATATACATAACTTTTCCCAAAAAAAGGGGGGGGGGGATAATAAGTTCACATAAGTTGATAAATTATGGTGAAAGTGTTCCAGTTGGTGCTACTATCTTTCCTAGTCACTACCAACACATACATAATCGAAAAGTTGTTCCTTGGTAAGACAGAATAAAAATCCATTAGGGAGGGTGGTATTTCTCCTTCTTGGAGTTCAATTTTCATCTGGAAGGGTAACAAATAAGCAAAACTTTATTAAGTAGATAATTTTTATTTCTATAATAAGTGTATATATGTGAGTTTTTATCATAACTTGTAATAAATTACAAGTAATATATTATAATTTATAGTAATTTGAAACAAAAGGGGATATCAAAAATAAAAATAGGCAAGGGGAAGTCTGCTGATATTTGTAAAAAAAGTATTGTGATTACAAATGGATAAGAATTTATCGAGTCATAAAGATAAGGGTTCAGACTATAATAGGATAACCCATAATTATCGATTGTAAAGGCTTCAACTGTGTAGTAATACTCATATAATAACATCCAAAACCTTTGGATAAAATCAATTCAAAATCGGTGGAGATGTAATCAATCCAAAACCTTTGGAAATAAAGTAAAAGTGCTAAGCCCAAACACAGAAGAGAGGCATCCATATGGTAAGCAAAAACAAGGCCCTTAATCCCTGAGTCCTACAGACTAAATAATGCTTTTGGGGGTATATCGTATCTAACGCCTCGACCCAAATATATGGGTTACTCATAGTCAACCTGGTTCGACCTAAGGGTTAGGTGTGAAGTGCAATGAAACAACCTATATAATGTTGCTAGTCCGATTTTATTTAATTAATATTTCACTTGTTTAGCATGTGTTTTCGATTTAAAATCAAACTACTTGAGGAACCTGTGGGAAGAATCCCTATAATCTAAGCATACAAAGATACTAACGTAAAATAAAAACGAATACTTACTTGTATAACACTCTCAAAATATGAAACGACACCCAACCTGCCATAACAAAGATGAGGGAATGAGCCGAATGCCTAGTGGGAAATTACAATAAAGCAATATATAATCAAATGAAAGAAAGAAGACCTTAATATTTTTATGTACGTGCATGTGACACTACCATATATATACACACACATATATACACTTACATGCATGAAATCGTTTTCATTCCAAAAATGTTACTTATCCCTATTACTTGACCTCTTTCTTATAAAGAATTCCATTCTTCTTAACTTGAATTTTATTCCAAAATTTAACATACTCATTCAAATACTTTAAACAAATTCACTTTGTTTAAGGAAAAATTGTTTCTTTTACGAGAATTGCTCCCTTGTTCATACCAATCCACATTCCCTTTCAACATACGCAACCATTGTGTTAGAACCCTTTACAAACCCTTTACAAATCCTTTACAAACACACACTTGTGTTAATTATGGGTTAAACCTCTTTAGGTTGCTTAACTACCCAATTAATCCTTTCACTTTACCACTACTTTATGGACATTAAAAAAAAATCACATTTACTTGTCAACTAATCATTTTATCGAAACATTTATTAATTCATTCAAGTTAGGTTGTCTTTCACATATTCATCCCACGCCCCATTTCTTGACATGTTCCATTTTCATTATCTTTTCATGGAATCATTCAATATCCGCGTACTTTAATGGGCTCCACATCGTAGGTTATGCTGCCATATGCTATGGTTTTGGGTTTTTCACCCTAGGGATTCAAGCCCTCATTAATTATCCTAGTGTCCTTTGAGTTCTTATTAATGTGCTTTAACATTTTACAAATGTCTACATAATTCCAGTTTTCCTTTTCCCAACCAAAGCCAAAACCCCGGGTTCCACCCCAACTTCTGTTACACGTTAAAAAAATCATTTCATGTCCTTTATACCCTTACGTTGATTTTATTCCAAAATCAAGTTCCTTTAGGACCTTTTCGTGTAATAACTTTCCCAATGTTTTATTTCATAAAAATGTTCCACTTTATGTAAAATTACCAGTTTACCCGTTTGTTTCCAAACTTGTCCTTTCCTCCAATTTCACAAGTGTCATTTCCCAACACTTTATGTTACCCCCACTAACTTATTAAGATTTTTTTTAACACATTAACACTTTTAACATTTGGGAGTAACATTCTTATCAAGTTGGGAACATCTTTATTTATTACTTTCCTTTTCAAGAATTCATTGAACATTTAAGACTATTTTATAATAAAAATATTACATGTAGCCTTGAAACCTTACATTTATCATATTTTTAACACCTTTTTTACACACTTGAAGGGTTGAAATTTTATATTTGCTCTATTTGATATTTAAAACCAATAAACCCTCTTGTCTTGTTTAAATATATTCAACATCCAAATACTATAAGTTTGTATGCATGAGAAGGTGGATTTTAAATACAAAAGGACATTTTTTCCTAACACTTGCAAAAATACATTTTTTTCAAGACTAAAGGACATTTCTATCCTTCAAAACTTCAATAAATGTCCAATTTTATAAAATCTTCATTTTTGCAAGAAACTTTAAAACATAATTCACCCAAAATATCTTTAGCGAGATAATTACTATTTCAAAACATTTTATTCCATAAAATATTTATAACCCAACTTCATAAAATACATCATTTATTCAACATTCTTGAATCATAGTATTTTTCTCAAAGGCTTTGAAACCATTTATACCAAAACCTTAAAAATTCATCTTCTTTCCATGTATGCATCCAACTCTAACAATTCTAGTTAGAAGACTACAAATAGAAAATATAGTCTTCAACTAAGAGTAGAGTTTTCCCACATCAAATGAAGCTCCAACAATTGTAGGATGAAATGTCTAAGAAGATGGCAACCTCACACCTCCTAAGGTGTCCTTAGAGAGGTTGCCTAGCTCCACTAAGTTTGCCTCCATGAAAATTCCAAGAAAACTCCTTAAAACTCCATTAGTTTATACTTCTTCATCTTCTTCAAAACCCCCAACAACACTGCATAAATCTTAATCTTGATCAAAAAAAGGTGTAGATAGGATATATGGGCTTAAACATGGTGGAATATTATATGAATGAGGTTGTTAAAGGTGGAGGGGTGGTGGTTCTTCGATTGGGATGGTGGTTGGACTCCATGGAAGCTCTAGAGATCTTAGAGAGAGAATGAAAATCTAATAGAAAATGAGCCCCCAAAGCCCCTAGTAATCATTAATACCCGAACCCCTAAAAATCCCAAAAGAAACCCCAAACTCTACTCACGAATTGATCTACTATAGTGACTTGACACGTATCTTAATCTAACGGTAAGTAAGTTGACAACAATATCCCAAATCTGTAGAACTCGATTTTTAAATCTCGTTCGAATGAGAAAGGGTTCTCATTCAATCAGACCTTCGAACGAACTTCTAAAGAATTCAAACAGTGGGGTCTCATTCAATCTCTGTTCGATCTCTACTTCGAACGACCAGGGACTCCTGTTCGAACCAGTCATCTTAATTCGAACGAAACAAGGATTTCGTTCGAATGACCTTCAGCTCGTTCGACCCATAAATTTTCCCCAAAAATTCCAATAATAATCATCAAGAATCCAAAAACAATCAAATGCATATATAAACCTAATTATAATGATCCAATCCCAATGGTTTCCATATTTCTACAACTTACATGGGAAAATAGTAAAATATTAGGCATAGGAAATTTTATCCCTGAAATTATCTATCTGCTAATTCCTCAAGTTCATAGGATTCAGTTGCCCTCATTTTAAATCATTGAAATCCTCCAAGGAAAAATCATTGATGTCCTTATTAGCTAAAATTACTTCAAACGCTCTCACGCAAGGCTTGTCGCTAAAAGCTCAACATGTGACATGCTCTAACGCTAGCCGTCACACTAACCATCAATGCCACACAACCATGTTGAGTCTTTACTCACTTGATGATCACGCACAAAAAAGTCCTAGGACTGCCTTCGCTAATACCCAAAGCATACTAGCGCCTCTATCGACCAACCCTCTCTAGTGATCGATACTCGCCCAAGAGTAAAACGTAATACAACCAATCATCCAATTCATCAACAAGGACCATATCGAATTTAAGGAATACACATTCCAAGTTTCCTCAAATCCTCGAGTCTTCATGACCACATAACCTCATTTAATCTTGATGCTAACTTCATATGATAAGTCACTCTTTCCGTGGAAGGACGCACTAACCAAATCATAATCGTGTACTCAACTGACAACTTTTGTTGTGTCACTCTGATGACCCTATCATTACTCTAGGAGTCTCACTTGGAGAACTCAATTGAGTATCGCACCAATCCACTCACCATCGTAAAGTAACACTATGTGTTAAGTTTCCTTGCGTTATAACACTACACAATGTCCTCAAGTCATCATCCCGTTATTTACAACCAGAGTCATTGACTGCTATTTCAGCCAGTCATATGGTCGTTAATATTAAGGAAAGCAATTACTACGAGCAAATCGTGCGACTGAAAGTGCAGCCACCCTTACGCTGAACTTTATGCAATAACAAGAATACCTCAGATAAGGGCACCCAGTTATCGAGCTGCATTGACCATGCTAGGTCCTCCTACACTCTACTAGGCCAAACCACATCATACCATGACATCGTACTAATCCAAGATGTCGTAGTTGTGGGAATACCAATCCTCAATTACCATAACCAAAATGGAAACATACACAAGAATCAAGGGAATAAATAACTATTTAGAGAGAATCCTATCCATATTCGTCAGACTATGATTTATGAAAAGCTAACCTACGATGTCTGCTTCGAAATTTATGACTCCTCCCGGACATTCTCACTAGTACCGACTAGAAACAAACCCTCGTTTGAGTCACCAATCGTGACTAATCGTATCACAACCATTCATCCTCATAAGATCAAATCAACGCATGAACCTGTTGTTCTTTGGAAAGTCAAACGCTAGACTTCCCTTCTTAGGAGTAAGGCTCTCCACCTCACATCCTCGACATGCACGAATCACTCTGGTTGGATAATGCCTAATGTCTTTTTCAAATCCGACCATGTCCACATCTATAATGACATCATGACAAGACTAAAACACCTGGGTCATTATCATACTATGATCGCATCCCAACGTCTCCTTCGAAAAAAAGCTGTTAAGCGAGACATTCACCTTATAATTAACCTTCAATTACATAAAGTTGTCATGGAGCTTATCTCTAAATCCTACCCAAACTGAATTTACATGACGTCCATATCGATCGTCTTTGGCATTCCAAGAGTAGTAGGTACCACACATGGTTACATCTTCTAATCTTTACCATCTTAGCAAGACATGTTAAGAACTAGTTCCTACCTTTCTAGGGCTATCCTAACATATACCTTAGACACATGCCAACATTCTAATCATGCCTTGATATCCCCCTCTTCGGGTGCCACTTTCAAGTCTCCATATGACATCATCAATCTAAGTCACGAATACATTTCCTAGTACTCCTCAAAATCAGGTATCACACCACCTACACTAGTCATTCCATGAAACCTGAGCATCACGCCCACTCAGAACAAAAGCTTCAAATTTCCCTTAGAAGGTTACACCACCCATCTGTACCAATTCGGATGATAGGATCCGGTATGCACACTATTCGGCTCCCTTAGACCTTGATTAACTTGAGGTCATTACCTGACCTTTACCACGATCATCACTATGACACTATCACTTCTTAATGCTGGACTCAACTAGTTCCCTAAGTATATCATCATGTTCCACGTAAAAGTCCTCAAACCCAACAAGATTTCATCATCTATGACTTTTTCATCGTAGGTTCGCTCCCTAAATTTCTAAATACCTACATCGTGATTACTACGTGCTCGCCAAGATAGTAGTCTATGAGCTTCTACACATGGCACACATTAACTATTGAACACCTTAGGATGGCACAACAAGTCAATTTTTATTCCTAATGGTGCCACACACAATTTATCCTACGAAAACTCCAATATGCCCTTAAATCACACTCACACTAGGATTACCATGCATCTATCCCTTATTTAGGCTGCTAAAACGGTCCCTGACACTTAGATAATAATCTTATCTCCCTTCTAAATGTTTGTGACCATAATTTACATACCAAGTCACAAACTAACACTGCTAAGGATTCTGGAAGGTTATAGGATGTCTCATACAACTTATAAACCTCTAGGTCTTCATCACCGACATCACTAGAGATCCTATTCCTCAAAGTTTCATCAGAACTCCTAAAAAATGACATGGAAGACTATTTAGAGTTCACTCCTAAGTCTCCTCAACCATCATCGCTACATACGTAACATACTTACCGCAATTTGTGCGTAGCTCTCATCATCCTTGCGAGGTAAGACTTTCAATCAACATCCACAAAGGCACTTACTAACAACATGGCTCCTCATGCCTACCGAATCATCAATCATCTATGACATGACACTACCCCAAGAATCAAACTCACCTACTCATATTATCGTCATTAACTACCTGAAAGTACCTATTCAAGGAACTTAATGCATCTATATCACAAATTAACACTGCTTAGGCATGGCACTCTAGTAACCTAATATCCATGATTAATTTTACACAAATCTTGTCTCTAATTCAATGGACCACATTAAGCTCTATTGGTATCTCAACGGGCCTCTCATATGATCAAGGGTTAACACACAAGCACCTCACACAAAAAACTATGGTGTTGCCACTATTAGCTTGCACAGATACTCGTAAACCACCAGCATGTCTAATCAAAAGCACGAAATAGATTAATGATAACCAGGTTGGTCACATGCCACATGGAAATGAATTACCCATCGTGATAATCTCTTTGGCTCCACCATCTATAACATGAACTGAAACCATCACCAATCTAGAGTCACCGATCCAAAACCAACACCGACATTGAAAGACCCCCTACTGAGCTCACCACGTAACTCCCGAAAGGAACCTTGAACCTAGAGCTCTGATACCATTTCAAATGCCCAGACCCGGATTTATGAGTTACCCGTAGTCAACTCGGCCTGACCTAAGCATTAACTGTGAAGTGAAATGAAACACCGTTACTGGCTTGGGCCATAACGGTGGGATCCTTGGCTTCCTGTGGGTTTATGGTTGACCAATGTTATTGCTGACTGATTTTGGGTTGCGCTTCTGATTTCTAATTCCTATTTGCACGATGGTGGAACTGTTGGGGTTGCGATGCGGAGGCTTTTTTTGCTATTGTGTTTGCCTTGCGACGGTCAGTCCGTTGCTTGGCCAGATGTTGCTCTGTTCGAGCCTGTCTGGGTCTCCCTAGCGATTATTGGTTGCTGATGGTGTTGCTTTGTTCGAGCCTGCTTGTCTGGGTCTCCCTTGCGATGGCTCTGTTCGGTGTTGTTATTTGCTCCCTTGATTGGCGATGGTCTCCTGCAGTTGGGATTTTTCTCGCGATGCTTTGATGGTTTTCTGACCTTCGTCGTTCGGGTGTATACCCGTTGACTGTTGGGTTTTGGGACTAACTTGGGTTGGGTCCTCCCCTGTGGGTCCTTTTTGCTTGTTGGGCTGCATTTTTGTTTGCCCCTTGTTGGGCCTTATTTTTGTTGTGTTTGTTTTGTTGATTATGCTTTGGTGGGGTATGCCCACACAATGTTGACTTTTCTTATTTTTCCTTTGGGGTATCCCCCTTTGGCTTCTTTATTTTTTAAGGTTTTTCCTCATGAACTTGTAAAGTTTTCGATTACGTTCGATATACACACATAATTTCCCAAAAAAAAGCATTCCACTTGCTTAGCATGTGATTCCCATTCAAAGTCAAACTATGTGAGGGACCTATGGGAAGCGTCCCCAAAATGCATGCATATAGATTTACTAACGTAAAATAAAAGAAAATACTTACAATGCTCTCAAAATACGAAACCGCACACATCCTACCGTAACAAAGACGAGGGAATGAACTGAATGTCAAGTGGGAAACTACAATAAAGCAGTATAGAGTCGAAGTGCAGAATGAATACCTTAACACATTATATCTACGTGCACGTGCAACTATCGTATGTGTGTGTGTGTGTGTGTGTGTGTGTGTGTTTGTTTGTATATATATATATATATATATATATATATATACACACACACATATATATATATATATATATAATTCACCTTAATCTTATAAATTATTCCCTCTTCTTAACTTGACTTTTATTCCATTATTTAACACATTCGGTTAAATACTTTAAACAATTACACTTTGTTTAAGGAAAAATCGTTTCTTTTACCGGAATTACCCCTTGTTCATACCAATTCACATTAGTATTTTCATAGAAAATTACCCTTTCAACACATGCAAGCATCGTGTTATAAAATACTTATTTTTCAGTTGAAAACCTTCACAAACACATACTTGTGTTAATTATGGGTTAAACCTCTTTAGGTTGCTTAACTACCCAATTAATCCTTTGACTTTACCATTCCTTTACTTTATGCACTTTATGCACATTAATCAATTTTCAAATTTACTAATCCACTTATCCTTTACTAGAACATTTATTAATTCATTCAAGTTAGGTTGTCTTTCACATATTCATCCCATAGCCCATTTCTTGACATGTTCCATTTTTAGTATCTTTTCTCAAAATCTTCCAATATCCGCATACTTTAATGGTATCCACACCCTTGACTATGCTACCATATGCTCTAGCCAGTGGCTTAGGGTGTTTTACCCCAGGGCTCTGAACCCTCCTTAATTATCCCAATGTCATCCGAGTTCTTATTAATGTGTTTTAAAAATTTTCAAATGTCCACATTATTCCACTTTCCTTTTCCCAACCGAAGCCAAAACTCGGGCTTTCACGCCAACTTGTGTACACTTTAAAATAATCATTTCATGTTCATTATACCCTTAAATTGATTTCATTCCAAACTCAAGTTCATTTAGGAACTTTTTATGTAACCACTTTTCCAACATTTTTATTTCATAAAAATATTCCACTTTACATAAAATTATCATTTTACTCATTTGTTTCCAAACTTGTCATTTCCTCCAATTTAGAAGTGTCAATTCCTAACACCACTAAAGTTATTCCACTACGTAAAATTACCATTTTACCCTTTTATTTTATTACTTTCCTTTTCAATAATTCATTGAACATTGAAGACCATTTCTCTTCATTAATAAATGTAGTCTTGAAACCTTATACTTATAACATTTTTAACACCATTTCTACGCACTTTAAGGGTTGAAATTTCTATTTTTTCTATTTCAGGTTTGAATTCCAATAAACCTTCATTAAACTTGTTTATGTATATTCAACATCCAAAAACTACAAGTTTATATGCACGAGAAGGTGGAATTTAAGTCCAAAAATCCTATTAAATGGGTCTAGCATGTGATCTACTCTAGAAATTTCATAACACTTGGAAAAATGAATTTTCAAGACTAAAGTACATTTTAATCCTTCAAAACTTCAACATGTGTCCAATTTTATAAAATCTTCATTTTTGCAAGAAACATTAAAACATAATTCACCCAAAATATCTTTAGCTAGATAATTACTATTTCAAAACATTATATTCCATTAAACGTTTAATACCCAACTTCATAAAATACATCATTTATTCAACATTCTTGAATCATAGTAATATGAAAAACCTTAAGAAATCATCTTATTCCCATGTATGCATCCTACTCTAACAATTCTAGTTACAAGTCTACTAACATGAAAAATATAGTCTTAAATTAATAGTAGAGTTTTCCCACCTCAAATGAATCTCCAACAATGGTAGGATGAAATGTCTAAGAAGATGGCAACCTCCCACCTCCTAAGGTGTCCTTGGAGAGGTTACCTAGCGCCACCAAGTTTGGCTCTATGAAAGCTCCAAGAAGAACCCTTCAAACTCCATTAATTTATACTTTTTTATCTTCTTCAAAACTGCCAAAAACACTCCATAAATGTTTATCTTGATTAACAAATGGTGTAGATGGGTTTTGTGGGCTTAAACATGGTGGAATATGATGTGAATTTGGTGGTTCAAGGTGGAACGATGGTGGTTCTTGGCTTTGAATTGTGGTCGGACAACATGTAAGCTCTAGAGAGCTTAGAGAGAGAATGAAAATATGATGGAAATGAGATCCCAAAGTCCCTAGAATCCTTAAATACCCAAACCTCATTCACGAATTGATCTGCTGCTGTAGGGGCTTGACACGTGTCTTAGTCTAATGGCTAGGAAGTTGACAGCACATCCCAAATCTGCATATCTCGATTTTTAAATCTCATTCAAACGAGAATGGGTTCGCATTTGATCAGACCTTCGAATGACCTTCAAACGAATTCAAACAATGGGGCTCGTTTGATCTCTATTTCAAACGGCCAGGGACTCCTGTTCGAACCACTCATCTTGGTTCAAACGAAAAAAGGATTTTGTTCAAACTATAAATTTTCCATATGTTCCAATTTTACCCCAAAACTTCCAATAACAATCATCAGGACTCCAAAATCAAATGCCTATTCCCTGAGTTATAATGTATGCTACTATGTTTAAATGAAAACATAGGTTGTATAAAAGTATCGGGTTAGGGTTTAATCAGATATGTATTGAATCAATATTCACGGTATGAACCACATGAAACAGTTTCTAAATGCGGTCAAGATATCTTGGGCTTCACATAGTGATATAAAATGAGGTAATTCAAGGGTGTAAGTTCAAAAAATAATATCGAAATACAATCACCTACTTTTCAATTTTATGTTAATTGTAATTGATCTTCGTTCTCATAGGGATAAACCAGGTATTCTAAAATCATGGATATCATAAATGTTTAGAGTATAAAGTAAAATGAAATTCTAAGTAAAGTTGGTGTTTAAAATAAATTTATTTTGAAGTTTAAATTTCAATTTTGGGGTTAAATATGTAATCATGAAAAGTTAAGTTTTTCATTAATTTTTCGCATTACTATTCAATTTTCAAATTGGTGATAAGAGACACTTTTGTTGTATTTTTGAAATAGGACCTGGATTTAAGGTATGGGTTTGATTTGAAACAGTTGGAAAATCTAGCAATTTAAATAAAAATTGGAAGTTTAGTTTTTAATTCCTTAAAACCATTTTCTCGAGAAATTGCTTTCTCGAAGACCAAAAAGGGTGATGTAATAAACCATTTGACAAAAAAAAATTAGAAAAAATCTAAGAATTTTCTTATTGGAGATGCCCCCTCACGCACAGGATTAAAGCAGGTTTGACCCCACTTGCATGCGTGTATTACACTTCATCTTCTACCTCCATTTTCTTTACTTTAGGGTCTCAAAACCTTGATCTCAAATGCAAATAGTTCTAGAATACCATTTAGGTTGATTCTTGAATGAAAATTGTCTAAATTTTGTAAAGGAATCCAACAATATTGGTTTCAACCATTGGGGTTAACTAGTTCGAGCTACTAATTTTTGATAAAAATGGCCTAAGTTTAACTTTAACATTCATGGATCTAGGCTATAATTTGAGTTACGAAATTGTGATATTTATGATCTAGGATCAAAATGGAATCCAACCAGTTTGGTTTCAAACATTTTGGTGTATCATAGCTCCTGAATTTTGTTTCTAAAATTTCTAGGTCCGTAATTTTCAAACTTCGATTTAGGGTATCAAAACGCATTTTGGGTTGCATTAAGCAATGCACCTAGGTTCCTTAGATCCAGGGATTGAGTTCACCCACTTTGAAACTAGTTCAAAGTCAGGAGTACAAGTTCCACCATTAAATCTTAAGCTTTAATGGAGGTTTATTTTATCTTTTTCATTACATTTACTATGTTATAACTTCCATGTAAACAACTGAAAAATAGGAATGATACACAAAATCATAAAGATATCAAAATTCTTTTTTTGTTTGTTTGTGTTTTCACTTAGGTGAAGTATGTTTTTATAGTGGGTAGGGAGGGCTTTTATACGATTGGGGGAGGTGAAGAGATTGGTAGGAAAAGGAGGTGGAGTTTACCACAGTTTTGTGGAGTTTAACCTTGGTAGCATATGGGGTGGCATGGATACCATATGTTTACCATATGGTATAACTGCTCATAGGGCATCCAACTGTCCAAATAGTTCAACGAGTGAAGTGAAAAAATAGTTTTAGGTTTATTTTTTGTCCTTGTATAGTATATAAGGTGAATTTAAGGATATTTATGTACTTTTTTGAAAGTTTAATGGGTAAATGTGTAAGTTTTCGAACTTGTTAGAATGGTTTGTGTAATTGTTATAATATACAATCTTATGATTATGTTTTGCATTTATCCTTGCGTTATAAGGGTAGGTATGGTTTGAATAATAAGTTTTAAAGTTTTGAGGGGTATTTTTGTAATTTTTGAACTTTGAGGGTTACTAAGGTTATTAACTTATTCATTAGGGTTATTTGTAGATATAATATATATCCTATATATGGGGGTTAAGGGTTTCTTAGACCACAACTATGAATTTGTTCCAAATCGTACTGTAGCATTCCTTGGAACCAAGGGTGAGGGGGAGAGTGACATATCCCAAGGATTAGGTCCGATCCCCATTGAATCCAATGAGAGGGGTAATTGTCGACTTCATGTGTTTAGCACTGAGTCCTATAGCCTCAAAGGCATCAAAGAACAAGATGTCTATAAAGCTTCTTGTATTAATTATGATTCTTCTCATGTTGGCATCCCCCATTATTGTTGTGATCACGAAAGGATTATCGTGGGGTTATTGGACCCTACATAGATTAACTAGATGTAAATTAACGGGAAATCATCCTTATTCCTTATATTGTTGTTTTCATTGTTGTGATGACCTTTGCCAGTATCTTTGGTTAAAAATTCTTTCAGGTAGCCCATGTTGATCACCCATACGATGCCATCCTTTAATCTGAAGCAGTCATTGGTGTTGTGGCCATGATCTATGTGGAATCAAAAATACTTTGGAATTGTCTCGCTTACCGTCCCTAGTTCTCATAGGCTTTGGTTGAGGTAGAATATATTTCCTTTCTAGCAGCTATAAAGACCTATTGCACTGTGGTTATGAGGGACGTGAAGTGTTTGGTCTCTAGAGGACCACATTTATTGGCCCCGTGCTTATTTATTTCGGCCTCAACTTCTCCTGGGGCATCCTCAAGTCAGGAGAATATGTTTTTTCTCTTTCCCTACCGGGGAGAAGCTATAGCTTGCCTTGTTGAGATAGCATCCACAGAATTTGTGTACTTATGACCTCGTTTGAGCAACTTAGTCATTGTTGATACCAAATTTAATCTGCTGACTTGGACCAATCATATGAAGACACGTGGCTATCTACATGGAAACAACAAGCACTTCCGAGATGATCACACGCTCCGAGGAACTCATACGCTCCGAGGAACAGACCTCTCCGAGGAACTCATACGCTCCGAAGAACAGACCTCTCCGAGGAACTCATACGCTCCAAGGAACAGACCTCTCCGAGGAACTCCTAAATACCAGGAAGCTTAGGCGGTCCGAGCAACTCAGGCGGTCCGAGCTGCATCTCGAACAAAGCATTAATAGCTGGATAACCAACAGTTCAACTGATTCATTAAATGCTTATCATTCAGACGCACACGCAAAGAGGGCATTAAATGTATTACCCTTTCATATGTATATCATTTAATGTATTACCCTTTCACATTACAGCCTCAGGGCTATAAATACATGGTACAATCCTCATTGTAGGGGATCGAAATCCAAACTCTGGGACCGGACCTAGAACAGAATTTCTTGTAATCGAGAATTCCCAAACACTCAGCAATAAAACAACAGTGGACGTAGGCCATTCTTATAAGGCTGAACCACTTTAAAACCTTTTGTCTCATTTATTTATCTGTGATTGACTTATTAGAGTGATCTAATTTTTTACATCAACAGATTGGCGCCGTCTGTGGGAAACGACAGGTAATATCGTTTTCTTAATCAAATACAATCCATTACCAATGGCTGATATTCCTGAATCCAGCAATCGAAATGCTGGAACCCCTCCAAATCCATCTGCACCACCAATTATTCCAGATCTGACAGGAATAATGGCAAATCTGGCTCAGGGCCAGACCGTCATGCAAGAAACGATGCGACAACTCATCCAAACCCTCCATGGCGGTGCATCAGCCCATTCCGGACCACGAAGCATTCAAAGAAATACCCGTGCGCTTTCTTCACGTACTAGGCGTACTAATTCATATCGCAATGATGAATCTGAAGATTTTTCTTATCAACCTGGACGAACTTCGTCAGTGCGAGCCACAGATACTGAACAACATGTCACCCTCTCCCCGGAAAGGACCAGCGCATTGGAAAGATTAAGTAGGGCTTCTCCTTTCGACCGATTAGGCCCTAGGAGGAACAAAAGTCCTCTTAATGCAACGTCGAGGAGCTTTCGACGACCATCAGATTTAAGGGAAGGATCTGCCCAGTCGCCACCAGCTGCTCATCAAGATGGATCTTATGACCGACCAGCTGCTCGTCGAGATAAATCCCAAGAAGCCACTTCAACGCGATCAGTTGCTCGAACCAATAGGCTCGAGGAAGGAAATGATGCATGGAAAGGATCTTTTCAGAGGCTAGAGGATAGATTAGGGGAAATAACTAAGGCCAAGAACCCTTTACAACGAACCTTTGTTCGAGGAACACCTTTTGTCCAGGACATTGTTGATTTTCCAACACCATCAAAGTTCAAAGCACCTGTTGTGACTCCCAAGTATGATGGGAAGACTGACCCTGTCCTTCATATAGAACAATATCAAGCTGCTGCCGACATCTATGCTGTCCCAGATGAGATGAGATGCAGGGCATTCTCGGGAACTCTTACCAGATCTGCTCAGATATGGTATAATAATCTTCCTCGGGGTAAGATTTCAACTTTTCTTCAACTGGCCGAGTTATTCATTGGGAATTTCTGCTTTGGAGCAAAGCCAGTTAAGCGAGTAGCACATTTGTTAAGTGTTAGACAAAAAGCTGGTGAGAGTATCAGAGATTACATAACTCGTTTTAATAACGAGAAACTCGAAGTCATCGACTATGAGGAGAAGACAGCGATTACCGCTTTGATGAATGGACTGCTGCCAAACAAGCTGTACTACACTTTGGCCAAAGATCCACCTCGAACCATGTCGGACCTGATGGGAAAAGCGTCCAAGATTATGAATGCCGAGGAGGCTATGTCTGCGAAGAAGAATATGGACGCCAAAGAAACCAAGGTGGAAGGTGATAAAGCTAAGAAGAAAGAACATAAGAACAATGGTGGTGACAAACAATCCAAAAATAGATCGTCATGGGAGGTCTTGAGGAAATTTGATAATTATACACCTTTGAAGGCAAATATCAACCACGTCCTGGAAGAGATTAAGAACAACGAGGAGTTAAATTGGCCAAAGAAAATGAAGGCAGACCCTGACACGAGGAATAGGGAAAAATATTGTGAGTTCCACAAGGATCATGGCCATATGACTAAAAATTGCATAGCTCTTCAGAACGAGATTGAAACACTCATCCGACGAGGAAAGCTAGCAAAGTATGTTGATCGGGGAGGCGAAAGAAGAAACAACGACCGAACTAGAGAGAGGTCTAGATCTCCTCGTCGAGCAGAGGAGAACAAGAAGAGAAACCTTGAAGTTGATCCAGAGGATGACCCCGATCTTCCCAAGAAACCAAGGCAGCCAGAACGATTGTATTTTCAATACGCTTTGGGTCATTTGATTGTAATGTTATTACAGCCTGCAGGAGGAGGAGATCTTACTGCAGAAAGAAAAGCTTACCTCAGTGAGGCTCAAGCTTGCTCGTACATTCAACGAATAAATCTAGCTGAGGAAGATCGCCCGAGGAAGGTGAACAAGGAGAAATTGGTCATCGATTTTTCAAAAAATGACCTTGCAGGTGTTTTATATCCTCACGATGATCCACTGATGATCAAAATGAGAATGAAGGAGGTAATGATTTCAAGAGTGCTGGTCGACAACGGTAGCTCGGCAGACATCATGTTCTACTCGTGTTTCGATAGTTTAAATTTAAAGCTATCTCAACTGGAGCCTTATCACAAACCCCTCATCGGTTTTGCTGGCGAGAAAGTATTTCCACTTGGGACGATCAAGTTGGATATATTCATTGGTACGTGGCCTGCTTGTCGGACAGAAAGAATACGCTTCTTCGTGATGGATAAGAATGTCCAGTCATCATACAATATCATCATGGGAAGAGTAGGATTGAAGAAGTTCGAGGTTGTACCATCTACAGTGCATCAGTGCCTAAAATTTCCAACAAACTTCGGAGTAGGAGTTATGAAAGGTGATCAGAAAGTAGCTCGAGAATGCTATTATTCATCCGCCGAGCAAGAAGAACTGGAAGAATCAAAGAAAAAGACTACTACCTATCAAGTGGATGAAGGTGCAGAAATCGAAACACTGGATCCTCGAGATGAGTCGCAACTCGTGAAGGGTCAAGTGGTGGAAGCTACTGAAAATATCATTCTGGACGACGAGCACCCTGAGCGAACTACTCAGATAGGTTCATCGTTGGAAGCCTCATTAAAACAGGAATTGATAACTTTCCTTAGAAGCAGAAGACAAACTTTTGCATGGAGTCATGAAGATATGCCTGGGATAGACCCAAAATTCTTATGTCACGAGCTCAATGTGAATAAGGAGATCAAGCCTGTGAAGCAGAGAAGAAGAGTATTCAGTCCCGAGAAGAATCAAGCTATACAAGAGGAAGTCGAGAAGCTCCAGAAAGCTTGTTTCATTGAAGACGTAAAATATCCAGATTGGTTAGCCAATGTGGTGATGGTAAAGAAGAAGAATAACAAGTGGAGGATGTGTGTAGATTTCACCGACCTCAACAAAGCATGCCCAAAGGATCACTTTCCATTGCCCCGAATTGATCAACTGGTGGATGCTACCTCGAGACACGAGTTGCTGAGCTTCATGGATGCTTATTCTGGTTATAATCAGATCAAAATGAAACCTGAAGACAGGGCGAGTACTTCTTTCATTACCCCTAGGGGAACTTATTGTTATAATGTTATGCCTTTTGGTTTGAAAAATGCAGGTGCGACATATCAGAGGCTGATGAACAAGGTCTTTGCTGAACAAATCAGTGACAATATGGAAGTCTATGTTGACGACATGCTGACAAAAAGCAAGAAAGCTGCCGATCATCTAGTTGACTCAAGTCAGACTTTTGATCAACTAAATAAATATCAAATGAAGTTGAACCCGATGAAGTGCATATTTGGAGTACGAAAAGGCATGTTCCTCGAGTACATTGTCAATCAACAAGGCATTGAAGCAAATCCTAAAAAGATCAAAGCTCTATTAGGGCTGCGATCTCCAACAACGAAGAAGGAATTACAGAGTCTCACAGGACGAGTAGCGGCACTCAACAGATTTGTGTCGCGAGCAACTGATAGATGTCTCCCATTCTTCAAGACACTCAGAAAGACTTTTGAGTGGAATGATGAATGTGAGAAGGCTTTTCAAGACTTGAAGAAATACTTGGGAGCACCTCCACTGTTGTCCAGGCCGGTGATGGGAGAAAAATTGTATTTGTACCTTGCAGTATCTGAGAATGCAGTTAGCTCGGCGTTGATCAGAGTGGAGAATGGAGTGCAAAAACCAATTTACTACACAAGTAAGGCCTTCCGAGGAGCAGAGATCAGATATCCAAGGCTGGAGAAATTGGCACTGGCGCTGATTGAGGCGAGTAGGAGAATGAGGCCATACTTCCAGGCTCATATTATAGTCGTATATACTGATGTGCCATTGAGACAAGCCCTTCATAAACAAGAAAAATCAGGGAGATTGATGTACTGGGCAATAGAGCTCGGTGAATATGATATAATTTATGAACCCAGATCATCACTAACATGGCAGGCTGTAGCATATTTTATAGCGGAGTTCACCTATCCTGATACCCCCGAGGAGCAAAAGTTGCTCGCTGATCAACCTGTGGATGTTACAGGATCAACAAACACAAGCTCAGACCAATTCCGATTGGTAAAAGGGCGTGTGGATGTTACAGGATGCGATGCAGAGATAGTTGGGAAGAATCCGAACGAAGAACAAGAGTTGCTCACTGATCAACCTGTGGATGTTACAAGATTGACAAACACTAGCTCAGACCAACTCCGGTTGGTAAAAGGGCAAGTGAATGTTACAAAATCATTAAATTCGAGCTCAGACCAACTCCGGTTGGTAAAAGGGCAAGAAAAGATGATCGACGAGGAGCGAGAAAAATCCGGGGAGGATGAAAGAAAGCAGCAAATATTTCATCGAGGAACTCTGACTGATCAGAAATTTGAAGACGAGTTACCTATATGGAGGCTATATGTAGATGGCTCATCTTGCGCTGCAGGATGTGGCGCGGGGATAGTTCTGAGCACTTCGGACGAGATCGACATGGAATACGCCTTGCGTTTCCAATTCAAAGATTCCAACAATGAGGCTGAATATGAGGCCATGATTGCAGGGCTTAATTTGGCAAAAATTATGGAGGCGCAGTAGGTTGTGATCTTCAGTGACTCTCAATTGATTGTAAACCAAATGATGGGAGTATATGCAGTTAGAGGAGAATTAATGATCAGATATCATGCAAAGGCAAAGGAGCTGGTGTCAGAATTTGCCGCTATTCAGCTGGTCAGAATACCAAGAATGGAGAATGCGAGAGCAAACGCCCTAGCTCGGCTAGCATCAGCTACTCACACCGAGCTACGTCGAACAATCCCAATTGAAGTGTTAGCTGGTCGGAGTATAGATGAAGACCTGACGATGAACTTTATTACCCTTGATTTAGGACCATCTTGGATGGATCCCATCAGGGTATATATCGAGGAGGGAGAATTGCCAATTGACAAACTTGCAGCCAAGAAATTGAAGTTTAAAGCTGCTCGGTATGTATTAACTAATGGTGTTTTATATAGACGAGGAATTATGGCAGGTTTGCAGAGATGCGTGCATCCCTCCGAGGTGAAAGAATTGATTGAAGAAATCTATGAAGGGTCTTGTGGAGCACATGTAGCAGGTCGGACGCTTTTACAAAGGGTGATGACGCAGGGATACTACTGGCCGACGATGAGGGCAGATTGTATAGCCTATGCCAAGAAATGTGACAAGTGCCAGCGCTTTTCCTCCATCCGAAGAACTCCACAAGCATTGTTGACACCCATAACTTCCCCTTGGCCATTTGCCATGTGGGGAATTGATTTGGTTGGACCACTGCCAACGACCCGAGGAAGATTCAAGTATCTCGTCGTCGCAGTGGATTATTTTACTAAGTGGGTAGAAGCTGAGCCACTCATTGACATGACGTACGAGAAGGTATACCAATTTGTTTGGAAGAATATCATTTGTCGATATGGTCTTCCTCATGCTTTCATCACAGACCATGGAACACAATTTGATAACGAGGAGTTCGCTGCCTATTGTCATCAATCAAATATTTTGAAGGTCCACTCAGCACCAGGCCATCCTCAAAGAAATGGACAAACTGAAGTGGCAAACAGAACGCTGCTGAACGGTTTGAAGAAAAGATTGGATGATGCGAAAGCAAACTGGATCAACGAGTTACAATCAGTACTCTGAGCTTACCGAACTACTCCCCGAGTAGCAACTGGAGAATCACCATACATGCTGGCATTTGGAAGTGAAGCTATCATACCTGCCGAGTTGGGTCTCCCAACACACAGGGTGCTAAATTTCAATTCCCCTGTCAGCGATTTAATGAGAAGGCTGGAGTTAAACATGCTCGAGGAAGTTAGAGAAGAAGCAGCCATTAGAAATGCTGCTTACCAGCAGCGAACAGCTTTGTTTTACAACAAGAGGATGAAGAAGTGTGACCTGAAAGAAGGAGACTATGTGCTGAAGAAAGTAATTCAAAAGCATAACAAACTGGAGGCAAACTGGCATGGACCATACCGAGTTACAGAAGTTGTTCGACCAGGAACTTATCGAATAGCAACTTTAGAAGGCGAGGAGTTTAAAAATGCCTGGAATGCAGAGCACCTGCGCAAGTATTATCAGTGATGTATATGTAACACAGTTCCATCAGTATGAATAAAATGAAAATATTCTGCAAATCTCTCTGTTTATTGAAAAAATTTCGGGGAATACTAGTGCTACGCACTACTCGACAAAGCTCGGCAAACTACTCAACGAAATATTCCAAACTGTACCAAGTATGGTTGGTCGGGGATAAAAACTCACTAACTGTAGTTGGTCGACGAGGCGAAATATTCCTAAAAATGCCAACCTGTTTGGCTAGGAAATGAAATATTCCAAACTGTACCAAGTATGGTTGGTCGGGGATAAAAACCCACTAACTGTAGTTGGTCGACGAGGAGAAATATTCCTAAAAATGCCAACTTGTTTGGCTAGGAAATGAAATATTCCAAACTGTACCAAGTATGGTTGGTCGGGGATAAAAACCCACTAACTGTAGTTGGTCGACGAGGAGAAATATTCCTAAAAATGCCAACCTGTTTGGCTAGGAAACGAAATATTCCAAACTGTACCAAGTATGGTTGGTCGGGGATAAAAACCCACTAACTGTAGTTGGTCGACGAGGAGAAATATTCCTAAAAATGCCAACCTGTTTGGCTAGGAAACGAAATATTCCAAATTGTACCAAGTATGGTTAGTCGGGGATAAAAACCCACTAACTGTAGTTGGTCGACGAGGAGAATTTATCGACCTTGGTTGGTCGGACACATTTTATGAAAAAGAGAAAAATTTACCAAGTATGGTTAGTCGGGGATAAACTCTCACTAACCGTAGTTGGTCGACAAGCATAATTTAACAAACTTGATTGGTTGATACTCGTGACTTTATTATTAAGTGATCGAGCAATATTATTGAAACTTGGAACTTTTTAATTATTATTGAGTTGGTCGACAAACAACACTATTGTTATCTTTTTAACAGAGATGCATAAATATAAAGTGTTTGCTAACTACAAGACAAAAGCAATTAAGATTTGTAAACAGAAATGAAAGTTTTTCATTAAATTCGAAATAAATTACATTGATGATAAAATGAAAGTTACATTGATATGTATGCTAACTGTTACATCAAAAATTTCTATTCTACTGATCTTTTCCCCTCAGCTTTTGATGCAGGTTCCTCGCCAGCAGGCGGATCATTTAAAGACTGAGGAGAATTGATGAAGTTCAAATCCTTCAGCATCCTGATGTTCATCACAGAAGGTCGATCTAAAAGATGCTCGGGACGAGATACCTCAATTTGAGAATGTAAATTGTAGTCACCGAGGTATTTTGAAATTAAGCTCCGGGGAATGGCCCGAGCAGGGATCCACTCCATCTCCAAATTGTATGGTGGCACAAGCAAGTCGAGCAACCCGGGATCATGGTAGTCCCACAGATAATGGCCTTGTTCGAGCTTTAACACACATAATGCATTCAGCCAGCCTTGCTTGTAGCCCTCATTGTTGGCATTCTGGATACGGTCGTCCAAATGGAATAATGCTTCGTTGTATCCAGCCATCCAGAACTCCCTGGGCTGTTTGTGGAACTGATATGTTAGCCTTTCTAGCTTCTCGTGGAGACTCTTGATGAAAAGCTCATTATTTTCCAGCACTGACTTCTTTGCAGAGAGCTGTTTTTCCAGGTCCCTGATTTTCTTTGACATATCAGACAAAGCCTGGTTCTTCGCCATTAATTGGAAGGCCTGGTTCTCTAAGGCAGACGCTGTCCTCTGTTCCTCGACAAGAACCCGAGCTGCTCTTGCTCGTCCCCGAGGAGCTCTTCCTCGTCCCCGAGGAGACGTGGAAGGGCCCGACCTCCTCAAGGTATCCAATTCATCCCTCAACTTAGCATTCTCAACCTCTAAGAATGAAAATCCCTCGTCAGTCACTGGGATTAGGGTTGTTGAAGAAGAAGCTGCAGACTTCAATTGTGATAGCTCTTTTTGCAAGTTGTTGTTCTCTTGCTCCAGCAGCTTGGCAATCTGTCTGGACTCCTCGACCTCACCCTTTAAAGTCCTCTCCCTCAGATCATACCCAGCAAAAAGCTTCTCGTAGCCTTTGTCAGCCATGATCAGCTTGTATTTCTTCTCGTAACCCTCATGCAACAGGGCAGTTGATTCCTTGTATTGATTCTGAAGGTCTTCGAGGGTGCACTGGAGATCCTCGATCATTTCATAGTAAGCCACATTATTGGCCACTACTCGGTCAAGTAGACACTTCAAGTACTGATATGCTTCAACTGCCTGCTCTGAAGCATCCTGGCCGAGAATGTCGGCAATTTGTGCAGCACTCAGGTCTGTATGACCAGCCTTGAAGTACTCATTACATTGCTACAGCAATTTTGTATCATGGGCAGATAGCAGTTCCATCCTGGCCAGAAACTAGCAGAGAAAGAAAGAGCAATCATCAATAAGAAATAAAAGCAGAGTATGAATGAAAGATAGACAACAGTATGCAAAGAAAAGTTCAAGTTTTATTAGATCATAATTCAGAGTTACAAGTTCTGGATTACATTTGACAAAAAAGAAAAATATAAAGGTAAGCCCGAACAACACTACACCTTTTCCTTATCTCCCAAAACCTTCTTGGGAGGTTGGGAAGAGGAAGACGGTTGCTCAGAGGGAACTGTGGGCTATTCGGAGATCACCAGCTGTTGCTCAGAAGAAGAAACGACTTGCTCGACAGCAGACTGGATGGCTGGGGGGTGATCTCCCATCACCGTTGAAGACTCCTCAGAGGTAGCTTCGTCCTCTTCTAATTCTTCTGGAGTAGGAGGGGGCCATGGATATGTCTTTGGAAGAGTTCGGATGACTCGTCGACCTTCATTTCCTGAAGGGCAGCACCCCATCCATCCCTAAAATACTTTAGACTGCCATAGTCCACTTGAGATACCATGGCAGCACACCCCTTATCCCATCCCTTGTCCTAGCCAGAGCTGAAGGACTTCTTCATAGAAGCTTTCCTCTTGGCCTTCTCCAAGACAAGCTTCTCGGACAGCAGGTTCTCAGCAGCTTTCAATTTATTTTCTGCCTCTTCCTTCTGCCGACCTACTTCTTGAAGCTGGTCCAACCTCTCCTCAGCAACTTTGAGTTTATTTTCCAGCTCTCCAGCGGCTTTGAGCTTTTCCTCAAGCTCTTTATTTGCCTTCTCCAAGGCATTCTTTTTCTTCTCCAACTCCTTGGAGGCATCAGCAACTCGAGCTTTTTCTCCCAGATAGCTTTATCATCAGCATATTTTTGGCGAGAATCTGCCAGGGACTTGGTAGCTTCTTCCAGAGCTCACTCCACACTGGACGAGGAGCAAGAAGCCTTAATCGCTTCATCCTTCTTCAGGATTATGTTGAAGCAGCTCGTCAACTATGAACAAAAAAAGAAAGCAAGTTAGAAACAGAAATGACAAAGGGAATATGAAAAAATTCTAAGTAAAGATACTTACAGAAGCAAGGTGACGAGCAGCTAGTGAGGTAACCATATCCCGAGTAAGGTTTTCTTCGGTACCTTGAACCTCGGGAATGGTCAAGGACTTTACCGAGCTCATGTCAGAGCTCGGGGGAACAAAATTGGGAACTCCAGTCCCAGCAGCTGGGGGCTGAGTAGTGGTGACAGCCAAATTGACCGAGGAGCTTTTCTTCAGCCTCCTCGGGGGAACAGTTACAGATTCAACCAAGGATGAATCCTTGGTCGGTGATATCACAATCACCTTTCCAGGAGCAGCAGAGCTGCTCGGAGCCACTGCGGGCTTATCAGCAACCTTCTCAGCAACTTTAGCAGGAGCAGCTGGAGGAGCTGCATCAGTCTTCTTTGTCCCCTCCCTTGGGACATCAATCCTACTCCTCTTTGCCTCACCAGAACCGGAGGCAGATTTCTCAAACAGGGTAGGAGGTCTTCTCTTCTTCATCCTTTCGCTCAAAGGAATATGAGATTCAGGCGAAGAACTTGTAGAGGCTGGTACTGGCTCTGCTTCACTGATCATTGGACGAGCAGTGAAGGAGGTTGTGTAGCTCTTGTACTGGAGCAGATACGAAGCCGACCTGATGTGCTCGTCGGTAACCCTTTGATGTCCCAGATAAGTCCCAAATGCCTTATATTGACATCCGTTTCTTTTGGGCACCTTCTCTTGCTATCAACTGCAAATAAACAAACATTATTATCAATGACACATTTTATCAAACACAAAACAAACATGATTTCAAAATAAATAAAATAAAATAAAAATAACCTATCCCATTGCCATAAGGAGGGCATCTGGGACCCTGGTAAACCTCATCTCCGGTTAATGGAGGGTGTTGCCAATTTTTTACGACAACCCCGTGTTCAAAATAATCCCTATTGGCATCAGGGAGATTGACTACTAAGGCTCTATTTATAAACCTAGTTTTTAAATAATAAATATTATCATTAACTGCCCATCTATAGCAGTACATGATTCTGGAATTCCTATACGAGTTCCATGCACTTGATTTAATTTATGCACCCCATTAACTATTCTCCATGTGTTGGGGGCTATTCGTGCAGGAACAACATCAAAATATTGACAGAATTCCAGACACAAGGAATTTGGTGGAAAAGAAAATTCACACTCAGCAAAAAAGAGACTGGGGAACTAATGTCCCTCAGCCAAATTGAAATAATTAGAAGGCTCAGAAAGCTCTTCCAAGACAACCCAAGAGGGAATGGAAAAATCAGATCGAAATTTGTCAAGAGATTCAACAGGGTAAACCATGGTGATTAAAAGAAATGAAGAAGAAAGAAGAAGATCTTACAGGAAAAGAGTAGAGCTGATGACGACAGACGATGGAAGAGATGAATACGCAAGAGAGTAGAAGACAATGAAAAACTCGAAGTTGAAAATTTGAAAAGGTAGAAGACGATGGATGGGAGTGTCTGTGAAGTTTAAATACCTTGCCTTGGGAAATGGTGAAGTAATGATTACAAAAAAGGATGATTACGTTACCGACGGCTAAAAGGGCATTAAATATTGGCGCGGGAATCAAAACGAACAACAGCGGCTAAAAAGACGAAAAGTTAAAGTCCAAAAAAGCATGATTCTATGAATTCGGAAGGAGAAATAAATACAAGGGAAATGCTCCTAAAAACAAGGAAGACTATTTAAAGCTACCATATTCCGAGAAATAATGTTCCATACTCCTCAAATTTCGAACTAAGAAACATTGGGGGCTTCTGTTGATACCAAATTTAATCTGCTGACTTGGACCAATCATATGAAGACATGTGGCTATCTACATGGCAACAACAAGCACTTCCGAGATGATCACACGCTCCGAGGAACTCATACGCTCCGAGGAACAGACCTCTCTAAGGTACTCATACGCTCCGAAGAACAGACCTCTCCGAGGAACTCATACGCTCCAAGGAACAGACCTCTCTGAGGAACTCCTGAATACCAGGAAGCTTAGACGGTTCGAGCAACTCAGGCGGTCCGAGCTGCATATCGAACAAAGCATTAATAGCTGGATAACCAACAGTTCAACTGATTCATTAAATGCTTAGCATTCAGACGCACACGCAAAGAGGGCATTAAATGTATTACCCTTCCATATGTATATCATTTAATGTATTACCCTTTCACATTACAGCCTCAGGGCTATAAATACATGGTACAATCCTCATTGTAGGGGATCGAAATCCAAATTCTGGGACCGGACCCAGAACGGAATTTCTTGTAATCGAGAATTCCCAAACACTCAGCAATAAAACAACAGTGGACGTAGGCCATTCTTATAAGGCTGAACCACTTTAAAATCTTTTGTCTCATTTATTTATCTGTGATTGAATTATTAGAGTGATCTAATTTTTTACATCAACAGTCATGGTCATGGGAGGATCCTTGCTAAAGGACCTCAGTAAATCCTCTTAGTTGAGGCCTAAGACGAATTCTAAAACACATGTGGCGTCATCTAAGTCATCAACCTTGAGAACTTCCTAGTTTAACATCTTGACGTAATCCCTGAGGGATTGTCCAACCTTCTATCTAAAGTGGATGGGGGAATTTATAGGCTTCCTCATTTATTGAGCTCCGATGTAGTGAATGACAAAAGGACCTTTCCATCTCTAAAAAGCTTGTAATGGTTCCTGGCCTGAGCTTGGAAAACTAATGCCTAATCATCCCCCTTAAGGTATCAGGATAAGCTCGGCATGAGACATCATCTAGGGTGACCTGGAGGAGCATTAGTAATCTGTAAGTTTCCAGGTGATCAATGGGGTCCTTGGACCCATCTAATGGTACAATACTAGGCATTGTCCACTTTATGGGAAGGTATTAATATTGGACATCATTAGAGAACGATGAAAATGTTGGGATTCTATGGAATTATTTGTACTTCAGTTTGATACATGCAAATCCAATTTTACCAAAAAAAATTCTTTGATTAAAGTATGTGTGAATATAAAGATATATTCCAAATTTTAATTCACAAACCAAGCATGCAAAATAACACGAAGATATAAGGAAAATCCCTAAACGGGAAAAACCTATTATAGCACTGTAGATTAATTAACAAACATTCGACTTATAAACTACTTAGACCAACTAAGTATGATGCGCAGACTCTTCAATCTCTTCTATAGAAAATGGTCAAGTCTAGAGCCATTCATAGAATCGATCTTCCCTCGATATCCATCGATCATCTTTCGTCTTCTTTAAAGGTGAGACCAAGGTTCCATAAGTCAGCGGTAGAGTAGATCTCTACAAGGGTTTATGCAAGAGTGTTTGGAAACTAGAGTTCATAAATATCACAAATCACATATGGGAATGAAAGATTTGTGAAAGTAAAACTGTTTTTGTAAAAATAAAAATGAAAAACTTTGGAATAGATATGCAAAAATCATTGTTGTTAAATCCACTGGAAATCTATAAATAGGTATATATGTGAAAATTATGAATTTTGAGGCAGCGCGGTCATTCGAATAAAAATAGACTTTGTTCGAAGGAAAATAGCAGTTTCGTTCAAACGACACCAAGGTTCATTCTAAAGAAAGCCCAAACTCATTTGAACGGCCTTCTCACATACTTCCATCGAGAATTCTCGATCAAGTCAGGGATGTACCATTTGAAGGATGATAGATGTTGGTTCTAACGAGATCCCCATCTCATTAGAACGACATCCAGTCTCATTTGAATGAGACCAAAAAGAATTTTTTATTTTTAAATCCATTTTATTAAAAGCCTCAATTTTTAAAAGCTAACATCCCCAAAATATGATTCATATAAGACTTATGAAAACCACAAGGTTATACCTCCACAAAGGGTCAGTCTGTTTTTGAGTGATCTTGGAGATGTCACGTTCGGTTTGAGATGTCGATTTGTAACGAGATATGCCAAAACTAAGAAAAGCTTACGCTAAGCCTAAGCTATGAGCAATCAAAAATATTTTTTCTTGCAAATTTCCCCCTTTTGCTATTTCGGTACAAAACAAAATCGAAAACCAAATTACAATAAAAACCCTCTAAGACAATAAATCCTAGTGTCTTCTTAACCCTAGACATGGAATGACATTTGAACTTTGTCTTTAACTGAACTTGTTCTCCCCTGGCTGTCTTTGTCTTCATCTTGTGTAGTCCCTAAAATCATCATCAAAGAGTAATAGACCTACACACATGAAACTAATAAATACCACGTGATGCATACGAGTTTTATATGGAAAAATAACCCCCCCCCCCCCCTCAAGTTGTTCTCCCCTTTTTGTCTGTAATAGACAAAGGAGTACAAACTAGTTATGAATATTGAGCATCACAATAAGATGAAATATATCATCACAAAGATAGTCAAGTAAAGAACATGTAATGATAATATCAAAAGGCATGCCTATTTTTTTCAAAAAAAATCAAAATTTTCAAGTATAAAATGAATAAATATAGGTACAAAACACATAGTCACCATGGAATAACACTAAAATATCTGAATCGTGAAAACGAAATGAAATTGTGTGAACATTTTCCATAGGTAAATCAACGTAAACATTCATAACATTCGTCCACGAAGTCATGAGCCACTTCTAGAGAAAGAACTCACAGTCCACCTTACGTGTAAAAAATAGTGAACTCATATGAAATTGACTCAACTTAATCAATATGCCCGCTACCATGGTTGCCTTGCGATGGAATTGGTTGTTGTTTGAGGGCAGTATTGATGTTTGCTCCAGGTCAATATTGGTTGCTGGTTTGGAGATTTTCTGGCGATGCTTTGATGGTTGTTTTGACCTTCGTGGTTTGGGCACCCATTGTTTGGGTGGTGCTTGCCATACTCGATTGGGTTTGTCTCGTGTTGGACAAAATGTGTCCTTTCTCAGACAGGTGAGAGCTTTTCTCTCTAGGGTTGTCTTACCCCTTCTTCCCAACAGCCGCCCCCTTCCTGTTCCTCCCTCTTCTTTATGATTTCCCCACCCCATCCTTGGTGATGAATCCAATAATTTTCAATCGCTATTCCCCCGAGTGCTCTTCATGTCAGATTGGATATGTCCTGGTAGTAACCAATGAGGATGGGTAAGGCCCCTCTTGGTTTTGTTTCTTGAAGTTGGATTTGCCCTTCTTTACTTGGTCACCATCTTGATTCAAGGCTTCACGACCAAGATGGAGGGATCCATCTTTCTTTTTGCTTTGCTCTTGCTGGAGTTGGGGTAGCTTTATTGGTCGAACTTTGATTCTACCCCCGAGGATGCCACCCTGTTTGAGAACCATAAGCATCGTATTACCCCTCTCACCATGTCATGGTTTGACTACGTGTGTCCGTCATCCTTCTGGTGCACTTCATGTTAAGACAGTGGTGGTTTCCCTTCGACGTTTTGGTGGGTTCTGGTGATGGTGACCTATGGTGAGAAACTGGTTGTTTGGGCTTTTGTTTGGAGGCTAGGTGTAGCCAACGAGTTTGTGCCAGTTTGTTTATGGCCATGTATTCTCCGGCGATCTTGGTTGTGGTTTTGGTTTCCTTGCGGCTGGTTGTGGTGCTCGTTTTTGGGCGCCATTTGTAGTTTCATGGTTGGTCAGTGTTGTTGCTGACCGTGGTGGTTTGCGTGGTTCGAGCGGTTACCCGTTGGATGTTTGATGTGCTTTTATTTGCCTTTGGTGGGCATTGTTCTATTATGTTTGTTTTTGCTGTTAACATTAGGGTGGGGTATGCCCCACCATGTCTTATCTTTATTTTTATCCTTTGGGGTATGCCCCTTGGCTTCCTTGTTCTGAGGTATTTCCTCTTGTACTTGTAAAGTTTCGGTTACTGTTCTATATACACATAAATTTTCCCAAAAAAAAATATGCCCTAAACTCAAATGATTCTCACACCAATAACGCCAAACTATTTAATGTTTTTCAAGAAATTTCGTTTTGAAAACCCATCGATCTTTGACTTTAACTCCCTTAAAATCTCTCATATATAATAATTCACTCTCAATAATTTATAAGAAGTTATAGTGCTCATATGTAGTGGAGCATAAATAAATCTAAACAAAATTATTCAGGTCTATTTAATGTGCATCTAATCTTTTTAGGCTCTTTTATGGAAATGGTTGCTTTTAATGCAAAAAATATTTTGATCTTTCATAGCCCCTTTCCATTCCTTAACATATAACAATATTTTTTGAAAAAATATGAACTCTGGGCAATGATTCTTGCATACACAACTTATTTCTTTTCACATTTGGTTCGTTATTACGCAGAATTGAGATAAGAACATCGTATTCGACATATGACAAGTAAGCACAATGTTGTTAAAGCTCGTGCACGTGTGCATTAAAGATGGCAAGGAGTCTAGCATATACTAGTAATCATCAATGAGCAACATAATGATATCCACACATTATTAAACACATTATTGAAACAAAGTCATGTCTCAAAGAACTACGAAAAATTCACGTGAATGGATGGAATGTAAGGGTGATCCGAAAATCTTATATGTTCATCCATTTACGGTGAGAAATCGAAAATACAAAAAATCATTTATTTTTTTCAAAAATTTTATTAAAATAAATCTTTTTCAACTTGTTCTTAAAAACTGAAAATCTTTTTGTATGTTTTTAAAAAAAATCTAGAAAAACAAAATTCTTTTTGGATTTTCTTAAAATATTAAAAGAAAACAGATAAATACTATGATAATACAATATTTCAATAGGAATATAAGAAATGAACATGATAAGTATCCTATATTAGATAAAGTACCCGAACCCAATCCACAATGCAAATACCTAAAGATTTCCTAAGATCCTCAATCGAAGTGCATCTAAAGGTTTTACTTCTTGCTCAACCACAAGACAATAGAACTCCCAAAGTAAAAACACCCACCGGAAGTTCTCCTATAATCGTTAACATCTCGGGTCCAATCAGCATCCAATGGGAGTACAAATGGTCACCGGTATCAAAGGAATAACAAATATCGTATGAAAGAGTGCCACTAAAATATTTGATGATATGCTTAAGTGCGACTAAGTGAGAATCTTTCGGGGACGCCTGGTATCATGCACAGACTCCAACGCTAAAGGTAATATCGGTATGACTAGCGATCAAGGAGAGAATACTACCTATCGTAGTTTGATAAAAGATTTTCTTTAGTTTATTACCAAAAATGTCTTTGTTAAGCGTAGTCGATGTACTCATAGGGGTGCGTGAGTTCTTATCGGAGACTAAATAGAACTTCTTCACTAGGTCCCTAGCATATTTATATTGAGATATGAATATCCCATCCTCAAGCTAACAAACTTAGGAATAACGAAGCTCAGTAGCCATGCTCACCTCAAACTCTCTCTTCATCTCCTCCTCAAAAGTGTGAGCATGCGTGGATCCGAATACTACATCCTCAACATAGACTTGGGCAACCAAGACAGAACCACTCTCTCTCCTCACAAATAACATCTTATCCACTCCCCCTCTCTTGAAGCCATGAGCTAAAAGATAAAAAGTGAGCCTCTTGTACCAAGCACAGTGTGCTTGCTTCAAACCATACAAGGCCCTCTTAAGATAATAGATGTGTCCTGGATGCTTAGGGTCTTCAAACCCCTTTGGTTGTTCCACATAAACTTCTTCCTATAGAATTCCATTCACAAAGTCACTTTTGATCCATCTAATATAACTTGAAGTGAAGATGACGTGCTATGGCTAGTAGTAAGATAGACTCAAGCCTAGCAATAGGAGCGAATATCTCGTCAAAGTCTAGGCCCTCAATCTGTGTGTAGCCTTGAGAGACCAACCTAGCCTTATTATGAACTATAATACCATTCCCCATCCACCTTACTCTTGTAAATCCACTTTGTACCTATCATATTTATCTCACTGGGTTAGGGGACTAATTACCAGACATCATTTTTACAAAATTAAAGCAACTCATCTTGCATAGAAGATATCCAATGCTCATCCTTAAGTTCTTCTTTCACATTGTTGCGCGTAACTAAGGACGTATAACACAGATAGCTAACCACATTCTCGAGTTGAGCACGAGTTTTGATACCTAGTGTGGGATCATCAAGTATAGCGAAAGGGTCATGAATCTTTCAAATCCAAGCAGGTGGATCCTCTAAATCAGTAGTGGGGTCCACCGAGGTAGTATGAGGAAGTATGGGAACATCACCAAGGGTGCATCATCCTGACACTGGGGGCTAGGAGTAATAGACATCGACGGCTTGTCATCTCTAATCGTGATGTTTATTAACTCCATAACCTTAGATCTTGCAAGGTTAAAAACCCTATAAGCTTTACTCGTCTAAAAATATTCCCTCATCGCTCCAGGAGTCATCTCTATCTCTCAAGATGTAGCAAGTACTCCAAAAGATACGAAAATACGATAGATTGGTATTCTTCCCTGTCCATAACTCATAAGGCGTGTGAAGTGTATGCATACATATATATACCCTATTCACCTTATGGCATGCGGTAGTCATTGCCTAAGACCAATGTCTATCCATGCTTCTCCTATGAAGCATGAACCTAACCATCTCTTGTATCATACAGTTCTTCCTCTCAATAATACCATTTTTAGGAGTATGAACGGATGAAAACTCGTGTTTGATTCCCACAACATCATAATACCTATTTACCTTGGCTTCCTTAAATTCAGTGTCATTGTCCTATGCATCCGATTAATAGTGACATCGTGTTGGTTTTATAAGACATGGTACTTAGTTGTTAGGAACTCAACCGCATTGTACTTTTGTCAAAGGAATCCTACGATAGAGTAGCAAGTAGTGTACATGAGATCCATGTGAAATAACTCCAAAACATGGGTGGTGGTAATGGTATTCAACTTCTAATAGGGACACCGAATTTGTTTTACCTGTTGGGAAGGTGCAAAAATCGAGTAAGTTGCTTTACCAAGCGATGGTTAGCCACGAACTAGGTCCTTTTTCACTAATCTCCCAACATCTCTAAAGTTCACGTGACCTAGTCATTGATGCCAAAGGTACATTAAGGAGAACGTGGAACTGTTGCACATAAAAGACTTTAGAATGATCCCATAGAAATTATCTTCTATCATCATACCTTGTAGTAGAAGTTCATCGAATTAATCAAAAACATTGCATTCGAATCAGTCAAATTTTATCGCAAAGTTTGCATCGCACAATTGGCTTATGGTAATTAAATTCACTTTCAACCCTTTCACGTCCAACACATTGTCTAGTTTAGGGAATCCGAGTATCTCAACATATCCTCGCCCTAAAATACTATACCTACTCCCATATCCAAAAGTGACTTTACCTTCATTGCAATCCTCAAGGTGGGTAAAAATGATATGTTACCAGTCATGTGCCTAGAGGACCCACTATCAAAGTACTATTGGGAAGTATTTTGACCCTTGAGAGAAACTTGCACAACAAGGGCCTTATCGCCTTGCTTAGGAACCCTAGTGGAGGTAAACTTTTCTTCGCCCTTATCATTGTTGGCTCTAGTCGGGGCATTAGAGGCTTTCTTAAATGGAATACACATTCATTGAAATTCTTCCATTATGCTTTCTCTGCCTTTGCTTCTGGCTTTAATGCATGCTCTCGAACATGGACTAAATATCGATCTGCGCCTAGAGACCTTGCCACTGAATCCGCCGCTGGAACTTAGTCAGCTACATCTTGAACTGCTGCTACCTTCCTTCCCTTTCTGCGTCCATATCTGCTTCAGTGGATTCCGCTGCTCCTGATTCGACAAGTTTCATATTAGGATGCTTCAGTTGATCCCCTATTAAGTCACGATTAGGAACTCAACTGCTGCTCTAAGACTATCAAAGTCGTAATAATGGTGCGCGGGAGTTTGTGTACATCTAGTTCTACCTAATTTGTAGCAAAACTCTCTAAGGTGACCTATCTTCTTGCAAAATGTGCAAACATAAACTTGATTGGTTCTACCTTGGTTCGCTTTCCTAGGTTGAACTCTCTTTTGTGGTTTAGGTCGAGCCCATATATATATGCCACAAATTTAGGAACCAGTTTCAGTGAGGCAAGGGAAGTGGATGCACCATCATAACCTAGTCCTTGCCTCTCCCTAAAACTTAAAATGGGACCGAGGAGCATATTTCCTACCTTCTTCGATGTATCCTCCTCTCTAGTAATCTTGACATCCCGGGCACATTAGAGATCTTTCTATAGTTGGGATACAATGGCTTAAAGTTTCTCAAGAGTCTCAACAGATGTTTTAAGATCTCTCCTAAGAATAGCCACTTTGTATGTTAAGTCACTATTTTCCCTCTAAACTAAAATGATCCTCTCCAGAAGAAACTCTCACCGAGGACTCGCACTCTCTCACCTCTCTCAATTCCTTCTCTAAGGATAGAACTCTAATCGTTAAACCTTTGTTTTTTCTCTTCATTTTAACGGACTCAGTGTAAAGATCAGTGTAGGCGCGTTTAAGGTCACTCTCACTCTCACTCAAAGCATCATATTCCCACTCTCGTCGGAATAACTACACTCACTATCGAGGTCATCATGTTTAGTAGCTTCTTAATCAGCGTGAGGTGAACTAGGTGTACTAACATAACTAACCATGAACGCGGGGAAGTTACGTCCATGAGGTGATTCGTCCCTTGAATACACCGACTCAACTTTGCTCTCGATAACCATGGAATTTAAGGAAGCTTTGCCTTTGCCTTGTCTCTTGAATCTCATCAGACACTTGTGAGATTTGTGACCATTATCATCACACTCATAACATCTCTCTTCATCTTTCTTTGGGTAATCATTCTTTTTTTTTTGCAAAATTTTTCTCTCCCGATTTATACTTTTTATCTTTCTCAAAACTTTTCTTTTCTTTAGAAATATTTTGTTTTCTAAGTTTGAGAAATGTTTTCAATTTTTTTGCAAAAAGTGCTAAATCCTCCAGTCAAAATCGTACTCGTAGTCGGATGACACGTCCTCTTTCTTTTTAGATGGTACTTTCAACACAATTCCCTTTTCATTAGCTTTAATATATATATATATATATATATATATATATATATATATATATATATATATATATATATATATATATATCATACTTTTGAATGTCTCCTATGAATTTTTCTAACCTAAGAGTATTTAATATCCATAATGAATTAAGCACGATAACCTTGGGAATAAAACAGGCTAGAAGAGATCTCAAAATTTTCTTAACTACACGCATCTTACGGATTTTCTCAACTAAATTGAAAGTAGAGTTTACTATATCTGATAGGCATGCTTAAAAATCATCAAAAGATTCATACTCTATCATAGTGATCGTCTCAACCTGTGTGGTGAGATTTTACAACTAAGAAACTTTCACAGCATTGGTACCCTTACGAGTGAGTTGGAGAGTATCCCAGTGTTCTTTAGACGTGGTACACGTCATAATGGGACAGAACTCATCAAGGGTGACGGCTCCCGAAATGTCACTTAGACCGAGTGAGTTATAATTGCTCCGTTTAAAATCATCTTCAATCCATGCAAAGACATGTTTTAGATTTTGACATTGTCGTTAGTGACTGTGGGTGGTGTCCACCCTATGTCACATACAAGCGAAACACGTTCATCTATTGATTTTAATGAAAACCTCATCTTAGATTTCCAATAAGCAAAGTTTCACACATCAAACACAGGCATCCTGTTACACAAATTATTCATGAAATCCAAATTTTAATGGATCACACAAAAACTTAATGTAACAAACCCTGATACTAAGTTGAAAATGTTGGGATTATATGGAATTATTTGTATTTCAGTTTGCCACATGCAAATCCAATTTTACCAAATTTTATCTTTAATTAATTTATTTGTGCATACAAAGATGTAGGCCAAATTTTAATTCACAAAACAAGCATGCAAAATAATATGTAGATGTAAGGAAAATACCTAAAAAGGAAAAACCTATATTCAACACTTTAGAGTAATTAAAAGACATTATTCTATTTACAAAATAATTAGACCAAGTATGACGCGCAGAATCTTCAATCTCTTCTACAGATAATGATCAAGTGCAGAGCCGTCCATAGGAAGTTGTCTTCCTTTGGCATCCACCGATCAACCCCCGTCTTCTTCGGCCATGAAACCTTAGTTCCTCAAAGTCAGTAGTAGAGTAGATCTCTATAAGGGTTTATGCAAGAGTATTTGGAAACTAGAGTTCATAAATCTCATAAATCACATATGGGGATGATATATTTGTGAACGTAAAAGTGTTTTTGTGAAAACGAGAATGAAAAACATTGGAATAGATATACATAAATCATTTTTCCCAAAGTCCCCTTGAAAAACTTCTCAAAATAGGTATTTATATAAAAATCATGAATTTTGAGGCGGCACAGTCAATCGAACGAAGATATACCTCCTTCGAACGAAAACAATAGTTTCGTTCAAACGACATCAAGGTTTGTTCTAACGAAGGCCCAAAAATCATTCGAACTGCCTTCTCAGGTACTTCTAACGAGAATTATCGATCAAGGCAGCGATGTCTCATTTGAAGGACATTTGATGCTAGTTCTAATGAGCTCTCCATTTCGTTTGAATGAGATCCAGTCTCATTTGAACGAGACCAAAAAACTTTTTATTTTTAAATCCATTTTGTAAAACACCTCAATTTTTAAAAGCTAACATACCCTTTATATGATTCATAAAAGATTTTTAAAAACCACAAGTTTATACCTCCATAAAGTATCGGTGTGTCTTCGAATGATCTCTAAGATGTCATGTTTGGTTTAAGATGCCGATTTATAATGGGTTACAACAAAACTAACAAAAGCCTCAGCTAAGCCTAAGTTATGAGAAATCATAAATATTTGTTCTTACAAATGAAGACAGCGTATTCTGAAGCACTAATTCTATGGTGTTAGGAGTTTGAGTCTTTTACTGTTTGTGGACATTCCCCAACTGACCTTGCATTATCTTTAGCTCTCTATCCTAGGGTATAAATTCCCTAAAACCTCCTTAAGACTCGTCTCCAGAGAGTGATAGCCTTTCCTTGATAGGAATGTGAGTTGTTGATCGATGGAGGGACCTGGTCACACCCTCTGGATCATTTTCTCCTAGGGCTCATGGTTTTCCTAGTGTCGACGTGCTTTGGTACCATAGATTCTTATAACACGCGGGGTAAATGAAGCCTACTGAAGATGGTGGCAAGTTTCTCCTAAAGAATTTTATATTGGGCCTCCATCTCCTTGAAAGAACGAGCTAAGGCGTCATTAATCACCATTTTAAAAGGGGCTAAGTTGTGTGTTTGAAAGTAACAGATCTTGTATTTCCCACAAATAGCACCAAATGAAAGAGTGTTAAAATTTTAAATGACTTTAGACCCACATGTGCTCCCCTCTAAACCTTAGGTGGGTAATCGCACAGAAGTGTCACAGTCAGAGGAAAATGTTTAAAGTGTTTTGAACGTAAGGAAATGGTCCTACAACCACTATAAAAAGTTGTTATGCATGTTTATTAGAATCTAGTTGAGTACAACAGTCTAAGAGACCTTGAGCTTTGGTCGAGGGAGTTTGAGGTCTTGCAACCTTGGTTAAAGGTATAGAAAACCTTAGAAAGTAACTAAATGACTTCTGTAAGGGTGCCTAGGTACTGTTTTAGTGTTGTTGCAAGATATACAAAGTGTATTAATAATGGAACTGGTCCAAATACAATTATAGACTTCGCAACAATGGGTTGGGAGTATAAAACAAGGTGGGAACACTTATGAAATGCTATAACTCTTGTGAGTCTAATTGTTTGAATGCTCTAATCTATTTGAATCCAAGAGATATTTCCCCCTCCACCTTTTACCATACTTTTATTTATGGTATAACTCTTGGAAAGAGAATGAATGAGCTATTACAATATGACTTTGACAGTTCTAAGGTCCATCGGTGTCAATCGGAAGGTGGAGTCTTGGGAAAAGTATTTGCAGGTGGTGTAAGATGGTTGTTGAGTGTATTTAATGCCGATGGGAACATTCAATTCAATTAGAGTTGCGTGATGGAAGTAAGTGGAATGGTGTTTTGTTTATCACATACTCCACCGGACAACTTGAAGGAGCATTGTCGGAGATCAAAATAGGACATAAGGATGTGGAGTTGCTTGGACTTGATCCTAAAGTACCACGTGTTGCCACACCCTAGGACTGAGGTATGAGTGTCCTCTGGAGGTCATTATCCCTCAAACCGAGGTCGGCTGAGAGCACGGTCCATAATATAACCTTGATGATGTCTTTGAGCTTGATAGTGGGGGTATGCTGGAATGACAAACCTTCTCTAGGGAAAGATGAGCAATTGAGATCTTATATCATATTATAGCTCAACCTTAAGGGTAGTAGAGGCCTTCTCAGATAAGTAGTGATATGTCTAAGGTCGAGAGCTAGCCTTGGGACATCTTCCCTACCTCGAAGGTTATTCAGGAGTTAAGAGAGATTTAAAAAACCAAGTGTGAAATTGGGTTTCATCAGTAAGGATATGAAAATTCAATCATTTTGGATTTGAGATGATTTCTTCATTGAAAAACAAAGAGGAAGTTGAGACTTGTTCTTCATATCTAACAACTTTATAAGATGATTTCATTGAAAGTGAATCTTTCTCCTTCAAAATTTAGTCTTTAAGCAGTTTCATTTTCATTTACCAATATCCAACCATTACATTAATCCCATGAATCGGTTCAAAACTTTAAAATGTTTAATCCTTTCACCAATGAGGATTTCATGCTTGAGTTACTCCCTATGAAGGCTTTTTTGCCTCCATGTGCGCCACCTCCCATTCCATTTGAAAAATATTTGGAAGGAAATTCAGTTTTTTATCCCATTTGTACTTGTCTCCCTTCAATCCAATCCCCGATCATCCGCTAAATTTTTTTAATTGGTCATGATTCCCCCCCCCCCCCCCCCCCCCAAACCATGTCTTTTGTTGTTCAAATGAAATTCCTATTGTTCGAAAGGCATGAAATCAAATGAGGAACCACCGTTGATTCATCGAAGTCAACTCGTTTATTGGGTGCACCCATCAAATTTTCAACTTCTAATGTATAGTTAGTTGGAAGTTAAAATTGTTAGTTGTATATATTAAATGTTTTACTTTTTATTTTTATTGTCAAGTGTAATTAGTTATAGTTCTTTTTATTCTTTTTTACATTTACTTCTAACAAGTTTTGTGGGATCAATTGACTTAAACTATCGGGGATCACTCCATTTGGGCGGTATCTTTCTCTTCCTCTATTTAACTTATGCTTTTGATTCACATTGAGGACAATGGAATATTTAACTTAGGGGTGTGGGCTATGGTTTCCATTGTACATTAGTTTTAATGTGTGACACCCCACAAAATCCATAAATTAAATTAAAGAGATCTAATATAAAAAATGTGGGAATCAAAAACATTTGGTAATATTCTCAGCATAAAAAATATTCAAAACTGAATAAAGAATGAGAAGATAATGAAATACTGGATCAACATAAAACCAACTCTGATACCAATCACTCGCAATGCAAATATAAGACATCTTTGAAAATAAATTATGTCCATACAAAAGTCCATTTCTAAATTTAATTATACATGTACAACCTGACTGGAAAAATAAAAAAGTACAATAAAAGAATGAGCTACACTTTCTTGATTCCTACAATCCTAGGAGTAAAAAATGGGATGTCTCTAGAGATGTTCCCCCAAAGAACCCGCATCTATGGGGACTACCACAACAAGGACATGTAAAAACAGTTTCAAAAGAAAACATAAACAACATGTCTATGTATAATAGGATTATAATTGAAGAGACCACATTATAACTACACATCTTCCTCTCGCGTATTAATATATTTTAAGTTATTGGTTACCCAACCCAACAACTTAAAATATTATGCGGTTCTAAATCCTAAACCCATATGTAGCCCATGTTATTAAAGTTTTGTAGCGTCATTCTTTAATCTATAATATTAAATATACTACGTTAATCTCTTTCAATAGGAATCAAAGGATTCATTAAGGTCTCAAAACCTATGGTACTTCTCACAAAATAACCATAACACCAATAATAGGCTCATATCTCAAATCTATCCACATTTGGCTACCTCACACCAATAATGTAATATACACATATCTAGTATAGGTAATATACAAATTCAAAGAATATATAGGTGGGCATCCCTACTATAGGACATATACATCTCTAGTATAGCATAAAAACCAGTACAACTATCTTTGGTACCACTACATAATAATCACATATGGTAGGAGAAAGTGTACTCACGTCTAACATCCATACATAG
Organism: Sambucus nigra; assembly: GCA_949130495.1. NCBI lineage: Eukaryota > Viridiplantae > Streptophyta > Magnoliopsida > Dipsacales > Adoxaceae > Sambucus > Sambucus nigra. The sequence continues at coordinate 108,494,692 of OX422217.1, read as the reverse complement.
GTACAACACCCGACATGTATAAATAAGTGGGTTATTCTCACGCCCACACATAATCAAGGTCTATCCCTATTTCCTTTAATGATCACTCGCGTATACTAGGTATAGTATCAGGTCGTCCCAAACCTAAGACCTTATCATGGTTAAGGGATAAATCATATGCCTACCAATCACTCATATAACCTACCATTCCCAAGATTACGTGATAAAATCACTCCATTAACCCTTTCATTTCACAGATACCTAAACGTATGATCCTGGGGTAAAATAGCATTTCAAATGGCAAACTCGACTATTCATCGAGGTAACATCACGATCCGCATCGCACGTATTCCCATTGTAAGAGGGTAGTTTAGATAAGATGGAGGCGTAACCCCTTTTGAGTACGGTAATGATAAGTTAATTAGCCAAACCCGTGGATTAATTATAGGACATGCAAACACAAACTTAATGAAGATGAACTCAGTTTAAACTCCCAAATCTCTCGTGTATAACTCAGAAGGTAGTAGTGAACTTAGAAGTAACTTAGCTAGAGGGAGAGAGAAGTAAGCAGCCTAGATACACCTTGGCAGGCAACTAAACACACCAACCACCCTCAAGAATCTCTATCAAATATTAAAAGCTTCATAATAAATAACAATGGTGGGTGAGTAAAATTCTGTGGTTTGTAATAACTCTCTCTAATGTATATTATCTCTAGCAATAACTTCTGAACTCTCAGAAAGATCATCCCCTCCTCAAGGGTGGTTGGGGTCCTTAAATAGCCCCTCACACCACCCCCGAGGCAACTCAGTCATCAATGCCTGTGAAAGACCTCCCTCATACTTTATTTCACAAACATTAAATACCAGATGCACTAGTTGTCTCCACGTCATAAACATTAAATGCCAAGACATGCCTTTTGCCTAACCACTGTGTGTTAGGGGGCTGTTGTCGCAGAGGTGGCTCACCAACTGCCTGACAGCCCCAAATACCACGGTGGTTTACTCAAGTGCATGTCTGACTCTGTTTAGCTGGCTAGTAACATCACCTACAGTAGATGTGACATTAAGTAGAGGGTTGTTTGGTTCACAACTCAATGCCCGATGGAACTCCAAGTTGCTCCTCCCGAGGTTCCACGGTCAGGGTTCTTCGGTGTTTTACCAGGTGTATCTAAGATGGTCATGACAAGCCCCAACACTGCCTCACTTCTCAATCCTCCAAACCAAGTCCTTCTAAAGTTCCCACGGCGAGGTCATTCAATAGAGCATGAAATCTCTCCCAGGCCCTGCCAAGCCTAGTCTCTCGCGAGTACCATTTGACCTCACACTAAAACTCATTATTATTCTCGTTACATAATTACAACCGTTATACCTCATAGTCAATATAAATAAAAATACAATATAACTGACTGACGCAACAAACTAAAGTATGAGCTACCATGCTGAGCTGCCACGCTTGAGCTACCTCGGTGCCTTTATCCCCAAAATACTGTTGCTAAAGTGGAATTACCTCTGATCTCAAAATTACCTTCAGGTCCCCCTCTACATTTACCCCTTCGTGTAGAGATTTGTTGGAACAAGAAATGTCTGCACGAAACTTCTCAAACCGATGAACCTTCTCTGCGTGAAAAAATTCTGACCTCCTTTCCTTCGTTAGAACCATAGCATTATAATCTCCACGAAAAAGTAAAATTCTCCTCGATGTACCTGAGCCGAAGCACTACGACTTGTTGGGGATTTGACGAAGGGACATCGCCACTTTTTCCTTATACTGCGCTTCAACTGTTCTAGCTTTATTATTTGAAATTCTCCCAAAAGGCCTGCTAACCTTCTTAAATACTCGTTTTGATTCTTGGTAGGTGAAATTCTCCCTTGTAATGCTTCGCTATCTTCGAAAAAGTAGAAAATCTCCCCGATGTAGCCGAGTCACCATTTAAACAACGTTTGGACTTATGGTGAGGGGACATCGTATCTTTGTTTGAACTATTGGGACATATTTTCCGTTGGGAGTTATTGGATATGTCTGACAAAAATTCTGGCGCCAAAACTCAAACTTGCTGAAGAAGGCAACCCCTTCTATTTCCCAGGTGTCGCTTCGTAAATGGCGTGGCACTGTCTCTTTAGGTGTCAAAATACTTCTCGAAGTGCCACGTGTTCATTTGAAATGATTATAGGTGGCCTTGCATGTGTGGTGGTAGGAAACTCAACATATGAGTTCCTTAATAGGTTTCAAACGTCTCTTTTTTCAAACCCTTCTCTTTCCTTCTTCTTCTTCAAGCTCCCGTCTTCTGTAGAGAGAGAAAACTGTGCGAAAACCTCCATTGTTTACCAAGCTCTTACGTATCTTCTTCTTTCTCTCCTCTTTTACGCCACCACTTGTGGTTGTGCTTCTCCATCTTCATTCCCAACCCTTCTTTTACCAAACTTTTTACTTTACTTCGTTGTTGTCTGCAATGGCCTCCTCAAGCAACCCTACCACACCTGCCACCAGTGTTGCGCCTGCCACCCTTATTGTCACCACCTCCGCTGCCTTCCAGGACCAGCTGCGCTTCTATCGCCGGTCCCCCAAATTCAGTAAGGGTGATGACTTTGTTGGGTCTTGTAAGACTTTCATTTTTAATGCCAAGTATGATGCCCTGACGCTTGGTTATAAAAATGAGAGTGTTGATGACTGGGGTTTTCTACCTCCAGAGGGGACTCTCCAATTTCGTCTTGAGCGAGGGGAATTCCCATGGTCCTACATCAACTTCGAAGGTCCTGGGGGCTCTTCTGCTCACTTTGCTACTTGGAACTCCCATATGCATAGGTCTCATGCTGACACTCTCACCAAGATTGGGCTTCATCGGGCCAAGTGGTTTGGTGAGTTCACCCTATCCAAGAATAATTCTGCCCTTCCCATTCTGGTATCTCGCTAGAACGTTACCCCTCATACCCTCATTGATGCGTGGTGCGAATTTACAATAATGTTAAAGGACGTGTGCGAGCTCTTAGGCCTCGAGGCAACAGGCCATGAGCCCTATTCTGATGAAGCCCTGGATTCCCAGGAGACTTCTGACCATTTGGATTTAGACCATATATGTCGAAGGTGCATTGGTACTTCAAACAAAGCGACCTTCACTCCTTTTATCAACTATTTCTTCAAGGATCCTTATGAAGGTAGTGCCTCTGAGGCTGCCCCCGGTCAAGGTACATCGCTAGAACTTTCTGCCTACATTCTTGTCATTCTTTCTCATTTTCTTTCTCGTTTTCTTTCAACGGGGAAACCCAACGACCAACCGCGAAGGGACCTCATCAACCTATCCCTTCGTTTGGCCCGGGGTATCAAGCTTCCTCTGGCTGCAATCGCCTTGGGATCCCTCTACACATGGCTTGATAGAACCCTTTTTGACATGGAATAATCTCTAGGTCATTATAACTTGGCCAACTTCGCCAACTGTGTCCTCCTAACAGGCTTCCTCTATGTACGTTTCTCGGCCGTAGCAGCCAAGACCAACCGCCCTCCTTCGGGGGAAATAATTCTTCCCCCACGCTCCTTTGTTTATCATAAGAGACAAAGCCGAAAAGAGTTGACCTCCATCATCGATGATTTTTCAAATTTTGTGATGAGGCCCTATGAAGAAGACATCTTTTTTTTTCGGTAATTAAAGTGTATTAGAAACAAAAGACCCAAATATACAAAGGCCAAAAGGCCAAAGAGTCAGCTAGATACATGCATCTAGAGACCAACGATCTAAACATTTTAGTCATACAAGAGAGAGTTGGGTAATCCCCATAAATTACAAGTCATCCAGTTGGAGTAAGATCTTCGATATTTCTTCCAATAGCTAGATTTTCCTCGCACCATATCCTCGATGCTCCTAATCACCTTGGACGTTGTGGCCAATCCCTTGTTATGGAGCCTACTATTTCTTTCCTGCCACAGACAATAGATGGTGGCAGAGAAGGAAGTGGTCTTAATCCTGGATTTTAGGTCAATCCCTTTACTATCAGCAACAGCCTTCCTGATCTCAATATCCCACCTTCCCATAGCTCTATAAGATTGGTTCCTAAATAGAATCTCATCCCAAACAATTTTGGAGAATGGGCATTCCATTAAGATGTGCTTAATAGTCTCAATCCCAGAGTTACAAAGCAAACAGGCTTTATTAAGACATCTTTCTCTACACTTGTGGTTTTTTCAACCATGAAGCAAGAGTGGTCCAGGCAACTACCCTGGACCTCATTATTGAAGACCCTTCACTAGTTGTGGTCCTTCTATTTTCACCAGGATACCTGCCCTCCTACATCGAGTGGGGATACACCAGCGAGCATTATAATACCAACCGATGCAGCCGTCAGTTTGGCTTCGATCAAGGGACTCCTCGCCCAGTTTTTCAACTGTCTAACCCCAAGGTCTCCTTTAGCGAGGCATGTTCCCTGTTCTCCTTTAGGATTTAAGGTTTTTCATGAACTCTTTATTTCCTCTAACTATTTTCAGGTTGCTCGGGAGATTCTCCACCAGTTCCTTCGCCCATTACCTCACTCCATCGGTAACGTGTCGTTTCAGAAGATTCTAGCCATAATGATCAAGGTTCCACGGCCGATGCTGCTACGGAGAGCGAATCTAGCTGTGAGCTTCCTCTTCCCGACTTCGCTCCTCACACCTTCTGCCTGATGGTGCTTCAGCGTTCTCCTCATATGCCTGCCAACCATCGTCTGGTCGTTGAACAGCTTGTAAATCATCATCCTGAGATGTTCACGGTGGATTGCCTGCATTCAAACATCTCCATTATGAGTTATAGGCTTCAGGGCATGGCTACCGTCGTTACTGAAATTGCCAACACTCCGACCTCAAATGTTACTCGACCCCTCCTTAACCAATTTCTGGGTTATCTGAGGGAGTTGGGTCGCGCCGACTTCTATTTTGGCTAGCTTATCATGCATTTGAAGACCTTGAAGAGCCAACAACTAGACAGCCAGAGGGAACTCTTGCGAAAACATCAGGAGGACCAGCGGGCTGAGGAAGCTAAGTTGGCCGAGCTAGCACCTCTTCTTAGAGCTATTGACAAGGAGGTGGAGGGTATCGAAGAAGCTCTACATCTGGCGAAGCTAAAATGGGAGAAACTCCTTATCGAGTGCACACAAGCACAGGCGAGGTTGGAGGTTTCTATTAATGCCCAATGGTCTTGCCTAGAAGCTTCTTCGGGCCTTCCTGGAGATTTTTTCTCCTCCCCAGATATGTGGTTCCTTCTAAGCTAATGAGCTTTTGTATATATTTTTCTCTTTTTCTCTCCTTCTTATGTAATTCTTGGGCAATAGCTCCTAATTTCGTAATGCTCCAAAGTTTATGAATGGAAAAAGATATTTATTTTCTCATGCCATTTATTTGTGTTACAACTGTTCACATAGATTGTCAAGTGTGAAGTGTGAAGTTCTGTAATTCTTTTATCTCTACTTGAGTTATATAAAAAAAAAAAGAACTTGCATACTCGTAAAAAAGAACTTGTGTATTCATAACAACAGCCAGGTACATCAGTGGTCCAAACATAACTGCCTACACATGATAGACTTTCAACCATTTATTGTTAATCTTGAATGGTTTATCTTCTTCCATCCTAGAAATTAAGCAATAACCTGAGTCATGAGATTCTTTTACAATGAAAGGTCCTTCCCAATTTACTACAAACTTGGGTAGTGGAAGCCCCCTGATGGGTTTCACTGCTGCTTTCAATGCAAGGTCTCCCTCCACGAACTTCCTTGGTCTTACTAAGTTATCATATGCCCTGGAGAGTTGTTTCGTATACATTTGAAAGTGTTGCATCGCATTATCTCTGTGTTCATCCAACGCTTCCAACTGCACATGTCTATTCAAAGGGAGCATGCTACTTCGCAAAGCATATCGAGCATAGGGAACTTCTAACTCCACTGGAAGAATCGCCTCGGCCCCATAAACAAGAGAGAACGGTGTATACCCTGTGGGCTTCCTCTTAGTTGTTCGATAGTCCCATAATACGACTGGTATCTTGTCATCCCACGATCCTGGAAAATCCTCCATTATTTTAGCCAAGATATTAACCAATGTTTTGTTAGTTGCTTCGGCTTGACCGTTTCCCTTTGGGTATGCCACCGTCGAAGTGTGATGGACAATGGAGTATTTGTCTGTGAGCATCGTTACTTCTGAATTGACGAAAGGGGTTCCATTGTCTGAAAGTATAACCTCTGGGATCCCAAAACGGCAAATGATGTATTCTCTGATGAAGTTGCTCACCACAGGCCGTTGCCCTTCTCAGTGGTATCGCTTCAGCCCATTTTGTGAAGCACTCTATTGCTACTAGTATCCATATCTTCCCCCTCGAAGAAGGATGTATTGCCCCCACCAGGTCGAACGCCCAAGTGTGAAAAGGATAGGGCATTGCCAAGAAGTGTAGGTCCACTGATGGGGCATGGATCATATTTCCATGAAGTTGGCAAGCCTTGCACCTTCGAACGAACTCAGCAGAATCTTTTGCAATCATTGGCCAATAGTATCCCAAAGTCATCAACTGGTCATATAACTTGGCCCCAACAATGTGAGCTGGATCGTGTGCCTGCTTGAGGACCTCGGTTGGTTCTTCCTTCGTGATGCAGCGCAACGGCCTATTAAAGAATCCCCTTCGATAAAGCTGCCCCTCTTGAACGTAGAATCTCGGGGCCCTTCGCCGGAGTCCCATCGCATCAATTTTATCTGTTGGGATAACTCCATCTTTAATAAAGTCAATATAGGGTTGTCTCCAGTCAGCCTGAGCCTCCACGAAATGACATTCAGCATCCTCGAAGAATAACTGGCATTTGTCTCCTGTTTCATTCTTGGAAAAAAGTACCTTTCTCTTTGAATCCTTCGATAGAGCGGTATCTTAGTTGTTTCGCAGTGCTTTCATGTGTTTTGTTCAATCTTTTCTCTACCTCTTCTGGACCGATGCACCTCGACAGCCATCCTCCTGCGTTCATAAAGTAAAGGTTTCCCTGGTTCGTGAAGTATTGGGCTAATTCCCTCAGCCCCATCTCTCCATCCCCCAATTCCAATTACCTTTTAATCTCTCCCCTCCAGTCTTCGTCCTCTTCCATTGGTAAAATTAACTGTACTATCGAAGGATCTGTTCTTCGTTGGATCACAACGGTAGTTGTATTGGTCCTCATGACCATCTTCTAGGCAATGGTGGCATATGCGTCTGGGTGGCGGTTCATTATTTTGGGTTGCCTCTTGATCTTGGTCCAATGGAACTCGCAGAGGAGCCTCTGAATGATTGTTCTGTATGGTGCCAGGCTCATGTGTTTCAACGTGTACTCTCCATTCACTTGCTGAACCACCAAGTTTGAATCCCCTTTGATGCAAAGTGAATGAATCCCTCTTCGAAGAGCCTCTAGTAATCCCAACACCAATGCTTCATATTCTACCTTGTTGTTAGAACAAGGGAAATCTAATTTGCAAGAAAGGCAAATCTCCTCCATTCCTTTTGAGAGAATAACCCCTGCTCCTCCTTTCTTTTCCGCCGAAGATCCATCGAACTGCAATGTCCATTCCTCATCCATTGCGTCTAGGTGGTTGGCCTGCAAATCGTCTCCTGGAATACTTTCTTTAGGTGGCTTAAATGTTCCCGAGGGGAAAATTGCCAATAAATCGGCGTACGCCTGGCTTTTGATCGCGCGAGGAACCACACACTTCAAGTCATACTCGGATAGGATGAGGAACCACCTAGCTGCTCTACCAATCAATATCTTTCTTGCCAGCAAATACTTAATAGGATCACATCTAGTCACAATATGAATTGTAAAAGACAACATATAATGTCTAAGTTTTTGCGCTACAAATACTAAGGATAAACAATGCCTTTCCAAGCTATTATATCTTACTTCTGGCCCATGGATGATCCTGCTGAGGTAGTAGACTGTCCGTTCTTGCCCATCGATCTCTTGTGCTAGCAAAGCTCTCATGGACCTCATGGTGGATTTGAGATACAGCTGCAACGGTATTCCTGCCTTTGGGGGAACCATGGTCTGTGGTGAAACGAGCAATTTCTTCAGTCCATCGAGAGACTCCTGGTGAATCTCCTCCCACCTAAATTTCGTGTTCTTTCATAATAGTTGCATCAGTGGGTGTGTTATTTCAGCCAATTTAGGCACAAATCTCCTAAGGTAAGAGACTTTATCGAGGAAACTCTTCAGCTCCTTTGTCGTTCTTGGACATGGCATTTCTAAGATCGCCAGTTGTTTGTCCTGGTCGATCTGCACCCCTTCCCAGTCAACCGCAAAGCTTAGGAATTTCCCACTTGTCACTCCAAAAACACACTTCAGTGGGTTCATCTTCAATTTATACTTCCTGCAACGGGAAAACACCTTCCTCAAATCGCTCAGATGGGAATCCTCCTTCCCCGATTTAATGACCAAATCATCCACATAAAATTCCACAAATTTGTGAAAGAAATCATGGAAAATGGCCATCATTATTCTTTGGTAAGTCTCCCCAGCGTTCTTGAGTCCAAACGGCATCACCTTGTACATGAAGTTGCCCAACGAGACTCTGAAAGATGTTTTCTTTGCATCCATGGGGTCCATCTTGATCTGGTTGTACCCTATATACCCGTCCATGAAGCTATAGATCTCATGACCAGCCGTTGCATCTATCAGGCTATCGATGGAGGGCAGAGGGAACTCATCTTTAGGACAAGCTCTATTCAAATCTCCGAAATCCACACAGATCCTTATTTAGTTTTTATCTTTCTTTCCCACTGGGACAATGCTAGATAGCCAGAGTGGGTGCTGTATCGGTATGATGAACCCTGCCATGAGTAAGCATTGAACCTCTTCTTTGATCTTTAAATCTAGCTCAGGTTTGTACGTTCTCGTTGCTTGTTTCACTGGAATGGCTGAAGGCATTACGTTCAACTTATGGAAGCTCACTTCCTCATCCATCCCTTCTATCTCCGTGTATTTCCACACAAAAACGTCTATAAATTCCTGAATCAACTCCACCAAGGCCTTTCGTTTCTCTTCACCGAGATCTTTCGAGATGAAAATTGACCTTGGGTCCTCTTCTTCTCTCGCCAGGTTCAACTGCTCCAGTTCTTGTGCCTGCGATTTCGATCAATCCGCCATGTAATCTGGTTCCTCGGTGACTTCCTCCATAAATTCCTGTATGCTGGAGTTGTCTATCATCATACATTGTCCCCATTGATCCACCAGAAAGCATTTATATATCAGTTCAAACTCATCATTAGTTTCCTCGATCGACCACTCACACCGTTATAATCGATATACCACTTTTCCTTCTTCAGTAATGGCCTTCTTGCATTGTCTACGGGTAACGGTGACTGCCTTCCTCTTCTTCTCTCTAGAAACCTCGGCCACTCTTTTTCTTGAGAATCGGCTCAGCACGTTTTGTCATTGGACCTCATGCTCCATCGGATCCACTCTGGGCCTCATCCTATCTCTGAGCTGCTTCGAGATGTTTTGGGGTCGAGGGGCCATCTGGTGAGCTTCTTCGGTCATCACTCTTGCGTTGCTTGTAACCTCTTTATTCTACTCATTCAAGGGCCCCATCCTTTCTCTGATCGAGGGAACCCATGCTCCCTCCATTCTTCTCGTTAGGACCCGGACATCCTCCTTTAATTCTGTGTAAAATACTGCATCTACCAAGTGAGCTTCCTCGACAGTGAAGGGCCTCTTCGTAGCCCTAATGGTCACCTTTGTTCCCTTGATATTCGCTTTAGCACATTAGTGGTACGTTGAAGGAACTAGACCTTGGTTGTGCGTCCATTCCCTTCCTATTAGCAGATGATAGGAAGTTGCATTCTCTATTACGTGGAACTTGACATGGGAACTCAGATTTCCCATTACAATCCCAATATTAATGTACCCAATGGATTTGGAAGATTGGTTATCATACCCCGAAATCACCAAAGGCATGGGGACCAACCTTTCTTCTGGAATATTGGTTGCATGGAAAGAGTTGATTGGCATGATATTGATGTAAGCTCCCCCATTTATAAGAGTCCTTGCAAATCTCACTCTGTTGATGCTAGCATTCACATACAATGTCCTATTATAAGGGAATCTTATAGCCCTATCTGCATCGCTGAAGGTTACTTCTGATAGAAACTTCTTCACCAACCTGGCCATGGGTCCCTTCTATCTCAGTGAAGGGACTGCGTTTTTCCTCGCAATGTCGAGTATTACCTGGGTTATTTCCAACCTACTCTCTTTCGGTATCCCTACTTGGTCAAAGAACTAGGTGAATTTTGGGGATTTTAAAACTGCGCAGTATTCTAGGACTGGGTCTGCTTCCCCCTCTTCAACGCTGTATACGTCCTCCATGTCTTTGGCACTTGCCTCATCGTAGGCCAGTACTACATTAGCCATTCCCTTCATACAATCTTCCAGAGCTTCCTCGAATTCCTCCTGCTTTGACATTGGCTCTCTTCCTTCTCTCTCGGCCTCATCGTCATAGGCCACCACTAGATTGGCCCCATGTGCTAGGAGTAGATTGTTGTTAACGTTCTGCAAAGGGATTTGCAACATCCCTGCCTTTACGTAATTGTCGATGATTCTCCTCAACGTGAAAAACCTCTATGTTGGGTGTTGGATCTTCCAATGGACCTGGAAATACTTGGGATCCGCCCTTGTTGCCGCATCGGGTTCCCCAATGGGAATGCCCTTTGGTTTGTAGACCGTTCCTCCTTGGACCATTGCGTTGTAACAGCTGACAGCTTTCTCCACTGTACAAGGCAATGTGTGAAACCCCGCCTAATAAAATAACGGGTGATCACTCCATATCAAATTAAAACAGGAGTCGCATATGGATCATTCTTAGCATCACTGTCGAAAACCAATTTAATTACTAATAACCTATTAGGCTGGCGTCAAAATTTTACTTAACTACTCTTTTTAAATAACTACCAACTTAAAACATCCACGCAGTTTATATGAATGAAACTGAAATGAAATAAAATAACCGAACACTCGGTCCAAATATGATACAACCATATCGAATGCCGCACGAAAAGGCGGAAAAGAATAAATAAATGCAATTTGGCCATTGGCCCGAATATTTATACAATACCTCCTATCTGGAGTACAAGAATAGAAGCGTCTATCAAGAACTTGCGTGCATCCACAGCTGCTGCAGCCGACGTCTGACTCGAAATAAGTGTCATCCAGGCGTCCCTGTGTCTGGACACCTATATAATATATATATATATATATATATATATATATATATATATATATATATATATATATATATATATATATATATATATATATATATAGCAAGAGAGGGAAAAGTAGATAAACGGGTCAGAGCCCGAGTTTTGAAAATATTTATCAAGTGCATAAATGCCTTATTTTTAAAAATAGGTTTTATCTCATATTTAAATTTGGTATCGCACTCCCATGAGATACCCCTCACCTCTCTTCTAACAGTGCACACCTAACGCATCCCTCTAAACATCTTAGTCAAGCTACGTTGCCTAACTACTCCGTCACCCATCTACTAACAACCCTAGTTAGTCCAAGTACTAAGGGCTAAACTTCTCCCCAGTCTCAACACTATGCCATGTTCGTGCGTGGGGTGTCTCGCAGAGCGAAATCCAAACAAGGAACCCCCCCTATACACTACTACGCGGCAAGGTCGATCGTCGAGATCCATTAGACCCTCAGTACACGAAAGATATATATATATATATACCATATAAGAAATTCCAATATTAGAGCACTAAGGGTTAAACTTCTCCCCAGTCTCAACACTAAGCCAAGTTCGTGCGTGGGGTGTTTCGCAAAGCGAAATCCAAACAAGGACCCCCCCGATACACTACTACTTGGCAAGGTCGATTGTCGAGATCCATTAGACCCTCAGTACTCAAATTATACATATATACTCATATTTCAATATACATAGCATATTCCTCATTTATATACTTGTCATGTTACACTTCCGGATATATCTCCCGGAATGAGAATTCATTTACAACATGTTTACCAATTTCATTTTCATTTTCTTTTTATCTCAAAACTTTCCATTTCCTTTCTTCTATACAAAAAAGGTATTTAAAAGCCAATTTTATTATCATAAAAATGTTTTTCATCTCATAAGTTCCCATTTCCCTTCTTCCATCCAGGAAATGTACTTAAACCAATTCATTTATCTCATTTCCCTTCTTCCATCCAGGAAATGAATTTAAAGCCAATTTATTATCATAAATTGCTTTAACATCAATAATGTCCCACATTATTAAGAATAGTTATATTAAATATCATATAACGTTTCTAAGACCGCCCGTTCGGGTTTCCCCACTGTGCGCGCCCCTAAATGGCTATCATCTTCCAGGACCTATCACCAAGACAACCTGGGATCCTAATGAAACGTCGGGAAGAGGCCATATGCCTGCGGGAGAGTCATAACCACACCCAGAATTACCTCACCATCGCAGAAAAACATACAATAATCGCTCATATGGCCTAGGACTATATCCACCCTGCATTCATTAGCCGGGGGCTTCACCTCACGCGCGCAACTTCCTTTATGATAGCGATTTAGAGAGGTGTGTATACATAAATTATTATTTATGAAAATCATTTCTTTTTCCAATTTGAAAACATTCATATTTTACATTCATAAAACCATTTGCTTATTTATTAAGCGCCAAATTTTAGAATATGCATTTCTTATTCTCATAGTCATATATATTACCTTGTTCTTATGCACAAGGAATATACTATATAACACACATCCGTATCATATTTTATATATACTTTAATCACATAGTATACATACTATATATTCCTCCTCGAATATATATGGCCATAATTGCCAATCACATCTAGCGATGACCAATAATCCCAAAGATTCTCACAAAGAATCATAATCATGCATTCATATACGCACGATACTATACCCAAAGTATTTCCTCACTTTTATAAATAATAATTACCTTATTCTCATCTAAGGATTTAGTGGGTATCTCCAATTATACCAATTTACATTAACTAAGTAAGTATATTCTCCAATTCATCCTATTAATCTCATAGAATTTACCCATCCGTAATCAACATAATTATGTTATCCCGCATGTATAATCATATAGGCCAAAATGGCCACTGAAACTATCCCAACTGATATTCGTCCCCGAATACCCTAAAATTGAATAGGTTGTGGATTTCCTTCCCACAAACATAAGGACTACATCTCGTCCAATTAATCATTTAGAGGTCCCCACCCTATTTTAGGAACCCCAACATTCTAAATCCTCAACTTATTTATTTTCCTCGAAAATATAATTTAAGGGTTACACATTAAAACCCTCACCTTGCCCTCCTAAATTTCCTCAATTGGAGGACTATGTACTCCTAAAAAGTCCCTTATGTTATCCCATAATTAACCTCGAATTAATTAGAATTGGAATTCATCCCATCCAATTCACCCTAGGAAAATTGCCTAACTTTCAGAAGGGGTCGATCGATCGACCCATGGCCCTCGATCGATCGATGGTTCGATCGATCGATCCCCCACGCTCGATCGATCGATCATGGCGGGCAGCTTCTTCTCCGAGAAGCTATTTCGGCCATTAAAGCTTCTCCTAAGCTTTTATCCCCGTCTCTAACGTCCTACAACCTCAACCAACAACATCTACACATATAATAAGGGTTCTAAACATCCTAGAACCCGAAACCAACAACAAATTTTGATTAAATCGTAAGTTCCTCGAATTGAAATATTATTGGGGTTTATTCGTTTTAACTCTCGAAAACCCGTTTTATCCACGAAAACCCAACCCAAAATCTTTAGGGTTTATTGTTACCAAACTACGATATGAGATTTACGCTCAAAAGTAAATAAAGCAAGTAAACACTTGCCTCGTGGATAAAATCCGACGATCCCGAGTCAAGTTTGGCAGAGTTTGGCCCGCAATCTCCTTTTTCTCTTCACTTTCTTCCTTCCTCTCTCTCTCTCTTCTCTCTTTTCTTTCTCTTTTCTTTCTATTCTCTCCCTGTCTCCCTCCTTATATATGGAGAAAAGTGTTTATACCCCTTAAAACCCAAAAACGACTCGTTTACTCAATTACGAGCCCGTTTAACTCTAAAATTTTCCAAAACTCCATTTTGACAATTGGACACTCTTTTCCGACTATCTCGACCATTCCGAGACTCACGGCGCAGTCGAAATTTCCATCTAAGGTACTTGACCGCAACCCCCTATTTTAACCCAAAACATCTCACCGCGGGTTTTCTAATTAAAACCTTCCCTTTTGTCGCTTTACTCAACGGCGACGTATAATTAAAATACTTCGACATATTTAATCCCCAAAAGTAAATACAACACCCATCGAAAATCATCCAATTCTCGAAAATCCTAAAAATTACTATTTCGAGAAATTCCTCAAATTTCCAATTTATACCCAATTATGGAATTTAATTATCTCCAAAAAGGACGGGTTATTACATACTCCCCCCTTACAATGGAATTTCGTCCTCAAAATTCGGATAGAACCTACACCACCAACCTACGATCATAAATTCCACTACGTCTTAGTACTCCCAAAATCAAAAGGTGCTAACATGATGGTCCCTTACCATATTCCATCTACCTCAAGGTGTAATCAATGTACTAGCTTCACCACAACCTCATCTAAATTCTTCCTGCTAACGCACAACCACGACGCGCTATTCCGATGACTTCTCTTGCTGCCATAAGAGAAACGAGTCTATAACTACCGCTCTAACATCTCGCAAAGCTGATACTCTTGCTAACAAGTGTCCGCTCGTCCACAGCAGGACAACTGATTTCCTTTAAAAAGGAAACTCTACTAAGATTTGACTACTTCCAATAGTCTCGTCGCTTATCTTGGGCACGTTACCTCTTATTGCCCCTTATACAATTGGAATATCGCGTACCTCTCATGACATCCCATCCAACACACTCCAAATCCATTCGTAACTGCCTCATGGCATAAACTTCAACTTTATATACTAAGCCTTTTCCTATGTCAGGCGGTATATAAACCAACTTACTAAGGTGCCCATACACCTTTCTAACCCCGTGCACATCTACACATCCATTGTGATCGTCTGACACGTAATACTCTCTCTAAATAAGGGTCTCCTTTCCTTGGTGTAATACTCACACATGGGTCCTCCCAACCCGCAAAATTCAATTCTCCTTACATTGGCGCCACTAACTCTATTAAACTTACATCCTAATAACGCTACGGTCTATGCATTGCCATACCTACGCGAAACGAGTATAATCCTAAGTATGTCCCTAGTGCCCAAGGCCTCTCTCAACTTCTGACATTTTCTTGGTTTCATGCGTGGGACGTCTCGCAAAGTGAAATCCAGAAAAGGAACCCTCCCGTTACACTACTCCCTCGCGTTGTCGGTCATCGAGATATAGCGACCTAAGGCACAACAGCGGGACATCCTAAATCCTACCTCGTTAACCTACGGATGCATTTCTACTATTCTATCCTCCCACCTATACGAAAAGGAAATCTAACTAATCAAAGTGCCCACTTTCTGTAAAAGCATCACGAACATCATACCCAAAACATATTTCCTCAAAATTTTCCCTTTCATTAAGGCCTGGCTATAATAATCAAATCAATTTCTCTAAGTCCTACTTCACCCACCCACTTGTGGTGAGAGGACCACTTTAGTGCTTTTCCATAGCACAATATTTCCATAAGCATACCATCATCACATGGCTCATAGTTTATAGTGTTTCATCCACACTATACGACTTATCAACAAAACCAACATCCTCGCATCCTATAACATCTCTCCACTCCCGACATCGTTAAGATTCATGCGTGGAGCGTCTCGCAAAGCGAAATCCAAATAAGGAACCCCTCCACACACTACTACTTAACTTCGTCGGTCATGGAGGTCTGTTATTTTCGAACATGCAACCGGGATAACCCTATCCCCTCTCTCAATCAAATGCGGTCTGAATTACCATCTCTACCTAGGAGCCATACCACCAAGCGCTGGCATTAACTCTAAGTCCTTGGGCCAACAATCATGAGCTTAAACTCACAGCTCAACAATTAACCCGGCACACCTCAAATCACATCTATAAGGTCGCCACATATTCAAATCACGATAATGAAACCTCTGTTCATCGAAGTTCCATCTATGCACATAATAAAGGCGAACTCAGCCTATATTCAGGTGAGATATCGTAACAATAACCCATTCCACCCTGGAACTGCGGACACGATAGTCTTGCCACTATTAGCCTGCTATCGCTCTGAATATACCATAACATATTATACTCATAACATTACCATACTCGTATAAACATATAAGACGAGTATCATAAGCCAGATATATATATGTATTTAAAATATCAACACCCGCCTTTATGGTGAATGGAGGAAAATAAAATTCCGCTACTGCGAAAAATACATAGATATACATTATATAATGTTATCGAGACCGCCACAAAACTCAAATTACACACACAAGTCTAGGGTTAACTAACACCACGACTTTATCTAGCACGCCAATTATACCTCTTCCTTCTTAGGTGAAACTCATAGCAATAACTTAGTTTTAACAAATTCCCCGGGTGGATGTCCACCAATGGGGTCCTCAAACATACACATTTTCCATAAGTGTTAGTAACACTTCTCTAGTGAGCCTATCATTCCTCGAAAGGACTCATTATTCATTGTACCTACCTCACCTCAATACAAGGTTCACTTATCTATCTTACTCTTTATTCACTGTCGGCCTCTGGCCGATCCTTATGTGAATAATCCAAAACTGCATTCTTTTCAATCCTGCTAAATCATGGGGACTCACGGTTAAAACTATCCGTAAGATCCCTTTCGAACCCTTAACTTCACTGGGAAATTCAACTTTAGTACCACTCTTCCCCACTGTGGTACTGCGATACTCATAACTACTATACTTTAGTAGTCGTTGCAACCATCCTTAGCAAGCACTACAAAGGAAGTGACCTTTACTACGGTCCTCGTCCCCGACTTCACCTACAGCTCCAAATGAGCCCCGCCTCCTGCTGCCATCCAAGCCCCGCACACAAATCTCGAACGAGCGCGCAAAAGATTTACATAATCTTAAACTATAGCAGGAGAATGAAATCTCACAAAAGAAATCAACAATCCTAATTCTGAGCCTCTATATCAAATCGAGAGCAACGCTGAAATCGTAGTACGTCTGCACAGATTCCTAAGGACACTAGAACCTGATGCTCTGATACCATCTGTGACACCCCGCCTAATAAAATAACGGGCGATCACTCCATATCAAATTAAAACAGGAGTCGCATATGGATCATTCTTAGCATCACTGTCTAAAACAAATTTAATTACTAATAACCTATTAGGCTAGCATCAAAATTTTACTTACCTACTCTTTTTAAACAACTACCAACTTAAAACATCCACATAGTTTATATGAATGAAACTGAAATGAAATAAAATAACTGAACACTCGGTCCAAATATGATACAACCATATCGAATGCCGCACGAAAAGGTGGAAAAGAATAAATAAATGCAATTGGGCCATTGGCCTGAATATTTATACAATACCTCCTATCTGGAGTACAAGAATAGAAGCGTCTATCAAGAACCTGCATGCATCCACAACTGCTGCAGCCGACGTCTGACTCGAAAGAAGTGTCATCCAGGCGTCCCTGTGTCTGGACACCTATATATATATATATATATATAGAAAGAGAGGGAAAAGTAGATAAACGAGTCAGAGCCCGAGTTTTGAAAATATTTAGCAAATGTATAAATGCCTTATTTTTAAAAATAGGTTTTATCTCATATTTAAATTTGGTATCGCACTCCCATGAGATACCCCTCACCTCTCTTCTAACAGTGCACACCTAACACAACCCTCTAAGCATCCTAGTCAATCTACGTTGCCTAACTACCCCGTCACCCATCTACTAACAACCCTAGTTAGTCCAAGTACTAAGGGCTAAACTTATCCCCAGTCTCAACACTATGCCATGTGCGTGCGTGGGGTGTCTCGCAGAGCGAAATCCAAACAAGGAACCCCCCTATACACTACTACGCGGCAAGGTCGATCATCGAGATCCATTAGACCCTCAGTACACGAAAGATATATATATATATATATATATATATGTACCATATAAAAAATCCCATTATTAGAGCACTAAGGGTTAAACTTCTCCCCAGTCTCAACACTAAGCCAAGTTCGTGCGTGGGGTGTCTCGCAAAGCGAAATCCAAAAAAGGAACCCCCCCGATACACTACTACTCGGCAAGGTCGATCGTCGAGATCCGTTAGACCCTCAGTAATCAAATTATACATATATACTCATATTTCAATATACATAGCATATTCCTCTTTTATATACTTATCATGTTACACTTTCGGATATATCTCCCGGAATGAGAATACATTTACAACATGTTTACCAATTTTATTTTCATTTTCTTTTTATCTCAAAACTTTCCATTTCCTTTCTTTTATCCAGGAAAGGTATTTAAAAGCCAATTTTATTATCATAAAAATGCTTTTCATCTCATAAGTTCCCATTTCCCTTCTTCCATCCAGGAAATGTATTTAAACCAATTCATTTATCCCATTTCCTTCTTCCATTGAGGAAATGTATTTAAAGTCAATTTATTATCATAAATTGCTTTAACATCAATAATGTCCCACATTATTAAGAATAGTTATATTACAAATCATATAACATTTCTAAGACCGCTCGTCCGGGTTTCCCCACTGTACGCGCCCCTAAATGGCTATCATCTTCCAGGGCCTATCACCAAGATAACCTGGGATCCTAACGAAACGTCGGGAAGCGGCCATATGCCTGTGGGAGAGTCATAACCACACCCAGAATTACCTCACCATCACAGAAAAACATACAATAATCGCTCATATGGCCTAGGACTATATCCACCCTGCATTCATTAGCCAGGGGGCTTCACCTCACACGCGCAACTTCCTTTATGATAGCGATTTAGAGAGGTGTGTATACATAAATTATTATTTATGAAAATCATTTCTTTTTCCAATTTGAAACATTCATATTTTACATTCATAAAACCATTTGCTTATTTATTAAGCACCAAATTTTAGAATATGCATTCCTTATTCTCATAGTCATATATATTACCTTGTACTCATGCACAAAGAATATACGATATAATACACATCCGTATCATATTTTATATATACTTTAATCACATAGTATACATACTATACATTCCTCTTCGAATATATATATATATATGGCCATAATTGCCAATCACATCTAGCGATGACCAATAATCCCAAAGATTCTCTCAAAGAATCATAATCATGCATTCATATACGCACGATACTATACCCAAAGTATTTCCTCACTTTTATAAATAATAATTACCTTATTCTCATCTAAGGATTGTATCTCCAATTATACCAATTTACATTAACTAAGTAAGTATATTCTCCAATTCATCCTATTAATCTCATAGAGTTTACCCAACCGTAATCAACATAATTATGTTATCCCGCATGTATAATAATATAGGCCAAAATGGCCACTGAAACTATCCCAACTGATATTCGTCCCCGAATACCCTAAAATTGAATATCCCATAATTAACCTCGAATCAATTAGAATTGGAATTCATCCCATCCAATTCACCCTAGGAAAATTGCCTAACTTTCAGAAGGGGTCGATCGATCGACCCATGGCCCTCGATTTATCGATGGTTCGATCGATCGATCCCCCACGCTCGATCGATCGATCATGGCGGGTAGCTTCTTCTCCGAGAAGCTGTTTCGGCCATTAAAGATTCTCCCAAGCTTTTATCTCCGTCTCTAACGTCCTACAACCTCAACCAACAACATCTACACATATAATAAATTTTGATTAAATCTTAAGTTCCTCGAATTGAAATATTATTGGGGTTTATTCGTTTTAACTCCCGAAAACCCGTTTTATCCACGAAAACCCAACCGAAAATCTTTAGGGTTTATTGTTACCAAACTACGATATGAGATTTACGCTCAAAAGTAAATGAAGCAAGTTAACACTTGCCTCGTGGATAAAACCCGACGATCCCGAGTCAAGTCCGGCGGAGTTTGGCCTGAAATCTCCTTTTTCTCTCCACTTTCTTGCTTCCTCTCTCTCTTCTCTCTTTTCTTTCTCTTTTCTTTCTATTCTCTCCCTCTCTCCCTCCTTATATAAGGAGAAAAGGGTGGGTTTATACCCCCCTTAAAACCCAAAAACGACTAGTTTACTCAATTACGAGCCCGTTTAACTCTAAAATTTCTCGAAAGTCCATTTCGAAAATTGGACACTCTTTTCCGACTATCTCGGCCATTCCGAGACTCACGGCGCAGTCGAAATTCCCATCCGAGGTACTTGACCGCAACCCCCTATTTTAACCCAAAACATCTCACCGCGGGTTTTCTAATTAAAACCTTCCCTTTTGTCGCTTTACTCAACGGTGACGTATAATTAAAATACTTCGACATATTTAATCCCCAAAAGTAAATACAACACCCATCGAAAATCATCCAATCCTCGAAAATCTTAAAAATTACTATTTCGAGAAATTCCTCAAATTTCCAATTTATACCCAATTATGGAATTTAATTATATCCAAAAAGGACGGGTTGTTACACAATGGTGGTGGGTCCTCCCTGTCTCTTCCAAACTTCCTCTTATTGTCCTTCTTGGGTGCCTTGCCCCCATCTCCTCCCTCGGTGTACCCTATCCATGGGGGCTAAGACCTCCCCCCCGCAGGTTGCATCGGTTGCCTAAACATCATGGGCACCACCACCGGATTTGGTCGTACCACCAAGGAGATATTTCTTGCCTCTTTTAAAAACACAAAAAAGTCACCTCGCGCGTTTCATTAATGAGATGACAGATGTACTCAGAAAGTAGCCCCTCCGCACAGATCTGCAATAACTTTGATTTTTGGCCTCCTCCCTCACATCGAGGGATCTTTCCCTGAACCTTCGGACGTACTCCACCACTTCTTCTCCGGGTCGTTGCTTCTCCCTCCCCAGTTGGGTCAAAGTAAACTCATCTTCCGCCAGAAAGAACTTCTGGATGAACAAAATATGCATCTCCTCCCACGTAGAAATGCTCTTGGGAGCCAAATGGGAATACCATGTATATGCTTTATCGGTTAAGGATTTAGAAAACTCACTCAACTTGAGATTCTTATTATTATAATGCGCCCCCAAATGTTCAATAAAGCGCTTAATGTGCTCCTTCGGGTTCCCACCTTTCCCTGTGCATTTTTCAAAAATAGGAGGAATATAGTCCTTTGGATAGGGCTCATCGTTGTACTCTTGGGGATAAGGTGTTAGAAAGTCATCATAGACCGAAGCTACCTCTCCAGCAGATTGCGAGGAGGCTTGTATGAACTTCAGCATCTCTTTCTACATCTCCTTCATCATTTCCTCCTTGAGTGGTGCTACTGGGGCACCAACCAACGAAACCATGGGCTGAGTGCCCATTGCAGCTGGAACAATCGTCACAGTTGGGGCCGTTGATACTCCTAAGGCTCCCATGGTTGGATTCACAACAGAGGGTATACTCCCTGGGACTGTTCCCGTTACACCTGCACTCGGCGGGGCCGTTAGGGCTGCCCCTGGTGTTACGAAGGAATTGGCTTCAAATCCTCCCAACACCGTTGAAGCTACCAGAGTTTGCATAAACTCATAAAACTTACTCCTGAGGAGTGCCACCTGAGTGGGTCCCAACCCTGCACTTGTGGAGGCTTGTGTCACCCCTGGACCGCTTGTCGTCGCCTGAACTGGAGGTACCTTTATTCGAGAAACCCCAACTATTAGAGCCTCCAGTTCTCTCTCCGCTTGTTCTTCATTGTGTTGGATGTCATCAAAGTTGAGCCTTCGATTAACATTATCTTGCATCATACTCCTTACTTAGATGAATGCCTCCCCAGCAGAGTCGCCAAATGTAAGAGGGTAGTTTAGATAAGACGGAGGCGTAACACCTTTTGAGTACGGTAATGAAAAGTTAATTAGCCAACCCCTTGGATTAATTATAGGGCATGCAAACACAAACTTAATGAAGATGAACTCAGTTTAAACTCCCAAATCTCTCGTGTATAACTCAGAAGGTAGTAGTGAACTTAGAAGTAACTTAGCTAGAGGGAGAGAGAAGTAAGCACCGTAGATACACCTTGGCAGGCAGCCAAACACACCAACGAACTCAAGAATCTCTATCAAATATTAAAGGCTTTGTAATAAATGACAATGGTGGGTGAGTAAAACTCTCTGGTTTGTAATAACTCTCTCTAATGTATATTATCTCTAGTAGTAACTTCTAAACTCTCAGAAAGATCATCCCCTCCTCAAGGGTGGTTGGGGTCCTTAAATAGCCCCCCACACCACCCCCGAGGCAACTCAGTCATCAATGCCTGTGAAAGACCTCCCTCATACTTTATGTCACAAATATTAAATACCTGATGCACTAGCTTTCTCCACGTCATAAACATTAAATGCCAAGACATGCCTTTTGCCTAACCACTGTGTGTCAGGGGACTGTTGTCGCAGAGGTGGCTCACCAACTGCCTGACAACCCCAAATACCACGGTGGTTTACTCAAGTTCATGTCTAACATTGTTTAGCTGGCTAGTGACATCATCTACAGTAGATGTGACATTAAGTAGAGGGATGTTTGGTTCATAACTCAACGCCCGATGGAACTCCAAGTTGTTCCGCCCAAGGTTCCACGGTCAGGGTTCTTCGGTGTTTTACCAGGTGTATCTAAGATGTTTAGGACAATCCCCAACGCTACCTCGCTTCTCAATCCTCCAAACTAAGTCCCTCTAAAGTTCCCACGACGAGGTCATTCGATAGAGCATGAAAGCTCTCCCAGGCCCTGCCAAGCCTGGTCTCTCGCGAGTACGATTTGACCTCACACTAAAACTCATTATTATTCTCGTTACATAATTACAATCGTTATAGCTCATAGTCAATATAAACAAAAATACAATATGACTGACTGACGCAACAAACTAAAGTATGAGCTGCTACGCTTGAGCTTCCATGCTGAGCTGCCACGCTTGAGCTACCTCGGTGCCTTAATCACCAAAACACTGTTGCTAATGTGGAATTACCGTTAATCTCAAAATTACCTTCAAGCCCCCTTTACACCCATAATATAATCCCCCTAGAACAATATGCCACGAACACTCACAGGCTGTATGTAATGCACATAAAACATGCAAGTAATCATTAACCTCCCTAACGAGCCAAAATAAGAACATACATACACAACCCTTACTATCATGTTAAGATAAAATATATATATACACATACTAACCCTACACTATCAGGTCACATTTTCAACCCTGAATAACGGGTTAAATCAACATCAACATATATATAAACTCATCTCTACCAGGTCATACTAACATCGCTATCATATAAGGCATCGCGTCTAGGTATATGTTCAAACCTAAATTATATAAAACTATTGAATATGATAACTTCCCTTCCCAAGGGTTTTCAACCAAATCCTAATATCACTCAAATTATATACACCAGACAAATCCATCGCAACGAATTTGATAATCTCGATGAACAAGTTCGGATCCTTTAAACTTCCAAATTCCAAATTGCTAATTCATCCTACACTCGGGTTTATAATAAAATGTCGAATCCTCAATTTAAACCCCTTTAAATAATAAAAAAAATCACAATAATCACCCAATCCTCAAAACTAATTTACAACACCTCAAAATATTATATTATAACTCTATTCCACAACATAATACAGCTCAAGGCCAAAACAATATAACCCCAAGCTCCAAAATCCAAAAATTCAAACCAAAAAATATAAACCCCACCTTGGCTTTACCTGCTACTGTCAATCGATCAATGACCTTGGATCAATTGATCAATCAACCCAGAAATAGCCCCAATTCCCCTTTGTTACAGGATTCTCCATCTTCAGCCCCTATTTTATCTCTTATTCCTCCATTAATGAACCATAAAACTTCATTTAAGACCCCAACCAACATCAAATCAATAAATACACTTCATCATAAAACCAATTAGAAACCATTTATAGCATCAAATCTTAAATCTACATTAAGATTCAAAGTAAATACCCAATATTCATTCAAGAGCCCTAGGTCTATCAATTTCTATAATAATCCTTGTATTTTTGTGAATTGATTAAATTAAACATTCGGCTTATAGATGATTTACACTATAAAAGAGATTCAAATCAATCTCTATTGGTTATAATCCAAGTTCATGAAGCAATCAATCAATATAAAGGGGAAATCAACCTAATTATTATTTATGTCCGGTAAATTATAAAAATTAACTAAGTAATTACCTAAAATTTGATTTATAACCTAATTTGATTTAGATTTGCAGTGAATATTTACAATCTTGACACATATACAATCATAATCATATTCTATATAAACTTGCCTCTTAGATTTGTGGAGAAACCAAGTCAATCTCCTAATTTCTCATCTTTTCCCCGTGCTCCTTCTTTTTCTAAACATTAGTTGCTTCCCAAATGTGTATTTTGGTAAAATGAGATCCCTAATGAGCCATCACACCCCTTTAATCCCGAAATTACACTTGAGCACCAAATGGGCCTCCCCTAAAACAACACAAATACATATACAAATAGCTTAGAACCTTACCCAAGCCTTATAATAACCCGATAGGCCTTTAAACCATCATTGTAAATTAAAAAACATACATTCTACGTTTCCCAAAAGCTCAATATCAATTACATGAAAAATACAACTCAGTTATTTATTATTAACCCGGTACTAAATATTTATTGATTCAATTAATTAATTACCGTGTCTTAAATCTAATTTCAAATCTAAATTAAATAACACATAAAAATATAAATACTGACATCTCCGATAATAAAAAGCACATGAAATTAATTAATATTCAATTTAAATATTCACATAAACTACAGGGTATTAAATTCTCCCCCTTAAACAAGGGATTTCATCCTCGAAATTCGAATGCAATATATTCATAATGAAAGTCTAAGAATATCTTCCCCATAGTGTTCTCCCACTACTTCGAATTAATCTACTCCAATACGAACTAATACACACCTATATATTTCTCATCGTAAATCACGGTTGGTTATACACTAAACTACCTATTTTAATCGTTGAATACCAACTGGTCCCTCGGGAACTCTCTTCATCCTATACTTAAAAACATCGTCCACACTAATGATGATAAGGTGAGGTCAAATGACATGGGCCTCGCCTTATCTAGGCCTTCTAGGGAAACTTCCCATCCTGTGGACTCCTCCAGTTTGTAACCCAAAGTCACAATTTCCCCTTATCGAAAAGGTAACCCACAACACTTATTCCTTTTCTTGGGATCCCAAACCCTTCTTCTACTTAGTTCCAAAGACTCATTTTCTTGCTCCGGCAAGGTTCACACTTTCCATTACGAATATACCGTCCTCTAAAGTATTTTGAACAGATCCTAATATGAATATCCAACTAAATTATAACACTAGTCAATTTGGTTAATCTAACTCAGATGACCTTATAAGAGTTCCAAATCCTCATATAAACTCCTAAACCCCAATAAAATCAATTGGTTTACTATCCTATTTCTACATTGGGATTTCAATCACTTTAACTCGACAAGTGTCTCCGGTGTTTTATCATCTCGACTTGCAGAAACATTCTCTCAACACAAACCAAAGATTTATTCAAGGACTAAGAAGGTGCACGACCGATATTTAGAGATTGCATTATAGACATTATGGGAGCATAAAGTTTATGCTAAGTTATCTAAATATGAATTTTGTAAACGAGAAGTGATTTTGTGGGCCATACTGTGTCAAACAAAGGACTTTTAGTGGACCCGAGTAAGGTGTCTTCTGTGTTGAATTAAAGACAACCCACAACACCTACTTAGACTTAAAGCTTGTTAGGTTTGGCTAGTTATTACAGAAGATTCATCCAGGGATTCTTAAATATAGAGAGTCCAATGAGCAATTTGACCAAGAAGGATGTGGTATTTTGTTGGAATGAGAAATGTCATTAGGTGTTCGATACTCTCAAGGAGAAGCTGACTTATGTGCCAGTTCTTGCCTTACCTAAGAGTGGAGTTGAGTTTTGGTCTATACCGATGCTTCTCTACAGGGACTAGGTGGGGTATTAATGCTGGAAGATAGGCCAATTTCTTACGCCTCTAAAAAAATTTAGTCGCACGAGGTTCATTATCCGACTCAAGACTTAGAGTTGACGACCATTATTTTTGTATTACATGAGTGGAGATATTATTTGTAGGGTGAGAAGTTTTGGCTCTTCAGCGATCACAAGAGCATACAATATATGTTTACATAGAAAGATCTCAATATGGGGTGACGACGATGGTTTGAATTCATAAAGGATTATCGGTTCACAATCCAATATCACCCGGAGAAGGCTAATATGGTGGCAGACGCATTG
Organism: Sambucus nigra; assembly: GCA_949130495.1. Taxonomy (NCBI): domain Eukaryota; kingdom Viridiplantae; phylum Streptophyta; class Magnoliopsida; order Dipsacales; family Adoxaceae; genus Sambucus; species Sambucus nigra. The sequence goes on along the minus strand of OX422217.1, from coordinate 108,468,257 downwards.
ATTCGATGACCTAGTGGTAGTCTTTCAGCACTTCAAGAAGACAAATCGGGCTCAGATGATTGATGAGTTCACCAGGGAATTCATGAGTATGATCACAATGGCTACAGAAATCATGGTACGAGTAATACGGGGATAGTCACTAGATGATTTCTGTGAAGACTTTGGTTTATGTGCACTGTGCGAACGAACGTAATTTTAAACTGTGCAAACGGGGCATGTGAACAGATGTATTTTTACCGTGTAAATGGTGGCGTGAGAACGACTATGATGTGATATCATGCTTAAGACCCCGTGTAGTTACATTTAAGGACTTATATAATAAATTTTAGAAGTGCCCTTTTACGTAGTAAATTCTGTTTATATGGGAAATGTTGGAGTTTAACACATAGCTATTAAAAATACTTAACTCCAATGATTTAACACCGTTAAGGGTGAGGTAAAAAAATTATCTATTTTAATAACTATAGATTATATTATTTATACTTATAATTGATAGGTTTATTACTCAAGTGTGTAGATATTATCTTGATGCGGTGGGCCTGACCCGTCACATTGTTACAGGTGCTCCGGGGTACCAAACTTAGCCTTCTTTGAGTATTACTCGTTCGTTATGTTCAACCACTAGTGATTTTGATTACTGATAGAAATGACTTTTGGGTGTATTTTTGTCGTTGCTTGAAAAGTCCTTCAATCAAAACCTTATGTACCTACAAAATATAATAAACTCAAGTGTAGAGTGGTAAGTAAGGATGTCAATCCACTTTCTAGGGGGTAAAGCAAATGGAACAAATTCACATGTAATTCACTTTTTATTTTCTTTTTGTGCTTTTTTACTTTTCAAATTTTTTTTTAGCTTTTTCAAATATTAAAATAATAGGGTGAGGTGAGATTTTAAACTAAACTAAACTAAAATGTGATATGATAATAACTAACTAGAAAATGACTAAAATGAAAATTAAAGCCTAACACTAAAATAAGAGATAAAGTGAGGTAAATAATGTGAGAACAATCAAGGAGTGGGATTACACCACAAATTTTAGTTATTCTAATTAATTAATTTAATTATTTGAATTCTCCCAAATTAAAATCAAAACTACAAATCAACTCTCGTCGCAAATGTAATTTTAATAATAACATTTTAGAATATTAAGTTTAACACCCCACAACTCTAGAAAAATAGATCTACACTCCTTTTAATTAATCACCCGCTAGGATCGATCAATTAGAATTTATGTCAATCTTATAAAATAAATTTAGAGTTGAAATTCAAGTAATAATACCTCACTTAAGAAACCCCTATCTCTAGTTCGAATCTAAAATGGGTATTATCACTAGAATTTCGATTTTCTCTCTAAAATCAATTACCCTCTCTCGAGGCGTAAATCTAAGGGTGAGGGATTAAAATTAGCATTCAAAGGGACTTTTCAAGTAATTAAACTAATTAAAATAAAATAACATCCAATAAGGGTTTTACCCCACTCCTTGAAAGGGGATTTAGCCTAACATGATATTAAACATGACAAATTAATAATCAAGGCTACTAAAATAAAAGAGAAGAGAATAGAACAAGCAAACCAAATCTCTTTGAGAAAGTTGAACTCTACTCTTCCAAATTGAAGCATACACCACTTAATTGAGCATCCAAATGATTTGAAATTAAAATATTCACTCAATTAACTCTCATACAATATTGAATCTCACAAATATCTAAAATAAAAAAAGGAAAAACTATTTACAAAGGATAATTTTCTCTACAATTCTCTCTCTAGAATTCTTATCTAAAAGCTCTTATATTTCTATTTGGGGTCTTCTTCTTCAATTTATAGTAGGCATGGAGCATGGGGGTAAAAATGGGACTATGGTGAACATGTGGGAAAGGTGAGAGCACATGTGCATAGGGGTGTGAGGTGTGAGGATATTTGGAAGAGGGAATAAAAATAAGATTTGGGGATGAGAGGTTATTTTGGGTGTTTGGTTAGAAGAGGTTAGTTGGGGGTATTTGGGTAAAAATAGGATAAGTGGGTTATTTGGCATGTGGGGTTTGGCTTTTAGTTGGTTTTGGTTTGCATTTGGTTCATTTGGAATTTGAGCGGATCGTGGCTTTGGAGAAAGTGGGTTCTTGGTTCACATAGGAAATGGGTGGAGGATATGGGTTGAATCGGACAGGAGCAGGGGTCAGGTGAGGTCGACGGCGGGTTCGCCGGAGATGGGTAGAGGGGGAAGGTCACAGCATGTGCTGGAGGTAGGGGCGCGATCGGAGATGGTGTGGCGAGTTCGCCGGCGGGTAGGGGCGACGTCGGGGTATGGAGGGGCGTTTTCGGATTTAGAGGTAGAGAGGCCGGAGCTCCGGCGCGGGGGGTTGCGGTGGTTGTAGGTCCAAGGTGGTCACGGGTTGAGGGATGAGGCAGGTGGTTGCCGACTTGCTGCTCTGGTATCGTGGCTTAAGGGGGTTTGAGGAGAGAAAGTAGGTGGGTTTATGGGGTTGAGTTTTGGTTTAATGGAGGATATGGGTTTAGAGGAGAGAGAAGGTGGGTGAGTTGGAGAAGATGATGTGGTGTAGGTTATGGTGTGTGAGGTGTAGGGTGTATGGTGAGGATGTGGGGTTAGAGGATGTGTTTGGTAGTGTGTAGGTTTAAATTGTGACTCTACTAAAATAACACTAATAAAATAAAATAAAATAAAAACCTAATAAAATCTAATGACTCAATTAAAAAATAAAATCTAACTAAAAAATAAAACAAACTAAAAATAATAAAAATATCAAAACTAAAAAAACATAAAATCCTAAGCTATTAAAAATTGAAATAATAAAACAAAAGAAATAAAAAAAATGAAAAAACTAAAGTCCTAAAAAAATATAAAATCTAATAAACTAAAAATAAACTACTAAAACTAATCCTAATAAAATAAGACTAAACTAAAAGCTAATCAAAATCAAAATAAAATAAAATTATACTAATAAAAATAAAACCTAGAAAATACTAAATAAATCTAAAATAAATCCTAAAAATAGAAATGACTCAAACTAAAAATCAAAAAAAATAATAAAAGGGCAAAATAGACACACACGGGGTTCGGGGTAGGTTTAGGGTAGGCTTAGGCTCAGGTTAGGGTACGGGAGAGGGAATTAACTCCATTTTAACTGCAAATTGCTCCGAAATGTAGCTTTTGACACTACAACTCCAATTAAGCTTGCATAATAAACAATAAGCACATAAGACCCATAATGCCGAGAATTAGCAACTAAAGTACGTCTATTCGGGGTATAAATTGTACAGTTTTGGGTGCTTATCACACCACCCCCAAACAGAGCGTTGCTAGTCCTCGAGCAATAAGATAGAGAGAAAGAGAATGATAAGAAACCAAAAGTGTACCACTTTCGCGGGCACTTGCGATTGCACTTAGCATGTGCAACAAGCCTTTAAACCTATAGGTTGCCATATAGGACGAGTTATGTCTCGTGAGGGTTTGCAGGGAATATACCCACAAATTTCTTTATTTGCAAAAATTTATTGAAGGGCAGTCAATCTCTTATTAGATGTAGAATAATCGCATAATCCATCACAAGAAAAAGATTTTCAGAAATACAAGCTAGAAGTGCATAAAAGGTTTAGCTAAGTAAATACTCAAGGCACATCCTTCTTAGAACTAAACGTGTGTAGTGTGAATCAGTCAAAACGGGTCTAATATCACAAGAGTAATTCCTAGATTGCCTCATCGGAATCAACGCTTCAACTTCAAATCTCACTGGATATAACTCTCTCAAACGAACTCTCGAGATTGGGTAAGTGTATCGCTCTTGTGTGTGAGGCCAAGTTCAAACGTCTCACACACACATAAGAAAGAACGAACAATTAGAAAGAAAAATGATCTCATGAAAGAATCCTAATCACTATAGTGAGAACGTCGAGTTATTCACCACGTTGACTTTCATTTGCCCGAACACCTAGGGGGACATGTATGTATTTGGGTGAGAGGGAAATGAAATGAGGGATATGATGATGTGGGATAGGATGGTGATATGATGGATAATGGATATGCGATGTAGGATATAATGGTGATATGAATGATGATATATGAATGGATATGATATAAGAGTGTTCTATACTTGAAGAAGAAAATGTCTTTATTACATAAAAATTAACTACAAACTCTCTTTCTTTTCTTTTCTCTCTTTTTTTTCGATTTTTCTTTTCTTTTTGCTATTTTTTTTCTATTTTTTCTACTTTTATGTTTTTCTCTTTTTTTTTACTTTTTTTTTTCTTTTTTCTTTTTTTTGTTTTTCTCTCACTTCTCAAACCAACAATGAAGACATTTACATTTGAAATCACACTCTTTTTTTTTTTTGAAATGATGGAAGATATATGAAATGAGTGGGGAATGATGGTGAGGGGAATATATGGGAATATGGAAGAACATGGAAATGTAATGGGTGAGTGAATGGAAATGTGATATGGAAAAATGGTAAGTGTATGGATGAAAATCTAGTATTCGGGACAAATTTCAAGACACGTGTTTCTTACAACTCGAAAATGATGTCGTTCTCAGTGATCAAGCCAAAATTTAAGAATAATGAGATCATACAACAATTTAAGTGCGGACCCAAACGAAGTTGAATCAACTTGTGACTCGGAGATTGCATAAAACTCTCTGAAAGGGTGAAAGGCACAAATCTCACAAGCTAAAGTCTCTACTAGTGATCATTAAGGTTCTCTTTAGAATTGTAGTACTCATCAACTCTAAACGTAATGACGTGATAAGTGCGCAAATTTTGTTGAGTCTAGGAATTCATAGTGCAAAATGCCTTGTTATGTATTACATAAGCTATTTGGAAAAAATATTCTCTAGCTTGATTCCTAGACTTAGAAAGATGGATGATTGAAAATTCACATCAATGAGTGAGATGAAAGAAATTGCACGAAATTTTAAAAATCAGGTTTAAAACTCAAATTTTTTCAAAAGAGGCACGATTTTGATAAAATTCCCCACCCCCAAAACAAAAAGGAACATCGTCCTCGATGTTAGGTAAAATGATTTTTAAAATTGAGAGCATAAGGTAGGAAAGAGAGTACCAGAATGAATCGCTAATGAAGTGGAAAGATGTAGCCAATAATAAACCTGAATAAATGATAAGAGACAAAATGCGTACAAGTCTATAAGCATGATAAAGCATTGGGTGATGTGAAAACACCACACCCAAACAGGATGAGACTAGTACAAGAAACGTGGGCTGCCTCCCGGTAGCGCTAAGTTTAATGTCTTCAGCCAGACCGAACCATTTCTCACGCTAAAGATAAGAACAAGGAAAGCTCGGGGTGGCAAAAAAATCGGGTGATGAGAATCACCCCCAAACAAGACTGAAGCGTCAGTCTTGTTGGATCGAGGCTAAACATATCAATGCACTTGTATAGAAAAATGGCATCACGCGATGCAAAGCATCGGTGGACCATGGGCGGGTGGGAATTAGGGTAAAGGTGAGGGTGAATAGGTATCGGTCACGGGCCTTGTTGAGCTTAAAAGTGAGGGCAACTAGGGCCCTATAAGCATGGTGCTCAAGTTGGTGAGGGAGGCGACATGGTGTAGAAAGTGGAATGGGTTGGGCCTCATAAAAATCACACGACCATTCTATGAATGGGCGATGGTAATGGTCGCGCCGTGACACGCCAGCGAGCTGTTGAGAAAAATCAACACCACAAGGGAGCGATGTGTATGGAGGAACAAGCTCGTTATCACGGTGGAGATTATCACCATAAAGACTCTCATGAGTGGAGGATGGTTTTAGGTTAGGATCTAAAAATTTAGATGGAAACTTGAAATGTGTAAAATCCAGATCCAAACCAAGTGGTAGGGTGGAAGGAACAATGGGTGGGTCGAGTGGGATAAATGGTGGAGGATGTAAGGACAATTTTGTCCCTGATACTCGTGTATGTCATAAGCCGTAACACCGTTGCAGAGATTCAAAGTCCACATCATCATCAAACGGAATCCGAAGATCAAAAGAAAGAAGGAATCTAGAATCCAGCTTAGCGGACCGATCCGGCTCAAATAAAAAGGAACCGATCCGGCTTATCGGACCGATCCGACCATCTACCGGACCGATCCGTTTTGTCAGACTCCAGTAGCCACCGGACCGAATGCAAACCGATGGAGCAATAATTAGCCGAACCGATCCGACAGCTACCGGACCGATCCGCCTTTATTAAAAAGAACCGATCCGGAAGAGCGGACCGATCCGCCTCAGAAACCGGACCGATCCGGCCTGGATAAGTTCAAACAGATCGTGGCCAGATTTTCCAGGGCAAAGAGTTCCTTATTTAATCCACGATCAGAGGTTGTTATTGATAAGACTTTCCCACGATTTTCAGAGCATATCAACTCTAAAGTCTTCACCTATTGAGTCATATGATTCTAGGTTTTTAGATTCACACATCTTCCATATCTATGTGAATCAAATTTGGTAACCCAAGAACACCATTGCTGTTGTTCAACCTTTGTGAAGTGGACCGCTTCTTCCTCTTCATTGTTGCCCTACTGGACAGGGATTGTTCCAGCCGCCAACCCTACTGGAAAGGGATATTCCAGCCGCGACTACAGAATCCGATACCTGAGGGTAATTCTTAGTCAAAAACTTGTATTTCAGTGTAATCCGATTGTAAGTCGTTTCTCTTACAAATTATAGTGATATACAAATGGTTTTGCCCCTGTGGGGGATTTTTCCTTAAACTTTGTGTGTTGAATATCTTGTGCATGATTCCATATTGTTTCAATCACACCTACTTGCATGCTTAGGGTTAATTTGGGTTAAAAAGGTATTTATTATATTATTTCTTAATTGAACGAAAGCGCCAACTCTTTCAAATTGGTATCAGAGCAGGTTACGCTATTTTATCGCGTATTCCTTTTTTTTTCCGCAAAATTTTTCTAAGATATCAATTTTCTAAAAAATTGATTTTTGAAAAAGTGCGTGTTCAAATGGAGAAGTCATATTATAAAATGCCTGTTTTTGACGGGACAAATTATGCTTATTGGAAAGCCCGTATGAGGTCGGCTTTAAAAGCCATTGATGAACGTGTCTGGATTTTGGTTGAACGAGGGTGGACTCCTCCCACCGTGACTGTTGATAATGTGACCAACTTGAAACCTGACATTTCTTGGTCAGATGAAGAAATTAAATGGTCATCTTTTAATTCTAAGGGTCTAAGTGCTATTTGTGGGCCTGTCACACCTAATGAGTTCAAACGCATAATGACGTGTACCACGTCAAAAGAGGCATGGGATGTTTTACAACTCACCCATGAAGGAACTAATGCTGTGAAAGAGTCTAAATTGCAAAACTTGACAACTCAATTTGAAACAATCACCATGCATGATTCTGAATGCTTTGATGAATTTTATGCTAGACTTTCTGACATTGTGAATACTAGTTTTAATCTTGGTGAACAAATTCCGAATGCTAGAGTTGTTAAAAAGATTCTTCGTTCTTTGCCTAAGCGTTTTATCCCTAAAGTCATTGTGCTAAATTCTATGGAAAATTTAAATACGCTAAAATTGGAAGAACTTGTAGGAGATTTGCAAACTTATGAAATTGATATGTTCCCTAAAAATGCTAAATCTAAAGATAAGGGAATTGCACTTAAAGCCCAAGAGAGAAGGAGTGAGGGGTCAGCTAGAAAGAGGGTAGAGTCATCTAGAAAGAGAGGGACTGACACGTCAGATTCGGAGTGCGATTTTGACTTAGATGATTTGGCTCTTTTCGCAAAAAATTTCAAGAGGATTCTCAAATTTAAGAAAAATGGCAATTTTAAAGATAAAAAGAAATTTGAGAAAAATAAGTTTGAAAAGACAAATGAAAAAGTTTCCAAAAACCCTCCTCTGAAAGAAAGTGAGAGATGTTTTGAGTGCGATGGTAGGGGTCATAGAGCCTTTGAGTGTGCCAATCGTCTGAATAGAGAGAAAGGGAAAGCTGTTTTAAATGCAACCCTTAGTGACGACAGTGAGGTTGAGTCGGTGGACTCGGGAGATGAGTCACCGCATGAGCGTAACTTCACCGCGTTCATGGCTAGTCATGTGAATACTCCTAGTTCTCCTCACGACGATGAGGATGATGATTCACAGGGACACCTCGACAATGAGAGCGAAGAAAGTGAGGGGGAGGAGGAAGGTAGTGAGGACAAGAGTAACCTTCAACGCGCCTACGCCGAGTTATATAATGAGTCTTTCAAAACTAAAAAACGTAACAAGGCGTTAGTTCTTAGGATCACCGCGTTAGAAGAAGAGTTAGAAGAGACGAGAGAGAGAGAGAGAGTCCTCCACCTGCACCGCCATGAGAGAGAGAGAGTCTGCCTGGGTTAGTAAAGAGAATTTGCTTAGAGAGAGAGAGAGCAGTTTTGAGAAAGAGAAAGCGAACTTGACTAAATAAGTGGCTAGTCTTAATAGTGAGCTCCATTCCTCCATGGAGTCTCGGAAGAAACTTGAAGACCTTATTGCTCAGCTTACTCATGACCTTGAGAGAGCTAGGAAAGTCAAGGTACAAATCGAGGACAGATCTGGGAAGATGGGAAAGATGCTCCTCGGTCCCGCTTTAGGTTTTGGTGACAGGCAAGGAATTGGTTTTGATGGTGCCTCCACGTCTCAAATTGCACCGGGACCAATTCCTGAGTTTACTACGACTCCTTATGGCCGTCATCAAAAACCAAGAATGAGAGTTCGACCAAGAAAAGCAAACCAAGGTCCTCCTAATACTGTGCCCTTTTGCTCCCATTGCAAAAGAAATGGACACCTTAGGGAGTTTTGCTATAGATTTGGTCGGACACAACGTACTTTTGCTCCTCCACATCATACTGATGAGTTTGCTAGTCTGAAAGAGCAAGTTGAGTTTCTACCCGCCACATCACAGAGTTTGATGAAGGAATTCCGACGAATGTCCTCACCGTCAATGAAAGCTTCCCGCATTCCGGCTAAAACCAACAACAACAACGGTAAACAAAAGGTTACCTATTCTTGGGTTCCTAAGAAAGAGAGAAAGGCCCTTGTTGTTCATGTTGCTCTCAAAGCACATAATACCTCTCAGTGGTATTTTGACAGTGGATGCTCCAGACACATGACAGGTGATGTCTCCCTTTTTACTCAGATTGAGGATTATGATGATGGGAGAGTTACTTTTGGAGATGGGAGTAAATCTAGCATTGTAGGACGAGGTACTGTAGAGTTACCAGGACTTCCTAAGCTAGAAAATGTCTTGTACGTCAAAGGTTTAAAAGTAAACCTTCTCAGCATCAGCCAGCTGTGCGACGATGACTTTGCAGTAAAGTTTGACCGGGAAGCTTGTAAGGTCTATAATCAAGCCGGTAAACTATTAGTGCAAGGGGTGAGGACAGAGGATAACTGTTATGGGACTGAGCCCAAATCCTCACTTGTCTGCAACAGCGCCACGATCACTCCTATGGATCTGTGGCACCAACGTCTAGGTCACGTGAACGTGAGAGATTTGTCTCATCTTGTTAAGAAAGACCTAGTACGTGGCTTACCATCTCTCGGAAAGCCAACTTCCATGATTTGTGGACCCTGTCAGTTGGGAAAGCAAATTCGCAGTCCGCATAGGAAGTTGAACTCCATTACCACCTCCCGTGTTCTTGAGTTGATTCACATGGATCTTATGGGTCCTACTCGCACGGAGAGTCTAGGTGGTAAGAGATACATTCTCGTGATGGTGGACAATTTCTCTAGATACTCTATTGTCGGTTTTCTAAGAGAGAAATCAGATGCTGTTGAATTCCTAACGACCAAGTGTCGTGTCCTGCAAAATCAACACGGGGTCACTATTAACAGAATACGTAGTGACAACGGCACTGAATTTAAGGAAGCAAAGGTGGACTTGTACTGTGATAGCCTTGGGATCAAACATGAGTTTTCTGCTGTGAGAACTCCTCAGCAAAATGGGATTGTTGAGAGAAAGAATAGAACGATCCAAGAGATGGCTAGATCTATGCTTCTAGGTCGTAAAGTTTCTAGGAGATTTTGGGCAGAGGCAGTGTCTACTGCATGCCACATGGTGAATAGGGTGTATTTGCGTCCACACACACTTCACACTCCTTATGAGTTGTGGACCGACAAGAAGCCCAACCTGGCGTATTTCCGTGTTTTTGGGAGTAAATGCTACATCCTACGGGATAGAGAGCAATTAGGAAAGTTCGCCTCCCGGAGCGACGAGGGAATATTTCTAGGATATTCATCGAATAGTAGAGCATATCGGGTTTTTAACCTGAAGAGCTCTAAGGTTATGGAATCAATAAACATCACCGTGCAAGATGATGAACCCCCGACGGTTATTGATCCCAACCTTCAGTGTGAGGATGAGGACGTTTCTAACAGTGATTTCCCTGTTCCTCTCCCACACTCTGTGGACCCTATTCCTATTTTAGGGGACACACCTGCTTGGGTTCGCAAGTGTCATGATCCTTCAGCCATTGTTGGCGATCCCACTCTAGGGGTCAAGATTCATGCTCAGCTAGAGAACGTTGTTAGCCATATTTGCTACAAGTCCAAAGTCGAGCCCAAGAACCATAAAGAAGCACTCAAGGATGAACACTGGATATCTGCTATGCAGGATGAGTTGCTTCAGTTTAAAAAGAATGATGTCTGGGAACTTGTCCCCCGACCTAGTAAGATTAATGTGATAGGTACCCGGTGGATTTTTAAGAACAAAATGGATGAAAATGGTACCATAATCCGAAATAAGGCTAGGTTGGTCGCTCAAGGCTACACACAGATAGAGGGTGTAGACTTTGGGGAGACATTTGCTCCTGTTGCGAGGCTTGAGTCCGTCCGTATTTTGCTCGCCATCGCATGTCATCTGCACTTCAAGGTATATCAGATGGATGTCAAGAGTGCCTTTCTGAATGGCATTCTACAGGAAGAGGTTTATGTGGAACAACCAAAAGGGTTTGAAGACCCTAAGCACCCTGATCACGTCTACTATCTGAGGAAAGCCTTGTATGGTTTGAAGCAAGCACCCCGTGCTTGGTACGAGAGGCTTACTTCCTATCTCTTAGCCCGTGGCTTCAAGAGAGGGGGAGTTGATATGACGTTATTCGTCAGGAGAGATAATGGTGCTATATTGGTTGCCCAAGTCTATGTGGACGACATAGTCTTTGGATCCACATGCTCCCATCATGCTCACCACTTTGAGGAGGAGATGAAAAGTGAGTTTGAGATGAGCATGGTTGGTGAGCTTACATTCTTCCTTGGTCTCCAGGTTCGTCAGCTAGAGGATGGGATGTTCATCTCCCAATCCAAGTATGCTAGAGACCTAGTGAAGAAATTTGGTTTAGACTCCGCTAAGCATGCTCGTACACCTATGAGTACCACTACCAAGCTTAGTAAGGACACTACAGGCAAGGACGTAGAGCAAACCTTGTATCGGAGTATGATAGGTAGTCTTCTCTACTTGACTGCCAGTCGTCCCGACATAGCCTTTAGTGTTGGAGTCTGTGCGCGATATCAGGCATCCCCAAAAGAGTCACATTTACTTGCTCTCAAACGTATTATTAAATACGTGAGTGGGACTCTCTCTTACGGGATTTGGTATTCCTTTGATACCGATGACCGTCTGTCCGCCTATTCGGATGCCGATTGGGCTGGGGATGTAGATGGATGTAGGAGCAGTTCTGGTGGGTGTTTCTATTTTGGTTCTGCTCTTGTCTCCTGACTGAGCAAGAAGCAAAATTCCATCTCTTTGTCCACTGCGGAGGCTGAGTATATAGCCGCCGGGAGTTGTTGCACACAACTCTTGTGGATGAAGCAAATGCTGGAGGATTATGGGATATCACAGGACACCATGACCATTTCCTGTGATAACACGAGCGCGATACACATATCCCACAATCCTGTCCAACATTCGCGCACAAAACACATCAGGATACGTGAGCACTTTATACGTCAGTTAGTTGAAGAGAAAGTCGTATCCCTGAGTTTTGTTCCCACCGACCGTCAGTTAGCCGATATTTTCACGAAACCTTTAGATGCCCTTAGATTTGAGAGTCTTAGGAAATCTTTAGGGATTTGCACAGTTGACTGAGGGGTTGGTCTATGTCTAGAATAGGATGCTTCTTCATGTTCATATCATATGCTTCCTATTGCTAGTCTGTTTTATATGTACCATAGATTTGTTGTACAGCTTTTATGTATTTTTTATTATTCTTTGAAAAATACAAAAAGATTCTCTTTTTAGAAAAAATTTCGAAAAACACAAAAAGATTTTATTTTGATAAATTTTTTGAAAAATTCAAAAAGAGATTTGCCTTTTATGGATGAGCATTTAAGATAGCCAAGTCACAACTTCATTCCATATATCCATGTGACTGTTTGATAGAGATTTGAGAGGCTACATCATTTCATCCATGTGCTTAACATTGATTGGAGTCCTTGAGATGTAATTAGTGATATTTCCTACATGCTTGACTCCTATATCCTTTATTGCACACATGCACGGCTATATTTGATTGTTGCACTTGTCAATCTCATGTTGGCTTGAGTGTTTCCATCTCAATCCTGTCTATACAATGTATAAAATGCGATAAAACTTGACAAGATTGGATTGCATGTAAAAACCGTTTTGGTGAGACTGTGTGTATATTTTCATAACGGGGAGGGGCTGCGAAAGTTGATTCTTACCCTTTGCGCAAAAGCCACCGTTAAAAAGGACCTAAAAAATGGAGGAATTTTAATATCCGAGGTCCTAAGAGGTTAAAAGAGCCCGAAAAAATTGATAAGGCAATAAAAAGCAATTCATGCCAAATATGGGCCATTTAGGTTTCACCCAATTCTCCAAAGTTTGAGAATTTAGTATTCCTCTATTCAAAATATAAATCTGAGGGAGTTTGATTGGAGATTGAAAAACGGGTTTGCACTTCCTTGAAAGTCCTGAAAAAGCATGAAAATCATTTTGGACGTTATTGGTGTAGAAATCACTTTGAGCTTTGATTTGTAGATTTGATATAGTCAATGTCTTATATTTCCAATCTTTTACACCAAAGGAAGAATTTGAGTTCATTCGTTAGGAATATCCAATATTCATCGTGCACATATGTCATGTTTGTATGCTTTGATTTTCCTATCGAATTTTGTTCACACCCATTCTTTTACGCTATCACCGACTTGGTTGTTTTATGTTCAATCATGGTGTGATTTTATGCCTTGTGTCACCCCGGTCCTTGATTGTTTGATTTATTTCTCTTATTTGTCTATTTGGGGACATCATAAAAAGGGGGAGAAAGAATTATCATTTTATGGGGGAGTTTGAATTTTGGGGATTTTGGGGGAGTTTATGCTTATCATATAGTGGTATCTATGTTTATCTCATTTCAAACTCGATACGTCACTTGGTATTTGCTTTATCTCATGTGTGTAGGTACATCCTTAATAATCACTGAATTGCACACCCTGATGAGAAAAGCGTTGAGATTCCTGAAGATTCGAAAAACAACGATGCAGTCTTATACATTTGATCCTTTTCAGTTTTGGGTTCATGGAAGGGTAGATTTGTATAGGCATATTTTTTGATAATTCGGATTTTTTATGTTTGTTCCGGCATAGACATAGGGGGAGATTTGTAAGGACAATTTTGTCCCTGATACTCGTGTATGTCATAAGCCGTAACACCGTTGCAGAGATTCAAAGTCCACATCATCATCAAACGGAATCCGAAGATCAAAAGAAAGAAGGAATCTAGAATCCAGCTTAGCAGACCGATCCGGCTCAAATAAAAAGGAACCGATCCGGCTTATCGGACCGATCCGACCATCTACCGGACCGATCCGTTTTGTCAGACTCCAGTAGCCACCGGACCGAATGCAAACCGATGGAGCAATAATTAGCCGGACCGATCCGACAGCTACCGGACCGATCCGCCTTTGTTAAAAAGGACCAATCCGCCTCAGAAACCGGACCGATCCGGCCTGGATAAGTTCAAACAGATCGTGGCAAGATTTTCCAGGGCAAAGAGTTCCTTATTTAATCCACGATCAGAGGTTGTTATTGATAAGACTTTCCCACGATTTTCAGAGCATATCAACTCTAAAGTCTTCACCTATTGAGTCATATGATTCTAGGTTTTTAGATTCACACATCTTCCATATCTATGTGAATCAAATTTGGTAACCCAAGAACACCATTGCTGTTGTTCAACCTTTGTGAAGTGGACCGCTTCTTCCTCTTCATTGCTGCCCTACTGGACAGGGAATGTTCCAGCCGCCAACCCTACTGGAAAGGGATATTCCAGCCGCGACTACAGAATCCGATACCTGAGGGTAATTCTTAGTCAAAAACTTGTATTTCAGTGTAATCCGATTGTAAGCCGTTTCTCTTACAAATTATAGTGATATACAAATGGTTTTGCCCCTGTGGGGGATTTTTCCTTAAACTTTGTGTGTTGAATATCTTGTGCATGATTCCATATTGTTTCAATCACACCTAGTTGCATGCTTAGGGTTAATTTGGGTTAAAAAAGGTATTTATTATATTATTTCTTAATTGAACGAAAGCGCCAACTCTTTCAGAGGAAGATGATCCAACTCAAGCGTGGGAGACACACACTCATTGGGAGGAGTAAAGGAATACTCACAAGGGAGTGTGGTTTCTAAAGATGGAGTGGTCAACTTCTCCATAAGAGTAGCATTGGTAAATGGGGTGGGTGGATCAAACGAGGCACCAATCTCAGAGATAGAGGAATCACTAGAAATATGAGGCTCAAAATGAGCCATGCATGGTGGGACATCATCCATATACGGATAGTTAGGAGCTATCACGGATTCTATCTCGGGAAAATGGTGAGCACTCGTAGCCGGAGCGAACCTAAAAGATATGGTCATGTCAGAGACATAGGCAGTTGGGGAAAAAGGTAAAAGCTCGGGCATACTTTTGGATATCTCGGGAGTATGAGTGGGAACCTCAAAGTGGGGTTCATATGGATATGGTGGGATTGGATCAGGCTCACTATATAAAGGTAAGTCAACACAATTGTCGACTTGGGACCCGGACCATGGAATGGTCTCAACTTCGAGATTCTCGAGGTGGCTCAAAATCCGTGTCACGAGATGACACATCATCGTCACACTCGGTTGCAACGATGGGTGGGGCCATGGGAATATCCGACTCTTTCGCACACTCCAATTTATTTAATCTTTGTTCAAGCCTTTGGAAAGCTTGAGTTTGAATTTGAGTGGCTCGCTCTTGCTCGAGTATGAACTTTTGCAAAAGGCTTTCGAGAGTGGAGGTGGATGACGGTGGTGGTGGAGTGACGGGTGGTGGCGGTGGTTGAGGTGGACACAACTCGCTATGATCATGACTATACAGAGAATACTCAAATGAAGTTGGTGGGGTGGGGCCAAGTGCATCAGACACGAAAGGATTGCTCTCGTGATGGACAAATGGTTGATGCGCATGGGGGGCGTAATGAGGAAACTGATCGTGACTGGGTGCACAAGGTTGCCATGACGACTGTTGGAACGTGTGAGGATCCACAACATCGGGTTGGGATTTGTACTGCGTGGAAGGGTGATCAGGCCTCCACGAATAGCTCGGGTACTCACACAACTCGGGATTAGGTATAGTGGGGTAGTAGGCCGAGGTGGGTTCCGGGACAGTGTCATATGGATACACACGGTCCGTGGTGGGTTTGTATGGATATGATAAGTATCGACACTCATGGGACATGTGATCGGCATAATAACAGTGGGTGCACGAGGAAGGATGAGGCACGTCGACACTTGACACCGAGGGTGATGGAATAGGTGGTGCGTGCATAGATGGGTCAAGAGTACCAACGGTACTCGTGAGAGAGGTAAAATCATGAAGAATATCATAAAGAGACCACTCGGGATCACTCTCACACGTGTCACGTGTCAATGGAAAATGACCAAAGTAATCCCGTAAAGGACGTTCTTCGGCAATGTGGATGGAAATATTTTTTTTATTTTTTCAAATGGAAAGAAAATATTTTTGAATTGTTCTAAAAATGAAAGAAGGGAAGAAATATTTTTGTATTTTTGTGTAAAATAAAGGAAGAAAATATTTTTGGATTTTTTGTTGGAAGAAAAGGTGGGGAAAAAAATATGGACTCAGAATTTTGGACAAACTAACTAAAATTGACCACCGAAAAATGGAATTGGACACACACACAAGTCAAGGATAAATCCTAACTAGCACATAGCCAATTTTTTATCTTTCGATTTAGTGAAAGGCTAGTCAAATTTTAATTAAGTCCGCGGGCGATAAAAATCACGGAAATATGAGTGATCGCCGTTGTAAAAAAGAAAAAATATTCTCCTAGTGGGCTACTTAGTTAATTGATTTTATATTTAGTGATGGCTAGGGTAGCACACAATGATAAACGAGTGAGTCGGGTGATGAAATCCCTTCTCGTGAGTGGTCGGGTGTAGGTCGTAGTAATTTAATTCATCACACCATTCAAAAAATAAATGCGAGAATAAAATCACACAAGAGCATACAAGAGCACACAAAAGAATTGACTCGCTAACAGGAGAGGCGCGAGGGTTTGAGAAATGTACTTCCCACGGTTTTTAGGCCGTGGGGTGCCGAAAAATTTGAGTCGACCGGGGGGAGATTACGCCAATCTCAATCGTCCCCGGGAGTCCTACCGACCCAAGGTAGAGAGGCTTCTAAATCCTCGCCTTTGGACGCCCTCTCTCTACCTTGTTCGGTTTCCCTATCACACTTGTCTTGAATTATTACAAATTTAAATGGAAAATAAATGGTGTCTTATGCAGCGCAATACAAGCCAAATAATAAAAAAGTCCTAATACAATCCTTCTAATAAAATGCAAAAATGATACTAAAATGAAAAAAAAGTACAAGACAAGTGAATCACAAAATGGAATCCGCTCCGAGCTTCACAATCCCAAGAATGGCAATGGCGCCATTTGATAACTAGGCTTTTTGCATGTATTTGTTGTTTGATGAAAGCCAAGTTAGTCAAAACTCCTAATCAAATGGTGTAGGTTATGGTGTGTGAGGTGTAGGGTGTATGGTGATGATGTGGGGTTAGAGGATGTGTTTGGTAGTGTGTAGGTTTAAATTGTGACTCTACTAAAATAACACTAATAAAATAAAATAAAATAAAAACCTAATAAAATCTAATGACTCAATTAAAAAATAAAATCTAACTAAAAAATAAAACAAACTAAAAATAATAAAAATATCAAAACTAAAAAAACATAAAATCCTAAGCTATTAAAAATTGAAATAATAAAACAAAAGAAATAAAAAAAATGAAAAAACTAAAGTCCTAAAAAAATATAAAATCTAATAAACTAAAAATAAACTACTAAAACTAATCCTAATAAAATAAGACTAAACTAAAAGCTAATCAAAATCAAAATAAAATAAAATTATACTAATAAAAATAAAACCTAGAAAATACTAAATAAATCTAAAATAAATCCTAAAAATAGAAATGACTCAAACTAAAAATCTAAAAAAATAATAAAAGGGTAAAATAGACACACACGGGGTTCGGGGTAGGTTTGGGGTAGGCTTAGGCTCAGGTTAGGGTACGGGAGAGGGAATTAGCTCCATTTTAACTGCAAATTGCTCCGAAATATAGCTTTTGACACTACAACTGCAATTAAGCCTGCATAATAAACAATAAGCACATAAGACCCATAATGCCGAGAATTAGCAACTAAAGTACGTCTATTCGGGGTATAAATTGTACAGTTTTGGGTGCTTATCACACCACCCCCAAACAGAGCGTTGCTAGTCCTCGAGCAATAAGATAGAGAGAAAGAGAATGATAAGAAACCAAAAGTGTACCACTTTCGCGGGCACTTGCGATTGCACTTAGCATGTGCAACAAGCCTTTAAACCTATAGGTTGCCCTATAGGATGAGTTGTGTCTCGTGAGGGTTTGCAGGGAATATACCAACAAAATTCTTTATTTGCAAAAATTTATTGAAGGGCAGTTAATCTCTTATTAGATGTAGAATAATCGCACAATCCATCACAAGAAAAATATTTTCAGAAATACAAGCTAGAAGTGCATAAAAGGTTTAACTAAGTAAATACTCAAGGCACATCCTTCCTAGAACTCAACGTGTGTAGTGTAAATCAGTCAAAACGGGTCGAATATCACAAGAGTAATTCCTAGATTGCCTCATCGGAATCAACGCTTCAACTTAAAATCTCACTGGATATAACTCTCTCAAACGAACTCTCGAGATTGGGTAAGTGTATCGCTCTTGTGTGTGAGGAGGGGAGTAAATGTAAGCAAGTTCAAACGTCTCACACACACATAAGAAAGAATGAACAATTAGAAAGAAAAATGATCTCATGAAAGAATGCTAATCACTATAGTGAGAACGTCGAGTTATTCACCACGTTGACTTTCATTTGCCCGAACACCTAGGGGTACGTATTTGGGTGAGAGGGAAATGAAATGAGGGATATGATGATGTGGGATAGGATGGTGATACGATGGATAATGGATATGTGATGTAGGATATAATGGTGATATGAATGATGATATATGAATGGATATGATAGAAGAGTGTTCTATACTTGAAGAAGAAAATGTCTTTATTACATAAAAATTAACTACAAACTCTCTTTCTTTTCTTTTCTCTCTTTTTTTTGGATTTTTCTTTTCTTTTTGCTATTTTTTTTCTATTTTTTCTATTTTTATGTTTTTCTCTTTTTTCTTTCTTTTTTTTTTTCTTTTTTTTTTTTTGTTTTTCTCTCACTTTTCAAACCAACAATGAAGACATTTACATTTGAAATCACACTCTCTTTTTTTTTAAATGATGGAAGATATATGAAATGAGTGGGGAATGATGGTGAGGAGAATATATGGGAATATGGAAGAACATGGAAATGTAATGGGTGAGTGAATGGAAATGTGATATGGAAAAATGGTAAGTGTATGGATAAAAATCTAGTATTCGGGACAAATTTCAAGACACGCGTTTCTTACAACTCGAAAATGATGTCGTTCTCAGTGATCAAGCCAAAATTTAAGAATAATGAGATCATACAACAATTTAAGTGCGGACCCAAACGAAGTTGAATCAACTTGTGACTCGGAGATTGCGTAAAACTCTCTAAAAGGGTGAAAGGCACAAATCTCACAAGCTAAAGTCTCTACTAGTGATCCTTATGGTTCTCTTTAGAATTGTAGTACTCATCAACTCTAAACGTAATGACGTGATAAGTGCGCAAATTTTGTTGAGTCTAGGAATTCATAGTACAAAATGCCTTGCTATGTATTACATAAGCTATTTAGAAAAAATATTCTATAGCTTGATTCCTAGACTTAGAAAGATGGATGATTGAAAATTCACATCAATGAGTGAGATGAAAGAAACTGCACGAAATTTTAAAAATCAGGTTTAAAACTCAAAAATTTTCAAAAGAGGCACGATTTTGATAAAATTCCCCACCCCCAAACAAAAAGGAACATCGTCCTCGATGTTAGGTAAAATGATTTTTAAAATTGAGAGCATAAGGTAGGAAAGAGAGTACCAGAATGAACCGCTAATGAAGTGGAAAGATGTAGCCAATAATAAACCTGAATAAATGATAAGAGACAAAATGCGTACAAGTCTATAAGCATGATAAAACATTGGGTGATGTGAAAACACCACCCCCAAACAGGATGAAACTAGTACAAGAAACGCGGGCTGCCTCCCGGTAGCTCTAAGTTTAATGTCTTCAGCCAGACCAAACCATTTCTCACGCTAAAGATAAGAACTAGGAAAGCTCGGGGTGGCAGAAAAATCGGGTGATGAGAATCACCCCCAAACAAGACTGAAGCGTCAATCTTGTTGGATAGAGGCTAAACATGTCAATGCACTTGTATAGCAAAATGCATCACGCGATGCAAAGCATCGGTGGACCATGGGCGGGTGGGAATTAGGGTAAAGGTGAGGGTGAATAGGTATCGGTCACGGGCCTTGTTGAGCTTAAAAGTGAGGGCAACTAGGGCCCTATAAGCATGGTGCTCAAGTTGGTGAGGGAGGCGAAATGGTGTAGAAAGTGGAATGGGTTGGGCCTCATAAAAATTACACGACCATTCTATGAATGGGTGATGGTAATGGTCGCGCCGTGACACGCCAGCGAGCTGTTGAGAAAAATCAACACCACAAGGGAGCGATGTGTATGGAGGAACAAGCTCGGTGTCACGGTGGAGAGTATCACCATAAAGACTCTCATGGGTGGAGGATGGTTTTAGGTTAGGATCTAAAAATTTAGATGGAAACTTGAAATGTGTAAAATCAAGATCCAAACAGGTGGTAGGGTGGAAGGAACAATGGGTGGGTCGGGTGGGATAAATGGTGGAGGAAGATGATCCAACTCAAGCGTGGGAGACACACACTCATTGGGAGGAGTAAAGGAATACTCACCAGGGAGTGTGGTTTCTAAAGATCTAGTGGTCAACTTCTCCATAAGAGTAGCATCGGTAAATGGGGTGGGTGGATCAAACGAGGCACCAATCTCAGAGATAGAGGAATCACTAGAAATATGAGGCTCAAAATGAGCCATGCATGGTGGGACATCATCCATATCCGGATAGTTTGGAGCTATCACGAATTCTATCTCGGGAAAATGGTGAGCACTCGTAGCCGGAGCGAACCTAAAAGATATGGTCATGTCAGAGACATAGGCAGTTGGGGCATAAGGTAAAAGCTAGGGCATATTTTTGGATATCTCGGGAGTATGAGTGGGAACCTCAAAGTGGGGTTCATATGGATATGGTGGGATTGGATCAGGCTCACTATATAAAGGTAAGTCAACACAATTGTCGACTTGGGACCCGAACCATGGAATGGTCTCAACTTCGAGATTCTCGAGGTGGTAGGGCTGGTCAGACTCAAAATCCGTGTCACAAGATGACACATCATCGTCACACTCGGTTGCAACGATGGGTGGGGCCATGTGAATATCCGACTCTCTTGCACACTCTAATTTATTTAATCTTTGTTCAAGCCTTTGGAGAGCTTGAGTTTGAATTTGAGTGGCTCGCTCTTGCTCGAGTATGAACTTTTGCAAAAGGCTTTTGAGAGTGGAGGTGGATGATGGTGGTGGTGGAGTGACGGGTGGTGGCGGTGGTTGAGGTGGACACAACTCGCTATGATCATGACTATACGGAGAATACTCAAATGAAGTGGGTGGGGTGGGGCCAAGTGCATCAGACACGAAAGGATTGCTTTCGTGATGGACAAATGGTTGATGCGCTTGGGGGCGTAATGAGGAAACTGATCGTGACTGGGTGCACAAGGTTGCCATGACGACTGTTGGAACGTGTGAGGATCCACAACATCGGGTTGGGATTTGTACTGCGTGGAAGGGTGATCAGGCCTCCACGAATAGCTCGGGTACTCACACAACTCGGGGTTAGGTATAGTGGGGTAGTAGGCCGAGGTGGGTTCCGGGACAGTGTCATATGGATACACATTGTCCGTGGTGGGTTTGTATGGATATGATAAGTATGGACACTCATGGGACATGTGATCGGCATAATAACAGTGGGTGCACGAGAAAGGATGAGCCACATCGACACTTGACACCGAGGGTGATGGAATAGGTGGTGCGTGCATAGATGGCTCAAGAGTACCAACGGTACTCGTGAGAGAGGTGAAATCATGAAGAATATCATAAAGAGACCGCTCGGGATCACTCTCACACGTGTCACGTGTCAATGGAAAATGACCAAAGTAATCCCGTAAAGGACGTTCTTCGGCCATGTGGATGGAAATATATTTTTTTTATTTTTTTATTTTTTTCAAAAGGAAAGAAAATATTTTTGAATTGTTCTAAAAATGAAAGAAGGAAAATATTTTTGTATTTTTGTGTAAAATAAAGGAAGAAAATATTTTTGGATTTTTTGTTGGAAGAAAAGGTGGGGGAAAAAATATGGACTCAGAATTTTGGACGAACTAACTAAAATTGACCACCGAAAAATGGAATTGGACACTCACACAAGTCAAGGATAAATCCTAACTAGCACATAGCCAATTTTTTATCTTTCGATTTAGGAAAAGGGTAGTCAAATTTTAATTAAGTCCGCGGGCGATAAAAATCACGGAAATATGAGTGATCGCTGTTGTAAAAAAGAAAAAATATTCTCCTAGTGGGCTACTTAGTTAATTGATTTTATATTTAGTGATGGCTAGGGTAGCACACAATGATAAGCGAGTGAGTCGGGTGATGAAATCCCTTCTCGTGAGTGACCGGGTGTAGGTCTTAGTAATTTAATTCATCACACCATTCAAAAAATAAATGCGAGAATAAAATCACACAAGAGCATACAAGAGCACACAAAAGAATTGACTCGCTAACAGGAGAGGCGCGAGGGTTTGAGAAATGTACCTCCCACGGTTTTTAGGTCGTGGGGTGCCGAAAAATTTGAGTCGATCGGGGGGAGATTACGCCAATCTCAGTCGTCCCCGGGAGTCCTACCGACCCGAGGTAGAGAGGCTTCTAAATCCTCGCCTTTGGACGCCCTCTCTCTACCTTGTTCGGTTTCCCTATCACACTTGTCTTGAATTATTACAAATTTAAATGGAAAATAAATGGTGTCCTATGCAGCGCAATACAAGCCAAATAATAAAAAAGTCCTAACACAATCCTTCTAATAAAATGCAAAAATGGCACTAAAATGAAAAAAGTACAATACAAGTGAATCACAAAATGGAATCCGCTCCGAGCTTCACAATCCCAAGAATGGCAACGGCGCCATTTGATAACTAGGCTTTTTACATGTATTTGTTGTTTGATGAAAGACAAGTTAGTCAAAACTCCTAATCAAATGGTGTGTGAGGTGTAGGGTGTATGGTGAGGATGTGGGGTTAGAGGATGTGTTTGGTAGTGTGTAGGTTTAAATTGTGACTCTACTAAAATAACACTAATAAAATAAAATAAAAACCTAATAAAATCTATTGACTCAATTAAAAAATAAAATTTAACTGAAAAATAAAACAAACTAAAAATAATAAAAATATCAAAACTAAAAGAAACATAAAATCCTAAGCTATAAAAAATTGAAATAATAAAACAAAAGAAATAAAAAAAATGAAAAAACTAAAGTCCTAAAAAAATATAAAATCTAATAAACTAAAAATAAACTACTAAAACTAATCCTAATAAAATAAGACTAAACTAAAAGCTAATAAAAATCAAAATAAAATAAAATTATACTAATAAAAATAAAATAGAAAATAAAAACCTAGAAAATACTAAATAAATCTAAAATAAATCCTAAAAATAGAAATGACTCAAACTAAAAATATTAAAAAATAATAAAAGGGCAAAATAGACACACACGGGGTTCGGGGTAGGTTTAGGGTAGGCTTAGGCTCAGGTTAGGGTACGGGAGAGGGAATTAGCTCCGTTTTAACTGCAAATTGCTCCGAAATATAGTTTTTGACACTACAACTGCAATTAAGCCTGCATAATAAACATTTAAGCCCATAAGACCCATATTGCCGAGAATTAGCAACTAAAGTACGTCTATTCGGGGTATAAATTGTACAGTTTTTGGTGCTTATCAATTACATAGGTGTTGGAGCTACCTTTATCTCTATATTTCATTTAAATTTCGTTATGTCAAGAGATGCGAGAGTAATCTTAACATTGTACTCTTTTAGGTTGAAAACGATATTATATTGGGAGTTTGGCATATAGTAGACATGTTGGACATTATTCTTATTACTTCAGAGTGGTGGTTGATTCTATCTATATTATCATTTGAGGTTTTATCACATTGTTATTGTTTTTTATCATCATTATTCATTGTTTCCTACTTCATGCTAAGGATGATATTAAATTATTTTGACAAACTGTAATTATTATTAAATAGATTTGATCAACCTAATTATTAAAAATTATAGGGTGTCACAGTCAAAACCTGAAAAACCACAATTGTCATGGCCACGAGACCCTAAGAATAAAAAATGTCTAAAAAGAAACCGGTGCATAATTGAAGTTTCCTTCAGATTGAAACCTCAAATATGAGTTAACACCCTTGATCGTCTAATAACATAGGCATTTAACTAGAATACATAGTTTTACAACAAAGAAGATATGTCTTCAACCTTTAAAGATCAAAACACCAATTCTAATCTAGATACCTCAAAAATGTGAATAACACCTCAAAGAAACCCAATCACTTATGCATTCTATATTTGTTATTGATCGTGCTACCATATTCTCTCTTTATGTTTCCATACAAAAGAAAAATAATAATTGGACATTTTGTGGTTCTTGTAGGTTGTGATTTATGATTGTTCCCCACTGTAAGAGGTTTACTAGTAAAATATTGTATAATAGTAGATATCCAGTTAGCATAATATATGAGTTGGTACAAAGCTTTAACTTAGTATCCACTACCTACAACTGTATTCTTTTACCACAACTTTCCCAAATTCTTTGAAATAATTTCAAACATTTTCTCTTAGCACTTCTTTTATTCTTTTACCCCCTCATCAGCCATGAGTATGTGCATAGTGGACCACGAGCTACCTTATGATTATTAATGGTAAAACTATGGCCTGTGCCTAATTTAGGTGGGCCAAATATGGATTGGTTTAAATGTGGGTTGGGCCAAATATGGGTTGGCTAAAGTTGGGTTGGGCCATTATGGGCGGACCAAATATGAGCTGGGACAATCCATTTTTTTCTACCCAAGTAAGTATTGTAATTCCAAGTATAAGTAAAAAAATCCATATTTTACTCTTAACTTGTAGATGGACTTTATTTTTGACTTGAAGATTTTGAAAATGGGTTCCATATTTGACTAATAATCTTCAAATATGGGTTCCATGTTTGACGTATAATTTTTAAAAATGGGCCCCATATTTAAATAACTGGACTAATATGGGTTGTTTAGTTATTTGGGGCCCATTTTGCCATTATTACCTACGATAATCATAACCTCTATGACGTGGCCTTCTTACTAGGTCTTCGCCATCATTACCCACATCCCTTCCCTCATTGACGCTTGGATCTCCAAAATCCAGCCCATTGACCACCTCGTTGTCTGCCTCATTGTGGAATGGCACCTTAACTTTTGTTACTTCCAAGATAACCCCACAACTAATCACCACCAACCGAAACAACCTTACCTTAATTAGATTATTACCCATTAGGTCAATAAAAGGAAATTTTAATAAAGATGAATAATAAAATGCCTAGGCCTAGAATCCAAAGTTAGAGAAAATTTCACGATTACCTAGGGATCTTCTACTTTGAATAAAATAATGAAAACTAGGGACACGATAAAGGAGAAGAAGCGAAGAGGAAGGGACTCAATTCGACATTTTCCCAAGCTTGGCGTCCCTGTGGCTGGGCACCTAAAAATGTTTTACAAGAAAAATAGATTTGGAAGCAAATGGGTCAGAGCCCGAGGTGAAAATAGTTTAAAAAATATAGCAAGTGTTTAACTGCATTAAACAGTAAATATTATATACATGTTAGTTACGTGCTCTCACATGAGTTCCTCACCCCTCAACTAATATAGACGCCTAACGTATACCCTTAACTCATCCTAGTTATGCTGCTAACTAACTAATTTGTACCACTTCCTGTCTTCACATTATCATATAGGGGTCTATTCGTATCATTCTAATATATTATGCGTGTAACTCACCCTTACATTAATCAGAATTATTACATCAATTTCGATATGAATTCTCACATTTTTAATCCCATTCAAAATATCTCAATTATTCGTATTCACAATTTAACAATGAGCCAGTGATAAATACAAGTATATCATTCTCAGCATAAATATACAAATATGGCACCCATAGTCTAAGCTGCAGTGCACGCATACTCTGCTATCGAATCCCAGTACATCACGTACATAGAGCCTAACGCCAAGTTAGTAGGAGTAATGTGATGAATATTTCGTTCATAACATGAGAATAGATGCACTAATTTTAGCAGGAAGCAGGGACGTGGGGTACGAGTCAAATATTGGGGACCACAATTTTTGTTGACCAACAATGTTAGTTAGTAGTGTATCGGAGGGGTTCCTTGTTTGGATTTTGCTTTGCGAGACATCCCACGCATGAAATCTAGCGAATGTCGGGAGCTGGGAATGGTTGGTCTTTAGTACGTGAGGTTGGTACCATGGTTGTCATCCGCAAGGGAAACCATATCTTTAACTTTAATTTTTATTCCTATTCATGATCAGTAGAACTGTACGATGTGATGTAAGAAGTGATATTAAATATTTTACATCGGTAAAAAATCGGTGTAATAAGAGATGAGGATAACATCACGACACATAATAAGTATTCATTACCCCGAATCGATGACTTATTTGGTTAGTTGAGGAGAGCTACTTCCTCCTCAAAGATTGACTTGGGATCAGGATACCATAAGCTATCTATCAGGGAGTAGGAGGTGTCAAAGACTATTTCTTGATAAGATATGGATCCTTAATTGGGTCACCTGCTCGTCCTTTCTCCCGCGCACCAATTCCACCCAGCTATTCGATGATATCATTTGTTTTATGCACGCTATTGTCATACCCCGTAATTTTATTGATTTTATTTAATGGGATTAATTTAATTATGGTAATATATGATTACTAAGTGAATATGGTAATATATGATTACTGAATTTATTAAAATTTTCGCGAGTCATAAAGTCGACAATTCGGAAATTAAGTTGGGACGCGCGCGTCAGTCGCGTCAGGAATCATTTTAAATGGATTTAAAAGTAAATTATATTTGTATCATCCGTATGGTCATTTCGAGTGGGCCAACGTGTTCAGAAAGGTCGAGATAGTCAAAAAACACTAGCCAGGGGTTTAGTTTGGGTCCCGGGGCATTTTTAGGCCAAACCGGTAACCCAGGAGGGTATTTTAGTCATTTTGATTTTTAGGGAATATTAACCCACGAAATTTAGGCTTTATTTATCAGCTAACCTTAGGGCCATTATCTGTCAAAACCAAGTAGTGGGTAACATGAGAAGAGAGGAGAAGTTTCAAGGGGTTTTCCAAGGCCATAACCACCACACACCACCACTATCGCCGGATTTGTGACCGAAAAGAGAAAGAGAACCAACCTTTATCGTCATCAAAGGATCAGAACATCGAATTTCCAGGCAAGTGATTTAATCCATTAAGATTCAGCGAATAATTTATCCATGATAATGTAGGATTTGATGATAGCCATGAAAATATTGAAATTCATGAAATTTGTAGATGAAACCTTAATTCGGGGTAGGATTTATATGTAGTTTTGATTCTGGATGTATCTCGTTAACGAAATCATAAACCATGCATAGTTAATTACAAATTTATGAGGAGATGTATGATGATTCTTGAAGAATATAGAAAAAATAGGGTTTTCATGATAATAGGATGATTTGATCCAAGAAAAGTCTAATTGATGATGATTTAAGAATTATGGAACGTTAAGAATCATGTATTTAGGTTGTATGATTACCCAATATGTTTACTTTAGGATTTAGCATCTTGTAATGAAGAATTGGGACAAGACTAGGACTAAAAACGAAGAAATCCGAGACATGCAACTGCTCGATCGATCGATCGACCTCCCCAGAAACTGTGATATTTTTCCCTCTTTAAATCTAAGCGATTACGGCCATTGGAAGTTGTTGGTGGGGACTATGTAAATACATTAGGACTTTAGGGAGATCAGTAGGGATGAAATTAAAGCCCGAAACATATTAGACTTGGTTTGGAATGTAGTGTTGAACTTACGAGTGTCCAACGAGTAATTTACCATTATATGATGCGAGAGCATGACTTAAATTCGTATGCGTGATAAGTCAGGATTATAGATAGAAATATGGACCTCGAAGTACTGAATGGACATGTGGGATACGTAGGAGAGTTAGTAACCTTTTCGGGATATGTTTAAGTACCCGAAACTACGACGTGAGATTTATCGGCAAAACATATTATACATAAGTTGGGATGATAATAGCGTACGAATAAGACTGATGGTATAAGGTTAAAAATATACCTTCAATAATGTAATAATTACCTAAGTTGTGTGAATGCTTAGTTTATGGACTATTATGTGTATGACATACCTACCATACTTGCTATCACGGGAGGTTAGCTTTCGAAAAAGGACCATCTGATCTTTGTATGCCTACAGGGAGATTTATATTGGTACCTTAAGGGCATAAGACTATGAATGACTTATTTGTGAGTTGATAAGTCAGATGACCATGGGAGCGTAGGTATGTGCGTGACCCATGGGTATGTGAACTATGTTCGCCTCCAATATGTGTGATTTTATTTATTAAAACGGTTTTCGAGCGATTCGAAACACGTAGTCCCTATGTACGTGATGTACTGGGATTCGATAGCAGAGTATGCGTGCACTGCAGCTTAGACTATGGGTGCCATATTTGTATATTTATGCTGAGAATGATATACTTGTATTTATCACTGGCTCATTGTTAAATTGTGAATACGAATAATTGAGATATTTTGAATGGGATTAAAAATGTGAGAATTCATATCGAAATTGATGTAATAATTCTGATTAATGTAAGGGTGAGTTACACGCATAATATATTAGAATGATACGAATAGACCCCTATATGATAATGTGAAGACAGGAAGTGGTACAAATTAGTTAGTTAGCAGCATAACTAGGATGAGTTAAGGGTATACGTTAGGCGTCTATATTAGTTGAGGGGTGAGGAACTCATGTGAGAGCACGTAACTAACATGTATATAATATTTACTGTTTAATGCAATTAAACACTTGCTATATTTTTAAAACTATTTTCACCTCGGGCTCTGACCCATTTGCTTCCAAATCTATTTTTCTTGTAAAACATTTTTAGGTGCCCAGCCACAGGGACGCCAAGCTTAGGAGTTTCATTACATTGATGTGCCGTAGCTGCTGTGAAAGTTACAAGATCTCGGTATTAGACGCCTTCACATTCTGCGCTTGATTCTATTCAGGGTTACTCATTTGTTAGGGCATGTCGCCCATTTCCATTTAGAGATAGCATTCTCAGACCTTCAGTTTTATTTCAGTTTTGGATTTATCTATTTATTCAAACTTTTGGATTGGGATTTAGTCAGTATTTGGTTTATTTAGGGGAGTGTTACTCCAGACTCATTTTATTTATTCCATTATTATTCTGTTGAGGTTATGTTGTGGATGCTGTATGGTTAGCTTAATTTAATTGGCTGCATGTTAATTTTAATTTAATAAAATTTGGCAACTCACTTTTTAAATATTAGGTGGCTAGTAATTGTTTAAAAATGTTTTCGACAATGATGTTATGAACTGAACCAACTTGACATTTTGTATTAATTTAAATAAAGGAGTAGTTACCCAGTATTTAATCAGTCGGGCACAGGTGGTATCAGAACATAAGGTTCTAGTGTCCTTTAGGATCTGTGCAGCTTATTGCGTTTTTCGCTTAGCGTCGTTGATATAGATCCCTACTATTAGGATTGTTGCACCCTTGTTTCATATTATAGATTACGTACTTCTGCTACAATGTTATGAATAGTCGGGGGCCTTATAAAATTAATTTAAATTTCTGCTGTCACTTATGAAGGAGAGATAAACTAACACCGCTGAGGAAGAAAATGCGGTACAAGACCAACAAATACGTCAGGTACATCAGGAAAGAGAGGAAATTATTGAAATAGCGAACATTGTGGCACAAGCAGTGACTACCGCATTATTGCAGTACCAAAATCGCAGCCTGCAGCTGACAAGGGGCAAAAGAACAAGAGAAGTTTATCAATATGACATTTCAAGGAACAACAACAATGGAAAAATACCGTCGCAGCAGCGACAAGTTCCTTAGAGTCACCAAGACTAAGAAGACTATGAGAATCATGGGAAAAGCCAAACCCGCTAGGGCCAACAAGGCCAAGGACAAAAATCTATCACAAAGAGGTATTTTAAGTGTGTAAGAAATGGCAACAAATGCCAAGTTTGCTCGCAAAGAGCTGGAGGACAGCCTTGGCCAACTCAATAAAGTCAGCTAAACCATCAGGGCCAACAGTGTGCTCAGCAGGGCCAGCAGAGCAGAAACTGTGTTCATAAGTATTTTATATGTGGCGTACGAGGCCACTACCGTCGAGATTGCTCTAGGAAGGGCAGGAACCCGCAACAGTCATTGGGTGTCCACCCGAACCCATAGAATACCCAACTCGGGGAAGCGGGGATATTCACCCCAGTAACACAAACTTCACAACAGCAGCAAGTAGTACAGTATGGACGCATTTATAATGCCCGGTATACAGTTGTGCCACTACTATCGCAATTACCACCCACATTTGGAGGTACGATACTTTATCATTTATAGTGTTTTCTTTTTAGGTACATGGAAAATCTTGAATAACCTGTGTGCGTTATAGCTTACTTATACTACTTGAGAAACATGAGCGTAGAATGTATTAGTATCCCGATTTCGAACTGGATGATTAAAGTTTGAGTGATGAATAGACCATTAGAGTAATATTAGGTGTTCATTAATCCTGGATAGAAAACAATTTGTGCTAAATTCGAGAGGAAACGGAGCCACTTGTATATATATAGGTATTGAATCCTACAGAGACTTGCGGAGTATGTCGTCGGATTATACCAAATCCCAGTGGGTAGGGATGTTTACTCAAATGATTTTGGATAGAACGAAATAGTTATGGGCATAGGAATAATTTTGTTGTAAATTGAAGAGCCTAACGCCAAGTTAGTAGGAGTAATGTGATGAATATTTCGTTCATAACATGAGAATAAATGCACTAATTTTAGCAGGAAGCAGGGACGTGGGTACGAGTCAAATATTGGGGACCACAATTTTTGTTGACCAACAATGTTAGTTAGTAGTGTATCGGAGGGGTTCCTTGTTTGGATTTTGCTTTGCGAGACATCCCACGCATGAAATCTAGCGAATGTCGGGAGCTGGGAATGGTTGGTCTTTAGTACGTGAGGTTGGTACCATGGTTGTCATCCGCAAGGGAAACCATATCTTTAACTTTAATTTTTATTCCTATTCACGATCAGTAGAACTGTACGATGTGATGTAAGAAGTGATATTAAATATTTTACATCGGTAAAAAATCGGTGTAATAAGAGATGAGGATAACATCACGACACAGAATAAGTATTCATTACCCCGAATCGATGACTTATTTGGTTAGTTGAGGAGAGCTACTTCCTCCTCAAAGATTGACTTGGGATCAGGATACCATAAGCTGTCTATCAGGGAGTAGGAGGTGTCAAAGACTATTTCTTGATAAGATATGGATCCTATGAGTTCAGAGTCATGCCATTTGGGCAGACAAATGCTCCCGCCGTATTATGGATTTGATGAACCGAGTGTTCAGAGAGTTCTTGGGTCAGTTTGTCGTCGCCTTCATAGATGATATCCTGATTTATTCACGGACTGAGGAGGAGCATGCCGAGAACTTGAGGCAGGTCTTGCAGACACTACGTCAGCACGAGTTGTATGCAAAATATGAGAAGTGGGGGTTTTGGCTGAAGGAGGTTCAGTTTTTAGGGAACCTCATTTCTGACAGGGGGATATCTATTGATCCGAGGAAGGTATCAGCGGTGAGGGAGTGGGTACAGTCCACAACACCGACAGAGTTACGTAGTTTCTTGGGCCTAGCAGGATACTCCAGGAGGTTTATTCGAGGGTTCTTGAAGATAGCGGGTCCATTGACACATCTGACTCGCAAGGGAATGCCATTTATTTAGAGTGATGCCTGCCAGTTGGCCTTCGACGAGTTGAAAGACAAGTTGACCTCAGCACCAGTGTTAGCATTACCTAGGCCGGGAGTGGAGTATCTAGTCTACAATGATGCGTCCTTACTAGGACTTAGGGATGTACTACAACAGGAGAGTCAGGCTATAACTTATGTTTCCCGTAAGCTTAAGCCTCACGAGAAGAATTACCCCACCCACAACTTGGAGTTAGCAGTAGTCGTATTTGCATTTCGGATCTCGAGACATTATCTCCTGGGGGAGAAATTTAGTTTATTCACAGACCACAAGTCATTACAGTACCTCTTCACGCAGAAGGAGCTGAATATGCATTAACATCGGTGGCTCGAATTTGTAAAGGATTATCAGTTCGATAGCTAATACCACCTAGGGAAGGCTAATGTGGTAGCAGAAGCGTTGAGCCGTAGGCCAGTAGGTGGGATGGCTAAGGTGTGGAAAGCGAAGTGGAAGGAGTTGGGACACCAGGACACAGTGCCCCGATCATTCATGCCTGTGATGATAGTTATGCCCTAGATACGGGAGTTATACATACCCAGGTAGCAGACCCGTTCTGTCAAGAGCAGATAGTATAATTACTAGCAGAGGGGGCCTAGTCTTATACCGTTAGTTCATACGGGGCCTTATGCTTCAATGGGAGATTAGTTGTTCCTGAGGGGGAAGACTTGCGACACGAGGTAATGACAGTCGCACGGTTCAAGATTCGCGGTACATCCTGGTGGGGATAAGATGTACCAGGATATGAGGCTAAATTACTGGTGGAGCGGGATAAAGAGGGATATTACCGAGTTCATTTCAAAATGTGCCACTTGTCAGCTAGTAAAGGTGGACCATCAGAGATCGGCAGGACTTCTACAACCATTAGAGGTTCCTATGTGGAAATGGGAGAGCATTTCCATGGACTTCATCACGGGGTTACCTATATCGAAGAGAGGTCACGATTCCATATGGGTAATCGTGGATCGGTTGACCAAGGTTGCCCACTTTCTGCCACCCTGGACAGACTACACTACGGGACAGTACACCCAAATCTTCATAGCTAAGATAGTGAGACTCCACGGGGTGCCTCTCAATATCGTATCTGACAGGGACAAAAGATTTGTATCACAATTTTGGGAGAGTTTCCAGGAAGCTACAGGAAAGGAGTTGTGATTGAGTACAACCTATCACCCGCAGACAGATGGGTAGACCGAGAGGACGAATCAAATGTTAGAGGACATGTTGTGTATGTGCATCCTCGACTTTGGAGGTGGTTGGGAGCAGTATCTTCCACTGGTGGAGTTTGCCTATAAGAACTCCTACCAGTTCACTATTGGTATGGCTCCATTTGAGGCGGTGTACGGTAGGCCTTGTCGTTCCCCAGCATGTCGGCTAGAGATGGGGGATAACAAGCTACTTGGGCCAGAGGTGATTTAGGATACTTCGACGAGGATAGATATGATACAGAGCCGTATTCGGGTTGCTCAGTACCGACAGAAGAGTTACGCCGATACCAAGAGGTCCTTTTGAGAGTTCAATGTGGGGGACCAGGTGCTGCTCAGAGTGTCTACTAGGGTATTATGCATTTGGGGAAGAAAGGGAAGTTGGCGCCTATATATGTGGGGCCATTCCCTATCATCGAGTGGATTGGGCCAGTTGCGTATATACTTGGGTTACCGGAACACTTACATAGAGTCCATGACGTGTTCCACATTTCCTCACTGAGGAGATATCTTCGAGATGATTTGACCCATACTCACATTGCTTTAGAGGATAGTGATCTACATCCTGATAGTTCCTATGAGGAGGGGCCGGTTGCTATCATAGACCATAGCGAGAGGAAATTGAGGTTGAAGATAGTACCGTTAGTGCGTGTTTAGTGGCGGCATCATAATGCCGAAGAGTCTACCTGGGAGCGCGAGGATGAGATGCGCGAGCGTTATCCAGAGTTATTTTTACCAGGTATATTTTATTTTCAAATTTCAGGATGAAATTCTGTTATTAGGGGGAAGTATGTAATACCGTAACTTTATTGATTTATTTAATGGGATTAATTTAATTATGGTAATATATGATTACTGAGCGAATATGGTAATATATGATTACTGAATTTATTAAAATTATCGCGAGTCATAAAGATGACAATTCAAAAATTAAGTTGGGACGCGCGTGTCAGTCGCGTCAGGAATTATTTTAAATGGGTTTAAAAGTAAATTATATTTGCATCATTCGTATGATTATTTCGAGTGCGCCAACGTGTCCGGAAAGGTCGAGATAGTCAGAAAACACTAGCCAGGAGTTTAGTTTGAGTCCCGGGGCATTTTTAGGCCAAACCGGTAACCCGGGAGAATATTTTAGTCATTTTGATTTTTAGGGAATATTAACCCACGAAATTTAGGATTTATTTATCAGCCAACCTTAGGGCCATTAGGGCCATTATCTGTCAAAACCAAGTAGTGGGCAACGTGAGAAGAGAGGAGAAGTTCCAAGGGGTTTTCCAAGGCCATAACCACCACACACCACCATTATTGCCGGATTTGTGACCATAAAGAGAAAGAGAACCAACCTTTATCATCATCATAGGATCAGAACATCGAATTTTCAGGCAAGTGATTTAATCCATTAAGATTCAGTAAATAATTTATCCATGATAGTGTAGGAGTTGATGATAGCCATGAAAATATTGAAACTCATGAAATTTGGAGATGAAACCGTAATTCTGGCTAGGATTTACATGTAGTTTTGATTCTGGATGTATCTCATTAACGAAATCATAAACCATGCATAGTTAATTACGAATTTATGAGGAGATGTATGATGATTCTTGAAGAAAATAGAAAAAATAGGGTTTTCATGATAATAGGATGATTTGATCAAAGAAAAGTCTAATTGATGATGATTTAAGAATTCTGGAACGTTAATAATCATGTATTTAGGTTGTATGATTACCCAATATGTTTACTTTAGGATTTAACATCTTGTAATGAAGAATTGGGACAAGACTAGGACTGAAAATGAAGAAATTCGATACATGCAACTGCTCCATCGATCGATCGACATTCATAGGTCGATCGATCGATCGACATTCATAGGTCGATCGATCGACTGGGCTCGATTGATCGGCATTTATAGGTCGATCGATCGACTGGGCTCGATTGATCGACATTCATAGGTCGATCGATCGACCTCCCCAGAAACTGTGATATTTTTCCCTCTTTAAATCTAAGCGATTACGGCCATTGGAAGTTGTAGGTGGGGACTATGTAAATACATTAGGACTTTAAGGAGACCAGTAGGGATGAAATTGAAGCCCGAAACATATTAGACTTGGTTTGGAATGTAGTGTTGAACTTACGAGTGTCCGACGAGTAATTTGCCATTATATGATGCGAGAGCATGACTTAAATTCGTATGAGTGATAAGTTAGGATTAGAGATAGAAATATGGACCTCGAAGTACTGAATTGAAATGTGGGATACGTAGGAGACTTAGGTGGCTAGAAATTGTTTAAATATTAGGGGGCTAGAAATTGTTTAAAAATATTTTTGACAGTGATGCTATGAATTGAACCAACTTGACATTTTGTATTAGTTTAAATAAAGGAGTAGCTACCCGATATTTAATTAGTCGGGGCGTCACAGCTATTATCCATAGGATGATCATCAACCTTACTGGTATTATTCTTAATTTTATGGCTTTGTGCCAAATATTGAGATGTCCCCTCTCCGGCCAGCCCTTCCCTATAGGATATTGGCCACTCATCTTTTTCTTGCTGCTAAGGTTTCTCTTCTTCACGATGAGGTCCAAATGAACTCTATTTTTGTCATTGACGTGAGCTTTATTCGCCGTTCAGAGAGCAATCTTCCTTTTAGTGATCGTTAGGATTATTCGTCTGCTCCTACCACTTCTTTGTCTGGGTCAAGTCCTACTTCGGAGTCAATCGGTCCATTACCTACCTCTTCTTTTTATCAGTTTGGGGATTCACCGATGGTTAAGGAGTTGACTAAATAGGTACAGTCTGTATCAACACAGCAGCAGGAGGATCATCGGCACGTTGAGGAGGATTGTCGCCGTATTGAGGCTGAGCTCGCAGAGTCCTTCTGTCCTTAGGTCGACCTTTTTGACCCACTTCCCTAGGAGAGTGAGCACCTGATATCGATGGAGTCCTTGATGATGGCCCATATTGAGGAGACGAGGCGTGTTGAGAAGCGTCGCGAAGCCAGTTCATCTGGAGCTAGACAGGAGCCGAGCAATGCTGGAGATGATCTTTCACCTCCCTTAGCGAGCTGATTGTTTTTGAGATCTTATGTACTTTAGGATACTTTTGATGTATTTTGATTAGTACATTATTTTGTATTATTTATACCCAAATTTATGACTTGTTAATCCCGTTGCATCATTAATAAACAGCTCTTAAAGTTATTTTTGTTATAAAAAAATACAAATTTCATAATAAATGGGGTTAATAATGCAATTTTGAGAACTTCACGCTCACATCTTATATTCATTGCTAATCTCTTATGCAAGTTTGTTTTTGAGTATTGACAGGTTTAAAAAGAAAGCGGTGAAGTCTGGATGCAAATTGAGCATGAAAATGTCACTTACACACCTTAAGGGGAAATATTATAAATTCAAATGACCGATTTCAGACTCGGACCGAACACGAAAATTGAAGGCCTTGAATCAAGGGACGCCTGAATTTAAACGACGTGTCAATCGGAGTTGAAATGAAGAAGTTATGTCCGTTCAAAGTTCGAAACCGACAGAAAGTCAAAAGCCAACCCCAATCCCTTAACCAAAACCGACCCCTAAACCAATCCCAACCCATACCTACACCTTATGTGTGTGTTTATTTTTTATTTATATATTTATATATTTTTATTTGAGTCATGTACATATTTTTTATGATGTTTTATTTATATACATATAATATTTATTTTATTCTATTTTTAATGTCTTTATTTTTACTTTGATTAATTATTTTATGTAAATATTATTTAGAGTGTGTCATTTTATATGTCATAGTGTTGTTTTTAGTGTTATTTATTTTATTTGAGTTATTGTACATTTTTTTGTCATTATTTATTATTGTTTCTAGATTTATTCTTTTAGTTTTATTAATTTATTTTCATTCTTTTTTCGCGTCTTATTATTTATAGGTTATAATTTATATATTTTTATTATTTTTAGTTGAGTCATAAATAAATTGGTTAAGTTTTATTAGGTGTACAAATTAAACACACACACACACACACTATCTACACTACACACTCATACACCCAAACAACTCTATACAACCACACCACCATTCCCATACACCTCACCACACCAAAAACGCACCCACCATCTTCTACACCCCCATCTTCTCTCTCCACGTTCAATACCTCCTAATCCACCATAACCAAAACCCACCTTATACCTCCATAACTCAAACCTCAACCCCACTACCCAACCTCACCACCCCTTTAACCCACCTACTCCCATGACTCATTTTAATAACCCAAACCAGCTGTTCCGGCCAAACACGCAAAACCCGGACTAAACCCAAGACCCGATTTCGTCAACCACTACCTCATGACTCTAATACCTCCCCTCCCTGACCTTAATTTTTTGGCAGAAAAAAATAAAAATAATAAAAACAGAAAATCCCATTATCCCATGACCCTTCACGATTTTGCTCCATCACTCCCTCATTTCCTTCCGCGTGGAGTTCTTTTTTCTCACCTATAAATGAGATGGAGAGACATAATTAGAGATATATTTTTTTTAGATAGCTTTTACACTTTATAGAGAAAAAAAAATAATTTGAGAGATAAAAAAAAATGTGTAGAGAGTATTTTTGAGAAAGACTTGGAAGGAACATATTTTGTATTGTAGCTCACGTCTTGGACGCAATTTTTGTAAGTTGATATTTATTAATGAAAATTATTATTTCATCTTGCAATATTTGTGTGTCAAATATGATGTGTGAGTAGTTTAATTACTAGGACTTAGGTGATGTTTGTCATGATTGATTAAATTATGCATGCTAATTTAATTTCGTACATATTCCGACGTGTTTTAATTTGAAATAAAAATAATTCGGTATTTGCTTAAAATTGCACGAGAGTGTATTTTTAAACCTCAAGAATTAATTATAAATTCATGCTTTAAAAATTTTAAGTTGTTATTTTTGATGGGTTATGCTTGCGCTTAGATGTTTTGATATCTCATGCTTAAATACACATTAAAAATTTAGAACGTGATATTTTCGAGGGAATAAGGATTTATGGTGTCTAATTCAAGAGACGTTAAAATATTCAGAATGCATGTAATGTTATATTCTCCGAAACGTACGCGACGAGAGTCGGTATATTTTGTGTTATAAATTCGAAATTACGGAATTAAATTAATGTGTTAATTTAATTAGAATCGACAAACGGATCCAACGTCCTAGTCTCCTTCGCCTTTAAGATTATCTCTTATACTTGTTCGTTTATTCTGTTTTTATTTTTATTTTAGAAACTCAATCACATTTATACACTCATATGTCTAGTTGGACAATCAATACTTTATAAAAAATAACAAAATCTTTGTGGGTTTGACCCGTACTTACACCCGCTATATTTCAATAGCTCGTGCACTTGCGGTAATTTTAACATTTAAAATTTGACAACATATTTTGAGACAGATTGATTATATCTTTTTAAGACAGTTTCTTTTGACAACTTTTGTATTGGGATTCCTTTTATGGTTATTATCTTGTTTGGGATGATTTCTCTGCTACATTGTATCATTTTTATGTTTTATATGGAGATTATGGTTCCTTATCATATCTATCTATCCATATTACTGTCTTATCTATAGTCTGTCTTATGGTTATACGATTATGTTCTATTATATATGGATAATATTCTTCACTGTATTGCATGATTTCCTTATCTTATTTATGTAGGCACATTGTGAATGCCTTTATCGCTTTATCCATATATGTTATCTTATTTATAGGATCTTTTGATACTCTATCCCTTTGTCTTTTCCGAAAAAAAGGGGAGAGAGTTGTTGGACGTAAGGGGAGCTTTTATCTTCCATCTCTATTACTTTTTTTATTCTCCCCATACGTCATAGGTATTTGTTGTATCGTGTGTATAGGTTTTCGCCTTCATGACTTCATTATAAGCTAAACAACAGAACATTGATTCTGAGTAGTTATTAGGTCATCCGTGTCTCTTTTTTTGGAGTTTTGGGATGCATATAGGTGGCTTGACGAGTTGGCTTAGCATTTTTTACTTTGTCTCGTGCTTTGTCCCGATATAGCCAAAGGGAAAGATTGTAAGGAAAAATTTTCAATTGAGTCTTATGTATATATTGCCTTATTCCGTTGGTCAAAACACGTAGAGTTAGAACTGTCATATATCTGTTACTCAAGCCTATGAACCGAGATACACAAGCGACTATACTTAATGCTACATGATTGGACACACTACACATTTTTCGAGATCGAAGGTATATGATGTTTTATAATTAAAATAATCATTATTGTATGTGGATAATTTTTTCTTAGGCTGCTTATCATTTAAAATCTTTTTAAAAGATTTTTTTCTATTTCTATCGTTCTAACAAGAAGCCATTCTCGTTCGAATGAGAGTTCCAACGAGAAACTATTCTCGTTCTATCATGCTTACGAGAAGTTATTCTCATTCTATCGTGCTTACGAGAAGTTATTCTCATTCTATCGTGCTTCAAACGAACTTCAAACGACTGTCATCTGTTTATCACAACACAACTCGTTGGAAGAGAACACAACTCGTTGGAAGATAGTTGGAAAGGCGTTTGAACGGAAAGCCTTTATCATTTAAACGATCTTTGACCTTATTCTAACGAGATGTGCAAAGTCCTTCGAACGACCCTGCATTCTCGTTCGAACGAATAATACGTTTTTCAAGAAAATGGGTTTTGACTTATTTAAAACGGCTACTCTATTTAATTTAGGTTTTCTATCTATTTTGAGTAACCTCCTTTTGTAAAAAATATTTTTGAGCCTATCACATTTGAAAATACTTTCAAAACCTAAATCTAAATACAAGATTGCTTATCTTGATTATTGTTGAAGATCAAACCCCCAAACTCTTCATTATGTATATTTTCGGTGTGGTGGATTCCACACTAGTGGGTGACAGTTAAGGCTATCGAAGGAGTTCGAGGTATGTAGATACTGTGAAGCTGACGCTGGATTGTGCGGTTCTATAAGAGAAGTTATGAAGGCATTCATCCACATAGGGTTGAGGATTCAAGTGTTATAAGTCGTTTGTGTCATTTTTGTAAAACCTTCTCTATAATGAATTTTGTCTAGGCCTGACCATCCGAGATTTTTTTCAATTGGGTTTTCCTCATTCATCGCCGTCTCTCATGTGATTGTGCTTATTGATATTACCTGACTTATCTTGCATGCCAACTTAGTAATTAGGTTAATCAAGATTAAAATTAGTACTAATTTGACAAGCATGTTTAGAAAGGCTTAGAAGGTTATTTGACATTTTGGTATATTGTTAATTAATTGATCCATTATTAGAAAATCAGACTTTCAGTTATTGAGTCACGATCTCATAATTCGGGGCCTAGAAGTTAAGTATTTTCATGCCTCCTTTATACTTAGCCCAAATAATCCTAAACGTTCCAAGTCTATTCCTAAGTCCTCGGCCATGACCCGAGTGTGAATCACACGATCAATGGACTAAAAGTTATTTTAATCGCCCAATCCTATGGTTTCATATTCATGGCTTAGGTAGTCCTTCGTAACCTATACTATTCTCTTGAGGCTTCTTATGGGTCTTGTTTGTTACAAATTGCACAGTCCACGGCCTAAGATTTGTATTAAAATCCGATTAGATATCCAAATCACCACGGATTTGTTCCCGAACCTAGATGGGAGTTTTGAAGAAAGGAAAGAAAACAAAAATGTGGGTGATTAGTGGTAGAGTGCATCTTGGTGAAGGAGAATAAATAAGATAAAACTATGGGCATTTTAATGTATAGGGGCGGGAACGAAAATTTGTGTATGTTTAGGGAGTATAATTTGATGAAAGCACGTCCGAGTAACGAAATCTAATCCTAGGATTATTGAGCGGTGAGATCGGCGGTAGCAAGCTAGCCCTCATATTGGAACAAAATTGGTTACATCAATCCTGTCTACAAGAATCCCCGATTGAGAGCCCCAAAGGTAACCCCCCCCCCCCCCCCCCCCCCCCCCCCCCAAACTCAATTCAATTTGTAGGGCTAGGGTTTGGTAAAAAGAAATATTAATACTTGTGTCATTCTTCATTTTATTCTTCTTCTTATAAATCTAGCCTTTGAATTGAGTTTTTATTTAGAATTAGTTGAAGGCAGTGTTTGTTTCAATATTCTTTGAACGTTTTGCATACGAGGTTGTTGCGTTTTAGGAGAATAATTTTTATGGCATTTGAATGCCAAGAAAATAGTGAGATTGGTTTGACAAAGAATATCAATTGGATTAAAGAAAAATTGACAGTTGATTCGAAAAGTAAGGGGGAAGTTTTATCCATGAGTGACCTTCCTCCAGCATTGATATCTGAAATCCTGAATTGCCTTGACCCTAAGGAGCTTGGTATAGTTTCCTGTGTCTCAACATCTTTGTATAGGCTAGCATCCGATCTCCATGTTTGGAAGGAGTTCTATTGTGAGCGATGGGGGCTTCCCGTAACCTCTCCCCTGCTTTCCGATGACAAATCATGGAAACAACTCTTTGTAGAGAGGGAGTTTAGGAGCAAGACATTTCTTGGACGTTATACTGTTGATTGCCTCTATGGTCACACCGAAGCTGTACGAACCGTTTTTCTTCTGTCATCCAAGAAACTCATATTTACTTCCGGCTATGATTCCATAGTTCGAATGTGGGACATGGAAGAAGGCTTGTATATAGCTTCATCTAAACCGCTCGGTTGTACTATGCGAGCCCTTGCAGCAGATACGAAGCTCTTGGTTGCTGGGGGTACTGATGGCTTTGTACATGGTTGGAGGGCAGAAGAAGGACACCCTTATCTTTTTCACCTTAATGCCCCTCAGAACCAAACCAAAGAGTTCCGTCTTTGGGAACATGAAGGGCCTATAACTTGCCTTGCGTTGGATTTCACTAGAATCTATAGTGGCTCGTGGGACATGACTATACGCTTGTGGGACCGCTCTTCTTTAAAGTGCTCGAAGGTCTTGCAGCACAATGATTGGGTTTGGAGCCTTGCTCCTCACGATACTACCGTCGTAAGCGCATCAGGGTCTGATGTATATGTTTGGGATACTAATACTGTTGCCCCAATTGCAATTGTCAATAATGCCCATGTCGGTAACACTCATTCTTTGGCACGAAGCCACACTGGGAATCTCATATTCACCGGAGGAGAAGACGGATCGATACACATGTTTGAGATCACTAGTCGTGTTGGGCGAAATGTTCGCCGTGTGGCAACTTGGAGTCCCCACACGGGTCCCGTTTATTCTCTTGCGTTCGAGTTCCCATGGCTTGTGTCGGCTTCCAGTGATGGGAAGCTTTCACTTATTGATGTGAGAAGGCTTCTAAAGAAAATCAGGCATTCTTCAACGCAAAATGCGGAGCCTCCACAGAGAATGCTACATGGGTTTGGGTGTAATTTGTTCTCGGTGGACATTGGGTCTGATCGGATTGTGTGCGGAGGTGAAGAGGGTGTTGTCAGGATCTGGAACTTCTCACAAGCTTTGGAGATTGAGAGGAGGGTCCGTGCTTTAAGAGGGATACGTTTGGAAAATAGGATGAGGCGGCGTAAGCTCCAAACCGAGATGAACGGCAAAGGGGGACGAAATGGTCAATATTCAGCATTAGCAAAGAACCAAATCAACTGCGATCGGAGGGTTAGTGGGAAGCTGAAGGCTTAGATGTTGATCATAGGCTCCTATTGTTTTGATATACTCTCCATACTGGTACTCTTTGGATAATCA
Organism: Sambucus nigra; assembly: GCA_949130495.1. Lineage (NCBI taxonomy): Eukaryota > Viridiplantae > Streptophyta > Magnoliopsida > Dipsacales > Adoxaceae > Sambucus > Sambucus nigra. The sequence continues at coordinate 108,425,559 of OX422217.1, read as the reverse complement.
TGTAAGCAAAGTACTTTCTATGGTTTAAGCATGTAATTTTGGCTCTGCTAGTCTCAATTTGCAACAATCTAGATTTTAAACTAGTGTCCATTTTATGTTAGTTCTCATATGGTTAAAATCTATCGTGTTGGTTTCTCCCGCATTATCTGTTTTTTCTGGCTTTTATTGTGTGATCTCATATTTTTTTTTGCAGAATATAAGATCAATTTGGACTGGCAGATTTATTTATTTTTAAGTACTTTAATAGTCATGTATTCCCATTCTTTAGTTTTATATGGCATATTGTTCATTATATCACATTATGTTTGATAACTAAAGTTTTATCCTTTTAAATTGGAGGACATCTATATATATATCTAGAGAGAGAGAGAGAGGTTATGGAGATACAAGTGTTGTAACTAAGCTTGGTTTTTTGTTAACTGCAGACGTGATTAAAATATAGTTATAGGGGGTTTGGAGATTCTTCCTTTTTTATTTTTTTTATATGCATACTAACAATGTTCTAAAAGGCAATCTTATTTGTTTATTTATAAATCTGCCGTTCCCGTAAGAAATAATTGTAAAAATACTTATTAGCTATCCAATCAAACATTTAGTATAATTCAAATAAAAACAAAAATAGTTTTTAATATGATACTACAAGAAATCAAACTTTATTTCTTAAGAATGCATTTTTCTCCAATCAAACACTTTTCCCTAGTCAACTAGGTCTTTAGCTCTTCTTCTCCACATATCTCCAAGATAGGTGCTACATAGCCCACCTAGCTGATGCGGGACCAACTTTTAGCATCTGCCTTGGCCGATTTTTTAGGAATGTTATCATCTACTTTTGGCGTGTTTCATTTGATATAGATAAATACTAGGATAAAACTATAATACTCTAGTGCATGATTCAAAGTCAAGGCCGATACCGCGACGATACGGCCGAGTTGACTAGGTATCGGTGCCCACCGATCCGATTTCGAGTTACGAGTTGAGTTTTCAATTAATGATGTGAATCGACCCTACATCGGTAATTTCTCAGTAGTATCGGTGATATAGCGGTATAATTGTCCCATATCGACGATATCGCAGTAAAATCGGCCCATATCGGCGATATCGCGATGGAATCGACCCATATCGGTGATATATCGACCGAGATGGTATAAGTTACTAAGAATCTCTCTCTCTCTCTCTCTCTTTCTCTCTCTCTAGTGTTGTGTTGGTAAGCGTGGTTTTTTGGGGGGGTTACGAAATGCTAATTGTTTTTTTAATTTAGTGTGCTGTGTGTGTGGGTTATTTGGTCATCGTGTGGGTTTAATTTAGTGCGTTGTATATGTGCCAGTTTTTTTTTTTTTAAAGAATGCAAATGATCAAAATGTTATTTGTTATTATTTTTTTATAATAATGTTCCCAATGTAATATTTTAATATGTTATTATTTATAAAAAAGGTAAATGTTATTCTTTTACAAACAAATATACAACTGTAATTATTGTAAAAATAATATTTGTATCCTCTAAATATTTGTAAAAATAATATTTGCATCCTTTATGTAAAAATAACATTTGCAACACGAGTAAAAAAATATATATTTGCATCCTCTTTGTAAAAAATAACATTTCCATCAATTTAAAAAAAACATTTGCAACCCAACAACAACAAAAAAATAACATTTACATTCCTTTTATAAGAAAATAACATTTGCATCATTTTTTGTAAGAAAATAACATTCGCATCCTTTTTGTATAAAACGATTGTAAAAAAATGTAGTATTTTGTCAAAATCACTATTTGTATCCTCTTTGTAAAAAAATAACAATACTAAAAAAGAAACATTTCTATCATTTTTAGAAAAATATAATATACTTAAAAAACACATTTGTATCCTCTTACTAAAAATAATACTAAGAATATAATAATTCTATCCTCTTTGTAAAAAAAAAAATTATTTTCTTACTAAAAAGGTAACATTTGTTTTTCTTTGTAAAAACATAATATTTGTATCCTCCGTGAAAAAAAACATTGATTAATTATAGAACATTGAATCTGGCAAGTTCGCAGTACGTCAATATAATCAATTGTACAATGTTATGCATATTAGAGGATAGTTTTAAACTTATCTGATTGGTCCACATTGTTAATCGTATTTTTTTAAAATTTTCTAAATTTTTTTAGGAATTATTTGCGCTCTCTAAATAGTGTATCATTGCGTATCGCCCGATACCACGACCGAGTTGAAAATCGAGTGGCCGATACCGGGACCGATACCGAGACTTTGAACGAGGTCATTCATACGCCAAAGATGAGATGATTTAATCTCACATTTTGAAAGGTTCTGTTCATAACTATATGTGCTTTGCTGATCATTCACATGTGGATGGTCTCTCTCTCTCTCTCTCTCTCTCTCTCTCTATATATATATATATATATATATATATAATATATAAAGGATCTCATGCATACCCAGTTTGCATACCCTCCGTGCGGACCATGTTTTTAAAATAGTGAAAAAAATAATTTTGGGCTGATTTTTTTTTTATGATTTTTAAACATTTTAGTAGGACCATGAAAAAAAAATCAGCTTAAAATGAATTGTTTTGCTATTTTAAAAAATTCGATCAAACTTTATCAGTTTTTAAGTTGTTAAAAACTGACAAAGCTTGACTGATTTTTTTTAAAATAGCAAAAAAATTCATTTGGAGTTGAATTTTTTTTTTTATGGTCCTACTGAAATGTTTAAAAACCATATAAAAAAATTAACTCAAAAATATTTTTTTTACTGTTTTATCAAAAATGGTCCGCGCTAGCGGTATGCAAATTGGGATATGCATGAGAACCGCTCTCTCTCTCTCTCTATATATATATATATAGACACATAAATATGTATATATATCAGGGTTGGCACACCCATCCCATACAAGCTAAACTGCCCATGTCCACCCATAGTGGGATGGTTTTGGGCCAGTGTTTCTTTACAGTGGGCTGGATTTGGGCTGAGGAATGAGTTGGGTACAGGGTGGTTTTCATGTAACATTTCAGCTATCTCAATAAACCCTACAAATCCCATCTCTCTCTCTCACACACACACACACAAAAAAAAAACGGTCGCATCTCTCTTTTAATTGAGGCACTCTTGTCTCTCTCTCTCAGCTCCTCACTTATAAGTTTTCTCTTATGCCTGTAATGCACAGAAGGTTTAGCTAAAAGGGCTGTTTAGTTGGTTGAATATATATATATATATATATATCTGTGAACTATAATTGTTTGGTTATCTATATAGAAGTTCCTTTTCTATGTACCCAACAGTCATTAGTCATATATCTTTATATATACTGTGATGAAAATCCTGCAGAAATTAGCTTCTTCTATTTTAAAAAAAGGGATAAAAATAAAAGCGAAAATGGGTTATCCCAACCTGCCCATCATCCCAGCCCGCTTACAACCCATCTAAACCCATCCGCAGTGAATAGCCCCTCAAAACCCCGCCCAACCCGTTCAATTGCCAGTTCTAATATATATATATATATATATATATATATATTTTTTTTTTTTTTTTTAAACTAGGAACACAAGAAGGGGAAAACAATATTTATAAGCTTACTAAATTGTGGGACAAAAAAAAAAGATTTTAATAAAGTTAAGTGTATTAAAAGCGATGATGAAGAGATTAAGGAATGTGAAAAATTTATTTCAAGAGGTTATTAAATGAAGATAATTGGAGTAGATTGGATACGGAGGAACTTAGGGAGACTCGAGAAAAAGTATATATTTTTTTTGCAGAATTTAAACAACAGATGTTAGGATTGCTCTAAAAAGATGCAAACATGGAGAGCGTTAGGACTAGATGGTCCTATTGAGGTTTGAAAGTGTTTGGGAGAGGAAGAAGTGTCTTGGCTAATAAAATTATAATGACTAATAGGATGCCCGATGAATGAAGAAAAAGTATTTTAGTACCTATTTATATAAACAAAGGAGACATAATGTTGTTCAAATTTTTTTGGTGTAAAGTTAATGAGTCATACAATGAAACTTTGGGAAAGAGTGATTGAACATAGATTGAGATTGTATCAAATAATCAATTTGAGTTTATATTTGGGAGGCCAACAATGGAAGCTTTCTATTTATGGAGGAGACTAATGAAGAGGTATAGGGAGAAAAAGAAGGATCTTCATATGTGTTTTATAAATTTGGAGAAGGCGTATGATAGAATACCTAGAGATATATTATGGTGGGTATTACATAAAAAAGGAGTGATTCGTAGATATATTGATGTAATTAAGGATATGTACGACGGGGCCATGACTTTAGTAACAACAACAACATGAGAAAGTCGTGAATTTCCAATCACTGTAGATACTAAGTCCTTATCCCTATGCTCTTGTTATGGATGAAGTAAATGGACAAATACAAGATGAGGTGCTGCGAGATGATATTATTTTAGTGGATGAAACAAAGGCAAATATTAATGTTAGATTGGAAGTGTGGAGAGAAATTTTAAAAATAAGAGGGTTCAAAATAAGTCGAACTAAAACATAATATGTGGAGTGTAATTTTAGTAGGACAAACGAAGATGTGAAACTTGAGGGTCAAGAACTATCAAGAAATGATCATTTTTGTTATTTACGCTCGATTATTGAAAGAGATGGAAATATTGGTGATGATAATTCTCATAAGATTAAAAAGTAGGTTGGATTAAGTGGAGAAATGCTATGGGCGTATTATGTGATTGGCATATACCTTTGAAGTTAAAGGGTAGGTTCTATAGGATTCATGTAGCTGACCCCTGAGTTGAGTAGAGTATTTAAATTTATTTTTTAGATTTTTTTATCAAATTTAGAGTAGATTGCACTAAACCCGCTTCAACTATTTTGGTTTTTATTGTATACCCGATATTAAGAAAGAAACATGTTACACTTATAACAGATTAGCGGAAGTACGAATTTTTCCCCTTAATAGTCGATGTAATTTTTTTGAACAATACCCTTTAATGCCAAATTCATATTTAAACAAAGAAAACCCAGGAAACATACTCAAATTTTTAAATAAATAAAAAAATCTACAAAATCACCATCACCACTACCACAATCAATTCACAACTCAAATTCGAAACTACAATTTTGAATCTTGTACCGAATCTCTAATATTTAGCAAATTCGAATTTGGTACGAGCGATAGCCTAAAGAAAAATATTGATCTGGATGGCAACCTACATGGTTGGAACATTGGAAGTTTCGAACATTATTAGTTGGAACATTGGAAGTTTCGAACATTATTAGTCATCTTTCTGTTGGCCTTAGGGTTAAGAGGAGCTGTTGTGTGGGAGCAACTGGCATATAGAAAATAATGTCCTACATGACTGGAACATTGTGTGATGTGAATGAAGAATTGGGGATATTTTTGTCATTTTAGGATTTTATTGTATTTATTTTCGTTATTTTCTTTTATTTCCTTTATTTGATGTATTTTCTTTTATTAGTTGTTTGTTTGGTATTATAGGAAGGAAGTAGCAAAGACTAATAGGGATATAATTGTAATTGCTTCTTTAGCTTGGAGCTTAAGCAACCTCCTTCCTATAAATACTCATTTGTAGCCTCATTTGATGCATTCCTCCATTTTTAAAGATATTGAATTGAGAGAGTTTACACGAGATTCCTCTTTTATTCTTCCCATTTGACGCCATTTGCGTCAGTGTTTTTTTTTGGGGTGGGGGGTGGGGTGACTATTTAGTTTGCGGGAAATTTATTTTTTTATTCCATTTTTTAATTTTCCAAAAACACTGCCCATCTACCGCTACCACCAATACCGGTGTGGTGATGATTGGATCGTGATGCTAAGTTTAAAATACATTTACAAAAATATTAGAAAACAGTCTAGTTGTGTTTTCCCATTTTCTGAAAAATTGGAAACTAGAAAAATAGAAGTAGTTACCTGAATTGGAATATATATATATTTGAATGCGTTTTCTATTTTTTATTTTCCACAGAATTATTTTCGAGAAAAACTCCGTGATTTTCTATTGCTAAATAGGGGCCCGGAAGTTTCCAAACATAATTAGAGTAATCTCTCCGTTGACCTTAGGGTTGAGACGAGAGTGCTCTTGTGATAAGCACCGGGTGCTCTGGAGCAACTAGAACCCATTCTAAAAAGTTCACTGCCAATTTTTGTGCATGTTGTCCTAGTTACTTGAAGGCAAGAATAACAAATGTCCTCCTCATTAGCCTTTTTTAATTGGTAGTCAACCATGCTGTTTTGGGTTGAACTATCTACTATGATTGGGTAGTCCACCATGCTATTTGGGCTTAAACTTGTTTAGGATGCTAAATTGATGGGACCCATAAATCCGCACAAATATAATTATAATAAGGAGGCTTATCGGGCTTAAATTTGCATATACTTGTTCTGAGAGGGAGGGCTGCTTTTGAGGAGTTTAGGATGCTAAATTGATGGGACCCATAAATCCGCACAAATATAAATAAGGAGGCTTATCGATAAATTTTCATGGATACTTCAGGATCCGTATCCTGTTACTTCTTTGAGATTCTTAATTTTGGAATGACTGGTCAGGATTCGTGAGCAATATCTATCATGAGAACTACTAGTATTGGAAATCGAAACTACTTTTTCTTTAGCATGCTGAAGAAGTACGACTTTTAAGCATAATCAAGTTAAAGATTATATTCAACAAAAGTAGGCAGGAGAAAATTAATCTGAAAAATGGAGATGTGTATATTATATTAATTTTCATATATATTGCCATATATCCACAAATATACATGCGCAAAACACATATATTCCTTAAAAGGGTTACTTGTGGGTAGGATTGAACTTTATTGTTACCATTTCTTTGTTTATTGGGAGCCAAAGGAGAGAATATTTGATAATTTGTGAAACCTTTTATTCCTATTATATTGAAACAATGATAATATTTTACGTTGTTGCTATATATGTATAAATAATACACAAGAGGTTAGGCACAAAGCTCATCTTGTTGCTTACTTGTATGGTGATTTGGACTTCAACCCTCATTTGTTTTACTGTGCTTTGATTTGGATCCCAAAATTTATGATAAAGGGGCCATTTTGATAAAAATTCAGTTTCATTATATAACGACTTAATCTCAATTTTTGCAAATAATTAGACATCCCACTAATTTGATGAAAAAACTGTTGATTTGCATTGAAAAAGTGTCGGTTTGCATTTAATGTGTTTTTTGATGAAATATTTGTCTATAGTAGTTGATTTGCATGAAATAAGTATCGATTCATATGAAATGTGTTGATTTGCATGAAATTGGTGTGATGTCTAATTATTTGCACAAAGTGGGATTAAGTTAAATATTGTATCATTCAATTGGGGTTTTGTCAATATACCCATAATAAATATTACCTTTGACCCCTAAGTTTAACAATTTGACTTTTTATTTATTTATTGAATTCCCCAAAATTAACCCTCTTCATTGCCCCATAGTGCACCATTTCTATATGCCATCTTTAGAGGATTGGTGATGACTTTGATACTATTCTGGTAAGATAATCGCATCCAATGTTTTGCTTCCAATCGGGGAAATTTAGATTTGCTCTTTTATTCTCTCTCCCGCAAGTTTGTAATTTAAATGAGTGTGCACATCTTTTTCTCTTGGAGTGTGAGTTGGTTATTCCCATTTGATTTGGATTGAAATTGGGTCTTTGTTATAAAATATACAAAATAGTAGATTTCCACTTCTATTCCGCATTGAATAAATGTTTTTGGGATGAATTATTTTGTAATATAAATAGGAGTGATACCCTCAAGTATTTACATACCAGTGAAATGAAAAGTTCTCTCTAAATTCTCTCTGTATCTTCTTTATTTTACAACACGTTATCAGCACAATACTCTACTAATTCGAAGATTATAAAAACTCTGCCCAAAGCACAAGAATCTTTTTACGGTGAAAAGACCTCTCTACTTCAAGGCTCGTATGGTCTTCTATACTTTCAGAAGGGTATTTTCATTTAACCCCCCATTTTTTTTTATATATCCCCCTCCATAACTAAACCCACATATATGGACTGAAATACAATAACCACCCACCTCATGGTGTGTGTAGAAGATAAAGAAAAAACTAATTTAAAGTTTTAGTACTCCATTTCAGACAACATTTCATTACAATAGCCGATTTCACACACAAATGTGACAACTCGCGATCCGAGATAAGGGGTGGTCAGCCCGATACTCAACCGTAACAGGAATCATGGATGGATATCATTCTCAGCATCAACAAAAATAAACTGAGTATACGGAAAAACTACCCAATAAATCAGAAGACGGGTTGCCAAAAAGTGTAAAATTTTAAAATGCAGTTAAGAAATTTAAATTTAAACAACCTAATCTGATAAGCAAGTGGGATTCCAAAAGATGTATATGTAATACAACTAAGACGAAAGTATACAAAATGACCGAATAGGCTGTCAGTCCACAGCTACATAGAACACAGTACAACTGTTTAAATATCTTACATAATACATTCATTAATCAAATACAAAAAGTTTGGGCCACACGCCCGAATATAAGACCCGATCATATCTAGAACACAAAGATGAAAGCGTCTAATACAATATCCTGTAATAACCCGCAAAATATTACAGCTCGTCGAAAGCAAAGGAATGGGAACATCAAAACGGGCGTCCTTGCGAGGAGCACCTGAGCGGACACAATCATATATGCAACAAGGAAAGTAAACCGGTCAGGGCCGGGTTCTATATGATCACCAGAAGAAATAAAAAGCATGATAAAAATGAACAGTTATGCATAAATGATAAGGATGATAAACTTACCTTACAATTTAACTAAATGATGAAATGAAATATCATTTACGTAAAAGAAAGAAAAGTAAATAACCTTAATTTAAAACCTTTCCTCATTTATCAAATTTTCCATTTTCTTTTATATTCCTTAAACCATTTATTAACCTCCATAGTTAATTATCTTACCATTTCATCTTTCCATTCCTTAATAGGAATATCATTAATATCAAGTGCTCTTTATGGCACATAAATCTCAATCCCGTGCTCTTTATGGCACGTATCCATGCTCTTTGTGGCATTTATCATACGCTCTTTGTGGCGTTTAACAACCATCAAGTTCCACTTGATAAAAATATAGTTATATCCATATACATATAACGATTCTAAGACCGCCCGTCCGGGTTTCCCCACTGTGCGCGCCCCTAAATGACCATCATCTTTCAGGGCCTGTCATAAGACAACCTGAGATCCTACAACGCAAGACGTCGGGAAGCGGCCATGTGCCTGCGGGATAGTCAAGACCACACCCGGAATCTCCTACCCATCGCAGAAAAATATACAACAATAAACGCTCACATGGCCTAAGACTATATCCGCCCTGCATTCATTAGCCAGGGGGCTTCACCTGTGCGCGCGAACTTCCCTTATGATGGTATTTAGAGAGGTGTGTTTCATAAAAAAAAATCATTTACCATATCATGATTTAGTAAATTATCATTTACTTTGTTCCTTTTTCCAAATTTCATTTCTATTTTTCAGTATCCATGAATTGGGTTCATTTTCATTCGAACCTAGTACCATTAAATAATTTGGTTCATTTCATTTGAACCTAATACCTTTGACTAATTTAGTTCATTTTATGCGAACCTATCACCATCGAATATCATCATTAATATTCCTCAAATTACAAGTCCCGACTAAATCTCCAAAGGATCATTATGATTCTACAAGTCCCCAAAGTTTACATAACTTCGATAAGCCCCTAATGTCTCCAAGCTTGGGCATACAAACTCCTAACTTCTAAAAACTCAATAAAAGAAGTAATGCCTTAACATTACTTTAAACCTCCCCGGAATAAACCCCAGATGAACCCATTCAAATCTAGGGTGGCGACCAAACTCAACCACTACTCTAGGACTCTAAGTTTACTTCATACAAGAAGATTCCTAGGTCCTAATCCTAAAAAAAAAGTTAAAATTCAAAAAGAAAAACAGAGGAAAATTTGCAGGGTATCCGAATCGATTCGGACCTACCGAATCGATTTGGGTTCATAAAGGCGAATCGATTCGGATTAGCCGAATCGATTCGGCCAGGAAAATTGAGTTTCTGCATAATTGCCGAATCGATTCGGACTAACCGAACCGATTCGGAAGACCAAGGCTTGCAAACTGTCTCTTGGCTATGGAGTTTTAAACTCCAAATTTCTTCCTAAACCCAAAATCAACCAAACCAATCTCAATTACCTCAACTTATACATCATAAATGTATATAACTACCATCATTAACAACATTTATCATCCAAATCAATCTCTAAGGGTTAATACCCAAATAATCTAACAAAACCCTAACTAAACTAAATCATAACAATCCATAATTATCAATGCTAATTAATCCAACTAAATCATATAATAGCAAGTAAGTAACTTGCCTTGATCATGCAAATGCAGATTTGAGGAAGATGCAAGCAAGATCCAAGCTCCAATCTCTCTTTTCTCCAAAGTTCTCTTCCTCTCTTTACTCTCTCTAGGGCTCAATTATAAAATGGAAGAAAAGAAATGGGGTTGGGGGACTTAAAACGTGGCTTAAGTCTAAAAAGCCCAACTTTAATGACTAATACGCGATATAATAACTCACAAATACACATTCAAGCTATAACCAGTCAAAAGTGCCCGAAATACCAAAATGCAATATGGCATTTTTTTACTATCTCGTACCTACCGGGACTAACTGCACTATCCAAATTATCATTTGGAAATTTTATAACTCATTTTAAGTTCTGGTTTCATTTTAAACTAATGACACTATAAATTACCACATGGATATTTTTACCTACTCGCAAGGTATTCATACAACATTTCAGTAAATATTAACCTTTTTCATATTAAATTAATATTTACTCAACATCCATCATTTTACAATTAATTACTACATATAGTAAATAAATATAAAATAGGCTATCAAACGTGAGGGTTATTACATACTCCCCCCCTTATGAGGGAATTTTGCCCCCAAAATTCAAGCGCACCTCGCAAGAAGAAATGCAGATACCTTTCCCGCATGCCATCCTCTCGATCCCATGTCAATTCCTCGACACTATGGTGATCACATTGCATCATAACTAAAGGTACTACCTGCGATCTCAATCGCCGCTCTCCACGCTCTAAAATAGCAACCGGCTATTCCTCATAAGGAACGTCAAGTTGCAACTCAATATCTTCAAAAGGAATGTGCCTAAAGCACCATCACATCTCTTGTACTTCTATACAGAAGAGATATGGAACACGTCACGAACTTGCCGCAAGTATTTCAATAGAGCAAGTTAATAGGCTACCGGACCCACCTTAACATTTATAGGAAAGGTCCAACGTAACGCGGTGCAAGTTTTCCCTTTTTCCCAAAATGCTTGTTGCCTTTCATAGGCGATACTCGCACCAACACCTGGTCCACCGACCTCAAACTCCACATGCCTTCTCCCCGCACCGACCTAACTCTTTCGTCGATCTTGGTTATACGAATGCGATTCCGAATGAGCTTAATTTTTGGAAGAAGTATCTCGGATCATTTCAGGTCCGAGAGACTTATCATCTCGCACCTCTAACCAACAAGCGGGAGATCCACAAGGCCTACTATACAAGGCTTTTTTTAAAGCGCCATCCCGATAGTGAATCGATACAAATCATTATAAGCGAATTCAACTAGTGGGAGACACTGTTACCGACTACTCTTGAAGTCAAGCACGCACATAAGGAGTATATCCCCCAACATATGGTTTACCCTTTCGGTCTGGCCATCTGTTTGAGGATGATAGGGAGTACTAAACTTCAATCCGATTCCCATGGCTTCTTAGAAACTTGCCAAAAGTGAGAAACGCAAATCCTGTTTCAGTCGAAAACTGAAATCAAAGGCACCCCACGCAATACAACAACCTCTCCATGCCCGGCCACTACTACTGGCGGCGCACAACTTGACACATAAGTCATTACCCTGATGCACCGCAACCTTAGAACCGCGAGATTTCTCCATATCTGCCTTTCTTAAGTCCCTTTCATTCGGGACAAAATTCTCTTATGGAAACGCACCCCACCCTCAAATTCATTAGAGCAGGGTTCTGTTCCCTAAATCAGCAGCTTGTATATGTGGTCTTAACCACCCTTGTCTCTCCTGCGACATCTTGCGGCAAAATTTTGCTCGAACGAAGGTTTAAATTTTGCCCAGGAAGGAGTACCTTCTTTTCCATATGGCGATTACCCCCACGATGAACTTTAATTCAAGCATGGGATAATACTTCTTACAAGTCTTATCTTATGAGGCGCATAAATATTAGGTCTATGCTCCAGTATTATTACTCCCAATCCTGGCAGAGGCTTGTCAATTGAATCCACCCTCGAGCTTAACAACATGGTTCAGGGGTGCGAGTCAATTCACCCTTTCGTTACCTCCGTAACACTCTACTACGGGAGGTCTCATCTCCTTCGGCCTTAACTACCAAACCCTTCGAAATCCCCAACTTCTCGTGATCAGGGAACCAACCCCTCATAGAGTTAACACACAATATGTTCGTGGTCAACTCCCGACAACCCTCCTAGACTAACATCACATAACTAAAGGCCTTATGTCCCAACAATCCTAAGGTCTATCTACCTATAACCTACCTAAGTCGTATACATATAATACTAAGTATATCCCTAGTGCCCAAGACCTTTCTCAACTCCCAACATTTGCTCGGTTTCGTGCGTGGGACGTCTCGCGGAAGCGAAATCCAAACAAGGAACCCTCCCGTTACACTACTACCTCGCGTTGTCGGTCATCAAGATATACAGGTCTAAGGTACATGCTCGGGACCGAAAAGATTCTAACTCTCAACCCTACTAATAAGAATCTACTTCTATAACTTACAATTATTTAAATAGTTGAGGATTTTAACAAATCAGATATTCACTATCCGTAAAGCCTTATAATTATATACCCCACAATATATATATATACCTTTTAAAATAGCCTTCTTATCAAGGCATAACCCGAAGTCTTAACTCGACTTCGCATCCCAGTCTCCCTCACATCGTTCAGAGGAGAGAACTGTTTACAGTGCTTCCATTTCGCACTTTAATAGCCATCAATCACTCTTCTACGTGATTCTCGGCTAAACCTTTCCACCCAACAAAATAAAATAAAGTAAAATAAAATAAAAAATAAAATTAACTAAAGAAGCAAGAACAGCATCTCTCCACTTCCAACGTCGTCGAGGTTCACGCGTGGAGCGTCCCGCAAAAGCGGAATTCAAACAAGGAACCCCTCCTATACGCTACTACTCAACTATGTCGGTCGTGGAGATAAGGCATACAAATCACATTATAGCCGACCATGTTAAGGACGAGTAAATCGGCCTCAAAGCACAAAGTACCACAAGAAATCCCTATATGCTTACAAACAAGGAAAATGTGCGAACCTTCACTCGTAGAAAACTCAACGCTAGTAAAAATACTCTCAGCAGATCTTATCAAATCTGTAGTCTGAGAAGAGCTCATAAAACAAATGAGCACGTAACACCCGCATCGAATAACATATAACTCAAGTACCTCCAAAATAAAAACTTACCCTTAATAGCGGGCTGAGCTAACGAAGCTGGAGGTAGTATAGCCTCCCAAATTTGATATACTCTCCCATACAGTAACCGTCCCTACTGCCTGGGAACAACCGGATCAGGTACCCGAGGTAGGAACTGAACGTATGGCTGCTGCGGAGTCCTAGGAAACTGACCCCCAATCTATCGAAGACACTCCATCTAAAAGACCTGCCTCCCCACATAGGAAGCACCACCCCTTCATATCCTCTCGACCTCGACCTCGACCCCCATTATTTCTAAACTGGGTAATGCCTTGTCCCAGATGGTCTTTACCTCCATGACCACCCCGACCTACATGTTGCAAAGCACCATTACTGTGCTTAATGTTATTGCCACCCGCAATAAGCCCTCCAAAACGTTGTCTCTTAGACGAAACCCCTTGCTGAGGGTCCCTCTCTTTCTGCTTACTACCAGAGGATCGGGATGAGGGAGATGCTCCTCCTCCAATCCCCTATTCTCCAAGCTTTACTGCTTGCCCCAATACGGTAGCTTTCTTGCTACTCTGCATATATAACCAATGCTCATGGCAATGGGGTGAGGCTGTATTCATAACCTCACCAAAGGTTTGTAAAGCTGGATTACCCTGCAATTGTTGTCGGATTCTCCAGTTTTGACCTCAAATAAACTTTGAGATCTTCCTGTTTTCCGGAGCCACTTCATCCGGTACAAAACTCGCCAACCGTGTAAACTCCTCTACATATTCCGCCACAGACCTCTCTCCTTGTACAACATCCTGGAACTTCTTTCTCATCTCCCTATAAACTGCGGGAGGAATGTACTCACGATCAAACAAAGTCCAGAACTCAGTGATCGTTATTGTGTCTCTCTGCTCTGGTGTGGTCATTATCTCCCACCAGTATAATGCAAATCCGACTAGCTTAGAAGTGGCAAGGACTTGTTTCTCTCCTCGCTACATTCTATCATTCGAAGGTGGCGTTGTCTTTTCTCTTTCCATTGATTGGCTTAGATAACATCCGTGCCTCCCTCGAATTTCGGGAATTACCCTTTAGAAAGGACTCTCTAACCCTTTCCCACGGAGTAAGTCCCGTAGGAGCTTGAACATCATAAGCCCATTGTTGAGCCTGTGGCAAATTGTTGGACCACTGCGGTCATGGCGGCGTTAACCGCTTAAGATACTATGTTTGCTACATCCGTAGCGTTACGGTCCCTTGTGGCGACGGTGGAGAATCTACCTCCTCTTCTACAACCCTATAACGTCTCGCTAGGCGACCTCTCTAGGCGGCATTCGAGATGAAGAAACAATAGAGTTAAAATACTACTTGAAACTATCTATCTTGCAGAAGATCGCAAACATAGACAACTACACAGCCCTAACATTAGGCTCTATATCAAAGAACGCTACGGTAGAACGTGACGAATCCACATAGATCCTAAAGACTCTAGAACCTGATGCTCTGATACCATCTGTGACAACCCGCGATCCGAGATAAGGGGTGGCCATCCTGATACTCAACCGTAACAGGAATCATGGATGGATATCATTCTCAGCATCAACAAAAATAAACTGAGTATACGGGAAAACCACCAAATAAATCAGAAGACGGGTTGCCAAAAAGTGTAAAATTTTAAAACGCAGTTAAGAAATTTAAATTTAAACAACCCAATCTGATAAGCAAGTGGGATTCCAAAAGATGTATATGTAATACAACTAAGACGAAAGTATACAAAAGGACCGAATAGGCTGTCGGTCCACAGCTACATAGAACACAGTACAACAGTTTAAATATCTTACATAATACATTCATTAATCAAATACAAAAGTTTGGGCCACACGCCCGAATATAAGACCCGATCATATCTAGAACACAAAGATGAAAGCGTCTAATACAATATCCTGTAATAACCCGCAAAATATTACAGCTCGTCGAAAGCAAAGGAATGGGAACATCAAAACGGGCGTCCTTGCGGGAGCACCTGAGCGGACACAATCATATATGCAACAAGGAAAGTAAACCGGTCAGGGTCGGGTTCTATATGATCACCAGAAGAAATAAAAAGCATGATAAAAATGAACAGTTATGCATAAATGATAAGGATGATAAACTTACCTTACAATTTAACTAAATGATGAAATGAAATATCATTTACGTAAAAGAAAGAAAAGTAAATAACCTTAATTTAAAACCTTTCCTCATTTATCAAATTTTCCATTTTCTTTTATATTCCTTAATAGGAATAAAACCATTTATTAACCTCCATAGTTAATTATCTTACCATTTCATCTTTCCATTCCTTAATAGGAATATCATTAATATCAAGTGCTCTTTATGGCACATAAATCTCAATCCCGTGCTCTTTATGGCACGTATCCATGCTCTTTGTGGCATTTATCATACGCTCTTTGTGGCGTTTAACAACCATCAAGTTCCACTTGATAAAAATATAGTTATATTCATATACATATAACGATTCTAAGACCGCCCGCCCGGGTTTCCCCACTGTGCGCGCCCCTAAATGACCATCATCTTCCAGGGCCTATCATAAGACAACCTGGGATCCTACAACGCAAGACGTCGGGAAGCGGCCATGTGCCTGCGGGATAGTCAAGACCACACCCGGAATCTCCTACCCATCGCAGAAAAATATACAACAATAAACGCTCACATGGCCTAGGACTATATCCGCCCTGCATTCATTAGCCAGGGGGCTTCACCTGTGCGCGCGAACTTCCCTTATGATGGTATTTAGAGAGGTGTGTTTCATAAAAAAAAAAATCATTTACCATATCATGATTTAGTAAATTATCATTTACTTTGTTCCTTTTTCCAAATTTCATTTCTATTTTTCAGTATCCATGAATTGGGTTCATTTTCATTCGAACCTAGTACCATTAAATAATTTGGTTCATTTCATTTGAACCTAATACCTTTGACTAATTTAGTTCATTTTATGCGAACCTATCACCATCGAATATCATCATTAATATTCCTCAAATTACAAGTCCCGACTAAATCTCCAAAGGATCATTATGATTCTACAAGTCCCCAAAGTTTACATAACTTCGATAAGCCCCTAATGTCTCCAAGCTTGGGCATACAAACTCCTAACTTCTAAAAACTCAATAAAAGAAGTAATGCCTTAACATTACTTTAAACCTCCCCGGAATAAACCCCAGATGAACCCATTCAAATCTAGGGTGGCGACCAAACTCAACCACTACTCTAGGACTCTAAGTTTACTTCATACAAGAAGATTCCTAGGTCCTAATCCTAAAAAAAAGTTAAAATTCAAAAAGAAAAACAGAGGAAAATTTGCAGGGTATCCGAATCGATTCGGACCTACCGAATCGATTTGGGTTCATAAAGGCGAATAGATTCGGATTTGCCGAATCGATTCGGCCAGGAAAATTGAGTTTCTACATAATTGCCGAATCGATTCGGACTAGCCGAACCGATTCGGACGACCAAGGCTTGCAAACTGTCTCTCAGCGAATCGATTCGGCTAGGCCGAATCGATTCGGTTCTGCAGAAATTCCTAGTTTTGGCTATGGAGTTTTAAACTCCAAATTTCTTCCTAAACCCAAAATCAACCAAACCAACCTCAATTACCTCAACTTATACATCATAAATTTATATAACTACCATCATCAACAACATTTATCATCCAAATCAATATCTAAGGGTTAATACCCAAATAATCTAACAAAACCCTAACTAAACTAAATCATAACAATCCATAATTATCAATGCTAATTAATCCACTTAAAGCATATAATAGCAAGTAAGTAACTTGCCTTGATCATGAAAATGCAGATTTGAGGAAGTTGCAAGCAAGATCCAAGCTCCAATCTCTCTTTTCTCCAAAGTTCTCTTCCTCTCTTTACTCTCTCTAGGGCTCAATTATAAAATTGAAGAAAAGAAATGGGGTTGGGGGACTTAAAACGTGGCTTAAGTCTAAAAAGCCCAACTTTAATGACTAATACGCGATATAATAACTCGCAAATACACATTTAAGCTATAACCAGTCAAAAGTGCCCGAAATACCAAAATGCAATATGGCATTTATTTTGACTGTCTCGTACCTATCGGGACTAACTGCACTATCCAAATTATCGTTTGGAAATTTTATAACACATTTTAAGTTCTAGTTTCATTTTAAACTAAAATGTCATTTTATATCTTATGACACTATAAATTACCACATGGATATTTTTACCTACTCGCAAGGTATTCATACAACATTTCAGTAAATATTAACCTTTTTTATATTAAATTAATATTTACTCAACATCCATCATTTTACAATTAATTACTACATATAGTAAATAAATATAAAATAGGCTATCAAACGTGAGGGTTATTACAACAAATCATCCCCAACCGTTATCCTTCTCGGATAAACCTTTCGTACAACTTCGTCCAATTTCTTCTAACACCAAAATCAGTGGCCGAAATCAACTGAATGTAAGTTTTATTAGCTACATAATTGTGTTGATTTTTAAAAATGCATTGTTGTGTATTCATCCTAACACACACACACACACACACACACACATATATATATATATATATATATATATATATATATATCAACAATTAGATGTGTGTGATGTAAAAAATATTTCTAAATCTAAGTTTGAATAAGGATTTGAGTCATGTAGTTCATAATAGTGTTCTACTATGTGTACGTTGCTCTAATATTCTGGGCACTTATTATCCCTCGTTTTGCTATTGTAGTTCTAGATATTCACGTGTGTTTGTGTAAAAACAAAAACTGCCAAAACTTAGTTTGAATAAGAATTTGAGTCTTGTGTGGAGGCTTTTGTTCATGTATGTTTAGTAAGTTTAGTTTTCTCCGATAAAGGATCAGGAAGGGTCCGGTTACAACTTGAATGCTTGGGTTGTTAATGCTTATGAAAGTCTATGGGGGTGTTTTAATTGAGGGATATAAAAGTCATTATGTCATTTTATATTAAACGTATGGAACTAACTTATCGGGGGCTTTGACAAAACTCGTGGGTCTATACAAAATCACCCTTTCAGAATTAAGATGGGAGTGATATGAATAAAACAATCAAAAGTGTGTCTTGCAACTATTCACTGATCAACAATGATAATTTTTTTGGTGTGAATCATCAATTCAAAGGTTAGTAAAATCAGAAGTCAGTAAATCAACTCGAAGGTTAGCAAAATCAAATTCATATTGGCATCAAAGTAGCATCAAATTTCATATACAAGGAATCTTTTATTCATTTAACACTAAGTAAATTTCAATACATGTATCTTTGCGGTAACTTATCATCCAACAAATTATTATTCTTAAAGAAGATAATACCGCCATCTCCATTTTCATTTAAAATGGATGGTTACAAAAAAAATCCAACTACGAGACAATGTAAATATTCCGATGAATTAATATATTTCTTAGTGTTTGTTTTGTTCCATTAGCTATGGATTCCAAGTAAAACCCACTGCACTATAATCCATTTTCACCTTGCCCCCACCAATATAACTATTCAATTTTTTCCTTTACCATACGTTGTGTGAAATTTGTCAAATTGCATAAAAATTTCACAAATCTGCTCAAACAATCTCCAAAACCCTTCATGCGTGATGCAAATTTGTTATTTTTTCAAAATATTTTAGAAATATACACGCTGTACTCTTTTTCCTTCAAGTAGGTTTTTTTCTCATTGAATTTTCCTATTAATAGTTTTAACGAGGGAGCACTAAGTACGTTCAACACCGATTAAATGATTACAAAAGTTTGTACTTTTTTCCTTCACTTAGGTTTTCTTCCACTAGATTTTTTCTTAGTAAGATTTTAATAAGTCAACAATCATTGAATCTTGGAAATAATGTACATTCAAGATAATGTTATAAAATGTACAAAATAGTGGTTGCCCACTTGTATCCCACATTAAATTACGGTCTATTGAGAAGTTTTACTTTGTACTATAAATATGAGTGATATCCCTTGAATATTTACATATCAATGAAATGAAAAACTCTCTCCATATAAGTTATCTTTGTGTCCCATTTATTTTACAACATTCTTACTTTTTTCTTTATATTTATTTCATGTTGATAATTCTCTTATTGGGGATGACTTTTCGCCTAATTTCTCTTTGTGTCCTATTTATTTTACAATAGTCTTACTTTTTTCTTTATATTTCTTTCTAATTGGTAGTTCTCTTATTGGGGATGACTTTTCGCCTAATTTTCAACCCTGTTTTCAACTCTACTGTTAAGGGGAGCCTTTTTGGTTCCTCATTTTTTTTATCTATCTTGTTTTCCCTACACTTCCACTATAACTTTTGGCTTTGATTTCAAGTTCATTATGCATATAAATTACAAATATCCCACGCGCACATGCCCACGTGCACGCACGCACAAATACACATAAGATGAGGGTCCAACTTACAATGGTGTAAAGTTATGTGAAGTTTTACACCTCTTAAAAGTTATTTGATGCATAATTAATAAACTAACCATTTGAAAGGGACATATTTAATGCATAGTTAATAAACTCATGACAACTCGCAAAATTTCACATTAATCGGATATTGATAATGATTGATTGATGTGCTCACAGTTTTATGAATTTCATTAATTATGTAATATTAGTTTAAATAGAAATCATAATGAAACACCACCTCTTAATCTTCTCATTGATTTGATTTTCTATATGCACAAGCAATGTGACATGATTATTAAATTCAACTATTTTTTTATTAGACTATGCATTACATAAAAAGCTATTGAGGTCAAACACTATAAAGCACATGGATGAAATGAAGTTGTGTCTCAAAACAACTAGAAAGTAATCACTAATTACATCCCAATGACTCCAAACATCTCAATGACTCCAAACGTTATAAAACACATGGATGAAATGAAGTTGTGTCTCAAACCACTACCAAATAGACACGTGGATAATGGAATGATGTGGAGACTTGGCCATCCTAAATGTCCATCCATAAAAGTTGTAAACAAACTACAAAAATATTTTTTTGTTTCTCAAAATTTTTATAAAAATAAAATCTTTTTGTCCTTTTTATTTTTCTTAAAAATCGAAAATATTTTTGTATTTTCCTCTTTTCCTAAAAACCAAAAATCTTTTTGTATTTTTTCAATTTAAAAAAAAAATGAAAATCTTTTGGGATTTTTCTAAAATATGAAAAAGGAAAAAAATAATACAACAATAATACAAATGATACAGTACAACAATAGGAACCAAGAATATGCACGTGAAAAATCATCTTATACTAGACAAAGTAACCCACCCTCAGTCCATTATGCAAATACCTAAAGACTTCCTAAGGCTCTCGAATCTAGAGGCATCTAAAGGTTTCATAAAAATATCGGCTAACTGCCAGTCGATGTTCACAAAACTCAAGGATACGACCTTCTCCTCTACTAGGTCTCGGATAAAATCCTCATGTATGCTAATGTGTTTGGTGCGTGAATGCTGGACTGAATTGCGGGAAATGTGTATCGCGCTCGTGTTATCACGGGAAAAAGTCATGGGTTATTCCCATAGTCCTCCAGCATTTGCTTCATCTACAAGAGTTGCGTACAATAACTCCCGATGGTGATGTACTCAACCACCACAGTGGACAAAGATATGGAATTATGTTTCTTGCTCACTCCAAGAGACAACAACAATACCAAAATAGAAACACCCATCCAAAGTGATCCTACATCCATCTACATCCCCGGTCCAATCGATATCTGAATAGGCGGATAAATGGTCATCGGTATCAAAGGAATACTAAATGCTGTATGAGAGAGTCCCACTCACATATTTGATAATACGTTTACGATCATGTAATTATGACTCTTTAGGGATGCCTGGTATCGCGCACAAACTCTAACACTAAAGTCTATGTCGGGACGACTGACAGTCAAGTAGAGAAGACTACCTATCATACTCCGATACAAGGTTTGCTCTACATCCTTGCTTGAAGTGTCCTTGCTAAGCATCATCGAGGTACTCATGGGGGTGCGTGAATGCTTAGCGGAGTCCAACCCAAACTTCTTTACGAGGTCTCTTGCATACTTAGATTGGGATATGAACATCCCATCCTCCACCTGACAAACTTAGAGACCAAGGAAGAATGTAATCTCACCATCCATGCTTATCTCGAACTCACTCTTCATCTCCTCCTCAAAGTTGTGAGCATGGCGGGAGCACGTGGATCCAAAGACTATGTCGTCCACATAGACATGGGCAACAAAAATAACACCTTATTCTCTCCTAACAAACAACTGTAATACCCCGTATTTTTATGTTATATTAATTTGGGGATTTATTAAATTTAATGTGAGTTAATTATTTAATAAAAATTCGGAAATTAATTATGTTATAATTATTAACGTGACGAGAGTTAGTAATTATGGAAAATTTGTTGAATATTACTAATGAGCAAAGTAATGTGTAATATTGATTATATTGAATGTCACGAGTAAATAAAATGTCAATTTTGGAAATTTGGGTCGGGACGCGCCCGTGTCGCGTCGGGACTAAATATTGATAAATAAAAGTGAATATTTTATAAGTCGTTCGTATGGTCGTTTTGAGTGCGCCAACGCGTCCGGAAGGGTTGAGATAGTCAGAAAAGTGTACCGGGGGTTTAGTTTGGGTCTCGGGGCGTTTTTAGGCCTAATTGGTACCCCGGGAGGGCGTTTTGGACATTTCACCTTTTTGGGTAATTAAACCCACGAAAATTCAAAGGGTT
This sequence comes from Sambucus nigra, assembly GCA_949130495.1. Lineage (NCBI taxonomy): Eukaryota > Viridiplantae > Streptophyta > Magnoliopsida > Dipsacales > Adoxaceae > Sambucus > Sambucus nigra. Next base: position 108,403,249 of record OX422217.1, on the reverse strand, counting down.
ATATCAGATATCTGGATTTCCATCTAGGGTTAGAAACTCTAAACACAAGTGACGGCCATAGGAGAGGAAGGAGAGAGCTCTCAAGGCAAATTCAATGCCCGAAATCCACCCGTTTGCACCGCAACCACCACCAACGCGTAGATCGCGCAACGGGCTACGCAACCACACCAAAAACATCTGCAAATCAGAACGTCGAAAATCCCAGGCAAGTGTTTATCTTGCTTATTTCGTTGATGCATCTTTCATATTAGTGTAGGAATGATTAGGATGAGTTTTATGGAAGAAAACCTAAGATTTGAGATAGGAAACGCATGTAGTTAGGGATTAAATGATAATTCTGGAAACCCTTGCCATGTAGAGGAATTCACCCACGAAATTATGATGTTTATGAGAAGAAATTTCATGAAAAACAGATTGGAATCATGATTTAGAGATTTCTAGGGTTCTTGAATATTTAAATGAATTATGGCATGATTAATCCGTGTTTAGTGACGTAAATTGACATGCTTTACGTAAGAATGTGTAATATCATGTTAGGATGTTAGTAGTACAAACTTTGAGACGTTTGAGATTGTAAAATATGGATTTGGTGTAAGTTAGAAGATGAAACCCGTAACTGCAATTCTGCAGATTTCGCAGACCTGCTTGATCGATCGATCGAGCCCAGAGCTTCGATCGATCGAAGGTTCGATCGATCGAGCCCCAGACCTCGATCGATCGACCCCTCCTGGCAGACTCCTATTTCCTTTTTAAATGAGTTAAATTCAATTTATTGTGAGATAATTCTTGGGCATCCTTAATAAAATGTTTTGGGAGATAGGGAAGACCAGTAGTACATGTGAATAGATTTTGGGACCCTTGATGTCGGGCAAAGATTGTATTTTGGGATAATTACATAAGGTTCGGTGAATTTATGATTTAAAGAGAGAGACACGTAAGAGAGTTACTTTGGGACAAATGTGTATACCTACTGAATTTTATACTTGGGAGGATAGAATCCAGGAGCGTTATGTAGTAAGTGGAAAAGTTCCTCAAATTAAGTAAGATGTGAATGGTTATACGTGATAACTAAATAATGAGAAATAAATACGAATGTCGTAATTATGGGAATTGAGAATATACCCATTATTGATATGGTAATATTAGTATAGTTATATGATTGTGTATGCATATTCTATCTATGTGTGAAAATCATGCCCACGCTACTTGCTATCCTTGAGGTTGCCGCGCTGGGACGATCTTATCCTGTTTTTGCCTTATGGGGGATATTGACTCGTACCCTAGAAGATAGATATCCTTGGTACAGGCTATCGACGTGATAGTTCAGACGGTCCTAAGAGACGCAGGCATGTGCCATCCTCTTAGAGACTTGGAATCTATTCTTCGCCTCAATATTGTTTGTGTATGTATGTTAATACAATTCGAGAGTGATTCCGAATGTATTCCCCTTAATATGAGTGATACGGGGCTTTGGATAGTAGAGTATTCCGCACCATAGTTTATTTGGGGTGCTGTTAGATTCCGAATGTATTCCCCTTAATATGAGTGATATGGGGCTTTGGATAGAGGAGTATGCCGCACCATAGTTTATTTGGGGTGCTGTTATAATATATATATTATACGAGTAGTTAATATATATATGAAATTCTGAAATCTGGAACTGCCTACTGTGATTTGATATGTAGGACATGGTTGATGACTCAAATTGAAAATACTTGTTTTGAGAAAGTATAATATGAAATTGGAAAGCTTTATTGATTAATAAAGTCAAAATCAGAACTTTGGTTACAAATTGAAATATTCTTTTCAAACAATTGAATCGTGAAATTTTGAATCTTACGAGTAATATAAGATAAGTTAAATCATTGGGAAGATTAGTGCGATAAATGATAAGACAACCCGTTGGGAAGGTTAGTGCGATAGGTGTGCACATTAGAAGAGAGGTGAGAATTTCTCAAGAGAGTGTCGCACTAATATGTTGTTGCATTGGCCTGTATCAATTTAAATACTTGCTAAACGTATTTTAAATAAAACACACTATCGGGCTCTGACCCGTTTCTTTTTCTCTTTCTCTCTCTTGTATATATATGTATGTATTACAGGTGCCCAGCCACAGGGGCGTCTTGCTTAGGATCCCTTGAAAGGAACGTGCTGCAGCTTAGGTGGGAGTTGCAGGCCACTTGCATAGACGACTTCATTCACTTGATTCCACATCTATCATACTCATTTATTGGGCATGTGTCGCCCTTTCCACTATTTATCTGTTTCATTGGGACATTTGTATTTCAGTTATTTCTAGTACTGTTACGATGGGATTTATCTCAGTATGGATGTTTTACTTTAAGTTTTAAATGTTGGGACTTTGAATGTTGAATGTTTAAAGTACTTTGGATTATGTTCCAGGTTAATAATTGTATGATTCTTACTTATTGAAAATGTTGTTAATAATTAAATAAATAAGTTTTTCTTTAAAAATACAATTTGGTTAGAAAGGTTAAAAATGGTTTTGGCACTTAGCTTAAGTAATTAGGGTGTTAATTTGGAAAAGTTTATTTTTACGACAGTGATGCTAAGAATGAACCAACTGTTCACCTTGATTTTAATTTAATAAAGGAGTGATCGCCCAGTATTTAATTAGGCGGGGTGTCACAGGTGGTATCAGAGCATCAGGTTCTAGTGTCCTTAGGATCTGTACGGCTTATTATGCTTTCAGCGTTGCTTTGTTTGTTATAGAGCCCTATGTTTAGGATTATCGATTCCTTTGACGAGATTTCGTTCTCCTGCTATAATGTGTATACACTAGTGAATTCTAATTTCGTTCGGATGTGTGCGGGTGCCGAGCGATGACGGATGTCAGAAGAGGACCGTTAAGCGTACATCAGGAGGCAGGTCTCAGTTGAAATTATGAAATATATCCGAGGATGATGACCGTAGTCGAGGTCACCTCCATTATGGCACGAGAAGCCACGACTAGAAAGGCGACTAAGGTGCAACAATGATTTTCAAATGCTGTTATAGTCAAATGAGGTACTAGGGTAAACTTGCCAAACGTATTACAAAAACGTGTACAGACTGTCAGTGGGAAATTTTAGAAACGCGAAAATTGTATGTGTTTACCAACGGAGGTAAAGTATCCAAAGGCGTAAATATAGGACGGAGTGTGGCAAACTGAAAGTGAAAATTTAGAGAAAATTTTCTTGGCTTTCGGGACGAAATTATAATGGTTGGAGTCAACCACCAATTTGAGAAATGGAATGCTATGTCTATAGGAGAACCTTAGGTACAGTGTTGACTGTATGTTCCTTCCTCAACTGTTCAGGATGAGAAGCAAATGTGGTTCTGAACTCATCGAGAGAGGGCATGTCAGGGGTCCATTCGTGAATATGAATCTTAACCGTTAGCGAATTTGGTATCGGAAGATGTAGATACAAGTGGGGGAAACAACTCTGAGTGGGAGATCGACACGTAGTAATAGTTGATAACACTCAAAGAGGTAATTTTGATGGACGACCGATACAGAGGTTGACAATGTCATATTTTGTCAATATAGATGATAACGCTTCTTTGTGGGGAAAGTTAAAGGAATCGAAGAATTTGGTCGAGAATAAGACTGAATACAACGGTGGTGGTATAGCACCACAAAAGGATGTGGATACACATCAGGAAAACCATTTAAATGCTTCAGATAGTTAAATTCTTACCAAGTGATGGTAAATTCAGTAAGTAGTATTATAGATAGTAACATGATCTTTATGGCCTAAAAAGCTAAGGGAACAACCGGGATGGCTAACAGGAATTGAGTTTACTAACGTCCGAGAGAAGGACAATCCTAACCTAGTTAGTAGGACAGGAGGTAAATGGATTATGTGTTGAGGTATTTTGTGCGAAGTGAAATCGCTCACGATAATATGTTCCAAAATGAGAAAAAGGACAGGAATACGGTGCCTAGTAAAAGGCAACGATTAAAATAATTTTGTTTGGTTTGAGTAGACGTGTTACGTCCGAAAACCATTGGTGCAGTCAAGACGATTGCCAGGATGGAAGTATAAGTTGTATCCTTAGAGGATGCGGCGTGTTTGTGTGACACAAGCGAGTCACCATATTTTGTTCATTGCCAGATTAGCATGTGAGATGAGCTTAATGCATATCATTATAAACCTTATTAAAATGTGAATATTTTTCCCTAGTGTAGCTGGATTTTTCTTTAGTGCTATCCGCGGAGGATGAATGAGTATATTAACAGCGTTTCATACTTTATTGAGGATACTCGTTGTAGTGATGCGATACACGAGTATGATATTATCTTTGTTAAAACGTTATAGAAATGGTTAGTACGATAGTGGGCATTTATTGCTAGACTATCGGAGTGGTTGCATTAGAGCAACATGTTTTATGTTTTGTTTTGGCGAGCTTTACCTGTAAGAAGGTTGGACTCGCACCTATATTATCTATCCTAGAGACTTCGGAGGAGATAGAGGGCTCGAGATATTCGATGCCAAAGTATGTATAGATTTTGTCAGTATAATTCCGTATGTATCGGGATTTACCATTGAGCGAAAAGATTTGACTCAGTATTATTATGTTTAGCACTCCGGACTTAGTGATAGGAAAAGTGCATTGTTATATTTATCCTTTAGAGATGTGGAAGTTAATATTTATACCCCTATTATTAGGGAAAGGAATTTCGAGAATTCCGAGTGTATGTATTCGAGGTTTATGAAATGCTATTACCACCAACCTATACTGAACAATAGTGCAATTGGTGAAACGTTCTTTCTTAAGCATAATTACGGGAGAAATTTTAACTTTTCTGTCAAGGGACGGAATAAAGGGGTATGTGCTATGGACGGAGGACCTAACGGATTTCGATAACCGACAACGCTAGGTAGTAGTGTATCGGGGGGGTTCCTTGTTTGGATTTCGCTCTGCGAGACATCCCACGCATGAAACTTAGCGTAAGGTTGGAAATAGGGAGACTTTTGGAAAATAATTACATGTTTTTTAAATAATTGATATGTGGTGTTCAATTAAATTGAAAAATATATGTATGTTGGGTAGAAATAGTTTGGGCACGTTCCGGGATGATTTGGGGACTCGTTTAGGTATTTTAGACATTAAAAATTGGGCCCGGGGTATAGGTATACCATTTGGGTAGTCGTTGGGCCAAGTTGGTTATGGGTTCGTGTTCATTTGGAGGCCCAAATATAAAGGTTATGGGGTAACTCGGGACTAGGACCCGTTATAAGTTTATTAGGTGTTAAGAAGACTCCTTTTATTCACCAAAGATTGAACCTAGTAGCCCCACATCCATAGAGAGAAGTTACCAAGGCCAAGAGAGGGAAGAAGATTAAGGATCCAAGAGGAGAGGCACTCAATCTTCATCATAAGGCAAGAATTCTCTTGCTAAAATTAACTTCCAATATACTTCTTGATTCATTGGTGTATTTTCTCATGAAATTTCTGGATTAAAATAGATAAAGTGATGATGATAGGATGGGATTATACCTTATGCATGTAAAAGAACAAATCTGAATTTTCATGAATTGAGAATTGATAAATTGATGATAAATCCAAAAATTTGTTGATCATATTGATTTGGTGAGAAATTTTGGAATCTCATATCATAGGAATATTAATTCTGATGTAAATCAATAAGAAATAAGGGTTCTTATATGGATTAAAAGAGAAAAGGTTCAATCTTGAAAACTAGGGTTTATATATTGAACAATTTTTAAGAAAATTAATATTAGATGAATTCGATATGTTTTAGGAACATTTTTTTATGGAGAAAACTGTTATTTCATGATGAAAAACTATTTAGAGTTCATACATAATGTTTTGGTGAAGGTTCGAGGTGTTTTGGTTGAAAGGAGAAGACCCAATCACGTCCTTAGTTCGTCAAGGCAACCAATTGAACCGAACTGGTTCACTGGCATGGGGAGAACCAGTTCGCTGACCAAACCGATTCGGATAGCCAAGCAAACCGATTCGGTTTGCTTGGATGGTCCCCCTTGGTCTTTTATGATTTTTCAAGGGTTGTCTGGGGTGCGATATGATGTATGGAGTCCGAAAGTTAGAATTTCACTTATGGGAATAAAATGGGGAGATTAGGAAGGACCTGAACCTAATCGTAGACCAATTATGTGTAAAGGTTGGGTTATCAGTAAGCGAGAAGGTTAATGTTTAACTAAATGGTTAATTCTTGTAGTGGAGATATTAAGTGAAAATGTATCAGACTCTGTTGGGGGTAATTATAGAGTTAATTACCTATACACATTATGTGACGAAAATATGTATTTAATAATTTGTATGGACACACCTACGTTCATGGAAGGTCTTATCGGTTGGGGTTACATCCATTTCGTGATCGTATCATGCGTCGGCACACATGGTCTAGGCTTTGTGTAGGTCATTAATTTAGATACTCTGTAGCAACGCCACTTACAAGAGGTAGGTGTAGACGCTGGGATCCATTGTCACCATTGGGTATGGACTGTGCAATGGTGTACTGCGCAGGGACCACCCCACTTGTATGTGTTTTGTGATGTCCATTTGGATGAGGGACTCCTCCGGACTTACCAATAGATCACGAACGAGACACTAACGGTAGATGCCCATAGGTGTCGTATATATGTAAGGACATATATATATATATATATATATATATATATATATATATATATATATATATATATATATATAGGATAATTCTCACCTACATCATTCTCTATACATCATTCATACATCACACCTAGGTTTAGGCCCTAAAAAATTATTTTTTCAATTTTTCTCTTGAAATTAACCTTCTAATAAATTCATGTTTAAAATACATTTTGTAGATATTTTTTAAAAATCCACATTCGTAGCTACAAAATCCACATTTTGTAGCTATTTTCATAATAAATCACTCATACATCACACTTAGTTTTTTGGGCAGTATTATTGGGGTACTCTGGAAAATGGGAATACATGTGTAGACAGTTAACTTCAGTATGTGAATTATTCTATATGTATCATGTGATAATTATTGTTATGAGTATCAGTCTTTCACAATTGAGGACTTAAGTTGATATGCATGTAGTATTGCACTTAGATGAGGGGTGAGGTACTTATCGCATGCGAGTGTCGATGGGTGGTACGAACCTTGAATTAGTTGTGTTATTGCATCTTAATTTTTGTAAGTTAATTCTTGCAACTCTAGGGCACTGACCCAAATTATAAAATATTTTCTCCCCCCAAGTTTACCTAGATAGGGATAGCAGGACTGGCGAGATATCAGACTTGCGATTATACATTGCTTATCAGAGATCAACTCATTGATTCTAGTCTAGGTTGCTATTTTCTTTCAGTTATTCATTTCAAATATTATATGGGCATAAGCCCGGAGTTTATTATTATTCAGTCATTTGAGATAGTCACATTTATGTTGGGTTTCATTTTATCTGGATGTTAATGTTGGACTTGTATTTTATCGGTTATTAATTAAATTGGTTTTATCGTGTATGCGATTTTAAAATATTAATACTTTTTTATGGTCTGATGTTGAGAATGATATAAATTGACAGATAAGCCCCATCTTCAACGAATTGTGTCTGGCCAACCTTTACGTGGAAAATGGGGGTTGTTACATGCATCTTACATTTTTCACCAAGTCCAACTTATCATTTGATATGAAATAATTAGTTTAAAAATGATTTTCATAAGGAAATAACTTACTTAAACATTATGAATTTTCAGCTTAATTCTAACTTCATCCTTTAACCGTTTTTATCACATTTTTCTTATCATGTATTCATATATAATGATAATAAGTATAATAGTCATGTAAATCATACATAAATATGCACATAACTAGCATGATTAAACTTGAAAATAATGTAAAACCCCTACATCTTGAAGATATAAATCCTTTGAAGAAGAGGTAGAAAGATATCCCAAAGAAGCTTCCTAATTTCGAGATCCTTGTAAGCTTTCTTCTCCAAGTAAACACTAGAAACACCCTCCTTAACTCTTGACAATTGAAAGGTTAAATGATTGTCTTACAAGCTTGATATATGGAGGGAACATATAGGACTTCAGGCTACTATTTTGAGAAAGAAAAGAAGACTAAAACCAAAGTTTAGAGGCTATTTTACTTCAACAGAAATGAGGAGTGAATTGTGAAGGCAAAGTCCTTCACACCTCTCTCTTACAATGTCCCAAAGATAAACTAAAGGTCCCCCATCCCGCAATGATCAAACCACCATGCTAAATAGGGAGTTAGGTATTATGGTTGAGAATTGTAAGGGGTAGGTGTCACGACCCCGACCCAAAAATAGTAGGGAACGAGTGTCTTGACATGCCACCAAGGCATTCAATATTCTGGCCTTAAAATTCTCTTAAAATAAATGTAGCAAAAGTACATTCACATGGTTATGAGTTGTAACTAGATGAAAGGTTAACACATCATCAGATCTTCTAAAACATAACTTTTTATTCTCATAGATAACTAAATTCTTTTACAAGTCGTGCCAAAATCACTTCAAGAGAAATACATTCTCTAGCATCTCATTCTACACTAGCCTCTAGCCACAAAACAAATCTCAAAATGTAATCTTCAATTCAATCTTCACATATCCATCATTCCCTCTAACTATAACTTGAAAAAGGCTTATTTATACAACGTTACTTAAAATTTGAATGAGATTCAATCTCTAGACATTCCAAGGTTTTTCAAAAAAATAGATACCTATTCAAGTAAGAACATAAAGTATCTATATATATATCGATAGGAATTTTCAGTAATAGATATATAAAGTGAATGATAATATATATTCAGAAATGAATAGCAATGAATATAACAAATAAAATAATTGATCAATATGTCAATTATTCAATTTTTTTAACGGCCAAGTACACTCTAATACCCAGACAGATAGTGTTTCCCATGTGTTTCCATCCAGTGACAACACATACAGAAAATCATGATTCTTGGAACAATGCCTTGTTTAGGACACACCTGCAATAAATCAGCGAGCAAGATAACACCTATATATTTCCACCCAGTAGTCTAGGCCAACATAGTAAGAAATTTTTTATAATCCAAATTGATAATTCTAGAATTCAAGATGTTTATACGGAGGGAGATAGACATATAACAAATGAAGAATTCATCGGTATCAAGTGCATTTTGAGAATAAAATCGTTTCAAAAATATATATAGTTTGCATAGTATCTTATAATTAAAATTCACAAGAAATGGCATAGAGTACTCATCTAAAATAGAGGTTCAAAAATATTGATATTGAATCTTGGATCAAACTTTAATCTAACAAATACAATACACGTTTAATTACATATTCTAAACAATGCCCAGTTTGTATATTGTATTTTAACCCAATAATAATTTGTTTTAAAGGATGACTAAAAATCATTTTCTCAACTTTTAAAATTCATTGATCATAATTGAATAATTCAATTCATAGTTCTTACTAATCAGTCGGTTCCCAGTAGACATGGTGGGTAACACGGGCACCACTTGAATACCAACTCCTCTAGACATAATATTTTTCGATTCATTACCAATAGAGAGATGGAGGGTCGTAGGGGAACCATTTAAATACCATCTCATCTAGATAGAATTTTATCGGGCCTAACTTTGGAATTACTTAATAGTATTCCACAATAATGAACCACAATAACAAAAATCATTTCAAAAATCCATATGCAACTTCAAACAAGTTTCAGTTTGGAAAATAAGTAAATTCAATCTTAAATGTATTTTATCAATTATGTGTTTTGAAATAATGAGCAATATCCATTTTATCACCAAAAAGACTATAAATTCATTAGTGAAAATCCCTTTTTGAAATTAAAAAATTCATTATGAAAAGAGTGCTATGTTTCAATTTCATAAAATAATTTAATTTAGAAAATCCTACAATTTTATGTACACCAAAATAGATGTTTAGTGTTTTTACCAACATTTCTACTTAATATAGCTATAAAATAGTAAATTAAAACTATAAAGATGTATTATAATATTATCATAATATTATCATAAGATGAATATCCCTAAGAACTTTAAGAACTTCTTCTTACACTTTCCCACACTTTCTTTCACTATTTCTTTCTATAATTTTCAAGGAGTTGGTGTGAGTTTCAATTGATTTCCAAAGCTCCTATTTATAGGTTTCTAAAGACATTATAGTGTCGATAAGTGTCTATGTGACAAGGCTTTTGCATTGGTGTCAACGTTAAGGTGCCATGTAATGGAGGGGTCTTGCAGTCTTATTTTCACTAAAATGTGACAAGTGTTCCAAGCCTTATCTACATGGATGACACTTGTGAGATGGAGGTGTAAAAATGAAGCACGAGGTGTCAAGCATGAGGATGAAAGGTGTTAAGCATGAGGTGGAAAGGGTATAAGGGGTCATTTTACACATGAAGGGTATTTCGATAATTTCATATTATATATTTTCAATATTTATTTGAGATTCCTTGTATATATTTTATTTACAAAAAGGTACTTTTATGTTTTATTTTGGTCCCTAAAACTTTCTTTATGAAAATAAAGTCCTTAAAGTTTATTAAATTACATTTTCTACCCCAAAACTTAACATTTTCCTAAAACTCAACCTCAATATGAACTCTTGGTTTTAAAAGAACTTTTGACTATTGATTTAATCTCTAATATAATATAATTAAATGTTAAAACTCATATTAGGATTAAGGTTTCAATATAGTCTCTAAAAATTAAAATATAGTTTATTGGGATGTATTACTAAGATTGAAGTGAATTAACTTCAGAGTCTAATATGTAGGTACGCTTAAATATAAGGGGATCATTATCATAAAGTTCTCAACATTATGTGAGAGTAGCCTAACAAATATATATTTATCAAAAAATTCTATAACCATAAATACTTACCAAGTGACATTTTATCATATGATAGGAAACTCAAAATATATAAATCAATTTAGGCATATAAAAGTCAAATTATTACATCCTACATGTGGCTATCCTGTGGGCTTCCCCCTTTTTCTCTTATGGGGTTCCCTTCGGCATGCACGTGGGATTGTGCCCTTTCTCGGGGCGCTCAGCTATCGTCAATATGGGGTAATGTGTAGAGATAAATTCTCCAGCCTATTTTGCACAAAATAGACAAAAGAAATATCTTCGTCTCGAGATAACGTGAAGACGTGATAGGACCCCCAATTTTAAATTTTTAAATATAAATTTCCTATAATGCAGAATAAAGATGGTTCAACACATACAAATGTCAAATTTTAATTTCTTAAAACAAATTAAAATTAATAACTACAAAGTGAATTAAAGTAAGCACACACATACTTTAAATTCACTCAAACCAAGTTAATTTAATTATCAAAATTAAACAATTTAGGCAAGAAAATTATCCAATTAATTTAGTGCCAACTTGAATTAAATTAACTTAAAATAAACTTACCCAAATACTTAAACGTGCACCATTTAATCAAGATTGCGAATTAAATCAAATTTTATCTTTTTACCCTAAGCATGCGTTCTTGGTGACTTTTGCAAAAGACAAAATAAGTTCACAATCCCACAACACGGTGATGTACGAGGAAAAACCCAAAACGGAAAAAAACCTAGGACGGCCCTGGCCTAACAAATTCACTAAGTATGGTTCAAATTTTACAAAGACTCGACAAGAGGACTTACACAACAAACTCGACTCCCTTCAAGCCTTGACGTGCTGCTTCGATCTTCAACCTTAGCCTAGCAAATAACCGTGGACTCCTCCACAATCTCAGACTCCACCGATGGGGCTCTTGGACACCGTCACCCACACATGGTGCCTTTCACCATGTGAGAACACCGCAATGAAAACCAAAATGATTCTCCTTTTGTTGAGGTAGAGAAACAAGACTTTTAAACTCTTTTCTTCTTTGGTAGAAGAGTAAACCCGGTGCCAAAATGCTCCAAACAAATATATAGAAGTAGAAATACTTGGAATAAACTAAGCAGTTGGGTGTATGTGTTTTTGGTAGGAATTATTTCATGGATTCACAAAAACACAAAGCTATGGACTTTTGATGTTAGGAAATTTTTCTCTACAAATTTTCTCTCAAAGTATGTTTAGAAGTTATCAAAAGTTATATTTTTAAAAGAGGTTCACGCACTAAATAAATTTGGAAGAGTTAGTGGGAACAAAATAGGGGGATCATGGAGAAAAACTCCCAAAAAACTGCCAAAATATTTTCCCGCCGGGAATATCGTTCGAATGAGATTTTCATTCGAACGAAGTGTCGTTCGAACAACCATCTAACGATGTTCCAGTGGCCAAATGGAAAAAGTCGTTGGCAAACTCGTTCGAACGATAATTTTGAACGAAACTCGGCAATGATGTTCTCTTGATAAGTAGGCCGCAACGTCTTCAACTGTAACAGGTCATAGGCTTGAAGGATGCACAAGAAATCTATCCTATGACTCAAGTGTTTTTGTCTGGAATTGAGCCAACACTACATTAAGACTCAATTGAAAATTTGTGTCCTTACAAATCTCCCCCTTTGGCTATTCCGGGACAAAAACCAAAACAAAATCCTAAAGGGCCGTCAAGCTCTATTAGACTCAAAAATTTCCCACCCAAAAGTGAAAAATAAGATGCTTGACTCAAAACCCAAGGATGGCTATCTTTGCCAATGAAAATTGCCGCTAAAAAAAATTCATGCACATTCAAGCAAACTATCAAACGCATAGGGAATATTAAGAATATTGAATGCATGTAAAATAAATACTCTCCCTAAATTAATTCTCCCCTTTATAAAAAATGACCTACTTAGAAAGACGTCTCCCCCTAAGTTAAATCTCCCAAACTAAGATATAATTACAGTAGGATTAGATACTATTTCTCCCCTATCATTCTCCCCCTTTTTGTCCAGGAATAGACAAAGGTGATAGAATTAATAAAATACTCATTTCTGCCCCAATAGAATTAAGTACGAATTCTCTCCCTAAAAACTACACAAGGGATATATATATGGGAAAACAAGTAAAATAGATTGTGCATAAAGTGATAAGAGCATTAAAGCATATGGGCAACGATAAAAAGTAACTAATCCACAGATACCAATTTTTGATGTGATAAAAAATGATACCAATAAAAATGTAATTAACATAAGCGTGGGATATCAACCAAAATTTTTGCAACCAATTAGATATCAATTCTGAATTAAAGCATAGGTGGGTTAGCTAAAATGGCAAAGACTAAAAAAATTACCACATATATGTAGACATAATGAATATCACTCACGCACATGCACATATATATAGGTATAAACACCAAACTTGACACAAGATACATTAAGCTTTTCACACTCGTATGGAAAAAATGTGTCCAAATATATTTGGTAAACGGAAGTGTAGGGGTGTGAACTAGTAAAAATTAAATTTCGACCCAATCACTTAAACACATGTTCACGGATTTATCATTTGATTGTAAAACTTTATCACATTTAGATATAGCCTCATGTGACAATATAAATTAAACTCAATGAATAAACATATACAATGCACATAAGCCTGGAACTTTGATGATTCTACAAACCAATTGAGTTGTCACAATAAAAACTTAACTAGGATTCAAAGTCATTGTGCAAACCCGTTAATATATCCATCCAAACTCCTCAAAATTTTCTTTTTCTTTTCTTTTAACATATTAACTAAACTATTTCGGCCTTGGTAAATATTCCTTTTGATGCCATATTTTTAAGGCCTAAAATTCAATGGTGGCTTTTCACGCAAAGAAATTTTGTCTTTCGCATCCCGATTCCATTGAAAAACTACTACACTGGATAAACATATTTTTCATTTTTTTAACTACTACACAAATCCTCCATAGTCATAGCAAAATGTAGATGACTAAATTGATGGGAGAACATCTCACTTAGCTCAAATATACATGTGATGATTAAATTTCAAATGAGCTCGTGCATGTGTGAATTAAAGCATATAAAAATAGAATCCATTAAGAAACACAAAATCCAACTAGTCCATGTAAGCATGGTAAAGAACATTTTAAGGATTGGCAATCTTAACAAAAAGTTCTAGCCACATGGAAGCGAAAAAGAAGGGACTCAAACACAAGTATATGCCACATAAAGTGTGTTAAACTAAAATACACAAAACAAAAATCTTTTTGAATTTTTTGAAATTTTTAACCAAACAAACAAATATATTTACTCAAACGAAATCTTTTTGTATTTTTCATTTAATGCAAAATAAAATGAAAGAACAATAATATAAACGATAAACAAAAATCATAATTCTAGCATGAGATATGTGATAAAGCAATGACTGGAAAATGATAAACAATCATACAGTTAGCATGATAATATAGCATGAAACACAAAAGCTAAAGTATGCAAACAACTAACACATTCAACCTTTAGATTTAGCAAGAGAGGAAGAATTTGTAAGTAAATGAGAATAAAAATCCTATTTTGTAAAGATACCAAGTCAGATCTCCTAACCCAAACTAATGATGAATTACGATATCGGGATATAGGAATCTTGGCTACGTCGGTTGCCTTACGATGGGATTTTCTAAGACCTCGTTTAAGATCTATTTTTTTTTCCCTAAGATGACCTTTTCGACCACAATGTGAACACCTAAAGTCTCGACGAAAAAATTTACCTAAGAAATGATCTTTAACATTGTTCCTAGAAGATTCTCCTAAAATATTGGTTTTGGCTTTATGAGTCGAATCATTACAAGTATTGAAGCCTAAACCACAAGTGTCATTTTTAATTTGGAGTGTTCTTAAGATTTTATCTAATTTCTCCGAACGACTCTCCAAATCAAATTTGACTCTACTTGAGTATCTCACTTTCTTCTCAAGTTCTACAATACTAGACTCGAAGAAAACCATTTCTCTCTTCAAACATAAGAAGCTCCTTTTTTATGAATTCCATTAACCTTCTGAGGCTATCTCTCTCGCCTTCTATATATTCTAGCTTCTCACGAAGAGCTCTCTCACGTGTCCTAAGGTCATCAACTAATGCACTCTCATCAAAGACCTTGGCACGCTCTCTGAAACTAGCTTTTAACTTCAAATTTGCTCTTTTTAATTTAATAGATTCATCATATAATTCTCTAAATGCAATTTGAAGTTCACTCTCTTTAACTTCCTCATCACTTTCACTCTCTCTCTTCTCCTCTCTCACTACCATCATATTTTTTAGATTCACAAACTATGGCCTTGGAAGTGTCATGTGTTAAAATTTCATCAATAAAGGAGTGCTCACTTTCACTCACAAGACTTGCCATAAAAGCCACAAAGTTGGGCTTAATGGGGGAATTGGTTCCCTCTTCCTTATCACTATCACTAAGGGTTGCATTGTAGGAAATTGGTTGTTTACACTCTTTCCTTAGTTTAGTGGGGCATTCAAAATACCTATGGCCATACCCTTCACAACCAAAGCACCTATTCGACTCGTCCCTATTAAGATTTTCATTATTAGCTTTAGGGATCTTTTCGACTTTGTCATGCTTAGAATTTTCAAATTTCTTAAAATCATTTTTAAACTTATCTTTATTAAATTTAATAAATTTTCGAAATTTCCTAGCAAACATAGTCATGTCCTCCGAGTCACAATCACTCTCATCAACCACAACTTGTTATTCCTCCTTTCGGGCTTTCAAAGCAATGCCCTTATCAATTTTCTTTTCATTTTTGGAGGGGAACATATCTAGTTCGTAGGTTTGAAAATCACCTACTAGTTTCTCAAGTTTGGTAGAGTGTAAGGTGGGTAAAGAATTTAACACGATCACCTTAGGGATAAATCTATCGGGTAGGGGCCTAATAATTTTCTTTACAACACGGTTGTCGGGTACTTTCTCTCCTAAATTAAATGAATAATTTACTATATCGCAGAGTCTAGCATAAAACTCATCGAATGTTTCTTTTTCATCCATTTTGATGCTTTCAAATTGAGTGGTGAGGTTTTAGAGTTTAGAAGCCTTAACGACACTAGATACCTCATGAGTGAGTTGTAATATATCCCAAGCTTCCTTAGCGGTTTCACACGTCATGATATTCCGGAATTCATCCGGTGTTACCGCGCTAAACAAGGCATTTAAACTTCGAGAATTAAAATTTGTAAGTTTAAATTCATTCTCACTCCATCTATCTGTGGGTTTGGGAACACGCTCATTTTCTACCAAATATGTGGGTGGCGACCATCCGTTAACAACTGACAACCAAACCCTCTCGTCTATATACTTTAGTGCCGATTTCATATGCACTTTCCAATACTCGTAACTAGAGCCATCGAAAATAGGAAATTTATAAAATGGGAAAAATTCCATTTTTAACCAAAAATATTTAAAAGGACCTTAACGCAATAAATTAGCGCTCCGGCTCTGATACCAATGTGAAGGCGTGATAGGATCCCCAATTTTAAATTTTTAAATATAAATTTCCTTTAATGCGGAATAAAGATGGGTCAATATAAACAAATGTCAAATTTTAATTTCTTAAAATAAATTAAAATTAAAACTACAAAGTGAATTAAACTAAATACACACACACTTTAAATTCACTCAAACCAAGTTAATTTAATTATCAAAATTAAACAATTTAGGCAAGAAAATTATCCAATTAATTTAGTGCCAACTTGAATTAAATTAACTTAAAATAATCTTACCCAAATACTTCAATCCGCACCATTTAATCAAGATTGCGAATTAAATCCAATTATATCTTTTTACCTTAAGCATGCATTCTAGGTGATTTTTTCAAAAGATAAAATAAATTCACAATCCCACAACACGATGATGTACGAGAAAAAACCCAAAACGGAAAAAAACCTCGGGCGACCTTGGCCTAACAAATTCGCTAAGTGTGGTTCAAATTTTACAAAGACTCTTCCATAGTCTAGCAAATAACTGTGGACTCTTCCACAGTCTCGGACTCCACCGATGGGGTTCTTGGACACCGTCACCCACACATGGTGCCTTTTACCATGTGAGAACACCGCAATGAAAGCCAAAATGATTCTCCTTTTGTTGAGGTAGAGAAACAAGACCCAAACTCTTTTCTTCTTGGGTAGAAGAGTAAACCTGGTGCCAAAATGCTGCAAGAAAATATATAGAAGTAGAAATACTTGGAATAAACTAAACAGTTGGGTGTATGTGTTTTTGGTAGGAATTATTTTATAGATTCACAAAAACACAAAACTATGAACTTTTGATGTTAGGAAATTTTTCTCACCAAATTTTCTCTCAAAGTATGTTTAGAAGTTATCAAAAGTTAGATTTTCAAAAGAGGTTTCCGCACTCAATAAATATGGAAGAGTCAGTGGAAACAAAAGAGTGGGATCATGGAGAAAAACTGCCAAAATATTTTCCCGTCGAAAATCTCTTTCGAACGAGATTTCGTTCGAACGACCATCTAACGATGTTCCAGTGGCCAAATGGGAAAAGTCGTGGGCACACTCGTTCGAACGACAAACTCGTTCGAACGACAATTTCGAACGAAATCCCAGAATGTTCATTTTTTCAATTTTAAGCCCAAAAACTTTATTTTAAATAAACATTACACCCATTAAAAAATTCTTCCAAGTCTCCT
Organism: Sambucus nigra; assembly: GCA_949130495.1. Lineage (NCBI taxonomy): Eukaryota > Viridiplantae > Streptophyta > Magnoliopsida > Dipsacales > Adoxaceae > Sambucus > Sambucus nigra. The sequence goes on along the minus strand of OX422217.1, from coordinate 108,385,657 downwards.
ACAAATATATAAAAGTATTCAGACCTTTGGAGACTTGAAATATGATGTTGATGACATGAAATGTGGCACTGAAACTCGACAATGATGTTTTCTCTTGATAAGTAGGCTGCAACGTCTTCAACTGTAACAAGTCATAGGCTTGAAGGATGCACAAGAACTCTATGCTATGACTCAAGTATTTTTTTACGGAATTGAGCCAACACTATATTAAGACTCAATTGGAAATTTGTGTTCTTACATAATGATATAAAGCACAATATTGATGCTTGTGAAACCAAGTGTTAGGAACCTATCCCGCCCTTTCGATCTCTCATGGGCATGTGTTAATATTCTCCTATTAGACTTCGATAAATGTGTGCTTATGTGCATAATATTAATGAAGAGTGGAATCATTCAACTCGCATCATGGAAAAGGACGAAGTGAATTCATCCTTTGGAGTGTTCCCGAAAATAATAATTCAAAATATAGTATGAGTGTTTGCCGAATCATAAGTCGTTATGGAAGAACGAATGTATATATCAGACGGAAGACATGAAAGAATATGACATTCATTAAGAATACATGTATATGATATGCAAGAAATATTATAAACATGAATAAAATAGGAGTCGAATCTCGAGATTAACCCAAGATGCCTATGTATCCCAAAGGGCATCAAAGTCCACGTAGTTCGGAGATAACATAGGGTGGGGTTCAATCCATAAATTCAAGCAGGGGATTTCTCTTATGTGTGTGTGTGTATGGAGAGAAATGTGCTTCGAAAGTGAGAGTGTGAGATGAGAATCCCTATTTTGGAATTTATAAATAAACCATCTTTCCCTTGTCTTTTTTTATGAAAATAGATTATGTTTTGAGATTAATATATGTGATGAAATGAAATAAAGTGCTAAAGTATTTAAACAATTAATACTAAAAATAAGAGAATTAGAGAGAAAGATGGAGGATTGGACATCTTTATGAATGCTTGATATTGATCTTGAGTGTAGATATGTTGATCTTACAATGGGATGAAAGTGGTATGAAGAGATGGGGGGAAGTTTACTAAACGAAGTAAGAAAGTGATGGAATGGAATGTAGGAAATGGGCTTTTTATAAAGGGAACAACTCTGAATTCGAGAGAATGTTCTCTAAATAGTTGAGAGGGATGTTCAAGAGTGCCTTTCAAAGTGAGGTCATGGCCTCTATTTATAGGTCCAAGGGGTTGTTGATTCACATGGTCCTGACCTGCTAATCCGCATAACACCTCGGGCACACTGTTGATAGGCAGGGTCTTGAGGGTGCCATTCGGCAGTCTGGGACAAGTTTTCCGAAAATGGTCGTAAAATGCAAATCTTAAGTCAGAATTGCGCAGGAGTAGATCATTGGAAAGGGTATTCAGATCCCTTTAATAATCCATAGAGCCGCTCTCGATTTCGGGAGTTGACCCGGGTCAAATGGGGCTCGAAAGTGCTCGTTGGTTACTAGACAAGAAGTTTTTAGAAGAAAAATGGATCGTCCATCTGAATCGTAAGGCTAATTCGTGCAAGGGATGGGCCGTTAGAATGGGTATTCAGTTCCCTTTGATATTTCATTCAACTTCGTTCGGTTCAAAGAGTTGATCGAGGCCAAACGGGACCTAAAAGCACCCTGTAACCCTTCGACTTGTACCGTAAGGATGATTCACGCATGGGACAGACCATTGGAAAGGGGTTTCAGAGTGATTTAGATATTCATTGAGATTCACTAAAGTTGAAAAGTTGATCAAAGTCAAACGGGACCCGAGAGCTCCTGATGCCCTTCAGATAAATTTTTAGGGTAAAACAGATTATTTGTCCATATCGTAAGGTCAATTCGTACATGGGATGAACTATTTCAAAGGGTATTCAAAGACTTTTAAATATTCATTGAGCTTCTCTCAAGATGGAGAGTTGATGGAAGTAAAATGAGGTCCGAGAGCACTCGGTGGCCTTCAAATCAGTTTTTAGAGTAAAACAGATCGTTTGCCTGAATCATAAGTTCGATTCGTGCATGATTCAGACCGTTGGAAAGGGTATTAAGGGACCTTAAAAGATTAATTGAGATTTCGCTCAGACAAAAAAATTTATCGGAGTCAAATGGGCCCCCTGAGCACCCGGGCTTTCAGACCAATTTTCGAAGTAAAATAAACCATTTGTCTTAATCATAAGGCCAATTTGTGCACGAGGCGGACTGCTGGAAAGGGTAATCAGAGCCTTCAAATATTTATTCAGCTTTCGCTCAAGAGAGAGAGTTTATTAGAGTCAAACAGGGCTTAGGGTATATGGTGGCCTCCAAATCAGTACTCGGAATATGGCTTAGGGTATATGGTGGATGGATGAGTGTTAGGGACCTAAGGAAGGGCTTAGGTGGGTCCTAGGATTGATTGTCTACACTACCCTCCTTATAAGAAGTTTGGTCCCCAAAATTGACCTATGCTAACTTTTAAATTTTTACTAACATCTTTCTTCCATCTAATTTTTGCACCATATAAAAATACCTTTATCTGTATTACACGATTTTAATAAAATAGTTATCCGTATATAATTAGAACTTAACTTTCAACTTTATTCCATGGGTCATAGCATACTCTTCTTAGAATCTATACATGCATTATCACAATCGTAATTAATTGATCCTGGAGTTTTGTGAACATAAATATCCATAAATATACTATTTCCCTCGATTGTCTAAAGAATTGTAAATAATCCCTAGAATCGTAGAAGTGAAGATCAGTTTCTTATCATTCAATGAACATCTTGTATTTCATAAAATTTGGGGGAAATATAATTCTTATGTAAAGGCCATCCTATCGAACTTTCAAGCATTAAGATACGTTTCAAACGTGGATGGATATCATATGAGATTCCCAATAAGATTTCATTCTTGAACAAAAATCATTTTTTGATATATTTCATCTATTCCATGACCGAAATAGGGGATGATACACGTTACACCACGATTTTGAATCAGAAGAGATATTTCAAGATTTTGTTGGAAGGAAATGATATGAATGAATTAACCAATATACTACAACCTAAATGGAATCTTTACTATGAACACTTGGGTAAACTTACCACAAAATATATGGTAATAATATTCTATTTTGACTATGTTCTAGGTAGATGTTTGTAACCGTCCTACTAGTTTCTAGTAATAAGCTTTCAATTGTTGACAAATCAAACAAACAAATATAAACTATGCCATCTCTCTCTTCATGTAGTTTCACCAAAACACTTTTTGAACATCCTTACACAACTTTGTATATCCGGGACGAAAGATGAATTTCGTAAAAAGACCATCTTCTAAATTTTAACTATAAAGTCGGATACTACTAGGAACACACATCCTATTTCTTAATCTCAACATGTCGTCTTAGAATATAAATTTAGTTGTGTTCTTTACGTCACTTAATATTCTAACAAAGGTAGGTTGTATAATTATAAAATCTTAATGCTTTACATGTTATATTTATAGTCATTCCTTATTCACTATGAATACCAGCATTTATCTCCATACTACTTACATCCTTCAATAATGAATCCTGATTGGTAGTTACGCTAAATTTTTCCTAAAATTCTTTCTTAAAGGGAAAACTAATACATTAGCTAATGAATATTCCAGTCATAATCCTTTATCAAATTTGACAATCTTCATTGTCTTATGTCTAATTCTTTTTGAACATGTATTTATACTATTATGATCCATGTAAAAATAAAAAGTCTTCTCAAAAGAATAATACCTCCAAATTTTGTGACCAAAACTAATCATAATTAATTCTAGGTCATTGGTGCTGTAATTATCCTCGTATGATTTTAACTTCCTTAAAGATAAATTTTAGATATATCAATATAAATTCTCAATCCTCCTTCTCCCAAATGAATAGTTAAAAGTAAGGCAACTATTAACTAGTTCCCATGTTCTTAAGATTTACTCTCAACTTACATAGATAACTCATATTTCACCTTCTTTAATTCGTATAATCTCTTACCTAGGTATTTTTAAATGCTTCTTATGTTCTTGAACGCACTAGACCAAATGGTTCTTAAAAATTTTGTTCACCACATGCAGGATAAAGGTTGTTGAAATTGTCAGTCCAAATGGCACCATTAGGAATGCATAATGACCATATCTAGTATAAAAAGTTAACTTCCAGCTATCATCTTTCTCATTCTCAATTGATGACATCCTAACTTGACGCCGATCTTAAAAATGGTGAACTTTGTAGTCAGTTTAAACAAATTATTTATATGAGGGAAAGGGTACTATACGTAATGGGTACCTTATTTAGTTCTTGATAATCCATACAAAATCTCATTGTCCCGTCCTCAATTTATCTAAGACTAGAGCACTACATGGTGATATACTTGGTTTTATAAAACCCTTATCCAAAATATCATATAACTCAACCTTTAACTCACTTACCTCAAATGGTTCTCTCTCTCTCTCTCGCTCTCGCTATATATATATATGGTTTAGAAAGTGTTCCATTTTTGCGAACGAGGTCAATGTTAAATTTTATTTTTCCAATTGAGATGTAAATTAGGTGAATTTAATTGACTACTAAAAAACTGAAGTTTTAAAAAAAAAAACCATCATAGCAGGGTATTATACTAGCGAGTTCACTTATAACTATGGAATATCTCTGGATATTAAGTTAATATCATAAGGTAAAGATGTTGCTAATGACATAATATTTAATAGGTTATCAGATTAGTTGATGAATTCCTTCAATAATATATTATAATTACAGGTATTAGTTCTAATATGCAAACAAATATAATCCTAAACTTAAGTAAACCAATCAATGTAATTATGCAATTAATAATATAACTCAATATAAAAATTATACTATTTCACCAAGTGAAGGGAAAAATTAACAAATTATCTTGAACCAGCTAATGAATTCTTTAAAGCTATCTACCAATACTATCTCACACCATAGTACTGTTTCTTCTCTTATCCCTCTAAAAATCAATAATGCATATATTCATCACAGGGAAAGTATATAATATTTCAAGAATATAGTATAAAACAGATAACAACATTTTAAGAAATGATAGTAGGATCAACTTTAAGAAAGTCATGTAAATGAAGAAAGGTTCATTTGATGAGAATCAAACTCAATGGCTAGACAGAAAATAACAGATAGATTTCAAGAGCACATTATATACAATCCCATACCCCAACCACAAGGGAATACTTAATACACCTAATACTATATATACTTCTATTTTCTTAGCTATTCTAATAATACAATTATATTATTGCACTATGATAATAGTATCCAATAAGACAATCATTTTCAATCTCAAAATTCTATCCATTGATCATATCTCCTAAACAATGTTTAAGACCTTATCCTCATAATTGTTACAATCCCACCAAATGGTTAATTCGTATAATTAAATCCTAACTCTCACTTCAAATATCTTTAAAAAAAATCAAAGATTAACTTAGAGTCTACCATTAATAATCTTATCTAAGTCACCATCTAATGCATCACCATATTTAATATGATCATCATCCTCTTATATCTTCAAAAACTTATCAATCACTAGTTAATTCTCTAGCACTTGCAGTTTTGACATGATTTAGTCTTATAATTATAGGTTAGGCACCTGGCCTATCTCATCTTCAGATAATCTACAAGTTCATAATCGATTCTTTGAAACCACCTCTGTCATGATCCCGTCCCAAAAATACTAGGGAACGAGTGTCTTGACAGGCCACCAAGACATTCAATATTTTGGTATTAAAATTTTCTCTTAAAATAAATGCAGCAAAAATACATTCACATGGTTGTGAGTTGTAACTAGCTGAAAAGGTAACACGTCATCAGAGCTTCAAAAACATAACTTCTTATATTCATAGATAATTAAATTCTATTTAAAGTTATACCAGAATCAGTTAAAGAGAAATAATTCTCTAATATCTCATTCAACACTAGCCTCTAGCCACAAAACAAATTTCAAATTATAATCTTCAATTCGATCTTCACATATCCATCATCCTCTCTAACTATAACCTGAAAAATGGTTATTTATACAACATCAGCTAACAGCTGGATGAGATTCAATAACTAGGCATTCCAAGGTTTTTAAAAAAAGAAATACCTATTCAAGTAAGAACAAAAGGCATATATATATATATATCGATAGGAGTTTTCAGTAATCGATATATAAAGTGAATGATAATATATATTCGTAAATGAACAGTTTAGAACAGATAAAATAATTGAGCATTATCTGAATTATTCAATTTTATTAACGGCTAAGTACACTCTAATAACCGGACAAAAGTGTTACCCAGATGTTTCCACCTGATAACGTCACAAATGGAAAATCATGATTTCTGGAACAACTTCTTGTTTAGGTCACACCAGCGATAAACCATCTAGGAAGGTACCACCCAAATATTTCCACCCAGTCTTCAAGGCCAACATAGTAAGAGAGTTTCCTTAAGCCGAATCAATAATTTTAGAATTCAAATCAGATGTTTATATGGAGAGAGATAAACATATAACAAACGAAGAATTTATTGGTATCCGGTGCATTTTGAGGATAAAAGTGTATCAAAAAATACATATAGTTTGCATAGTATCTTATAATTAAAACTCGCAAAAAGTGGCATGGAGTACTCACCTAAAACAGTGGTTTGAAAATATTGATGTTGAATCTTGGATCGCACGTTAATCTAACATATACAAAACATGTTTAATTAAAAATTCTAAATGATGTCCATTTTATATATTGTATTTCAATCCTTTAATAATTTATTTTGAAGGATTACTGAAAACCATTTTCTCAATTTTTAAAATTCATTGATCGTAATTGAAGAATTCAATTCATATTTCTTCATAATCAATCAGTTCCCAGTAGAGATAGTGGGTCACAGGGGCACCACTTAAATACCATCTTTTATAGACTGAACATTTTCAGATTCATTCCTTGTAGAGATGAAGGGTCACAGGGGCACCACTTAAATACCATCTCATCTAGATATAATTTCATCGGGCCTGATTTTGGAATTACTTAATAGGATTCCGCAATAATGAACCACAATAACAAATATCATTTCAAAAATCTTATGAAGCTTTAAACAAGTTTTAATTTGGGAAATAAGTAAATTCAAGCTTAAATGTAATTTCTCTATCACGTGTTTAGAAATAATAAGCAATATTAAATTTCGTCACCAAAAGACTATAAATTCATTGTTTAAATTGCTTTTTGAAACTCAATAATTCATTATGAAGATAATGTTATTTTTCAATTTCATAAAATAATTCAATTTAGAAATCCCTACAATTTTATGTTCACTTAAATGGAACTTTAGTGTTTTTACCAATATTTCTACTTAATATAGCTACAAAACAATAAAATAAAACTATAAAGATACATTATAGCATGGTAGAATATTACTGTAAGATGAATATCCCTAAGAACTTTACGAATTTCTTCTTAAACTTTCTCACACTATTTCTTTCTATAATTCTCAAGGAATTGGTTTAAGTTTCAATTGATTTACAAATCTCCTATTTATAGGTTTTTAAAGACATTATGGTGATCACACGTGTCTAGGTGATAAGGCTTTTACAGTGGTGACTCAACGTTGAGGTGTCTCATAACGGAGGGGCCTTGTAGGTTTATTTTAACCAAAATTTGACCAATGTTCTAAGCCTTCTCTATATGGATGACACGTGTAAGGTGGAGGTGTTAAAGTGAAGCACGAGGTGTCAAGCATGAGGTAAACAGGTGTTAAGTGCGAGGTGGAATGATGGTAAGGGTATAAGGGTCATTTTATACATGAAGGGTATTTTGGTAATTTCACACTATATTTTCAATATTTTTTACAGGTCCTTGAAAATATTTTATTTATAACAATTGATTTTTATGTTTCATCTTGGTCCTTGAAACTTTCTTTATTAAAAAAGTCCCTAAAGTTTGGTAAAATTATATTTTTGACCCCAAAACTTATCATCTTCCTAAAACTCAACCTCAATACAAACTCTAGGTTTTAAAATACTTTTGACTATTAATTTAATCTCTAATATAATATAATTAAATGTTAAAACTCTATATATTATGATTAAGGTTTAGATGTAGTCTCTAGAAATCAAAATATAGTTTATTGGGATGTATTACTAAGATTGAAGTGAATTAACTTCATGTGACACCCCGCCTAATTAAATATCGGGTGATCAGTCCTTTATTAAATTATAATCAAGGTGAACGGTTGGTTCATTCTTAGCATCACTGCCGTAAAAATAACTTTTCCAATTTAACACCCTAATTAATTAAGCTAAGTGACAAAAATATTTTTTAAGACATAAATTCCATATTTCAATTAAAACCAATATTTTAAAACTTTACATAATTCATAAATTAAGAATCACCCAACAACTATACTAGAACAAACAATCCAATTAATTAAACATTCAACTAATTGATTCCAACATTAAAACTTAAAGGAAAACATCCTGACATGAATAAATCCCAAAACATAAATACTGGAAATAAACTAATCGCAATATCTGATAAAACAACTGAATAATGAAAAGGGCGACACATGCCCAACTGAATAAATAGTGCTAGAAGTGGAATCAACAATGAGGTCGTCTAAGCAAGAGGCCTGCAACTCCCACCCAAGCTGTAGCGCGTTCCTTCTGGAGGATCCTATGCAAGACGCTCCTGTGGCTGGGCACCTGTAATATATACATACATATACAAGAGAGAAGAGAAAATAGGAAACGGGTCAGAGCCCGATTGTAAAAATAATTTAAAATTAGTTTAACAATTATTTAAAATGCTACCGGCTAATACAACCAACATATTAGTGCGGCACTCCCTTGAGAAATTCTCACCTCTCTTCTAATGTGCACACCTATCGCACTAATCTTCCCAACAGTTTAACTATCTTATCTTAAGTTGCTCGTGAGGTTTCAACCGACAAATTCAAATGTTTAAGAGGTTAATTTTATTTAAAAGCAAAGTTTGTAGAATCGCTACAGCGGAAATATTGCGACTTCTCAAATAAAATCCAATTTTAATTAATCCCAAATTTTAGTTAAACCCTAAAACATGCATCTAGATGATTTATCCAAAAACATAAAGCATGCAGGATAAAACAAACAATTTCAAGAAAAATCCCCCAAAGGGGCAAAACCTTTTATTTCACTATAATTTGTAAGAAGACGGCTTACACGGATTACAATGACATAAGTGTGACATACGAAATACCCGCAGGTGTTGGTTTCGATGTCTCGACTGGAACTTTCCCTTTCCAGGAGGGCAGCAGTGAAGAAGACGGCTCCTCCACAAGTTACAGCTGGAATTTTCCCTTTCCAGGAGGGCAGCAATGAAGAAGAAAACGGCTTCTCCACAAGAGTGAACTTTATAAGGACTCCCTCCACAATAGCATGCAACTGTCGGTTGTAGAGATCTCCCCACAAAGTATAAACAAGAGCAAAGTATGTTCTTGAAAACCAAAACAATTCACTAAAGCATATGGGAGTTTTGTGAATTGAAAACAAAAAGGGATTAAAACCCTAAAGAAAGAAGCCTAAAAGAATTCTGCTTTTGCAATTTTTCTGTTCGTCAAAACGCTGTGACTTCTTAATGAAAACGTTACCAAATAATGAGTATTTATAGGAAAATGCGCCGCCTCGAAAACAGATCTCGTTCGAATGAGATAAGCAAGTCGCTCGAACGAAGGACAGATGTCGTTCGAACGAGATCGCACGACATGCTATCTCGCGCGAACGACATGCTATGTCGCTCGAACGACTGCGGTGAAAAATTATTATTTTAATGTCCGCTTCAACACTTAGAAAAAATATTCATTCTCAAATTTTGACGAAAAAGTCCGCTCCAACACTTAGAAAATATTTTGTAAAAATGTCCCAAAAGCTCTAAGTGAAAAGTAATGGTATTTAAAACATAACCTTACCAAAGTAAACTTCGCGGAGCCTTGAATGATGAGGAACTTGAGTAATTCGGATCCGTCTTTGATGTAGATGTCTCTTGAATGCTCTTCGACGGTGTAGCGGTATATGACATAATAAATTGATAACGGACCTATGAAAATATGTCCTTACAAAGTTCTCATTTAAACCTTATTTAATAAATAAGTTTCTCAGTAATATATCATACTTTTCAAACACTTATACCCAAGTTGAAATAATTATTCATTTCTTACTTACCATAGACACAGTAGGTAGTTCCTAAATTCCAGATTTAAATATATATATTAAATACTCATATAATATATATATTCTAACGGCACCCCACATAACAATTATGGTGCGGGCATACTCTGCTATCCAGTCCCCGTATCACTCGTACTAAGGGAAATACAAGTTCGGAATCACTCTCGAAATGATTTAACACAAAACACATACAATATTGAGGCGAAGCATAGTTCCAAGCCTCTAAGAGGTCAGCACATACCCTCACGTCTCTTAGGAACGTATGACTATCGATACGATAGCCTGTACCAAGGATTCCTATCTTCTAGGGCACGAGTCAATATCCCCCATAAAGGTCCCATCGAGATAAGACTATCCCAGCGCGGTAACCTCAGGGATAACAAGTAGCGCGGGCATAATTTTTACACATATATAAGATATATGATCAATCACAGAGTCATATTGATATATAACTATTCACATTCATAAGTTAGGTACGCACACGGCCCAACATTATATTATTCTATTCTTAGTACATTTTTATTCGATTATTTCTTATAACAGACTTATTCAATTTATTTTTGAAATTTAATTTATTGCAACTCACTTCTCATCTCTCGAAGTATTCTCTTTACCTAAGTACAATTTCAGTAGGACCTCACTTACCTTCCAATCCAACTCCTAGACATTTCGATTATTAAGTATACACACGTTAGATTTCTTAGGTATAAATATTTTCCCGTTTACCCTTCATTTTCCCATTTCATTAAAGTTCCACTTAACGGGGTTTACCTTGACCCTACTGGTCCTTTTTATGTTTCATTATGTCCTAATAACATTAATCAAGATTTATTATGCATTTAAGTCAACATAAGGAAAATTCTAGTTTTCCAGAAGGGGTCGGTCGATCGATAAAAGGGGGTCGATCGATCGAACCGTCGATCGATCGACATTCTTTGGTCGATCGATCGATCAAGCAGGTATGGCGAAAACTGCAGAATACCAGTTACGGGAATTATCATCCAAAATCATCCAAATCCAAGTCTTTAACTCCCAAACTCCCAGTAATTTATACCACAAGCATTGTAAACCCAAATGAACAATATTCTACGTAAGGCATGCGAGTTTTCATCAAGTATCATGAATTAAAAGGGCCAAAATCTGTATAAATCTCATGAACCCTTATAATTTCTTTAACTTAGTTCTTCTCATTCTTTTTCCAGAATTTCTACTTCTAACCCAATGTAAATTCGTGGTTCAACCTCTACATGTGAAGGGGATTTCCAGAATGATATTTATATCTCTACAACATGCAATTTCTAACCTCCAACATAGGTTTTCTTTCATAAAAACTCATCCGAATCAACCCTAAACTAATATGAATGAAGCATTAACTAAATTAAGCAAGATAAATACTTGCATGGGAATTTTTTTTCTGATTTGTGGATGAAATCAGTGTGGTTGTGATCCTTGTTGCGCGATCTAACGTTTGGCGGTGACGGCGGTGCAAACGGAGGAGTTCTTGGCCTAGAACTCCTTGGTAAACTTTTCTTTTCCTTCTCCAATGGCCGTCTTTTGTTTTTGGTTGTGTTAACCCTAGAAGACAACCCTAAGCATCTGATATAACCTAGAAAATTCGTAGGTTTCCAAGCCCAAAAATACAAAATGCATAAAATGTCCTCCCGGGGTGTTAATTTAGCCTAAAAACGCCCCGAGACCCAAACTAAACCCCCGGGTACATTATTTTGACTATCTCGACCCGACACGACAATTTAGTTCACTTTTCTTAATCAAAATTTAGTTCTGACACGACACGGGCGCGTCCCGACTTAAATTTCCAAAAGTGTCGTTTTATTCACTCGTGACATTTAATTGAACCAATATTATATATTAATTTGCTCATTAGTAATATTCAACAAGTTTCCAATAATTACTAACTCTCGTCACGTTAGTAATTATTTAAAAAAATAATTAATTTCCGGATTTATATTAAATTAATAACTCATATCAAATTTAATAAATCCCCATATTTAGAAAGCATAAAAATACGGGGTATTACATACTTCCCCCCTAATAACGGAATTTCGTCCCGAAATTTGAAAAATACGGTGTACCTGGTAAGAATAACTCTGGGTACTTCTCACGTTTGTCCGCCTCACGTTCCCAAGTGGATTCTTCCACATTATGATGCTCCCACTGGACCCGGACAAGTGGGACTACCTTTGACCTCAATCTCCTTTCGCTATGGTCTAGGATAGCCACTAGCCTCTCCTCGTAAGAGTTGTCGAGCTGTAAGTCAATCTCCTCAATCGCAATATGGGTATATGCCATGTCATCCCGAAGGTATCGTCTCAACGACGAGATGTGGAATACATCGTGAATGCGTTGCAAGTGCTCTGGCAGTCCCAATCTGTATGCTACTGGCCCAATTCTCTCGATAATGGGAAATGGTCCCACGTACCTCGGGGCCAATTTCCCTTTCTTCCCGAACCTCATCACTCCTTTCATAGGAGATACAGGTAGTAATACTTGGTCCCCCACATTAAACTCTCGAAAGAACCGTTTTGCATCGGCGTAGCTTTTCTGCCTGTCCTGGGCTACCCGAATTTGACTCCTGATAATCTCAATCCTAGCGGAGGTTTCCTGAATCACCTCTGGTCCGAGCAACTTGTTATCCCCCACCTCTAGCCAACAAGTTGGGGAACGACAAGGCCTGCCATACAAAGCCTCAAATGGAGCCATGCCTATCGTGAACTGATAAGAGTTATTATAAGCGAACTCTACCAGTGGAAGATGTGGCTCCCAACCTCCTCCAAAATCGAGGACACACATGCGTAGAATATCCTCCAACATCTGATTAGTACGATCTGTCTATCCATCTGTCTGTGGGTGATAAGCTGAACTCAACCTCAACTCTGTACCCATGGCCTCCTGAAAGCTCTCCTAGAAACGCGACACGAAAATCTTGTCTCTATCTGACACAATATTCAGGGGCACCCCATGTAATCTGACAATCTCAGCAATGAACAACTGAGCATACTGACCCGTGGTATAGTCTGTTCGCACCGACAGAAAATGAGCCACCTTGGTCAAACGGTCCACAATCACCCAGATGGAGTCGTGGCCCCGCTGTGATGTAGGCAACCCTGTAATAAAGTCCATAGAAATATTCTCCCACTTCCACGCGGGTATTTCCAATGGCTGAAGCAACCCCGACGGTTTCTGGTGGTCCACCTTTACCAGCTGGCAGGTAGAACACTTAGACACGAACTCAACAATATCCTTTTTCCCCACTCCACCAGTATTGCCGCCTCATATCCTGGTACATCTTATCTCCCCCAGGATGCACCGCAAATCGGGACCCGTGAGATTGGGTCATCACTGCATGACGTAAGTCTGCTCCTTCTGGGACCACCAATCTCCCATTAAACCTCAAACCTCCATCAGAACTAACAGAATAGGACTCAGCACCATCAACTAAGAGTCGTACAATCTGCTCCTGGCAAAACGGGTCTACGGTCTGTGCCTGTATCACCCTCGTAACAATCTCGGGTGTCACTGTCATAACAGATATGAAGGAACGGGCTACTGTGTCCTGGTGACCCAACTCCTTCCACTTTGCTTTCTAGACGTCCGCTACAGCTTCTACCGGTCTACGGCTCAACGCATCAGCAACTACGTTAGCCTTCCTCGGATGGTACTGTATGTCGAACTGATAGTCCTTCACAAACTCTAACCACCTGCGCTGACGAATATTCAGCTCTCGCTGAGTGAACAGGTACTACAGTGACTTGTGGTCTGTGAATAATCGAAATTTCTCCCCCAATAAGTAGTGTCTCCATACCCTCAATGCAAAGACGATCGCTGCTAACTCTAGGTCATGTGTGGGGTAATTCTTCTCGTGCGGCTTAAGCTTGCTGGAGGCAAAAGCTATAGCCTTCTCCTCCTGCTGAAGTACTCCCCCGAGTCCCCGTAAAGAGGCGTAGGTGTAAACCAGATACTCCACGCCCGACTTAGGTAAAGCATGGACCGGTGCTGAAGTAAGCTTGTCTTTTAGCTCGTCGAAAGCCAATTGACAAGCATCGTCCCAAGCATATGGTACCCCCTTGCGTGTCAGGTTCGTCAATGGACCCGCTATTTTGGAGAACCCCCGAATGAATCTCCTGTAGTATCCGGCTAATCCCAAGAAACTACGCACTTTCGTCGGTGTCGTGGGCTGTCCCCACTCCCTCACCGCTGACACTTTACTCGGGTCAACTGCTATCCCTTGTTCAGAAATAACATGTCCCAAGAATTTCACTTCTCGTAACCAGAACCCGCACTTCTCGTACTTAGCATACAACTGATGCTCTCGTAGAGTCTGAAGAACCTGTCTCAAGTGCTCGGCATGCTCTTCCTCGGTGTGTGAATATATCAAGATGTCATCTATGAAGACGATGATAAACTGATCCAAGAACTCTCTGAACACTCGGTTCATCAAGTCCATGAATACGACTGGAGCAGTTGTGAGTCCAAATGGCATCACTCTGAACTCATAGGACCCATATCTCGTCAAGAAAGCAGTCTTTGAAACATCCTGCTCCCTAATACGTAGCTGATGGTACCCTGACCTCAGATCTATCTTCGAAAAGAAAGTTTCTCCCCTCAACTGGTCGAACAAATCATCGATTCGAGGCAATGGATACTTGTTCCGTATCGTGACCTTGTTCAGTTCCCGGTAGTCCACACATAGCCTCAGTGAACCATCTCTCTTTTTCACAAACAACACTGGAGCGCTCCAAGGTGAGGTACTCCTACGAATGAAGTCCTGACCTAATAGTTGCTCTATCTGATCCCGTAACTCTTGCATTTTCGCCGGAGCCATACGGTATGGAGCACGTGCTATCGGTCGAGTATCCAGTAATAAATCTATGACAAAATCTATCTCTCGACTGGGGGGTAGGCCTGGTATCTCCTGAAATACATCAGAATACTCACGAACAACTGGGATTGAGTCTAAGGGAATCACGACCTCCTTAGACGTATCCTCCTCTATGTAATATAAATGAGCGATCGAGCCTCCCTCTGGGCGAGGCATCGCCACTATAAACATCTCTTGCCCCGAAATGGCAAAGACAATACTCCCACCGAAATAATCTATCATGGCTCTGTAAGCTGCGAGCCAATCCATACCAATAATAACGTCGTGCTCATGCATATCTAAGACTAACATGTCTGCTGGTAATACCAAGCTACCAATCTCTACTCCTACACCCCGGTATATAAAGAAAATTAGCGATCCATTTCCCAGTGGTGAGTCTACACACGTTACAGTGCTCTCTGCTGTAGCTAATAACCCTAAGGCTTTCGCAAAATGGGTAGCTATAAAATAGTGTGTCACTCCAGTATCATATAAAACCCGACCCATAGTACCATGGATAGGAAACGCACCCTCAATCGCGGGTGGAGCCTGTGGAGATGCTGCCTGGTGGATGTTATAGACACGTTCGTACTGTAACTGCCCCTGATGCACTGGAGCGGCTGGAATGGCTGGTAGGGATGGTACCTGAGCTGGTGCTGGGAGGGAGGCTGAAAAAAGTGGCCTCTGTGGCTCATTACGGGCACCTTGTTGCTGTGGGGCCCTATCAGCCTCTGGACAATCCTGGCGCTTGTGGCCATTTTTACCACACTCGAAGCATCGGCCCCTAAAATTTCCTCCCCTTTGTCCCTGCTGATTACGGCCCTGCTGGTCGTTACCACCCCGCCATTGGCCCTGCTGAAAACGTTGTTGGCCCTGCTGCTGACGGTGTTGGCCTTGCTGGCCCTGCTGATTAGGCTGGCCCTGCTGACCCTGCCTAAATCCCCCAAATCCTTGCCTGGAATCACCTGATCGGAATCTCTTGGCAGGGACCCCCTGATGGGAACTCTGCTCATGCTGACGAGTCTGCCCCTGAGATGTCGGTGCTCCACTAGCACCACTACCCCCTGTCCTGCCCTGCTGGCCGAACTCTCCTGCTCGCTTACTTCCCTGCAGATGGAAGCGATGATCCTGGCAGTGTAGCAAAGCAGTATTGAGTACATATGTGTAGGTACTCAGAGACAGATTTCCTATAAGGTGTTGACGGATCCTCCAAGCTAACCCGTCCACAAACAATAGTATCTTCTTGCCCTCAGTGGGTGCCTCATCTGGCACTATAGTGAGAAGTCTGGTGAACTCCTCTTCATACTCAATAACAATAGAATTTTCCTGCTTCAGACTCAGTAACTTCCTCCTCATCTCAGTTTGCACGGCGGATGGAAAATATTTGCGGTCAAACCGCTCCCAGAATGACTGAATCAGGATAATATCCCTCTCCTCCAAGGTGGTGGTGGACTCCCACAACTGCAAAGCGGCCCCCATTAGCATAAAGGAAGCCAACAACTGTTTCTGCACGTCTGTGCACTCATACATACACAGATGCCTCTGGATATCTTTCTTCCACTGGCTGACAATGATGATATATGAACTACCCGAGAACTCAGGGGGATACGCCTTATGAAAGGCATCCCTAATCCGCTCCCATGCAGATGGAAGCTGTGCAGGTACTGGCGCCACTGCCTGAATCTGGGGTGGGGCCGCTAGCGCAGCATTCACCGCCTGAGCAACGATGGCAGCTACCTCATTTACGTTCATTATTCCCTGAGCCAGAGCTACTGGCTGCTCGGCTTGGGCACGCCTATCCTTTGGTGCACATCTCGGAGGCATCTGAAACGTGAAGAAATTTATTAGTCTACAGTTATTATCAAATATCAAATAGCTGAAGACGTAATCATAAAAGCAAGAATACAACAATCCTAAAATAGGGCTCTATAACAAGAACGCTAAGCTGAAAGCGAAATAAGCCGTACAGATCCTAAGGACACTGGAACCTGATGCTCTGATACCACCTGTGACACCCCGCCTAATTAAATACAGGGTGATCAGTCCTTTATTAAATTATAATCAAGGTGAACGGTTAGTTCATTCTTAGCATCACTGCCGTAAAAATAAATTTTCCAATTTAACACCCTAATTAATTAAGCTAAGTGACAAAAACATTTTTTAAGACATAAATTCCAAATTTCAATTAAAACCAATATTTTAAAACTTTACATAATTCATAAATTAAGAATCACCCAACAACTATACTCCAAACAATCCAATTAATTAAACATTCAACTAATTGATTCCAACATTAAAACTTAAAGGAAAACATCCTGACATGAATAAATCCCAAAACATAAATACTGGAAATAAACTAATCGCAATATCTGATAAAACAACTGAATAATGAAAAGGGCGACACATGCCCAACTGAATAAATAGTGCTAGAAGTGGAATCAACAATGAGGTCGTCTAAGCAAGAGGCCTGCAACTCCCACCCAAACTGTAGCGCGTTCCTTCCGGAGGATCCTATGCAAGACGCCCCTGTGGCTGGGCACCAGTAATATATACATACATATACAAGAGAGAAGAGAAAATAGGAAACAGGTCAGAGCCCAATTGTAAAACTAGTTTAAAATTAGTTTAGCAAGCATTTAAAATGCTACCGGCTAATGCAGCCAACATATTAATGCGACACTCCCTTGAGAAATTCTCACCTCTCTTCTAATGTGCACACCTATCGCACTAATCTTCCCAACAGTTTAACTTATCTTATCTTAAGTTGCTCGTAAGGTTTCAACCGACAAATTCAAATGTTTAAGAGGTTAATTTTATTTAAAAGCAAAGTTCTCATTTAAACCTTATTTAGTAAATAAGTTTCTCCGTAATATATCATACTTTTCAAACACTTATACCCAATACCATAGACACAGTAGGTAGTTCCCAAATTCCAGATTTAAATATATATATATATATATATATTAAATACTCATATAATATATATATTCTAACGGCACCCCACATAACAATTATGGTGCGGGCATACTCTGCTATCCAGTCCCCGTATCACTCGTACTAAGGGAAATACAAGTTCGGAATCAGTCTCGAACTGTATTAACACAAAACACATACAATATTGAGGTGAAGCATAGTTCCAAGTCTCTAAGAGGTCAGCACATACCCTCACGTCTCTTAGGACCGTCTTACTATCGATCCGATAGCCTGTACTAAGGATTCCTATCTTCTAGGGTACGAGTCAATATCCCTCATAAAGGTCCCATCGAGATAAGACTATCCCAGCGCGGTAACCTCAGGGATAGCAAGTAGCACGGGCATGATTTTTACACATATATAAGATATATAGTCAATCACAGAGTCATATAGATATATAACTATTCACATTCATAAGTTAGGTACGCTCACGGCCCAACATTATATTATTCCATTCTTAGTACATTTTTATTCGATTATTTCTTATAACGGACTTGTTCATTTTATTTTCGAAATTTAATTTATTCCAACTCACTTCTCATCTCTCGAAGTATTCTCTTTACCTAAGTACAATTTCAGTAGGCCCTCACTTACCTTCTAATCCAACTCCTAGACATTTCGATTATTAAGTCTACACACGTTAGATTTCTTAGGTATGAATATTTCCCCGTTTACCCTTTATTTTCCCATTTCATTAAAGTTCCACTTAACGGGGTTTACCTTGACCCTACTGGTCCTTTTTATGTTTCATTATGTCCTAATAACATTAATCAAGATTTATTACGCATTTAATCGGATTAAGTCAACATAAGGAAAATTCTAGTTTTCCAGAAGGGGTCGATCGATCGATAAAAAGGGGTCGATCGATCGAACCGTTGATCGATCGACATTCTTTGGTCGATCGATCAATCAAGCAGGTATGGCGAAAACTGCAGAATACCAGTTACGGGAATTATCATCCAAAATCATCCAAATCCAAGTCTTTAACTCCCAAACTCCCAGTAATTTATACCACAAGCATTATAAACCCGAATGAACTACGTAAGGCATGCGAGTTTTCATCAAATATCATGAATTAAAAGGGCCAAAATCTATATAAATCTCATGAACCCTAATAATTTCTTTAACTTAGTTCTTTTCCTTCTTTTTCTAGAATTTCTACTTCTAACCCAATGCAAATTCGTGGTCCAACCTCTACATGTGAAGGGGATTTCCCGAATGATATTTATATCTCTACAACATGCGATTTCTAACCTCCAACATAGGTTTTCGTTCATAAAAACTCATCCGAATCAACCCTAAACTAATATGAATGAAGCATTAACTAAATTAAGCAAGATAAATACTAACCTGGGAATTTGTGTTTCTGATTTGTGGATGAAATCAGTGTGGTTGTGATCCTTGTTGCGCGATCTAACGTTTGGCGGTGACGGCGGTGCAAACGGAGGAGTTCTTGGCCTAGAACTCTTTGGTAAGCTTTTCCTTTCCTTCTCCAATGGCCGTCTTTTTATTTTGGTTGTGTTAACCCTAGAAGACAACCCTAAGCATGTGATATAACCTAGAAAATTCGTAGGTTTGCAAGCCCAAAAATACAAAATGCATAAAACGCCCTCCCGGGGTGTTAATTAAGCCTAAAAACTCCCCGAGATCCAAACTAAACCCCCGGGTACATTTTTTTAACTATCTCGACCCTTTCGGACACTTTGGTGCACTCGAAATGACCATACGGGAGATTTTTAATTTATTCACTTTTATTAATCAAAATTTAATCCTGACACGACACGGGCGCGTCCCGACTTAAATTTCCAAAATTATCATTTTATTCGCTCGTGACATTTAATAGAACTAATATTATATGTTACTTTGCTCATTAGTAATATTCAACAAGTTTTCAATAATTACTAACTCTCGTCACGTTAGTAATTATTTAAAAAAATAATTAATTTCCGAATTTATATTAAATTAATAACTCATATCAAATTTAATAAATCCCCAAATTTAGAAAACATAAAAATACGGGGTATTACACTTCATAGTCTAATATCTAGGTATGCTGAAGACATATAAGGGGATCATTACCTTAAATTTCTCAACAATATGTGAGCAGCCTAACAAATATATATTTACCAGAAAATTCTATAGCCATAAATACCTGCCAAGTTGCATTTTATCATATACGAGGAAACAAAAAATATATAAATATATTTAAGCATATAAAATTCGGGTTATTACAGTAGGGCTCTCTCTTTAACCCATAACTTGCACATGTTGACCGCTAAAAAAGGAGATGAAGGCTAATGTCTCAGGTGCACCGAATCGATCCAGAATCATTTTCGGATCGATCCGATATTCAATCCGAAATTCATTTTTTAAGCGTGTGTCCACACCAATAATTATTGTTATAGTTTTGAGTTTATCTTGACCCAAGTTTACAACCGTAAAAACTCTACTTAACATAAATTTTTATTGGAAATTTGGACTCTTTATTATTTTACAAAATTCGATTTAAAATGCGTAACTTAATTAACTCGCGTACGCGATAAGTGACATTTATGAATTTTTCGCTTTAACTTTAATTATAAAACTAGCATGTAACCCATGCGATGCACGGGCACATGTAGTATTTTTTTACCATCATAATTCAATACATACATGTAGCCAAAAATTATTGTAATGAGCATACATTTTGATTAATGACTTTAAAATCAGATAAATATTTTCAATTTATATAATAAATTCATTTGATGAATTAGTGTAACCATAATGAAAATAAATTGAAAAAATAGTGAAATAATATGTTAAGTGAATTCCAACATGTCGTAATACTTTACACTAATTTTCATTATTTTTTATACAAAACAAATTTTCGTCTTAAATCAAATGGTGCTTAGATTTCGATTTAGATATTATAATTATGGAATGAAAACTTTTTCAACAAAGCTCGACTCAGTTATTGCCTTTCCTTAATTATCAATGGTGCAAGTTGGATGAAAATTATCTTCATATTTAAGAATGTATATAGCACTTGCATGAAAATTACAAAAAAGGATAAAAGATCAAATACAATACACCTATAGTGATGTCCGTGTTACTTAGTGTAGTACGATAAATTATGCTCTTGTCATGTTATGTTCATGTTAAAATTGTAATTCATGTTATGCATAGACAACATATAAATTAGAATTCAATAATTCCACATCTTCGTAAAAATAAGTCCAACTAAAAGGGAAAAAAGTCTAACATGCATATGTCTGTAATGTTTGACAATTAGAAGTTAATCTTTCATATGCGCTATTGATATTTTTTATGCAATCAAAGTATTTCAACTTATTTCACAACAAATAACTAAAAATCATCACATATTTATCATTCAACTATTTTCAATAAATGAGTAATACAAACATTACTACATGCATTACAAAATAACAAAAAGATTAAATATTTATTAGAGTTAATATCCATTAGCAAAATAATAGCAGAAAAAGCAAAAGAATTATAATGAACATATAAAAGGAAAAAAATTGCCTAATGGGCCCAATATTCAATTATCACACAACTACCAAATTCTTGTCCATAATTAATATCAAAAAGAATATTTTAGCACAAACACATGAGCCTCACTAATACACATGTAGTGATGTTCGTGTTAATTAGTGTAGTACGATAAATTATGCTCTTGTCGTGTCATGTTCATATTAAAATTGCAATTCATGTTATGCATGGAGCAAGACACATTATCAAGTTCATATGAATTAGAATTCAATAATTCCACATCTTGATAAAAATAAATTCAACCAAAGGGGAAAAAAGTCTAACATGATAAATTTACAAGCATAAGCTAATATAAAGAAATAACATAAACTAAAACTTGTAATAATCTTTCAACATATATGTCATAAATAGTGTATCAAGTACCAAGTCTTTAAAAGTTAAAAAAAATATATGGATCTAATATTTGACAATTAGAAATTAATCTTTCATATGTGCTAACTATTGATATTTCATGTATGTAATCAAAATTCTTCAATTTGTTTCATAAAAAATAACTAAAAGTCATCACATATTTGTCATATAACTAAATTTAATAGGTGAGTAATACAAACATTTGTACATGCATTACCAAATAACAAAAAGATTAAATATTTAGTAAAGTTATTATCCATTAGCAAAATAATAGCAGAAAAAGCAAAAGAATTATAATGAACATATAAAAGGGAAAAAATTGCCTAATGGGCCCAATATTCAATTATCACAAAACTACCTAATTCTTGTCCACAATTAATATCAAAAAGAAAAATAATATTTTAGCACAAACACATGAGCATCACTAATACACATGTAGTGATGTTCGTGTTACTTAGTGTAGTTTGATAAATTATGCTCTTGTCATGTCATGTTCATGTTAAATTTTTAATTCAAGACACATTATCAATTTCATATAAATTAGAATTGAATAATTCCACATCTTCATAAAAATAAATCCAACTAGAGGGGAAAAAAGTCTAACATGATAAATTTATAAACATAAGCTAATATAAAGAAATAACATAAACTAAAACCTACAATAATCTTTCAACATATACGTCAAAAATAGTGTATTAAGTACCAAGTCTTTAAAAGTTAAAAAAAAATATGGATGTAATATTTGTCAATTAGAAATTAATCTTCGTATGTGCTAACAATTGATTTTTTTTCCATGCAATCAAAATTCTTCAATTTGTTTCATAAAAAATAACTAAAAGTCATCACATATTTGTCATATAACTAAATTTAATAAGTGAGTAATAAAAATATTTGTACATGCATTACCAAATAAAAAAAAGATTAAATATTTAGTAAAGTTATTATACACTAGCAAAATAATAGCAGAAAAAGCGAAAGAATCATAATGAACATATAAAAGGAAAAAAAATTGCCTAATGGGTCCAATATTCAATTATCACAAAACTATCTAATTCTTGTCCACAACTAATATGAAAGAGAAAAAAAATTATCTTGGCACAAGCACATGAGCATCATCGAAAAATAAATAAATAAATTAACTATATACATATACATATATATATATATATACATATACATATATATATATATATATACATATATATATATATATATATATATATATATAGAGAGAGAGAGAGAGAGAGAGAGAGAGAGGAAGGCTCACCTACATCATGATGTGTACATCACACCATACATCACATCTAGTTCTAGGTCCTAAGAAACTTTTTTTCTAAAATTATTATTTTTTTCCTTGAAATTAACCTTCTAATCAACCCATATTCAAAAAATTAGGTCAAAATACATTTTGTAGCTATTTTTAAAAAATTCACAAAAACTTCTGACGTAGACCCTTATAAATAAGGTATTTTGAGCAGTTTTTTGTGGATTTTTTAAAAATAGCTACAAAATGTATTTTGACCTAATTTTTTGAACATGGGTTTATTGGAAGGTTAATTTCAAGAGAAAAATAAAAAAAATTGGCACAAATAGTTTCTAAGGGGCTATAACTAGGTGTGATGTATGGATGATGTATAGAGCATGATGTAGGTGAGCCTTATCATATATATATAAAGCTTTTCATGTTTTCTATGATGTTTTTTTTATGTTCTCTATGATGTTGTTTCAGAGAACTATGAAAAATACAAAGACTTTATAGGAAGAGAGGGAGAAATTGTTTTAATAGGGGAAATAACAAATCGTAATTATCATAGAAGTTAAAGAGATAGGTAGTGTCAATCTGACGTTAAGCGAGCTTACAAATTTAGTTATATACTAAAGATTATTACTAACACAGTATATAATAATTGTTTAGAACAAAATGAGAAACCCAATTTTAAAAGTCTTTACTGAGTCATCAAACAACCCCATAAAGGATTCAAGATAACAAATTGAATTTAATTATACGATAAATAAGAATTACACACACACACACAGTTATATGGAGAGAGAGAGAGAGAGAGAGAGGCCCTCTCTCCTGTAAGGACTTCTTATGGTGCACACCCGGGTACATACCATTTTTTTAAAATAGTAAAAAAATGATTTTTTTTATGAAACTTGATGAATATGATCTCCATGGTGGGAAGGTCATCTCCAATTTTTTTCATCAACAAATTCAAGAAAAATCCGCTGAGATGAGGTGATATGTAAAAAAATTGTATAAATATGCATTTTTTACCGTTGAAATGTTGGCGATCATCTCACCTACTTTTTGATTGATTTTTTTATAAAACTTCATGGATATGATCTCGATAGTGAGAAGATAATATCCATGAAGTTTTATCAAAAAATTCAATCAATAAAGTGGTTGGTGCCGAGCCAACATTTCAACGGTTGAAAATGTATATATATACCATTTTTTTACATATCACCTCATCTCAATGGTTTTTTTACTGAATTTTTTGACGAAAAAAATTGGAGATGATCTTCTCAATGTGGAGAACATATCTATGAAGTTTCATCAAAAATTTTATTTTTTTACTATTTTAAAAAAATAGTATGTACCGGAATATGTACCATAAGGAGTCCTTACAGAAGATTTTCTGTATATATATATATATATATATATATATATATATATATAGAGAGAGAGAGAGAGAGAGAGAGCACCTTACGAATTACAAACAGGAGGATCTTCAAACATAGAAAAAGAGAGTTGTTTTTTGTCTTGACCAATATCAAACAATATGATACCCGAGGATGGGTCAAAGACAACTATACCCTTAACTGGAAACCAAATGAACATCTTTTCTTGAGATAGACCCTCCACTCCAATAAGTCCACCATAACTCAGATCATCTCTCACCACACTATAAAAAAACCTTGTCTCAACTTTTACAACATAATGTTTATCAAAGTAGACTTGGAAGAGGCCAATTTGGCTAAGATTGTATGATTTTATGTTTTTTTGGAAAAGACCAGCTGGTAAGACTTTGATTCTAAGGAGCTCACGGATTGAAATGGAGGTGGTTAGGGTTGGGAGAGAGAAAAATGGCGATTTTTTTCATTGTGAATTTTCTAGAGAGAGAGGAAAGTGAATGTATTGAGACGGTAAGTTTATGAGGTGAGGACGGAGTGAGGTTTAGTTTTATTTTGGTGAAAATGAATGGAAGGTAAGAAAAATGAAGAGTCAAACTATAATTGGGTTATGGGCTTTAAATTTGTGGCAATAAAAAAGCCACAAAGTAAGGAATTAAAGAAACAAATAATCTTATTAAATAATGTTGACACGTGGCGCTGTAGGAACGTTTTAAGACTATATATATATATATCCATTTAAATAATCCCATAGTTTCTTATAACTCAATTTTATTAATATAACAAAAATTCCGGCATTAAAAAATGTCAACCTGAGAAACAGTTTTAACATATGAGTAATATTTGCAAAATATGTTAAAAAAAAGAAAATGTACAAAAGTTATGTACCTGAGGCCCAAAGGCACATGTGTGCTCGAGATCATTATGACCTCAACTTGAAAACAAAGAAATTGGTTGACTTGAGATCCGACATATAATTTACAAAGTATAAAGAAAAAATGACAGGTACAAAAGTTAGTATGTGAGACCGTACAAGTATAAGGGGGATTGAATTAGCTACAATATCAACATTAACAAAATAACAATTTAAGTAAATAATATTTTACAAAGTATGTGCAATAAGCAAATAGAAATAACAATATATGAAGGCTCAAAGGAAGAAGATCCTCAATGTTTATGTTCACAATATTAATCTCAACATATTTAACAGTACAATGAGTTGATTTATGTGAGCAATAGTGGCCAAACAAAGGAGAAATTTTCTTTGACATTCACATACTTGAGACTCAATAGATTGAGTGATAGTTACTGATGAACTGTCCGTGATAACCTATGATCAGTTGAAGGAAAATTATGTATAATTTCCTCACAAGAAGATAATTATAAAAATTATTCTATTAAAAGTCATAATAATAGACCAGGGCATGGGATTACCTGTTCTAAAGGAAAAGAAGAAATTGTTAGCCTTATCGAGGGGTCGCTCGACGCAATGTGCATTATTGGAAGAGAAAAAATCTCTTGTACTTGAGGCCTATTGTCCATAGGAAACCTCACCTTCGGGATAAAATCCTACCAGAAGGAGTCACTCCAATTGGCAAAAAAATGCCAACAGAAGTAAGGGGGATGCTCGTTAAAGATCACTACACCAAAATACTGATTTTGTGGCTACCTTCTTGTAAATGCTAATGGGGGTGACAAACTTTATCACTGTTGGGAGTGGTAACAAAATTATTTGTAATTTCCATTAAGATTGATTAAATATTTGGGTAATGAAAAATTTGAGTCAATTGGTTTATCACTGCTAATGGCAGTCACAAATATTTTTGTATGATTAATTTATGACTGCTATAAGCAGTCACAAATTTGTCAGTAGGCTTAAATTATGACTATTTTGAGCAGTCACGAATTTGTAACTGCTACGAGAAGTTATAACTTTTGGCATGAGGCTTAATTTGTGATTACTATTAACAATCATAAATTTATAATTGCTAGTGTGCGCATCCCTCCGATTTTCCTTCGTCTCGGGGTTTGGTGCTCACGCACGTGCGGTTGGAGAGGGGGTAAAGGTCTTTTGCCCTTTTCTAGGAGTGCCTCAACCAGTGTCGATCTGGGGTGATGTAAAGAGATGGAGTCGCCAGCCTATTTTGCACAAAATAGGCATAAGAACTTGTCGCCGCTTCCAGAGAGCGGCATCAAAGACGAACTGATGCTTACGAAACTAATAGTTCAGAGGTACGGGGGGCTAAGTTACGGAAGGAAAAGGTGCTAGTCACCCATCCCGCACTTTCGGTCTCTCATGTTCTTATGTTACTAGTTTCCTAATTTTCTTCGTGAAGTGTGCGTGAGTGTATATATAAATGGATATCGGAAGCATTCGACCCATATCATGGAAAAAATAGGGTGAGGTCATCTAAAGGAATGTTCCCAAATAATAATTAGAAAATAGGATGTGTGCTCTTATCAAGATATTGATCGTTATAATAGAACGATAATATTTGTTGGATAAAATGAAAATATGAATCACAAGTATGGTATATATAAGTAATGTAAGGATAAAATGGGGGAAAGATGAAAATAGGAAAATTGGAAAATTGGACTCGAGTCTCGGGTTTTAGCCCGAAATACTTGCGTAGCCTATAAAGTCATCAAAGTGCACGTAGTTTGCATGCGAAAAAAGGGTGGGGTTTATCCCATTGATTCAAACAGGATTTTACTATGTGTGTGATGAATAATCCCGTTGGAATTTATAGGTATAACCCTTTTTTTCTTTGTTTTATTTTTTTACAGAAAATAAAGTATGTGAAATAAAACTAATAAAGGATGAGATGATAATGCCTATGATAAAAAGTAAAAGCTAAATTGAGAATTTATATAACTAATGTGAAAATAAAGAAATTTAGAGAGAGAAAGGGGTATTTAGACCTTCTTTGGAGACTTGAGGCATGATCTTGATCTTTGATGAACTTCCTTGCAAGTTAAGATGAATGTTGGATGGGATAGAATGATATTTTTGCTAAATTGGGTATGAAAATGATGGGAATGAAAGATTGAATGTTATTTCACGCAAGGAAACTTCGCATATTGCAGAAGAATGTTGTTAAGATCACTAATATTGATGAATCTGAGGTGTGCTTGGAAGTGATATATTTCCATCCTTATATAGGATAGGGGGAATACCGATCAGCATATCCCTAGCCCTGCCAATCGCCAGGTGACCCTAGACACAATGTCGATAGGTAGGGAAATGGACCTGCCAATCGGCAGTCTCGTGCAGATTTTTTCGAAAAAATGGTCGAAGAATGTAATACCATAAATCCAAATTTTACAAAGGACACACCGTTAGAAACATAATTTAGAGACCTTGAAGATTCATTTGGGATGCTCCCGGGTCCAGGAGTTGACTTTGGGTCAAACGGGGCTCGGAATCGCTTATTGGTCCTTTGGATAAGAGATCGTTGGACGGTAATGGATATTTGTCAACATCGTAAGTCAGAATCGCACACAGGGTGGACTATTGGAAAGTTTATGCAAGGCACTTTGACGTTCCAAAGAGATTCACTCGGTTCGGATAGTTGACTTTGGTCAACCGTGGCTCGAAAGCGCTCGATGACCTTTCGGAGAAAAAGGGTCGTTTCTTCATACCGTAAGGCTAATTCATGCATGAGGTGGACCATTGGAAAGGTTATTCAGTGCCCTTTGAAGATTCATTCGATCTTATTCAAGATTAAGAGTTGACTTTGGTCAAACGGAGTCCGAGAGTGCCTAGTGGCCTCCGGATCAGTTTTTAAGGGAAAATGGATCATTCGTCTGAATGGTTACTCGGTTTTATGCATTAGGTGGACCTTTAGAAAGGGGTTTTGGTTCCCTTAAAAGATTCACTGAGTGTTCACTCTAACAATGAAGTTGATTAGGGTCAAATCGGGGTCCGAGAGCGCCCAGTGGCCTCCAAATCGATTTTTATAGTAAAATGGTATGTTTGTTCGAACCGTTATGATGATTCATGCATAGGGCGGACCGTTGGAAATGGCATTCAGAGGCCTTCAAAGATTTATGGAGATTTTGCTCGGACGATAGAGTTGACTAGAGTTAAATGGGGCCCGAGAGTGCCCGATGCCCCCTAGATCGGTACTCGGAGTATGACCTAGGGTTTGTAGTGAATGGGGAGGTTTTAGGGACCTAAGGAGAGACTTGTGAGTCCTAGAATAATGTGTCTACAGAACCCCTCGACGGGTGAGCTTGGAATAAGTGAAAGTCGTCGAATAAACACCACATGATGTTTGGAAAGAGGTTGATTCTGAGGACCAAAAAGGATGAGGATGACCAATTGAGAGAGTTAAGGACGTTTTTGAGGACCTAAGGTAATGGTGGGGATGGACGATCCTGTGGGCCATGGTAAATTCTGGGGACCTATGATGGGAGCGAATGATTCTGAGGGTCGAGGCCAATGCTGAGGACCTTAAAATGGGAGCGACCGATTCAGAGGGTCGAGGCCGATTCTGAGGACCTAAGGTAATGTTAGATGGCTGATCCTGTGGTCCAATGTCAATTCTAAGGACCTAAGATGGTAGAGACCAATTATGAGGGTCGAGGTCAATTATGAGGATCTTAAGATGGGAACGACCAATTATGAGGGTCGAGGCCAATTCTGAGAACCTAAAGCGGGAGCGACCAATTCTGAGGGTTGAGGACAATTCTAAGGACCTAATATGGGAGTGACCAGTTATGAGGGTCGATGTCAATTACGAGGACCTTAAGTAGGGAGCGACCAATTCTAAGGGTCGAGGCCAATTCTGAGGACCTTAAGTGGGAGTGACCAATTCTGAGGGTCGAGGTCAATTCTGAGGACCTTAAGTAGAGTGACCAATTCTGAGGGTTGAGGTCAATTAAGAGGACCTTAAGTAGGGAGCAACCAATTCTGAGGGTCGAGGCCAATTCTAAGGGCCTTAAGTAGGGAGGGACTGATTTTGAGTGTCGAGGTCAATTTTGAGGACCACCTTAAGTAGGGAGCGACTAATTCTGAGGGTCGAGGCCAATTCTGAGGAGAGTAAGTGGGAGCGACTGATTCTGAGGATTGAGGTTAATTCTGAGGACCTTAAGTTGGGAGCGACCAATTCTTAGGGTTGAGGCGAATTCTGAGGACCTTAAGTGGGAGTGACCAATTCTGAGGGCTAAGGTCAATTCTGAGGACCTTAAGTAGGGAGCGACCAATTCTGAGGGTCGAGGCCAATTTGGAGGACCTTAAGTAAGGAGCGACCAATTCTTAGGGTCGAGGTCAATTCGGAGGACGTTCAGTAGGTAGCGACCAATTCTGAGGGTCGAGGTCAATTCTGAGGACCATAAGTAGGGAGCGACCAATTATGAGGGTTGAGGTCAATTCTGAGAATCTTATGTAGGGAGCGACAATTTTTTAGTGTCGAGGTCAATTCTGAGGACCTTAAGTGGGATCGACCAGTTCTGAGGGTTGGGGTCGATTTTGAGGAACATAAGTAGGAAGCGACCAATTCTAAGTGTCGAGGTCAATTCTGAGGACCTTAAGTGGGAGCGACCAATTCTAAGGGTCGAGGTCAATTTTGAGGACCTTAAGTAGGGAGCGACCAATTCTGAGGGTCGAGGCTAATTTTGAGGACCTTAAGTACAAGCGACCAATTCTGAGGGTCCAGGTCAATTATGAGGACCTTAAGTAGGGAGCGACCAATTATGTGGGTTGAGGTCAGTTCTGAGGACCTTAAGTAGGAGCGACCAATTCTGAAGGTCAAAGTCAATTCTGAGGATCTTAAGTATGTGCGACCAATTATGATGGCCGAGGTCAATTCTGAGGACCTTAAGTAGGGGATAGCTCTCCTCGGGAATTTTGAATTTTCCATTTTTGAGATTTTACTGGGGAAGCAAAATCTATATGGTGATTATATCCTTTTGAGAGGAGTTGAAAATCTTAGTTTGGAAATTCCACTTTGGGGAAACAGTTGGTAACTTGGGTTTTTAGGATTCCGCTGGGGTACGTATTATTGGGGAGAGAATGTCCGGTTAAGGCTTCTAACTCTGCTTGGGGAAATTTGAATTTTCTTGGCAAAGGGTTTAATTAGGGAATTCCTACTGGAAAACGGGTGGCTCTGCTGAGGAAGCACTTGATTTTTACCAAATATGAAGTTTTCTGGTTTTCACTGGGAGTGGTAATGGACATGCTGATTTTTAGGGTTTAAGGTAGGGATAAAATGTGGTATCCACTGCAGAGTCGATACTGAGGCCATCCCTCCGATTTTCCTCCGTCTCAAGGTTCGGCGCTCACGCGTGCGCGGATGGAGAGGGAAGAAAGGTTTCACACTCTTTTCTACAAGCGTTTCGGTCGTCATCGATGTGGGGTGATGTAAAGAGATAGAGTCGCCGACCTATTTTTGCATAGAGCAGGCAAAAGAACATGTCACCGCCTCGAGAGGGCGACATCAAAGACGGACTGATTCTTACGAAACCAATTGTTTAGAGGTTCGGGGGGGCTAAGTTATGGAATGGGAATGTGTTAGGCACCCATCCCGCCCTTTCGGTCTCTCACGGGCTTATGTTACTATTTTCCTTATTTTCTCCGTGAAGCGTGTGTGCGTGTATATATAAATGGAGATCGAAATCATTTGACTCATATCATGGAAAAGATAAAGTGAGGTCATCAAAAGGAATGTTCCTAAAATAATAATTAGAAAATAAGATGTGTGTGCTTATTGAGATATTGATCGTTATAATGGAATGATAAAATTTGTCGGATAAAATGAAAATATGAATCATAAGTATGGTATATATGAGTAATGTATGGATAAAATAGGGGAAATATCAAATTACAAAAATAGGAAAATTGGAAAATTAGACTCGAGTCTCGGGTTTTAGACCGAAATGCCTATGTATCCTATAAAGGCATCAAAGTCCACGTAGTTCGCATGCGGCACATGGGAGTTTATTATATTTGCATGTGTAGAAAAGATATTTTTAGTTTTGAGAATGTGGTGAATAATCCCATTTGAATTTATAGGTATAACCCTCTTTTTCTTTATATTTGTTTTTTTTATAGAAAATAAAGTATGTGCAATATAACTAATAAAGGATGAGATGTTAATGTGTATGATCTAAAGTAAAAGCTAAATTGAGAATTTATATAACTAATGCAAAAATAAAGAAATTTAGAGAGAGAAAGGGGTATTTGTACCTTCTTTGGAGACTTGAGGCTTAATCTTGATCCTTGATGAACTTCCTTGCAAGTTGAGATGAATGTTAGATGAGAGAGAAGGAGATTTTTTTCTAAATTGGGTATGAAAATGATAGGAATAAAAGATGGAAAGGAATTTCACACATGGAACTTCCTTACAAGGTGTGCTTGGAAGTGAGATCATGCCCTCCGATCCGCATACCCCTAGCCCTGCCAATCGGTAGGTTACCCTAGACACACTGCCGATAGGTAGGGAAATGGACCTGCCAATCAGTAGTGTTGTGCAGATTTTTTCAGAAAAATGGTCATAGAACGTAATCCATAAATCCAAATCGCACACAACGCATATCGTGAGAAAGGTAATTTAAATACCTTCAAGAGTCCTTTGGACAGCTCCCGGGTCCAGGAGTTGACTTCGAGTCAAATGTGGCTCGGAATCTCTCGTTGGTCCTTTGGATAGGAGATCTCGTCGGACGATAATGGATTGTTCATCCAAATCGTAAGTCAGAAATCTCACCCGGGGTGGACCGTTTGAAAGTTTATGCTAGACACATCGACGTTTCAAAGAGCTTTGCTCGGTTTAGAGAGTTAACTTTGGTCAACCAGGGTCTGGAACCGCCTAGTGACCTTTCGGAGTAAAATAGGTCGTTCGTTCGTACCATAAGGCTGATTCATGCACGGGATGGACCGTTGGAAAGTGTATTCATTTTCTTTAAAATATTCATGCAGTCTCGATCGAGCTAAAGAGTTGACTTTGGTCAAACGAAACTCGGGAGCGCCGATTGGCCTTCGAATTAATTTTTTGGGGGAAATGAATCGTTTGTTTGAACGATTATGTTATTTTATGTACGGTGCAGACCGTTAGAAAGGGGTTTCGATGCCCTTCTAAGATATTCATTGAGCTTTCGCTCTGACGATGAAATTGATTGGGTTTAAATCCGGGTTCGGGAGCGCCCGGTGGCCTCCAAACCGATTTTTGATAGTAAAATGGTCCGTTTGTTCGAACCATTATGCTGAGTCATGCACGAGGATGACCGTGTGAAAGGAGATTTAGAGACCTTCGAAGATTCGTGGAGCTTTCGCTTTGACGATAGAGTTGATAGGAGTCAAACAGGGCCCGATAGCACTTGATGGCCTCTAGATTGGTACTCGGAATATGACCTAGGGTTTGTAGTGAATGGGAGGTGCTAGGGACCTAAGTAGAGACTTGTGGGGATCCTAGAATGTGGTTTCTATATCTAGTAGTAGTCACAACCTTTAGCATTGGGCTTATTTTTTTACTGCTATATGGGGTCATAAATTTATCATTATAATTTCATTTCTCTATTCTTTCTCCTCTCTCCTCTTCAAGTTCCCGCTCTTCCCTTTCTCTCTCCAACCTTTTGGCATTTTTAGATTTCTCCTCAAGCTCTCTTCAAGAATCGAAAAGCTCTCAGACTTTTGTTTACTGTGATTTCCATTAATGCTTAAGCATTATTGGTACCTTAAATACTACTATTTCTAAGCCCTAAATAATACCGATTTTACTCTTGTTAATGTCGTATCTTGTTAATGAAATAGTTTCCCTACATACTATTGTTTTGGTATTTGATTGCGAACAGGTATCAAATATCAAATTTTTCTGCCATTCAATTTTCGTTGTTGTTATTGGTATGTTATTCCCCTTTTATGATTTTTGTATGAAGCTTCTAAATTGGATATTTTATCTAAATGATGAAATAATTGTGTCTATGTTGTTGTTGAGGCAAAGAAACGCATATATCTAGAATATTATTAAGATATCTCCAAGGATTCCCTAATAAAAGTTAAAGATAACTCCTATAAGAAAAGGTGAAAAATAACATTTAGATATTATTTCATTTTTGGGAAATCTCTATGCGTGTTCAATCTCTTGGAGAATCTCTATGGAAAATCATAGTGTTCAAAATCTCTGTGCAAAATCACTTCAGTAATATAGTTTTTTACTCCAGTAATATAGTTTATTATTTAAAACACTTTGTGATATACAAAGTGCCAAAAATCAC
Organism: Sambucus nigra; assembly: GCA_949130495.1. NCBI lineage: Eukaryota > Viridiplantae > Streptophyta > Magnoliopsida > Dipsacales > Adoxaceae > Sambucus > Sambucus nigra. The sequence continues at coordinate 108,351,850 of OX422217.1, read as the reverse complement.
GATAATGTGAATCATTTTGTTTATGTCCCTTTACAATTTTTGTTCATTTAGTTCACATCGTCCAAAATCATGATAATGTGTATCATTTGAGGAGCATAACAAAAAAAGAGTTTATATTATTGCGGATCATGTAATATAGTTTTAGTGTACATGATATATGAAGAACTAATACTGAATTCAATATTATATTGATATGATAATGATTAGATCTATTGTATAAGTTTATAAGAGGATAATTAGGTGATGAACGTATTTTAAAGTTTATATTAAAGTTGATGAGCATATATTTATATTGAGATGCATATTGAAATTGTATAAAATGCGATTTAAAATTTGGTTGTATTGGTAAGAAACGTCTTAATCGGTTTTAACCCCATTTTTCTTTATAAAGGACATACTCATTTAGTTTTATAATTTGCTGAGTTTCTATTTGTTTGATTATAAAATTAATGAGGTTTCCACAATATAAAGAGTGGATGGGTGAAAGTTCTAGAGTGGGACAAGTATATGTTATTGGGGTAAAGACTTTGTGAATTATGTAATAAAGAATCTCAAAACTAATATTATCCCATGCCCGTGCATTCATTGTAGAAATGGTAAACATCTGAAAGGGGAAGATGTACAATTACATTTGATTCAGTGGGGCATGCAAGTTGACTACACATTTTGGAAATTATACGAGGAGAGTGATTTTACATATATTCCAGAAGAAATACTTGTTAAGGAAATGGTTCACACAGATGGTGATCCATTAGCACAAGCTAGGTTAAATGATCTCATAAATGATACATACGAAGTGCACATAACAAAAGAAAAGCAAGATAGTAGAGGGAATGGTTTAGGTTATGAAGATCATGTTGACAACAATATTGACCAATATAGGGATTATATACGGTTAAAAAAAAGCATCCATAATGCAATTTTACCATAACTCCACCTCGACCACACAATGTTATATGCCATGGCTGGGTTGCACAACTTAAAGAGCCAATTTCACTTATTGGAAAAAAATGTGACAGTAATCCTCCTTTGGAAAAAAAAATTTCTCCCAAAAGGAAATACACAGTGAGTCAATTATCCAATCATAAAGCATAATTTAAAAGGTTTAGGTATCACATACAAATCAATTCGTTGTTGCAAGTATGAATGTGTTTTATACTATAAGGAGCATAAGGACAAATGGGCTTGTCCTGTATTTAAGGAACCTAGATATGTACAAAAGATATAATACACAATAAACGCTTGTTGAAAGTAGATACGCAAATACCCAAGAAAGTGTTAAAGTATTTCCCTTTAGGTTATCGATTGAAGAGACTTTATACTATACCTTGTATTATAAAGGCAATGACTTTGCATGGTCGAGCAGAGGTGGGTGAGGATCCCATGTGACATTCGATCGTTTCATCTGTGTGGAAATCTACAAATCAGTAATACCCAGACTTTTCTAGAGAAATACGCAACATTAGGCTCAGAATATCGATCGGTGGGTTTAACACGTTTGGAAAATTGAGCACAAATAAGAGTATATAGCCAACATTTATTGGGCCTTTAAATTTCCCCCTTTCGTTGTGCATGAGAAACGAGTTCTAAATTTTGTTGTTGTTGATACCAGGTCCAAAAGAACCGGGTAGTGACATTGATGTTTTCTTAGCGCCACTAAATGAATTGAATGAGTTATGGGTTGAAGGTGTGAGAGCGTTCGACTCATACAAACGGGAGGAATTAACTTTGAGAGCTATGTTGATATGGGCAATTCATGATTTTCCTGCTTATGGGACCTTATTTGGGTGAAATGTACATGGTTCTTTGGGTTATCCCATTTACGAAGAGGAGACTAAATCCAACTGACTTATGAAAAGCGGTAAACATTTTATTATAGTCACCTGAGATTTCTGTCCCAGAGCCATAAATTCAGGTCAATACGAAGCAATTTTATCCCTGAAGGCACTGAGACGAGGCCACCTCCACTAAGACTTTCTAGCTTAGAAATTAAAGAAAGGTCAATAAAGGCTGATCAAAAGTTGAGGGGGAAACACCCCATAATTTTTTCCAGAAGCGTAAAAGAAAGGATGTTGATGTGAAGACAATGTGGTCGAGGAGATCAATAATGTTTAATTTGCCATACTGAAAGGAACATCCTGTACCGCACATGATAGACATAGTGCATGCTGAGAAGAATATTACCGAGAATCTCATAGGCACATGCAATTGTGGTTCTCTTTCCAAGATTAGAGAAAAATCTTGTGAAGATCTTTGTGATTTGAGGATTAGAATATCATTATAGTTGAAAGAAGATTCAAACACAAGAAAAAAGTATATGCCAGTTGCATGTTATACTTTGAGCATTGAAGAAAGAAATATGTTCTTAGAAACATTAAAGGGTTTGAAGATACCTTCTAATTTCTCATCCAATTTATGCAGGATTGTCTGTAATGCAACAAAAGATTTGAAAAAGTGTAAGTCTCACGATTGGCATGTGATTATACAGCTTGTTTCTCTGTTGTCTGGACACTATTTTTCTAAACACAAGGATCTCCATAGGTCCATTCTACAGATTAGATTATCTTTCTTTCTTTGTGTGAGAAACTTGTCAGTAGGAAGCACATAATGGCGATGAAAGAAACTTTGGCTGAGGCTACATGTGTTTTGGAGAAGTACTTCACTCCCTCATTCTTTGACATAAGCATCCACCTTTTAGTGCATTCATGTGATGAAGCGCTTTTATGTGGACCTGTTAGGTACTGATGGATGTATCCTTTTGAACAATTAATGAAAATATTTAAGATTACGTTAAGAATACACGGTACGTTGAGGGGTCTATTGCTGAGGAGTACATTATGGAAGAGGGTTCCTTGTATACAAAGGGATATATTCCTAACCCAAACATTGGATGTCGTGAAAGATTTGATGATGAACTATAAGAGTTTGAAGATGAGGAGGCTTTGGGAAGGGTAAGGTAGTGAAGCTAATACACAATATAACCAGGTGGTTCGATATGTATTCGAGATGCGTGACGACATAAATAATTGAAAGGGCGAGTTTACTTTAATGTTTTGTAAAATAATGTAATATGTTCTATGTTATATTCATAAGAAGTTAATATTGATGATTCTAACCTAGGAAATATATTGAGTGGGGTGTGCTGAGAGGAGGAAGGGACGCATGACGCAGACAATTACTTTAGGCATTGGGTATCTTCCGAGGTGACTACAGTAATACCTTAATCTTATTTACTGTATTCGCAACATATTCACAACACAAATACTTTCCTGGTTTCAGTTATTGAAAGTTAGTGAAGTTCAACAAGGCTTACACGTCTATTAAATGGGCCTAGTTTTATAGCCAATGAGTTTGGACAATATCGTGTTAATGGTTTTGTGTTCTCTTCAAGCACACACGAGCTAAAACTCATTGGGAAACAAAATAGCGCCATTTCATATAAAGCGTTAACTCATTTCAGGGCAAGCGCAAAAGATAAAACTTAATAGAACCTGAGATGACTTATTATGGGATTATAACACAAATTGTGATATTATATTATATATCTTTTAATATCCCTGTATTCTTTTGTAATTGGGTGAGAGTGGAGGACAAGAATGCTTATATGGTCGACCCTGATGCCCACATGGTGAAAATTGATTTAGCTAAGTTTAAGAGTAAAGATAATTTGAATGACGATCCATTCGTTTGTGCATTCCAAAATTTAAAGCAAGTGTTTTATTCAAAGATACTTAACAACAATCCATGGTCTGTTATTTTACATTCCCCTATGTGCTTGACCACATCGGTAGACAACGTAGAGGCCCCTATCGAGATTCAGTCTGTTCTCGACGATAACCCAAAATTAAAGAAATTATAAGACATATTTGAGGAGTAGATGTTTAATTGTAGCATGGTATTTTGTTTTAAATGTTGACTTTAAAGTTATATATAACACAATGTTTCAGTTATTTTGTAGGATGTATTCATAGTGCCCTTTTGTTTACAAGTTTATTATTATTTTTAAGGATGTCAAATATTGTATATACATGCAATGACTTTCAAAGGTCTTTTACAGAGAACACATCAATTTATCAGCATGGCTATAAAAAAATCAAATAATTCAATTACTTATGACATCACGGGTGAGTGAGATGAGAAGTAGACAAGGTTCTTCAAGCCAAACTAGTCTATACACTAATGATTTGACTGCATTTAAAAGCAAAGACACTAGGGGCGACTCGTGGTGTTGCACCCGTTTCCAAAAGTAAACTTAAGGCCATTTCTCATATAGTATCATAGTTGAATAGAGAAAAGACATGAGAAGAAAAACGATGAGGATATATCTTTTTTTCAAATCGTTTATTACCATGCTTTTAAGTGCTTTTGAATCGAATGGACTCAAACTACCTAATCCAACCAATCGATTTTCACCACAACAATTTGAATGCGGTTTTAATGATACACATGTACCATATCCAATTCCTTATGATTATACTCCTATCCCATATTCAAGTCCTCGTGATTACAGTCTCGTCCCACATCCAAGTCCTTACGATTACAATATTATCCCATATATAAGTTCTCATGATTACACTCATGTCCCACATCAAAGTTCTCATAATTACACGCCTATCCCTCCATCAATTAAGCTAAACTTTGAAGATTCAACTGAGCCAAACTTTGGAGATTCAACTGATCCTCCACATGATCCATATGTAGATTTATTAGATTTTTCAAGTCAAGGGAAATTTGCAAGTGGACTAATTCTTGCTTCAAAAACTACTGGAATGATGTGCATGGCCATCAACTGTTCATATTTGAACATAAGGTTTAAGTTAGTAGTGTAGAGCCAGGAGAAAAGAACCATTTGTTGTATCGACAAAGCCATGGGGTGAGCACTATTAAGGACGTCGATAAATTTTGGGTGGTTTGGCCCTTGCTCTGTTTTTGCCTTAAGTGATTCGGAGTAATTTATTTTTAAAAATTTGAACAAATTGTCAAAGTGAACAATTAGTACGATTTTGAACTATTTTAGTGTTTTGTACTCTGTTTTGAATGTATGCTGCTATGAACTAGCATGTTTTGAACATACTATTGTTTTAAGACTTTGTGAATACTGAATCACCGTACTATTATTTTAACTTGTCAAAACTCATCTTAAAGCAATTATAATTTAGCTTAATCCACCTAATAAGTGTGAATATTATCTTTTTAGGATGAAATTACTGCCCAAATAATCTTTGGAAGAACTCATCTTCATTCCTCAATTTGTCTTCAAATTTAATACCGAATGCTATCTTTATAATCATCTCTTCTACATGGATAATAAATTGGTCAACTCTTATTAATATTAGCTTTTGTTTCATTCATAATGCACATATTCTCATCAGAGAAATTCTGCTCACTGAGCAAGAGATTTCACTTCTAAGGCAATTCGATCAGGTACTGGCCTAATTATGAATTTATCGTTTTGTTTTGATTTTTGGTAGTAAGTATTGTATTATTTATAGAATTGTGTCTTGTTGGTTACATGTTATAAAAATTTAAGAATCGGTTCTTTAGTTCCCTGAACTCTTATTTTGACTCTATGGAAGGCTCAATATCAAGGTATATTTGAGAATAAAATTTTGTCTACTAGTCACTGTATTTATGAAATTCAGGAAGTCATTTTCTTCTTGTATCCTTATTGCAACCTCGAAAAGTCCAAGCAGTCTTGTTGGTTATTGTTAAAATGGATAAATCCTAGTTGAAATGTTTTCAAAGTAAATTGTGATGGTTGTTCTAAAGGGAATCCAGGCTAGTCAGAAGGATGAGTATACTGATGTGTTTTTATCTGAGTATGATTGACGGTTGTTTGCATTATCTAAGTATTCTTGTTTGCATTAGCTAAGAAGTATAGTTGGTTTTCATTGTCGAAGTTTGGTTATTTGCAATATCTAAGCAGTCTGGTTGGTTTGCATTATCTAATTTTGGTTGTTTGCATTATCTAAGTAATCTGGTTAGTTTGCATTATCTAAGTATGGTTTTTTACATTATCTAAGTAGTATGTTTGGTTTTCATTATCTAAGTATGTTGAGTATACTGAGTACAATTTGCTTACTCTAACTATGGTTACTGAGTACATTTTTCTTACTCTAAGTATGTTGAGTATGTTGAGTGCATTTTGTTACGTATACTATGTGTGCTGAGCATTATCTAAGTGTGCTAAGTGTGGTTGTTTGCTTACTCTAACTGACAACAATTGGAGTATATCTTGACAACAGTTAGAGAATAACATTGCTTCCATCTCAGTAGTGCCTTGAACCACGAATACTGCTTCCACGAATCTCATTCTCTCCCCAAAGGGTCGTTATCGATGTTGATCTTCTAGGGTTTACATATTCACAATTCATATTTTAGGTTTATACTTTTTTTCCATATCAAACTCTTATAAGGTATATTGATAGTTCTCTCTGCCTCTTTCTGTTTGGGGCATTTTGAAAACTTGGAGATGTTCCGACATTTCTGATGCATTTTTAATTAACCTAAGATTAACTATGAATATAGAAATTTCAGATTGATTTCATTGCGATGCTTATTGGATCTTTAGGTTAGTGAGTATATTATTTGAATTTTGTTTTGTTCTTACCTTTATATAAGATTTTTTTGATATTTTGTTCATAGTTTGGGTTGAATGAATACAAGACTTAAGAGGTTCTAAGATAATACTCATAAAGTAACTTCATTGTTATGATTTTTTCCTTGGGTACTACCCTGGGTCAATGGGTAATACAAAATGACATAAAATTATGGTATCTTGGTTATCAACTGAACACAAAGTGTGTATAATTTATATGTGAATTTACTATCTCGATTGTCATACTAGGATATTTTATAATTGTTTTGTGATGTGGGGAGGAAGTTATGCTTCATCTGGATTTTTGTAGGATGGGGTTTACAATATATTGCTTAAATTTGTATGACATACTTTTGTTTAACCAACAGAGATGTATATTACACATTTTTCCATACATGTCGATTATAGTTTGAATGTATCATATGTTGGTTATAATTTTTTATTTAACCTTTCATTAGATTAAAAGAAGGATTGCTTTAATCTTTTGTTAATTCCATGTATTGTGTCTAATTCTCTTTATTTTTGCAGGTGACCAAATAAATACATAAAATATTCAAATAATTTTAAGAAAATTAAAAAATCAAGTGGATTAAGCGTAAAATGTACTTAGGGACTAAATATTAATTGATCCTTTTTTGTTCTTAGCTACTTACGAGGAGTTAATAGTTTTGTTGGAATCTTACTATCACCTCGGTGGCGGATTTGGTTATTGAGAAAGTTGATTTTTTTTACCCTTGAAATTTATAATGTTTTCCATAAAAGAAATTATTTATACACATTTCTCCCCCCTAAAAATAACTATATATACATTTACCTATCCAAGACATAAATTCTATATTCGTAACTAATCACTAGTTCATTGTTTGCAGGTATACACATGGCATACTCGACATACGTAGTATTCAAAGGTCTAAATCTAGGTGTTTACACTTCGTGGTAAGCAACACAAATACAAGTCAATGGATACCGAGACGCCATGTATAAAAAATTTGAATCCATTGAACTTGCTCAACAAGGTACTCCGAATACACGAGGGAAAATGTCACCCATAGATACCCCGACGGTTGATATACCTAGACTTCACGAAGCGTATCCACTGCATGGTGACCATTGATTTAGGTTCAAAATGATTTGTTATATGTTGATGGCATTTCATGTCATCAAAGTGTTGTTCCGTTATTTTTTTTAGTTTATTTTTTATCCTTATTTCATTTTGTATTTGGCACCCGAGATGGGTTTGTTTGATGTTAAATTAAGTTTAATACATAAGTTTTATGTAGACTGTATATTTGGAATGTCAGAAATATAAATGAAATGTTGACGAATTATTTACAATTGTTACATGTTCATGAATTTCATTTACTTCTTTATTTTAGTTTACTTCTTTTATTCTACTGTCAACATTTCATCATTTTTTGAAAATATAAAGATATTTGTAACTGCTCTTACCAGTGACACATTTAACAAACTCAACCTTTATAACTTCTAATAACAGTCACAAATTTGTCACTACTGCCGATTTTGCAATGGATGTGAGCAGTTACAAATATTAGATTCATAAATGCTAATAGCAATTATAAATATTAGATTCCTAACTGCTAACAGCAATTACAAACAGCGGTTACAAATTGTAGTCACCATGTCATAACCCCCATAGGGGTTATAAAAAATTGTGGCTGCAGTTAGGAGTGACGATTATCATTTTGTGACCCCCTAAATTGTGACGAAAAAGAGATGTTATAAAGGTAATTTGTAACTGCTAATGGTAGTTACAAATCTCTTTTTTTGTAGTGGACGACCAACTTTGGCTCACACCTCTCACAACAAGAGGTATTATAAAAACAATAAATATTATGAGCGAAATTACCTCTGAGCAATAGAAAATGAACGAGTAAGTAAAAATTACCTCCATCATAAATGCAATAGTTTACGTTGGTGACTAGGTAGAGAAAGCACTCATCATTGTTGAAGTCACAGAACTGCGGATAGGGGGAAGCACAATATACACCAACCAATGAAAGCGTGAGTTAGTATAAACATAGTGTCAAGAAAAGACTTGGGAAACAAAGTTGAAATACATGAGGAGCAGTACTCGTTAAGTGACCATCATAGTGAGTAGTCCATATAGGGTTCCCCACGCTCGTGGAGAACACGGTGGAAATCTACACAAGACAAAGGCAATGGTCAAAGAAAGAAATACTTGAATCGGTATCTCAAAAAATGAAAAAAGGGTAGAAAAAATATTACGTCACGAGAAAGACTTAGCGAGGTCATCAACATAGAGTTTCTGTCCCAGAGGAATATTTGAAGGGAAGGACAAAGGGTCAGTACTCACCCCTGTAGCAATACTCGTCCTCGTAGTAGGAACCTATTAAAAAAGAAAAGCGTAGCATTGATTAGAGGGAATATATATATATATATAAACAAATATAGGAGAGTAATATACAGACTTACAGATTCATGATAAGGAAGTTGTGGGGCTAGTTGTGCTAAGGGAAGGAATAGTTACCCCCTTGCGATTGCTCGGAGAACTATATCCACGATCAACTAACATATCCATTTGAAATTATATAAAAATAAAGTTTCGCGAAAATTATCTTCAATAATAATGAGTGACCCAATGTCATTTGACTATGAACTATGATAATCATAGGAAGGGTTACTCCCATAATCAACAAGTTCCTATTTAGATGAACATCAAGCTAAGAAGACATTAATATCCTCTATACTTTGATATTTATAAAGTGTTTGGGTTGAGACGTGGTTGGAATAGGTGGATCAAAATACACCACTTCAAATGCATCTTATCCTTGCTTGAGGATGGTTTGATAAGTCTCCTCAATACTAATAGTATCTGTGACTAAACTCTGATCCACCAGAACAGCACTGCTCCCAGCCTTCGTCGCTCATTTTTTCTTTCTCCACGCTCGTGTTTAGATGTGGGACATAGTTGAAGAATACCCAACAACTTGGGTAGGAATAAAATTTTAGACATCCAAATCTGGGTGACTCCTCTTAGAAGTAAGTCTTGACTTAGATTTGGTCTTATCCTTGGCTTTTTTATCATTTACTTCTAGATGCTTTGAAGAAATAGTTTCCTCGCAGAGAAGATTCATAAAAATAGGAGTAATAGACTCCAAAGGTCCCGCAACTTGGTTGGCCAAGTATCCTTATTAGTACGCTTACTTAAATATTAGTCTGGTGGAAGGATAGCTTCAATATATGTCTCTTGGGATAAACTTAAAATATAAGTTTGTATAATTAATATCTACCATTACCACAATGTGAACCAGGCTGCACTCATTGTAGGCAAGTAATCAAGATAAGCTAATTGGAAATTGTGGAGCTTGGTAAATCTGATAACCACGCCCTTAGGTGTAAAATCTACATATAATCTCTCATAAAGTTGGTCTATCGAGTAAGTAACTGAAAAATTGGATGAGAAGGTACCTTGTCTATACCTCAGTTGCCTCCTTGTTTGCTCAGGGTGGTAAAGTTCCACACCCTAGCCCAACTTGGTCAATGATAGAAGAACATAAGGGAATATGATGGTCATTACGAAAATGAAATGAGAGTTCTTTATAACTTATGTGTTCATTGGAGGAACGAATACTTTTAGAATAGGGTGGGGGGGAGTTCTAAGTGAATATACCCCCAACGTATTCGCGTAAGGGAAAAAATAAAACTCCTCAATATTGTCCAAAAGAGGGTTGAGACGAGTCTTAGGAGTCTTCTTACACCACATGGCAATACGAGCAGTACCATCTGGTAATGAATGAGGCTTTAGATCCCAGTTAGGGAACCGCTCGAATAGAAAACCCATCAAAATGAATGAGTTGACAAAAGTTTAAACATCATAATGTCCATGGGACCTTTCCATATCGATATGTGCTCGGTCCAACTAGGTAAACATGGTTCTTAGGGTCATAGAAGCCAAAGGCACATTCCTATCACGAGAAGACAAACGGATAAATAAAATAGCAACTCGTGAGGAGAGTCATTAGGTTTTCTATGGAATAAGAACCTAGATAAGGGAGTCACGACAAAATGCAGCTAAGTGACCATAAGCCTTTAAATGAGAACCATTCATACTCTTGGGGTTTTTAGTTGTGGCATCCTGCTAAGAGAAGGGCTCAAAGTCTTTAAACTAATACCTTTTCCATTTGGAAAATGTGTGTTTGCTCGCTTCTGTGCGAGTAAGACCCACATAGTGCATATAGTCAGCCATAGTTTTATCTAGTTCCTAGCACTAAGACTTATCTATGGCGCATCCTCATATCTATCGATAAAAATGTGAGTGCCCACGACAAGTAATCCAGTTAACTTGTAGATATCTTTCCAAGTAACGGTAAACTCGCCTTAGCATGCGACATAAGTATGCGTGTCCGTACTCCAACGAGATACCAAATCATTCATAGCACTCGAACTCTAAATGATAATGTAACTTTTCAAACTTCGAATGGTTTTGCCCAGTCCAAGTATCTCAATAATCTGGCGGTGGTTTTTCACAGACATAACATAACCTACCCAAGCTTCCCATTTCTCACCCCCCACCACAAACATCAAAGTTAATATTTGAGAAAGGGAAGTCACCCTTATCCACTCGAACCCTTAAAATACTATCAGGGATCACAATTGGGTATTCTCTATCTGAGGAAATCCTACGAAGGGTCTCTTGGACACCAAGGCAACGGAGTTTGATACGAAATTCCCGAGCGATGACATGAAATAATCACCATCCCCAAGAAAATGGCACACCTATAAGAAGTGAAATCTCACATTAAACATTGCTCTATGTACTTTTGTTGCACTTTATTCACAACAATAGGAGCCTACTATGATGACCAGAAGGTCCAGCACCATCATTAGAGGCGGCGACGCCTAAGGAAATAACAGAGGAAATAATAGAAACAATTGAATCTATAAGAAAAATACCCAACATTGACACCTCAATAGGAAAAGTGTCTATCAAAATAGTGGTGTTGATAGTAGCAATAGAAGAATCGCTGATAAAGCTTTATGATGCCATGAAAATAAGAAAAGCATGAAAGAAAGAGGAAGAACTGTTTTCTAGAAAACAATAAGAGGACAAAGCACTCGGGAAGTTTTTCTCTCTCTCAAAAAATGAAAAGACAAGGTAAAACTTTTGAAAAGTTTTATGACGTATTTATAGCCTCGTAATACATAAGGGCGTCGTCAGTTCGAAAAAGGGAATGATTAACGAATAATAGTGACCCTCCCCAACACGACACGTGGCAGATAATTTGGGGAATAAACGTGTCTTACAAGGTTAAGTGTATTAAGACATTTAATATCCCACAAAAGTAATAATGACAAATATGCACTCCAAGATTTTTTATATTGACATTTCATACACAAATCTCTTTCTTCAAATGAACGAGAGAATTCTGTGCGATGGGGCAAATGTAGGGGGTACACGAGCAACCCCTCAGTTAATTAAGGGATGTGAGAGCAATACCATCAAACTAATAAGGTTGTACGAGCAACCCCTTAGCCACTTGAGGGACACATGATCACTTTCTATAGTAAAGAAAATCAAGTACACGAGCAACCCATCATTATTCATAAAATACAACACGAGCAAGTGTAATCAATAAAGATATCACAAGTAAACACATAAAAATATTACACGAGTACTTTTCATCTCAAGCAGAATATAAAGGAACTAACGAGCAGTTCCGCAACAATTATAGAAAGTTGCATGAGAAAATCTCCTTCACTAACATAATATATGTTTTGTTCGTTAACATGTTAACTTCGATTAGTCTGTATATTGTATTAGACAAAAATTCCCTCATATGCCAAGCATGTGACCCATTTTCAGTCCCAAAAATTAACGATGTTATTGTTATGATGTTACAAAAGTTTAGGGGGTTAAGTAAAGAAAGTAAAAGTTTGGGTGGTAAAGTAAAAATGGGGGTAAAGTTTGGGGGTATGGGTGTAATTAACCCTATAAAGTTTTAGTATACTTCTCGATTTTGAGGTAGAAAGTGATAACTTATTTTATATATTTTCCTAAGCAACTCAAAAGTGGATGTCAAAATCATCATTCTTTAAATGTGTTGCCATTGTGTGATCTATTCATCTTTAAAAGTGAAAGAAACAAAGCTTATGAGGTAAACAATTAAGATATCTGTAAATTATTTTAATACCCATATTCTGCACTTAAATAAGGATGTAAATAGTTATGTAAAGTACTAACATTTTGGTGTTTTTATGGTGGGAATTTATCAAATAATATGATTATTGTAAAGGGGTACACGAGCAATCCCTCAGTTACGTGAGGGATGCGCGAGCAAAACCAATAAATTAAGAAGGTTGTGTGAGCAACCCCTCAGCCATTTAAGGGACACTCGAGAACTTCCCCTAACAGTGAAGAAAAATAAGTACATGAGCAACCTGACGAGTGCATTATTTTGTATAAATTATGCCCAAATCTAGACCTTGGTAGGCCCTTTGTACTATAAATAATGAGCTTTTAGAGTTATTTTCGTAAAATAAAAGAAAAATACAAGATTGAATAAAATTTGAGTTAAAAATATAATTTTAGTAACCTGAATGTGAAATCATAATTTTCCAAACTTTATGGACCTGAAAATAATTTTTAAATATTTATCTAGGCAAAATAAAGTTCTCTCTGAAATTTGGTTAAATTCTGAATTAAAACGAACAATTTTTGAATTTCGGGGGCTAAAATGCAAAGAGGGGTAATTCTGTAATTTTTAAAATATTTATGTTCCAAAATTTGAATTAATTATTTTTATTTTGAATTTTTACAGGTACCCCGGAAATTCGAACAACAAAGGAGTCGATGTGCAAAAATTGTTACGATATGTCACGACACGACACAACACGGTTGACACAACACTCGAGTGTCCGTTGAGGTCGTGCCATATCTTTTCAGAAAGATCTTTACAAGACTCACAACTTTGAAGTTTGGACGAAAATGAGATTTTGAAGTTTTGGGGCTCAAAAATGAGATTAAAGATAGTGACGTGAATAGTGCCAAAATTGGGGATAATTACTATTAAAAAATGACTTCTCAATTATCTTCAACTCTTCCCAAGACTCCATGGGATAATTATCAGCTCAAATACAACCAATCAAAGAGAGTTTCACTTCAACTCAAACACCTCATTCCTAAGCCTATAATTAAGGCCATTTAGTTCATTATTTTGGTAGAGAATTTTAGAGAGATGTAACACCCCACGATTTTGGGACTGAGAAATTAAATTTTTGGGAGAAATAAAATTTATTTAAATTGGAAAATTTTAAATTTTGAAAATTGAAGTCCAGAAATTGAGGAGGTTATAAAGTATTCCGAATGAAAATTCTGAATGTGCCATTGATTCCGAATGGGTCGAGATAGTCAAAATGACTATCATTGGGTTTTATATTGGTTCCGGAATATTTTTAAGTTAGTTTGACTTGAATTGGAGTAAATGAGTCTTTTAAAGTGTGTATTACCATTTAAAACTGGGACTTATGTTGTAAAGTTTAAGAGGCTTACGGATCAAGCTAATCTCATTTGTGAGAAAGAGAGGAAGAGAAAGAAAGAAGGAAAGAAGAAGAAAAGAAGAGAGAGAGGAAAAGCTTGGAGATTTCCGGCCCAAACGCGATCTCGAGGATGATTCAACCTATAAGACTTCGAGGCAAGTGTTTAATCTTGCTAAATAATTCATTTGTGTATTTCATTTCATAATTTGTGGATAAGAAAAATGGATTTTGGTTATTTATATCAAAACCTAGATTTTGGGTATTTAAGTCTTGAAATTAATGTTTATACTTGGGTTTAAGGGTGTATAACTTGATGAAACTAGATATATGATGAGATTTGATGTTGGGAACATATTTGGGTTGAGGATATTTGGGTGAAAGTAGTATAATTTGGATTTTGGAAATTTTGGGTTTTGGAGAAATTACCCTATTTCGTAGCTTGCTGCACAAGCTAAATCGATTCTCCCCTAGCGAATCGATTCGCTATGTTGCAAACTTACATGTCTAGTTGGGCCGAATCGATTCGGATGGGCCGAATCGATTCCCAACTAGTACCGAATCGATTCGGAGGGGCCGAATCGATTCGAAAACAGGGCAATTTTGCTTAATTTTTCTAGAATGAGTTTTAAATCCTTTTCGGTGGGTTTCTTTGTTTTGAAACTCAAATATATGATGCGAGAGATATGTTGTGGGGATTTATTGAGGGTTTCTCACTTGTTATAATCGTGGGGACGTATCAAATTAGTTTGGGGAACATATATGTGTATTGGAGTTTGTAGTATTGTTATCGTGGGGAAGTTTCATTAGGGATGGGAGTCCCATTTGGAGTTTAAAAAGTGAGTTAACCTAGGTTGTAGGTGAAGGACCTTCTGAGAGAGTGGTGAGGGCATGGCGTGGAAATTTGTGAGCCGACTTTTGTGTCGAATCCTTATAGTGATAGGATTCTCTTTAAAATTGATTGGGGACCGACGAGAGAGAGTGGTCGCGTATCCTTAGTAATGTTTAACTTAAGGAATAGATTGTAAACTCAATAAGATTAAGGGCTCATAGGAGAAATTGAATAGTAAGCCAATTTGTGAATGATGGGGATACTCTAATGACTAGAACAAGATTGGGTCAAATGGTAGTCGGGGTACTTACTACGTATCTGTGCGTGATCAATGTTGGGCATCCCAAAAGATGATGGGATCATTAAGATGAATTTATGTTTAAGCTTGAAACGTGTGGACTATTAGTTATGTGTATACCGATAGTCGGGATTGTAATTGGATGTATCGATGTGCGTTTCGGATATTGATGGAATGTGTAGCGATTGTTATACACATTAAACTTTGGGGTGATAACCTTAATGTTGAATATATTGAAAGACTATTCATATCATAGGGGCAATGGATGAATATACTTCAAGTGAGGGATCGTATTTATATAAGGAATTAAATTAAATACGTTCGGGACGACTGCTAGTATAAAGAGGATTATATACATGTATAGCCGAGTTTATAAATTTCATACATACGCATGAGAGATGGTATATATATATATATATATATATATATATATATATATATATATATATATATATATATATTAGATGAACTCTGGAATGATCTTATGTTTATAAATTTTCCGGTGTCCTGTGAATTGCCATTGTCGCCGTTGTTGCCGTGATATAGGCGTTTGTCGGCTTGACTGGGCTGCTACAGTTATCTGTAGTACTGTGTACTTGAGGACTATTTATAAGTACTGTTCATTTCTACTGTTCACTTTTACTGTTCATGTCACTGTTCATACTTGTAAAATAAATGGTATCAGAGCTGCTTTAATCATATATCTTTATATAATAAGACATATTATTTAACGAAAGGAGTGGATTTACAAATCATAAGTTAAAACTCATAAATATATAAACTTTATATGCTTAGTGAAAAATTGTGTTTAAGAGCTAGATTAAGGGCAGAATATAGAAATTTAGACTTTTATATTAAAAGAGCAATATACTATAAAAATCAAAAAGAATTTCCAAACTTTATATTAGTAAATCAGATAATTAATGATATAAAAGAAAGAATTCACCAGATTCAGATAGAATTAGAAGTTATAAGTGAAAAAGGAAGGTTTTAATAATATATGATAACTGAAAAACGAAGAATTAAAAATTCCATAATATTTAGAAGAAAATTAATAGATATTACTTATAATTTTTTAGAAATACTAAAAAGCCCAAGAGACGATAACATAATAGAAGATAGTATAAATTTTATATATAAACAAGAAAAAACAATAATAGCTTACGAAACTAGGTTAGGAATATTAGCAGAAAAGGGAAGACTAGGATAAATATATGAGTAGTAGTAATAATAATATATTAGAAAGAATTAAAAAATTAGATGAAAATCAAGACTATATAAAAGAATTATTAGACGTCATAAATACTAGGACACATCTCATAAAAATTGAATTAGATAAATTAACTAAATTTTTATATAAAAAAGAAGAAAGACTAGAGACACCAGAAATAAACGAATTAATCGAAAAATTTTAAAAACTTAAAACAGACCCTAAACCTGTTAAAACAAAACTAAACTTATTCTACTCAAAAGATGACATCCATCTCCACAAACAGAAATAAAGAAATATATAGGATAGAAAACTTATATAATAACGAAGAAGATACTAAAAAATATATAGAAAAATGTATCCAAAAAACTAAAGGACAACAATTATATAAAACGAATAGGTTAGAATTCACTAATAAAATATATAATCACACTAGCCAAAGAAAAATAACAGCCGTCAATAGCTAAGTAATTTTAGATTTAATTACTAATGAATCCGCAATAGAATTAGCTAAAATAAATTCAGAATTTATGCATTTAGGAGTAATAGTTATAGGATTAGTATGATTGACTAGATTAGAAGCAGGAACTAAAGTATTAGTTTATATATATGATGATAGATGGAATAATCATAAACAGGCACAAATAGCTAGCGCAGAAGTAGATTTAGCAAAAAACGCAGCAGTTATAGGATGTATACCTAATTTCTCTATGGATATAAATGAATTTAGCAAACATATAAAAATAGCTATAAGAACAAGAGGATATAATATGACAGGACAATATAATAATCTTTTAATATATACATTATTTATGGGTAAAATATTCAATCGCTATAAAATAAATTTTAGAGCTGAATTTGACTGTATAGTAAAATCATTTAATAGTAAATATGTAGAAATGATAGAAGCACAAAAAATAGATAGTAGTATATATGAAGAAATTGAATGGAAACTACCTAGCTTAACCATAACAAACCTAAAAAACCCAGGAAAAAATAAAATATATGAAAATCAAGTAGGACAAAGTAGTATTAAATTTAGTACATATAAACCTATAGAAGACGAGAGTGAGGAATTATTAAACGAAATTAATGTATTAATTGTAGATGAACAAGTAGAAGAATTATTTGGACTATTAGAGGATAAAATATACGATATAATTATAGAAGATTGCGATAACTTAACAAACGAACAATTAATAGAAAAATATGGTAATGAAGATAATAAAGAAACCATAATTTCAATATATTGTGCTGAAGGAACTAATGAAGACAATAAAAGAAAAATAATGAACATAGGATTAGATAGATTTTTAAAAGAAGAAGAAATTATAAAAACATTAGAAGAAATAAATCCAGCTGAAGATATGGAAACTGAATCCTCAACCACACAAGCCATAAATACTAGAGCCAACGCTGATTACTCAACACACCAACATTTAGGAGCCACAAGAGAAAGATATAATGAAAATACTAACCCTATACCATGTAACAAAAGCAGAAGTAGATATGTATTTGATACCAGTTCTAATATAAATCAATATGGTAGTATATTAAACTTAGATAACATAAACCCTTTAGATTGGGAGACTGCAATAGAAATTTGGGAAAAATGATGTTTTAGGGCATGCACACTAATAGAATTTATAAATAAGAGTGAGTGTGAAGCATATTTTGAAAACACATTACAAGGAAGTGTATCTAACTGGTATTTAACATATAAACTCCAGGAAGAATATTTAGCCTTTAAAGAAAACTTTAATGTAGAAAGATTTACGCACCTAATAAAAGAAGC